>CM077646.1:26953964-27577714 GCA_039707465.1 Rhabdophis nuchalis | reverse complement strand
TGCACACAGGAGAGAAAAACTTTGAATGTCCTGATTGTGGGAAAAGTTTTAGTCAGAGTTCCAGGCTGGTGAAACACCAGAGGACTCACACAGGAGAGAAACCATTTGAATGTCCTCTGTGTGGGAAATGTTTCAGTTATAATTCCAAACTGGTGGTACACCAGAGGTTTCACACAGGAGAAAGGCCCTTTGAATGTCCTCTCTGTGGGAAATGTTTCAGTCAGAATTCCACCCTGGTGTCACACCAGAGGATTCACACAGGAGAAAGGCCCTTTGAATGTCCTGATTGTGGAAAAGGTTTCAATCATATAACCCATCTGGTGAATCATCAAAGGACTCACACAGGAGAGAAACCCTTTGAATGTCCTGATTGTGGGAAACGTTACAGTCAGAGTTCCGGGCTGGTGAAACACCAGAGGACTCACACAGGAGAGAAACCATTTGAATGTTCTGACTGTGGGAAACGTTACAGTCAGAATTACCACCTGGTGGCACACCAGAGGACTCACACAGGAGAGAAACCCTTTGAATGTCCTATCTGTGGGAAATGTTTCAGTCATAATAGCAATCTGGTGACTCATCAGAGGACTCACACAGGAGAGAAACCCTTTGAATGTCCTGATTGTGCGAAATGCTTCATTGATAATTCCAGCCTGGTTAAACATCAGAGGATTCACACAGGAGAGAAACCCTTTGAATGTCCTGATTGTGGGAAATGCTTCATTGATAACTCCAGCCTGGTTAGACACCAGAGGACTCACACCGGAGAGAAACCCTTTGAATGTCCTGATTGTGGGAAACGTTACAGTCAGAGTTCCGGGCTGTTGAAACACCAGAGGACTCACACAGGAGAGAAACCCTTTGAATGTCCTATCTGTGGGAAATGTTTCAGTCAGAATAGCAATCTGGTGACTCATCAGAGGACTCACACAGGAGAGAAACCCTTTGAATGTCCTATCTGTGGGAAAAGGTTTAGTGATAATTCCAGCCTGGTTAGACACCAGAGGATTCACTCAGGAGAAAAACCCTTTCAATGTCCTGATTGTGGGAAAGGTTTCACTCGGAATTCAAGTCTGGTGACTCATCAGAGGATTCACACCCTGAAGAAAACTTTGAAATGTTCTGACTGTGGAAGAATTTTCATTAAGAATTTTAACTTGGTTAGACACCAGAAGATTCACACTAGAGAGAAACCCTATAAGTGCCTTGGCTGTAGGAAAAGTTTTAATCTGAGTTCCAACGTGATGAAAAACCAGAGGACTCACACGGTGAAGAAATCTTTGAAATGTCTGGTTTGTGGACTTTACTTCAAGTATAAATCATCCCTTATTGCACACAAGGTAATCCATATGAAGAAAAGTAGATGACTTTAGAGTAGAGAATGCTTGAATTTCATTTGTGTTCTCCCATTGAAATGGGTTGATTTAATTTTGGACTGATTCTTTTTGCTCAAACATTTATTAGAACTAAATTTGTAGGAGGAGAGAAAAGGAAATGGAAATTTCAGGTTATCAGCAGAATCGGTTGGATAGTCAAATTCCTTAAAAAGAAATTTTGGATGGAGCTTTTGTCTGTTGATTGTGAAACTCCCATATGTGGATTTCAGCCTTTTTTCTTCATTTCAGTCAGATTTTGAGCCCCAGAATTCTGCAGCCAACATAAAAGTTGTCATCAAAATATAACTATGATGGGCCTTGAATTACTGTTGCATGTTGCAATGGCTGCTAAATGAAATTCCTTTCCTTTACTACCTGAATCCCCTTCTCTCCCTGAGGCAGCCATTAATCAAATGTTCAGGTCACTAAGCAGAGCACTGTATTCTCAGTGCTGGAGAAAACTCTTGGAG
The DNA here is from genome assembly GCA_039707465.1 of Rhabdophis nuchalis. NCBI lineage: Eukaryota > Metazoa > Chordata > Lepidosauria > Squamata > Natricidae > Rhabdophis > Rhabdophis nuchalis. The sequence continues at coordinate 27,575,868 of CM077646.1, read as the reverse complement.
GTGTAGTGCAGGGCCAGGCTAGCCTGCTGTAGGCATCTCTGGGTCTCACCCACCCTCCAAGAGATCATTTTGCCTTGTTTCCTAACCCTTGCATCCCATTGGCCCTTCACTCCCTCCCCAGGGTCCCCTTACAATTGGCTCCCATCCCACCCGACTTCATACCCTTCTCCCTTTTACCTTTTGAAGCTCTCTTAACCTCAGGTTGGGGTGGGAGGGAAGGAAATATATCATTTGGCCTCATGACTTTCTCCTGCAAGCAGCCACCATTTTCAGTGGGCCCTGGATTCATCTCTGGTGTGAACTATGGTAATGGTGCAGTGGCCAAACCACGTCGTGCAGCAAACTGCAACATAACGTACAGTACGCACACTTGACTCACATTCTTCTCTGCCTTCTCAGAAGGGAAGCAAGAGTGAAAGAAAATGCAGTCAAGTGGAAATTGTTGGAGGGCACTTCGAGGAGTTTAGCCACACCTTGCATGGACTACGCAATAAGCTATGCAGTGTCTGGCCCCCAGTGGCTGCAGAAGTCAGACTGTGCAAAACGTGTCAGGGCATGGGGTGCCTACCTGTGGTGGTCCTAAGTCTATGATGGCAAACTTTCCACTTGGGTGGAGTGTTGGACTACATGACCTACAAGGTCTATTCCAACTCTGTTCATCTGTTACTGGAGATTCATATCTACCCAAAAGCTGGCCAGCTGATTTTCGGCCTTCCGGAGTATTGGAGAAGGCAATTTTCGACCTCCCCAGGCTTCAGGAATGTCTGTGGAGCCTGGGGAGGGCTAGCCCATTGGGCCCATTTTTGCCCTCCCCAGTCTTCAGAGGCTTTCCTGTAGCCTGGGAGGGTGACAATGGCCACCCACTGCCCCCTGGAGGAAATTCCAAGCTCAGCTTGGAGGCGAGCAGTGTGCCTGTGGGAGGGCTGTGTGTGCTTTGCATTATGGGTGCCAGCATGTGCCTATGCTATTGTGTGTACGCACTTGCATTTTTGGCCACCAACAACAAAAAGGTTAGCCATCACTGTCCTAAGGGAAGCCGGTAAGACATCCCCTGAAACTCAGACCTGGTGCTTATTTTGAGCCCCAAAAGTAAATAATATTGGGTCTTATTTTCAGCAAAAATCAGGTATGTATACTGTATATGTATAATCATTCCCCAGCACTTCCAGGTATATTTGATGAGAACTCTTGTAATTCTAGGAACACATGATTGACCCAAGTCAACAAATAAATTTCATAACTGAATGGGTATTTGACATGTATATTGTTAATGTAAATAATTAACATAAGTGGTTCAGTTAGCATTTTGGCATCTTTCTTATTTTAATGTATGGCTTTGGATCTGTTTTTTAAAAATATTATGCAGCCCTTTTGTAAACCCTAATTAAACTAACCCTTTTATGTGAATCTTACAGGCAAAAGAATGCCAAAGAGAACACTGTGGAGAACTGAATCACAAGCAGCATTAAAATACAAAGGAAACCAAGGCAGCAATCAAAATCTTACTCTTCTTCCCCAGCAGCTTACACTTAAGGAAGACAAAACAAGGAAAAGAGTTTTGAGCTGGACAAAACATAGACTATCTGGAAGAAACATATCCACATTGTGAGGAAGGAAACAGTTACTTGAATCAAGGCTCCATCCAACAAGGGATTGAGAGTATTTTTGATGTCCTTGAGAATCCAGGAATGTCAGTGGTGGAAAAGATCCACAGATGTGCCTATTGTGGCAAAAGTACAGATTGTAGATCACAGCTGATTATGCCCGACAGGATCCACACTGGAAAAAAGCCATATCAGTGTCCCCAATGCAGCAAAAGCTTTAGTCAGAACAGCTTCCATGTTGCTCGTGGAAAGGCTCACACCAGAGAAAACCGCTACCAGTTGTCCCAATGTGGCAAAAGCTATAGCAAGCAGGCCAAGCTGATAATAAATACACTGGAGGACTCACACAAGAGAGAGACCATATGAATGACCAGATTGCAAGAGAAATTTCTGTCGAAATTCCAGTTTGGTTGTACACCAGAGGATACCCAGAGGAATGAAGCCTTTTAAATGTTCTGTGGGAAAAGGAATGGTATTCAGGAGCGATTAGCACAGGAAGTCTTGGGATTTCTGTCTGGAGGAAGTGACAATTATCAAGAATGTTTGTACTACCTGTCTTATAGGTGTATCTGCACACCCACAGTATTCAAAGACACATGGAGACTATCCCCTTCACCTACCTCTACATAAAGCAGGGGTCCTCAAACTTTTTAAACGGGGCCAATTCATGGTCCCTCAAACTGATGGGCTGGATCAGCTGGATGGGGTGTGGGTAGGTCGTCATGCGACTGGATGGGCATCGCTAATTTAGCAGTCCATTAAAGAATACACTGCAGCCCCCTTTTCTGTTTTTCTTTTTATGCATGAAGTTTGTCTAGGGTGGTTTTCTTTTTACCAGGCACCCAAGAGAAGCGCCAGTTGGCCATTTTGAAAGGGGCAGAAACAGTTTATGCAGTGAGCAAGCTGCAGGATACAGTCTGAGCCTCCCCGGTTGGGGCACCTCACTGGGAATTGCTGCCCGGCCTGGGTGTTTGGAAAAACGGCACAGTGCGGAAAGAGGAGCCATTCAGCAGATAAAAACTGCAAGGCTCTGCCATAGTTTTTTTGGGCGAGCCGTTCCCGCACAGCTCCTTGGTCCCTGCCCAAACTGGACCAGGAGGGGCGTGTCATCTTGCACCCACCCTTAACTTCCTCCTGCCTGGCCACCAGCTTTTTAACTTGAGAGAAGCTGCTGGTTGGAGCAAGGGTAACGGTTATGTTCAGCTCCCGCAGCTGGGAGAACTAATGTGTAGCTAGAGTTGCAAGGTTGTGGCGGAAAGAGTTGGAGCAACACCCGAGAGCAAGGTGGCAGCTGCTTTCGCCGTTAACCGAGCCCACTGTGCCACTTGGAGTATGGAGCAATTTGTTGTGGATTCAATTACCGCCAAGTTTACCTGCTGACTTTCTTACACCTTCTCATCCACGAGGATTACCCCTCGTAGAAATGTGCCCACCAGGCTACCGAGCCTTCCATCAGCCTAGGGCCCTAGGTAGGGGTGGGGGGGTGGCGATTATGGCTAGGGAAGGTCTTGAGCCGAAGGAGACCACAATCCCTTAGACGACCGGGTGTGAGTCCCTCTTTGTGAAATGGGGCGTAGGGAGGCAGTTGGCCGTGTTAGTTGTATACCTGGCTCCTCGCTATGTAACAACAGCCCTGCCCGAGCTCCTGGAGGTGATAGCTGAGGCGACGGTTGAGACCCCCAGACTGTTGGTCATGGGGAATTTTAACCTGCCGTCAGTAGGCGAGACCTCCGGAGTAGCTCGGGAGTTCATGGCCTCCATGATGGCCATGGACCTGACCCAGGTAGTTTTAGGCCCCACTCATGAGGGAGGACACACCCTGGACTTAATCTTCATCTCAGGACAGTGGAAGAGTGATCTGGGAATAGGGGATTTAGTCATCTTACCCTTGTCATGGATAGATCACGCTCTCCTTCGGCTCGACTTTCCAATCGCTACACCCCACCGCGGGGAGGCGGAACCTGAGATTCCCAGATGGTTCCGCCCCAGGCTCCTGATGGACCCTGAAAGGTTCCAGAGGGAGCTTGGGCCAATACCTGTGGCCTTGCCCTGCTACTCGACTAAGGACCTAGTGGCCGCATGGTTGAGTGCAGCCGCAGGGGTCTTGAACCAAGTTGCGCCCTTGCGGCTTCTCATGCGGCGCCGAATCACCCAGGCTCCTTGGTTTACCGAGGAGCTGAGGGAGATGAAACGCCGCAAGAGACGCCTAGAGAGCAGATGGAGATCTTCTATCTCCGAAGCCGACCGAACACTAGTGGGAGCCCATATTAGGACTTACTTAGTGGCGATAAGGGTGGCCAAACGTGAGTATTGTGCAACCCTTATTGCATCCGTAGATAACCGCCCTGCTGCCTTGTTTGGGGTGACCCGCTCCCTCCTTCACCAGAGGCCGCGGGAAGCCCCTCTACAAGGGCGAGCAGAGGAATTTGGTATATATCTGCAGGACAAAATCACTTGGATTCGTAATGAGTTGCCCTCCATTGAGAGTGGCCCAGTCGGATTGTCCGAGGCTGTTCTTGAGACACCATCTTGGGAGCAGTTTGACTTTGTTACCACCGAGGATATGGACAGGTTGTCAAGGAGACTTAAGGCCACCACATGTTTATTAGACCCGTGTCCCTCCTGGCTTGTACTGGCATCCTGGGAGGTGACACGAGGCTGGCTCCAAGATATTGTGAACGCTTCTTTGAGTGAGGGGTTCTTGCCTGCCATCTTGAAAGAGGCGGTGGTGAGGTCCCTCCTCAAGAAGCCTTCGCTGGACCCAGCATTGTTGGAAAATTATCGTCCGGTCTCCAACCTTCACTTTTTAGCGAAGGTTGTAGAGAGTGTGGTGGCCGAACAGTTTCCGCGACACCTGGAGGAAATTGATTATCTAGACCCGCGCCAGTCCGGCTTCCGACCCGGTCACAGCACCAAGACGGCATTGGTCGCATTGGTGGATGATCTCTGGAGAGCGCGGGATAGGGGATATTCCTCTATTCTAGTCCTATTAGACCTCTCAGCGGCTTTTGATACCATCGAACCATGGTATCCTATTGCGCCGACTGGGGGGGTTGGGGCTGGGAGGCACCGTATTACGGTGGTTCTCATCCTACCTCTCTGGTCGGTCACAATGTGTGTTGGCAGGGGGGCAGAGGTCGGCCTCGAGACCCCTCTTATGCGGGGTTCCTCAGGGGTCGGTCCTCTCACCCCTCCTGTTCAACACCTATATGAAGCCGCTGGGCAAGATCATCCGTGGTTTTGGGGTGGGATATCATCTGTACGCTGATGATACTCAGCTGTACATATCCACCCCAGACCACCCCAACGATGCCGCCGAGGTGTTGTCCCCGTGTTTGGAGGCCGTACGGATCTGGATGGGTAGTAACAAACTCAAGCTCAACCTGTCCAAGACTGAGTGGCTGTGGTTTCCAGCACCCCGGTTCAGCCACGTAACTCCATCTCTGGCCATTGGGGGCGAAACACCGGCCCCCGTGGAGAGGGCGCACAATGTGGGTGTCCTCCTGGATTCCTGGCTGTCCCAGAAACTCATGACATCCCGACTTGACTACTGTAATGCTCTCTACATGGTGCTTCCCTTGAGGTGCACTCGAAAGCTACAGCTAGTCCAGAATGCGGCCGCGCAGGTGATTATGGGAACCTCTAGGTTCTCCCACGTAACACCTCTCCTGCGCGAGCTGCACTGGCTGCCTGTGGCCTTTTGGGTGCGCTTCAAGGTTTTGCCGACTATCTTCAAAGTGCTTCATGTCTCGGGGCCTAGTTACATGCGAGACCGTCTTCTGCCCCATACATCCCTTCGTCCGATCCACTCCCACAGAGAGGGTCTTCTCAGGGTGCCGTCGGCCGGGCAATGCCGGTTGGCGACACCCAGGGGAAGGGCCTTCTCTGTGGCGGGCCCTACCCTCTGGAACGACTTACCCCCCGAACTACGTACCATTTCAGACCTCCGCCTCTTCCGCCAGCATCTTAAGACGCACCTTTTCCAACAAGCCGGCCTAGCATAACCTCCCGTTCTGACTGTTTTTAGATAGTTTTATTTGGGGGATTTTATACAATTTTAGTACAGGGTATGTTTAATATTTAATAGTTTTTTAAATTTTGTATCTTTGTTATATTTGTTATGTTTTTTAAATTTCCTGTGAGCCGCCCTGGGTCCTTTTTGGAGAAGGTGCGGGGTATAAATCTCAAATCTCAAAATTCCCAGTTTCTCCTCCAGGTCTTCATTTTGTCTTTTGGTTAAATTCTTAATATTTTAGTTTTCTCTTTGTTTATTTTAAACCCTGCCACTTTGTTTATTTTAAACCCTCCTGTGCGCCGCCCTGGGTCCTTTTTTGGAGAAGGTGCGGGGTATAAATTCGAATAAAACAAAACAAACAAAACACGTGCCTGGGTGGTGTTCTGGTTCTTTCCGCTACAGCCACACAGCCTTTTATCCTACCTATGCCTTAGCACATGCAGCCACAGGAGCCCATTACTGCGGTTCCCCTTGCTCCAACCAGCAGCCTATGTTTGTGTCAAAAAGCTGGCGGCTGGGCAGGAGGCAGCTAAGGAGAGTACAACGTGAGAAACCCCTTCCTCACCAGTCCAGCTGGCGGCTGGGTGAGCAAATGGCCTTGAGAGAAGAGCACTGCACAGGACGATTAATCCCCTGGTCACGTGCTGGATGCAGGACCTGAAGTTGGAGTGGAGAGCAGGCAGGCGATCCCTGTGGAACTACTGTGCGGGCGCAAGCGTGTGGCAGATGGCCTGAGCCAACACAGAAACCAAGAGGCAGGCCCCAAAACCGCAAGCTAAGACATTTGCGGCTTTCTGGCTCATAGAAGCAGAGATGGGCAAGAGGCTGGAGAGCACACAGTACCCCAATGTGGCGGTCCAACAGGGGCTGCCTGCCCGCTCTCCACTTCCGGCTCTGCATCCAGGCCGCAAGTGGCGAATGCACCACTAGTCTGGCTGGTGATCTACCACATGCTTCCCTTGCAAGCCAGGCCCACTTTGAGAAACATCCCAGAAAAACTCTGATGCTGCAATCTCCCACGCCCTTCCATCATGCACCAGACCAGCTTCGAGAAACATCCTGGAAGGGCTCTGATGCCCCAATTTCCCATGTGTTCCCCTCGCAGGCCAGGGTCAGGCTGCCTTCGGGAAACACCCAGGAAGGGTTCTGTTGCCATGGTCTCCCACACGTTCCCATACCACCCCACATATGTCAGTCCCCACCCCGCATCGCACCTCCGTTAGCTTGCCCTCCTTCACCCACCCTCTGGCTCGTGCCCTTTGGCATTACGTTTGCAAGCAGTACACAGATATGCGGCTACATTCTGCAAAGTATATAGAAGGCCAATGGCTGGAGGAGGGATGAGGAGTTTATGGTGGGAAAAAACAGCCACGCAAGGAGTGGATGGAAGATGAGAGGCAGGCCTTAATCCTACCACTGCCTGGCCTGGATACATTGTGTTGACCAGCCATATCCGGCTAGCAGGCCTCAAGTTTGAGGACCCCTAACATAAAAGCTTCCCCTGGCTGGTTCTTGCTTTTTGGCACTAAGGCTAAGGTGACCAGATTTCAACTTGACTAAAGCGGGATACCATTGATGGGGTGGTAAGGGGGAGGCAGCGGCCTTTCCCAGCTCTGCAGCCACTGCAGAGGCCGTTTCGGCACCCACGTCCCTCGCTGGGCATCTGCAGGTAGGCATCTGGTGGGACGGCTGAGCAGGGCTGGGCGGGCAGCGGGTGCTCTGCACGCGCTCAGAGGTGAGGGCATGGGCAGGAAGCGGCGGGCTGGTGGGCAGGCGGTAAGGGATGGCCGCGAAGGAGGAGCCAGGCCCAGGCAGGCAGCAGGCGGAAGATGAGGAGAGCCAGCCAGAACCCACGCGGCTCTGAACTTCTTTGCGCCATGCCGCAATGGGCTGAGAGCGGCGGGCCAGAAGCCCCACTGCCGCCCACCTGTTCCACCATGGGCGCCTGGGGCGAGCTGGGCGAGGTGGTGGCGGCGGTGGGGCTTCCGTCCGGCTGCTCAGCAAATCGCAGCGCAGCGCAAAGTTCAGGGCCGCGCGGGCTCCGGCTGGCTCTCCTCCTCTTCCCCCGCCTGCTGCCTGCCTGGGCCTGGCTCCTCCCTCACCGGCCATCCCCTTCCGCCTGCCCGCCAGCCCGCCAGCCCACTTCCTGCCCTGTGCCCCGCGCCTCTGAGCGCCCACTGCCCTCCCCGCCCCTGCGGCCAAAAACTGGGATATTTTTAAGAGGACGCAGGATGCGGGGCAGATGCTTGAAATGTGGGACTGTTCCGCCAAAAGCGGGACGTCTGGTCACCTTAACTAAGGCCCAAGTAGTCGTACCATGTTGCCAATTCCATGGAGAGGGGGCATGTCCCCTCAGTCAATTTCCTCTCTGAAGAGGTAGCAGAAAAGAAATTTCCAAACCCCAAGTCCTGATTGTGAATCATAAATGATGCTGGCCAGTTTCCCAGTAAAGCAAAATATGTTGGACTGGTTATCCACTGCGTTAGTAGGAGTCCCCGGGCTCATTGTGTGCAACTTCAAAAATATTCATATTCTACCTTGCACACCAGCTAATCTTAATTTCGCCTCAGAAATCCTAGATGCAATAAACTAAGGCAGGTTCAGGAAGCAACCCTTGGGAATGGGCAGCCTTTGATTATCTACTAAAGCACAATCATGGCTGCAAAGAATTTTGGGACGTGCTCACAGTAAGTGACATCAGACATCTAAAAATAATTGGCACAGAAAACCACATTTCTTTTCTACTTAAAAGAACTTCTGCCCCTGGCTGCCAGGCCTTCCTAGCTGGAAAACTCTCCTTTTGGGGGCCACTGCCATAATCATGAGAATCCTCTGCTCCCTCCACCATTGTCCCAAAATTACCGCCCATTTCAATAGACCCCAAGTATGGATGCCAGGCAAATATCCCTTATGATATGCCAAATATATAGAAAGCAAAGAGGCCATTTTAATGGTTTGTAGGTTGGGCAATATATGTAAATATTGCATATATAACTCAAATGGGGGAAATTGTGAGAATTCCCTCTCTAGAGAATGAAATATTTTGAGGTATATTAAAAGAGGTAGAATATTATATTTCTCCAAAGGACTAATGGAGAAACACATTCTTAAGAGGCAGAAAGCAGTCCCTAGTCTTTCTTAATAGCCTGCAGAAGATGCTCATTAAGAAATCATGGGGCAGCCTATTCACAAACAAAAGTACCTTCACTTCCAGGTGATGGGATTAAGGACAGGACATGACCTTCACCCCATGTATTGAAAAAAGTGGGGAAAAATACAGGTCCATTAAGGAAGTGTGGAAAGTTCTCACCCATCCCTCTCCCAGAAAAATGAAATATCCTAGGAAATATTGAAAAGGCAGAACATTATATTTCCCTGGATGTGAAAAGGAAGAAACTTGTTTTAATTCCTGCATCTTTCTGTCCCCACCCCCTCTCTCAATGAGCCATTGAATCCTGAGCTAGTCCCTTTACATAAGAAAGACTTTTTCTTTTCAGCTCCAGAATCATGGGATTAAGGTATGACTAGCATTACCAAACCTGGACTCAGCCCATAGGAGCCTGACAGCCAATCAGAGTACAGTTCTTACACAGGAACAGGAAACAGATAGGTGGGGCTGAAGAGTTGATAAAAAGCCCTGCAAGCCTCTTGCTCAGCCCTTCTCCCACCAACATTGAAGCATGTGATCACCTTTCCTGTTCAGGACTCAAGCCATGTGGTCCTGTCCTCCATTAAACCATCTTTCCAAGCAGCCTCCATGTCTCCAGGGTCTTTTCCCCCACTTGGAGCCGAACCCAGAAGGACATTTCTTCCAACACAGGTATTTTGTGCAAAGGATATGCTCAGGATGCAGAAGGATGAAACGGAACGTTGCATTTCTTTAAGACACATTAAAACTAACATGAGGGAAATAGCAGAATAGCCACACAAACACAGGAGTCCTGTGTAACACAGGAGAGAAACCATTTGAATGTCTCTATTGTGGGAAAAGTTTCATTGAGAATTCAAGCCTGGTGACTCATCAGAGGACTCACACAGGAGAGAAACCCTTTGAATGTCCTGATTGTGGGAAAAGTTTCAGTAAGAAATCCAGATTGGTTAGACACCAGAGGGCTCACACAGGAGAATTTAGAAAATGCTTGAATTTCACTTGATCCATTGAAGGAATAGGTGACTAGACTCTTTGAGGTTATTTTATTCCAGATTCCTCCATACAACAGATTCCAGAACCAAAATCCACTATCCTCCCCATTCATGCTTTATTAAATCTGCATTAAAAATGGGTCACTTTGCATATGATCCCTCTGCCAAAGGACACCCTCAACTAGGGGCTGCTAAGCATTTTCCCATTTCTCTAGGCTAAGTTGTAAAGATCACTTGGTAGAAGTCAAAAACGACTTGATAGCATTTAATCAGTGGAAACATTGCACACGCCTTAGGTAGAAACTGGAGAAGGATTGTTTTTCTGCCTCCTGTCTGGAGATGGTGCTCAAAGAGGCAACACCTGTGCCTAGAAAGAGGATAATACCTGTGGTTCAGCTTAAAGGAGTTAAAACCATTTATTACTGTGTTGCTAGAAAGGTTGGAAGGCGAAGAGAAGAGTAGAAACAAGAAAGTGCAGTTGCCTTTTGAAATAAGCACCTTTCGGAAAGCTTAACTTCCTATTCCAGGTCACTCATGGGAGGAAAGTGGAGGGCAGAGTGGCTTTTGTAAGGTGAGTGGAGGGCAGGTGGGAGGAGAGTCCTGGAAGCAGAGGAGCAACTGGGCAACTGGGCTGAAGCATCTCAGCTGCTGCTGCAGGTTCCTTCCCTCCCCGAACTTAAGCCCACTGGTGCTGCACGCTGTGAAACTGGTGGCTGCAACTTTCCTTCTTGTGGGATGGAGCTTCCACAACCTCTGAAGGGAAACCCTTCCACTGGTTCACTGTTCTCAGTGTCAGGAAATCTCTCCTTAGTTCTAGGCTGCTTCTCATCTTGATGAGTTTCCATGCAGTTGTCCTGCCTTCAGGGGCTTTGGATAATAGGTTGAGCCTCCTCCCTCTTTTGTGGCCTCAAGCATTAGAAGATGGCTATCATGTCATTCCTAGTCCTTCCCTTCACTGGACTAGATTCCTGCATCCCCTTCATTTAGTCTCCAGGCCCCTAATCCTCTTTGTTGCTCTTTTTCTCTCAACATCTTTTTTATGATATGGTTACCAAACTGTGTGCAATTTGCTAAGTGTGGTCTTACTCTTTATAAAGTGGTACTAGTACTTCACATGATCGAGTCTATCTCTCTGTTAATACAGCCTAGTATTGTATTGGCTTTTTTTTGTTGCTGCAATACACAGCTGGCCCATATGTAAATGATTGTTCCTAGGACTTCAAGGTTTCATAGTTATTACTTGAGCCATGTGCTACCTATTCTGTCCCAGTACATTTGGTGTAAAACCCTTCCCCCCTCCCCATTAAAATTTATTTTGTTAGGTAGGGCCCAGTGTTCAAATCTATCGAGATTCTCTATCTTCACCCTAGCTTCTTAGGTATTGGCTATTCCTGTCAACTTGGTGTCATTTGCAAATTTGATGTATTCCCGTTCGACTCCCTCATCAAAAGCATTTACGAAGATATTAAAGAGTTTAAATCAACCTTGGGGTACCAACTGCTTACTTCCCTCCATATAGCTATAGTCCAATTAAGGAATACACTTTTGAGTGTGGCTTGTCAACCGGTTATAAATCTATCTGTGTGGATGATGTACCTAACCCACATTTTTCTAATTTACCAAGAAGTAGGTGAAGGTCTACTTTGTCAACTGCCTTACTGAAATTCAATGATACTATGTATTTGATTGGTCCGCTAATTTAGTCACTTTGTGCAAGAATGAAATAACATTTGTTTGGAATGCTCTGTTTTTGAAAAACCCATGTTGACTTCTGGTTACATACTTCCTTGCTTCTAGGTGTTTGGAGACCTTTTGTTTCATTTGCGTTTTTTTTGGTTTTATGGTTCTGGAGATTTTGCAATGATGCATGAGTGGCATTTCGCTTTTATATTTTTTTAAAATAATTTTTATTAAATGTTTCAATCTTTAAAAACAGTCAGAAGACATAACAACTATAAATAATTTAAAAAACCAAAAAAAATCAAGAATGCAAAACAAAACAAAACACAGAACATATAAAACAATATACAATAATTTTACAGCTTTCTATACCGGCTTTCCTGCTTAGCTTTTGTAATTATCCCTTCTGCATTGCCTTCCTATTACTATATCCTTATATTGTAATTTAGCAAACACAATATTAACACTTATAATGATATTCATTATTTGTATCACCATATTCTCTATGTTCTGTTTTGGCTTCTGATTTCTAGCCACTTGTACATTTTATTCCATACTTTATAAAAGTCCGATTCTTCTCTTTCTTTTAGTTCTATTGTCATTTTGTCCATTTCTGCGCATTCGAGTATTTTCCTGATTATAGTTTCATCTGAGGGTATATTAATTTTCCCCCAGTTTTGTGGGAAAGCAATCCTTGCTGCAGTGAGTATGTGTATGATTATATATTGAGATTCTTTGTCTATTTTTTAGTCCAGCAGTCCTAATAAAAATGCTTCTGGTTTAAGTTCTATTTTTTGCTCAGTAATTTCTTCCAGCCATTTCCAAATTTTACACCAGTATCTTCTTGTGATGGGGCACATCCACCACATGTGGTAGAATGTTCCCGACTTGTGGCTGAATCTCCAATATTGGGGGGATAAATCTGGGTAGATTTTGGCCAATCTCGCTGGAGGCAAATGCCATCTATAAAACATTTTATAGAGATTTTCTTTGTAGGTCGTAAATTTATAATTTCTTTCCCATAATTTGTCTCATTTTTCTAATTCTATACTATGCCCAAAATTTTTACCCCAGCTAATCATTGTCTCCTCCTCCATTTTATATTTTAAAAGAAAATTACATAATTAGTTATCATTTTTCCTCCCGTTCCTAGCAATAGTTTGTCTAATTCCATTTGTTTCTCGTATATTCCATATTGTTCCCGATATTTTTAAAATCTTGTTTTAATTTGCAAATATGGCCATCATTCCATATTTATTCCTTGTGTCTTCAGCTCTTGTACTGATTTCAGTTCTCCTTTTTCATCTAAGAGCTCTGCATATCTTACCCTTTTACTAAGATCTGTAGAATTTGGATATGTCATTGCCTCCATGGTTGATCGCCAGATTGGGATTTTCAGGTAGTGGTTATTTTAAATTCTTTTTTCCCAGATCCTAAACAGGGCATCCCTTACCATATGTCTCTGAAAGTAGGAATGGGATTTATTCTTTCCCTCCCAGAGGAAGCCGTGCCAACCTAGTTGGAGGTCATGGCCTTCTAGCATAAGGATTCTTTTATTTTTTAATTAGATCTAATCCTTTAGCCATGTTAGGGCTGCCGTGTGGTAATAAACCTCCCAATCTGGGAGGCCAAAGCCCCCTTTGTTTCTACTATCTTGTTGAAGTTTGTATTTAATGCACGGTTTTTCCCCTGACCAAATAAATTTGGATACCATTTTATTTAATTGTTTGAAAAAAAAATTGTCTAATTTAATCGGTATTGTTTGGAAAAGATAGTGTAATTTGGGTAGTATATTCATTTTGATTGTTGAAATTCTGCCAATTATTGATATCTGTAGTGTAGTCCAATTATTTTTGTATCTGTCCTAGCAGTTTGTTGTAGTTATCTTCTTTTATTGCAATACGTTTTGCCGATAGCCATATTTCCAAATATTTAATCTTCTTGGCCAGGGGGGCGTTCTATCAAGTACGCCTGATGCGCCCTTACTGGACCGGGCTGCCCTTCGCACAGTCACTCAGGCACTCGTGACATCCCGACTTGACTACTGTAACACTCTCTACATGGGGCTTCCCTTGAGGTGCACTCGAAAGCTACAGCTAGTCCAGAATGTGATTATGGAAGCCTCTAGGTTCTCCCACATAACACCTCTCCTGCGCGAGCTGCACTGGCTGCCTGTGCACTTTCGAGTGCGCTTCAAGGTTTTGACGGCGATCTTCAAAGCGCTCCATGGCTCGGGGCCTAGTTATATGCGAGACTGTCTTCTGCCCCATACATCCCTTCGTCCAATCCGCTCCCACAGAGAGGGCCTTCGCAGGGTGCCGTTGGCCGGCCAATGCCGGTTGGCGACACCCAAGGGAAGAACCTTCTCTGTGGCGGGCCCTACCCTCTGGAACGACTTACCCCCCGAACTACGTACCATCTCAGACCTCCGCCTCTTCCGCCAGTGTCTTAAGACGCACCTTTTCCAACAAGCCGGCCTAGCATAACCTCCCGTTCTGACTGTTTTTAGATAGTTTTATTTGGGGGATTTTATACAATTTTAGCACAGGGCATGTTTAATATTTAATAGTTTTTTAAATTTTGTATCTTTGTTATATTTGTTATGTTTTTTAAATTTCCTGTGAGCCGCCCTGGGTCCTTTTTGGAGAAGGTGCGGGGTATAAATCTAATAAAATCTCAAATCTCAAAATTCCCAGTTTCTCCTCTAGGTCTTCATTTTGTCTTTTGGTTAAATTCTTAATATTTTAGTTTTCTCTTTGTTTATTTTAAACCCTGCCACTTTGCCAAATTGGTTTACCGTATTTTTCAGAGTATAAGGCGCACTGGAGTATAAGACGAACCCAGGTGTTGAAGAGGCAATTTTTTTAAAAAGGTAGGTAATAATAATAATAATAATTCATTATATTTATAAACTGCCCCCTCTCCCCGAAGGGACTCGGGGTGGTGCCGAAGGGACTCGGGGCGGTAGGTAGATAGAGGGAGAGAGAGGGAGAGAGAGAGAAATACAGTAGGTAGGTAAGTAGGGAGAGAGAGAAAGGTAGGTAGGTAGCAGGGATGGGTTTCTAGGGGATCGGCCAGGATCGCGCGAGCCCGATCGTAAAATTTAGAGATCCTGGCCGATCCCGTTGGACGATGGACCCGGAAGTTACTTCCGGAACACGTGGCTCGCTCCGTCAAAACCTCCGTTTGAAGCTCTTTCTCTGTTGGGGCGGCTGGGGCGGGAGTTCGCGCAGGCTAGCGCGCCTGCCTTCCGCCGCCCCTAGCCTGCCAGGCTTCAAAACTAAAAGGCGGGGGCAGGGCCTTGAAGCTCTTTCGTTGTTAGCATGGCTAGGGGGGGCAGCGGAAGGCATGCTAGGTGCGCGAAGGCCCCCCCGCCCTCCCCAGCCGCGCCAACAGGGAAAGAGTTTCAAGGCCCAGCCTGGGCCCTTTAATTTTGAAGCTGCATTGCTTGGCGCGAATGCAGAGGCTTGGGGGGGCTTCGCACCGAGCCGAGCCAAGCGCCCGGTTGGAGCACACGAGCCACCTGCGAGCGCCATGGCGAGCCGGAGCGGGGCGCGGGGCGCGCTGCTGCTGTTGCTGCTCCTGCTGCTGCTGTGCGGGCCGGGGGCGCAGGGGACGCGCTGACAAGCAGAACAGCCTCCGCAGGGCGGCCAGCGGCGTCTACCAGGGCGCCAGCGGCCTCCTGGGCGAGGAGAACGTGCGCACCGTGCAGAAGGTGAGCGGCGCCCGGAGGGTCCCGGGCAATGGGGAGGGGGGGGAATGGGAAGAGGAGGGGTCTGGGGAGGGAGGGGGGTCTGGCCTTGTGGGGGGGAAAGGGGTGCAGAAGGGGGTCCCCGACTTTGGCGTGGGCGGCCAGGAGGGAGATTGGGGAGGTCCGAGTGAGTAAGTAACTGTGGCCAACTTGCCGGCGGGCGGGTAAGGAAAGTTGCTGCGGCAGCGCGCAACAATCCGCTGGCCCGCTGGCCGCGGTTGCTCGCTCGCTTGCTTGCTCACCCATCGGATGCCAGGTTCCTTCGTCCGGTGGATGGGTAAGAGAGAGAGAGAGTAAATACAGCCAGCGGGCTGGCGGGCCAGTCAGGCTACTTCCAGGAGCTGAGGAGGTTTGTGGGGGGGGGGGAGACAGACAGACAGAGAGAGGCACAGACACACAGAGAGACAGGGAGGGAGGGGGGAACCAGAGAGTGACAGACACACACAGAGAGACAGAGAGTGGGAGGGAGGGAGAGAAAGATAGACAGAGACACAGAATGAGTGATTTAAGTGCCTGAATGCGAGACAGACACACACACACACACACACACACACACACAGAGTGACAGATGGGCAAACAAAGGAGAAAGAGAAAGAGAGAAAGAAAAGAGACAGAAAGAGAGAAAGAGAAAGAAAGAGGAAGAGAGAGAACGAGAAAGAGGGAAAGAAAGAGAGAGAAAGAGAGAGAGAGAGAAAGAGAAATAGGGAAAGAGAGGGGGAAAGAGGGAAAGAAAGAGAAAGAAAAAGAAAGAGAAAGAAAGAGAGAGAGAGAAAGAGAAAGAAAGAAAAAGAAAGTGGGAGAGAGAGAAAGAAAGACAGACAGAGAAAAAGAGAAAGAAAGAGACAAAGGAAAGAAAGAGAAAAAAACAAAGAGAGAGAGGGAAAGAAAGAAAGAGAGGGAGAGAAAGAGAGGGAGAGAGAAAGAGGGAAAGAAAGAAAGAGAAAGAGAAAGAAATAAAGAGAGAGAGAAAGAGGGAAAGAAAGAAAAAATGAGCGAGAAAGAAAGAGAGAAAGGGAAAGCGAAAGAGAGAAAGAGAAAGAAAGAGAGAAAGAGAAAGAAATAAAGAGAGAGAGAGAGAAAGAAAGAGGGAAGGAAAGAAAGAGACAGAGAAAGAAAGAGAGACAGAGAAAGAGAGAAAGAAAGACAGAAGGAAAGAAAGAAAAAGAAAGAGAGAGAGAGAGAGAGAGAACTTATGACCACAATTAAGCCCAAAAGTTTGGTTGCTAACCAAGACCATTGTTAAGTGAGTTTCACATTTTCCAAATTGGCCACTCCCACCCGGTCACATGGCCGGCAAGCCACTCCCACAAAGCAGGCCACACCCACAGAACCTGTTCCAAAAATTTTGAAACCCACCCCTGGTAGGTAGGTAGGTAGAGGGGGGGGAGAGAGAGAAATACAGTAAGTAAGTAGGTAGGGAGAGAGAGTGTGTATAGATAGATAAGTAGGTAGAGTGATAGAGAGAAATAGAGAAAGACAAATATAATAGATAGGTAGGGTGAGAGAGACTAGCTAGCTAGATAGGTAGAGGGGAGAGAGAAATACAGTAGGTAGGTAGAGAGAGAGTGTAGATAGGTAAGCAGGTAGAGGGATAGAGAGAGAAACAAGAGAGAAATACTTCCTAAGAAATAGCAATTGAGGACCTTTTGGTTGTACAGGTAGTCCTCATTTACCACGTCTTCCTTGAGCCTTCAAAGATACTATGATAAAATAGAAGCAGATGTGAACCTGATCCACAGAATTTGTGGTAATCCTAGCACTTGTTCAGTGACCACACTTCAGCAGTGACTGTGGTTTTGAAGTTGCAAGTAAAGGAGTTGAAGGTAGTTACACATTTATGATGGTGGCAGCATCTGACACTCATGATCCCCATTTTTGACCTTCCCAGCTAGCTTCTGACAAGCAAAATCAGTGGCTATACTGGCAGGAAATTGCAAGTCACAGTCGTATGAAATTGCCTTTAACAATCCACAGTAATTAGCTTAACAACTACAGAGGAAAAATGTAAGTTGGGACTGTCATGTAATATATCATTCTTAATGATTGAGCTGCTTAGTGACGCAAATATCAGATCCAATTGTGGTAGGTTAAGTAAGGACTACATGCGTGGGGTGTCACCGGAGGGATTGTACCGTATTTTTCGGAGTATAAGACGCACCTTTTTTCCTCTAAAAAGAGACTGAAAATCTGGGTGCGTCTTATACATCGAATACAGCATTTTTTAGCCTCCTGGAACCCCACCCCCTTCAACAAACTGGCTGTGCCTAGTAGCTTGTGGAGCTACTATATTTCTCTATCTATTTCTCTCTCTATCTTTCTACCTACCTACCTACACACACACACACACATACATTCTCCTTCTCCCCCTACATACCAACTGTATTTCTCTCTCCCCCCTTTTATCTACCTACCTACCTACCTACCTACCTACCTACCTACCTACCTACACAGACACTCTCTCTCCCTACCTACCTACTGTATTTCTCTCTCCCTCTCCATTTCTCTCTCTCTATATTCCTTTACCTACTTACCTACCTACTCTTTCTCTCCCTACCTACCTACTGTATTTTTCTCTATTTCTCTCTCTCTCTCTATCCCTTTACCTACCTTTCGTATTTCTCTTTCTTTCTCTCCCTCTCTCTCCCTCTATCTAAATACCTACCTACCTACTTTTTTTTGTAATTTGCCTCTTCAAAACCTTGGTGCGTCTTATACTCCGGTGCGTCTTATACTCCGAAAAATACGGTATATAGTATTTTATTCCTTTATTTGCAGCTGAGCACTTCTATGAGCAAAAGTGATGTATACTATTTTTCTTTTTTCACATCATCTCTAACCATTTTAAAAACAATTAAAGTTACATTTTTCTTTGAATCTTACAGACAAAGAGGATCGCAGTGAGCAATCTGGACAACTGAAAATAAGAAGCAATATTGAAAAGGGAAGAAAATCAATCCAGAAATCAGAATATTTTCAATTTCCTTCAGAAACCAATACAATTCGGATTCTACTCCAGCAGCTGATAGCCAAAAGAGAGAAAATCAAGGAGGAATAAGCATATTATGCAGAAATGAGGGATACATTACATGAAAAAGTGAAGGGAGAAACCTTATGAATATAGAAATTGTGGAAAAGGTTTCATTAAAAATTCCAATCTCCTGAGACATAAGACCATGCACACAGGAGAGAAAAACTGTGAATGTACTGATTGTGGGAAAAGTTTTAGTCAGAGTTCCAGGCTGGTAAAACACCAGAGGACTCACACAAAAGAGAAACCCTTTGAATGTCCTCTCTGTGGGAAATGTTTTAGTCAGAATTATGACCTGGTGATACACCAGAGGACTCATACAGGAGAGAAACCTTTTGAATGTCCTGATTGTGGGAAAAGTTTTAGTCGGCGTTCTAGCCTGGTGAAACACCAGAGGACTCACACAGGAGAGAAACCATTTGAATGTTCTGACTGTGGGAAACGTTTTAGTCAGAGTTCCAGCCTGGGGAAACACAAGAGGACTCACACGGGAGAGAAACCATTTGTATGTTCTGACTGTGGGAAACGTTACAGTCAGAATTACCACCTGGTGATACACCAGAGGACTCACACAGGAGAGAAACCCTTTGAATGTTCTGACTGTGGGAAAAACTTTACTGACAACTACAGTCTGGTGACACACCAGAGGATTCACACAGGAGAAAGGCCCTTTGAATGCCATATCTGTGGGAAAGGTTTCAGTCAGAACACCAATCTGATGACTCATCATAGGACTCACACAGGAGAGAAACCCTTTGAATGTCCTGATTGTGGGAAAGGTTTTAGTCAGAATTCCAGGTTAGTTATTCACCGGAGGTTTCACACAGGAGAAAGGCCCTTTGAATGTCCTATCTGTGGGAAAAGCTATATCAATAATTCCAGCCTGGTGATACATCAGAGGTTTCACACAGGAGAAAGGCCATTTGAATGTCCTGATTGTGGAAAAGGTTTCAGTCAAAATTCCCATCTGGTGATTCATCAAAGGACTCACACAGGAGAGAAACCCTTTGTATGTTCTGATTGTGGGAAATGCTTCATTGATAATTCCAACTTGGTTAGACACCAGAGGAATCACACAGGAGAGAAACCGTATGAATGTGTCGATTGTGGGAAAAGTTTCATTCAGAGGAATTCTCTAGTGATACACCAGAAGACTCACACATGAGAGGTCCACTTTGAATGTCTCTATTGTGGGAAAAGTTTCAGTCAAAATTCCTATCTAGTGACACACAAGAAGACTCACACTGGAGAGAAACCCTTCGAATGTCCTGATTGTGGGAAAGGTTTCAGTCGGAATTCCAGGTTAGTTATTCACCAAAGGATTCACTCAGGAGATAAATCCTTTCAATGCCCTGATTGTGGCAAAGGTTTCATTGATAATTCCAACTTAGTTAGACACCAGAGGATTCACACAGGAGAGAAACCCTTTGAATGTCCTGATTGTGGGAAAGGTTTCAGTCGGAATTCCAGGTTAGCTATTCACCAAAGGATTCACTCAGGAGATAAATCCTTTCAATGCCCTGATTGTGGCAAAGGTTTCATTGATAATTCCAACTTAGTTAGACACCAGAGGACTCACACAGGAGAGAAGCCATTTGAATGTCCTATCTGTGGGAAAAGGTTTAGTAATACTTCCAATGTGGTGTCACATCAGAGGACTCACCACAGAAGAAAAACCCTATGAATGTCCTGATTGTGGGAAAGGTTTCTGTCGGAATTCAAGCCTGGTGACTCATCAGAGGACTCACACCCTGAAGAAATATTTGAAATGTCCTGACTGTGGAAGAATTTTCATTAAGAATTTTAACTTGGTTAGACACCAGAAGATTCACACAAGAGAGAAACCCTATAAGTGCCTTGGCTGTAGGAAAAGTTTTAATCTGAGTTCCAGCCTGATGAAACACCAGAGGACTCACACGGTGAAGAAATCTTTGAGATGTCTAGTCTGTGGACTTTACTTCAAGCATAAATCATCTCTTATTGTCCATAAGGTAATCCATACTTAGACAAGTAGATGCATTTAGAGTAGAGAATGCTTGAATTTCATTTGTGTTCTCCCATTGAAATGGGTTGATTTAATTTTGGACTGATTCTTTTTGCTCAAACATGTCTCAGAATTAAATTTGTAGGAGGAGAGAAAAGGAAATGGAAATTTATGGTTATCAGCAGAATCTTCTGGATATTTCCTTTTCCAGAAGTAGTGAAATTCCTTAAAAAGAAATTTTGGATGGAACTTTTGTCTGTTGATTGTGAAACTCCCATATGTGGAGTTTCAGCCTTTTATCTTCATTTCAGCCAGGTTTTGAGCCCCAGAATTCTGCAGCCAACATAAAAGTAGTCCTCAAAATATAACTATGATGGGCCTTGAATTACCGTTGCACGTTGCAATGGCTGATAAATGAAATTCCCTTCCTTTACTACCTGAATCCACCTTCTCTCTCTGAGGCAGCCATTAATCAAATGTTCAGGTCACTAAGCAGAACACTGTATTCTCAGTGCTGGAGAAAACTCTTGGAGGTCTAGTGCAGGGCCAGGCTAGCCTTCTGTAGGCATCTCTGGGCCTCACCCACCCTCCAAGAGATCATTTTGCCTTGTTTCCTAACCCTTGCATCCCATTGGCCCTTCACTCCCTCCTCAGGGTCCCCTTACACTTGGGTCCCACCCCACCCGACTTCACACCCTTCTCCCTTTTACCTTTTGAAGCTCTCTTAACCTTAGGTTGGAGAGGGAGGGAAGGACATATATCATTTGGCCTCATGACTTTGTCTTGCAAGCAGCCACCGTTTTCAGTGGGCCCTGGATTCATCTCTGGTGTGAACTATGGTAATGGTGCAGTGGCCAAACCACGTCGTGCGGCAAACTGCAACATAACATACAGTACGCATTCTTGACTCACATTCTTCTCTGCCTTCTCAGAAGGGAAGCAAGAGTGAAAGAAAATGCAGTCAAGTGGAAATGGTTGGAGCGCACTTAGAGGAGTTTAGCCACACCTTGCACGCACTACGCAATAAGCTATGCAGTGTCTGGCCACACGTGGCTGCAGAAGTTAGATTGCAAAAAGTGTCAGGGCATGGGGTGCCTACCTGCGATGGTCCTAAGTCTATGATGGCGAACTTTCCACTTGGGTGGAGCGTTGGACTAAATGACCTACAAGGTCCCTTCCAACTCTGTTAATCTGTTACTGGAGATTCATATCTACCCAAAAGCTGGCCAATTGATTTTCGGCCTTCCGGAGGATTGGGGAAAGCAATTTTCGCCCTCCCCAGGCTTCAGGAAAGTCTCTGGAGCCTGGGGAGGGCTAACCCATTGGACCCATATTTTGCCCTCCCCGATCTTCAGAGGCTTTCCTGTGGCCTGGGAGAGTGAAAATGCCCCCCCCCCTGCTCCCTGGAGGAAATTCCAAGCTCAGCTTGGAGGCGAGCAGTGTGCCTGTGGAAGGGGGGGGGGGTGCTTTGCATTATGGGTACCAGCATGTGCCTATGCTATTGTGTGCACGCACTTGCATTTTTGGCCACCATCAACAAAAAGGTTAGCCATCACTGTCCTAAGGGAAGCCGGTAAGACATCCCCTGAAACTCAGACCTGGTGCTTATTTTGGGGCCCTAAAGAAAATAAAATTGGGTCTTATTTTCAGCAAAACACAGGTATGTATGCTGTATATGTATAATCATTCCCCAGCACTTCCAGGTATATTTGATGCTAACTTGTGCAATTCTAGGAACACATGATTGACCCAAGTCAACAAATTAATTTCATAACTGAATGGGTATTTGACATCTATATTGAAAATGTAAATAATTAACATAAGAGGTTCAGTTAGCATTTTGGCATCTTTCCTTTTATTTTAATATATGGCTTTGGATCTGTTTTTTTTAAATATTGTGCAGCCATTTCGTAAACCCTAATTAAACTAACGGTTTTATGTGAATCTTACAGGAAAAAGAATGCCAAAGAGAACACTGTGGAGAACTGAATCACAAGCAGCATTAAAATGCAAAGGAAACCAAGGCAGCAATCAAAATCTTATTATTTCTTCTGGAAATCGAAAACTTTTCTTTCCCTGCAGCTTACAGGTACGGAAGACAAAACAAGGAAAAGAGTTTTGAGCTGGAGAAGAAATAGAGTATCTGGAAGAAACATATCAAAATATCAAAGGGAATAATTTCCTACTTCAGAAAAAGTGGGAAATATCTGGATGTCAGTGGAAACAATAAAGGTCATTTGGACAGCCAGATAAGACAGACCGTAATGGAGGCCTCGCCCTGTGAGAAAGGAAACAGTTGCTTGAATCTGTTCCATCCAACAAGGGATTGAGAATATTTTTGATGTTTTTGAGAATCCAGGAATATCAGTGGTGGAAAAGATCCACTGATCTGCCTATTATGGGATCAACAAAGATTGTAGAATTATGCTTGAGAGGATCCACCCTGGAGAAAAGCCATATCAGTGTTCCCAATGCAGCAAAAGCTTTAGTCAGAACAGTTCCCCGTTGTTCATGGAAAGCTCACACCAGAGAAAAGCCCTACCAGATGTCCCAATGTGGCAAAAGGTAATAATATACCAGTGGACCTACACAAGAGAAAGCCCATATGAATATCCAGATTGTAAGAAAAAATTCAGTTGAAATTTCAGTTTGGCAATACACCAGAGGATTCACATAGTGGAGAAGCCTTTTGAACGTCCTGAGAGAAAAGGTTCAGTCATACTTTTGAACTGGTGATACACCACAGGAGAAAGACCCTTTGAATGTCCTGACTGGTGAAAGATTTAGTCATAATTTTAAATTGGTGATACACCAGAGGATTCCCAGAGGAGTGAAACTTTTTCAATGTCCTGACTGTGGGAAAAGGAATGGCATTTGGGAGTGGTTGGTAGGAAGAGAGGAAGAGAGAATAATCAAGAATATTTGTACTACCTGTCTTATAGATGTATCTGCACACCCCCACTATTCAAAGACACACGAAGGCTATCCCCTTCACCTACCTCCAGATAAACCAGGGGTCCTCAAAGTTTTTAAACGGGGGCCAATTCATGATCCCTCAAAGTGTTGGAAGGACAGACCAGCTGGGTGGGGCTTGGCTAAGTCATCCTGTGACTGAATGGGCATGGCTAGGTCATGTGATTGGGTGGGGTTGGCCAATTTAGCAGTCCATTTAGGAGCAAAATACCTTCACCTCCAAGTGATGGGATCAAGACAGGACATGACTTTCACCCCAGTCATTGAAAAAGGGGGAACAATACAGTTCCTTTAAGGAAGGAAGGTTAGAGGTAATAGATAAGAGAATAAAATCAAATACACATGTCTGACAGGATTAGGACCAAGGAAGTGATAATTAAGACCCATCATGAGACTTTGGAAAAGACGTAAAAATAATCAAATAATAAAAGCTCACAAAGGAAACTTCAAAATTATAAAACACTGTAAACTCTATAAAAATCCTTGCACTCATCAAGCTAATTTGTCAACTGTCCCAGAACTGCATGCTGTGGTTCTGCTCATTAATAAATGGACTTCCTTTCCTTCCTGAGCAGCTAGCCTCCATTTTATTTCCAGAGCCTCCTGGCTTGGAACTGAAACAGATGGATTTTTCTTCCAACATCTTTAGTTCTTGGAGGTGCCTGCTTGTTACCCCGGTGGTAGCAGCACCCACATGCTGACAAATTGGTTGCTACAATCTTGGTTTTGGAGCTGGGAGGGGGGGAAATTATTTGATGGAAAATGTTTCATTTCTAAAAAAAGCATTGTGCTGCTCTTTGAATAGCTTTTGAGAATAAAAGAAATGGGTATTGTCAGCATTGCTATGAATGTGGGTGTAAGATAATGTAATCCTGTCTTCCCAACACATGGGAGATGCTTCCATTTCTTTCATTTCTCTCTCAGGGCTTTTTTCCAAATAATCCAAACAAGTAAAGAGTTGGAGCAGAGAACTGGAATTTTAGCTATGCAAATGAATGAGGTTATATTGCTGAGTTTAGAAGACACCAAAGAATTGCAGGTTTGTTCATTTCACTAACAATTCAGAGGACTTGTTATATATAATGGTTCATGCTAAGTCCTCAGACTTAGGATAAAGTACTCCCATTGGCTAAAGCGCGCACTCAGTTTGGGCTGGAGAATTACAGGTTCCTTATTGGTTAATCGTCTGACAGCCGACCCTATATAACAGCAGTCAGATGGGCGGTTCTTTGTTACAGTTTGGTTCAGTTCGTATTAAACAGTTTTGTTTTGTTTTTTGCAAAAAAAGTTTTATTTTTTTCCCCGCTGAGAAGTCTAATAGGACTAGGATAGAGGAACAACCACATTATGCTGTGCTTTTGGGATCTCATCCCTTGTCAGCCCTCTTACAAGTTCAATATATCTCTCTCTGGATACATCATTTGTTCTAGCATATGCTGAGTTGTAAGGCATTCTTTCAAGATCAATTCTAAACATACAACCATCAAAATCTGTTAATTCTTTTTGTGACTCCTTTATCTTTCCCCCCATCACCGCTACCCCCCCCCCTTCACCTCTTCCGTGTATTAAACAGTTTGAATCAGCTCCCTGCCTCCGTGTTTTTACCTCAGAGAACAGTCTTGAGCAGGTCACTTTCCAAACGATCCATCTGCCAAAGGATGCCCACAACCAGGGGCTAAGCGAAGCAGCCTCCCATTTCACTAGGCTAAGATGCAAAGATCACTGTCTAGAAGTCAAAAATGACTTGATAGCATTTAATCAGTGGAAACTTGTTGCAAACGCCTTAGGGAGAAACTGGAGAAGGATTGTTTTTCTGCCTCCTATCTGGAGATGGTGCTTAAACAGCTCACACCCGTGCTTAGAAAGAGGATAATACCTGCGTTTGAGCTTAAAGGGGTTAAAACCATCGAGTACTGTTTTGCTAGAAAGGTTGGGAAGCGACGGGAAAAGTCGAAGAAAGAAAGTGCAGTTGCCTTTTGAAAAATCACCTTTGGGAACAACTGAACTTCCTGTTCCGCATCACTCAGGGGAGGAGAGTGGTGTGCAGAGCGGCTTTTGTGCTCTTTCCCATGGCCCAAGCAGCTGCTGGAAGGTGAGTGGAGGACAGGTGGGAGGAGAGTCCTGGAAGCAGAGAAGCAATTGAGCTGAAGCATCTCAGCTGCTGTTGCAGGTTCCTTCCCTCCCCGAATTTAAGCTAACTAAATAAACTAACTAAACTAAGCCCACTGGTGCTGCACGCTGTGAAACTGGTGGCTGCAACTTTCCTTCTGGTGGGAAGATGGAAAAGGTCTCCTTCGAGTGAAGGTGGATTCTTTGAGAATGGCTTCCCTCCAGAGGTTGTGACTGCTCCCATCACTGGAGGGTTTGTGGCAGAGCTGGGAGGGACCTTGCAGGTCTCCTATTCCGACGCCCTGATCAAGCAAGAGACCCAATCTCCTTTCAATCAAATGGCTGTCCTGTCTCTGATTAAAAGCCACCAGGGTGGAGCTCCCACAACCTCTGAAGGGAAACCCTTCCACTGGTTCACTGTTCTCCGTGTCAGGAAATCTCTCCTTAGTTCTAGGCTGCTTCTCTCCTTGATGAGTTTCCATGCAGTTCCTTGTCCTGCCTTCAGGGGCTTTGGAGAATAGGTTGACCCCCCCCCCCTCTTTTGTGGCCTCAAGTATTGGAAGATGGCTATCATGTCACCCCTAGTCCTTCCCTTCATTAGACTAGACATACCCAATTCCTGCATCTCCTTCATTTAGCCTCCAGGCCCTTTAATCATCTTTGTTGCTCTTTTTCTCTCATCATCTTTTTTATGATATGGTTACCAAATTCTGTGCAATTTGCTAAGTGTGGTCTTGATCTTTATAAAGTAGTACTAGTACTTCACATGATCTTGAGTCTATCTCTCTGTTAATACAGCCTAGTATTGTATTGGTTTTTTTTGTCGCTGCAATACACAGCTGGCCCATATGTTCACTAGGACTTCAAGGTTCCTCTCATAGTTATTACTTGAGCCAAGTGCTACCCATTCTGTCCCAGTACATTTGGTGTTAAACCCTTTTTCCCCTCCATTAAAATTGATTTTGTTAAGTAGGGCCCAGTGTTCAAATCTATCGAGATTCTCTATCTTCACCCTAGCTTCTGAGGTATTGGCTATTCCTGTCAACTTGGTTTCTAATTTACCAAGAAGTAGGTTAAGGTCTACTTTGTCAACTGCCTTACCGAAATTCAATGATACTATGTATTTGATTGGTCCACTAATTTAGTCACTTTGTGTAAGAATGAAATAACATGTGTTTGGAATGCTGTGTTTTTGAATAACCCATGTTGACTTCTGGTTACATATTTCCTTGCTTCTAGGTGTTTGGACACCTTTTGTTTCATTTGCGGGTTTTTTTGGTTTTATGGTTCTGGAGATTTTGTGATGATGCATGAGTGGCATTTCGCTTTTATATATTTTTTTAATAATAATTTTTATTAAATGTTTTAATCTTTAAACACAGTCAGAAGACATAACAAGTATAAATAATTTAAAAAAACCAAAAAAAATCAAGAGTGCAAAACAAAAGAAAACACAGAACATATAAAACAATATACAATAATTTTACAGCTTTCTATACCGGCTTTCCTGCTTAGCTTTTGTAATTATCCCTTCTGCATTGCCTTCCTATTACTCTATCCTTATATTGTAATTTAGCAAACACAATATTAACACTTATAATGATATTCATTATTTGTATCACCATATTCTTTATTTTCTGTTTTGGCTTCTGATTTCTAGCCACTTGTACATTTTATTCCATACTTTATAAAAGTCAGATTCTTCTCTTTCTTTTAATTATATTGTCATTTTGCCCATTTCTGCGCATTCGAGTATTTTTCTGATTATAGTTTCATCTCAGGGTATATTAATTTTCCCCCCGGTTTTGTGCGAAAGCAATCCTTGCTTCAGTGAGTATGTGTATGATTATGTATTGAGATTCTTTTGTCTATTTTTGAATCCAGCAGCCCTAATAAAAATGCTTCCGGTTTCCTCCCTACCTCCTTTCTTCCCTCTAACGCCCTCCCCTTCTCTACTTCCCCTTCTTCTCTCCTTCTCCTCTCTCCCCTTTCCACTCCTCCTTTCTCTTCTCCTCTTCTCCTCTTCCCCCTCTTTGCCCTCTCTCCTTTCTCTCTCTTCTTCCCTTACCTCTCTACTCCGCACTCTTCATCTCATTTACATGGTGTATTTCGGCCTCGGAGCCAGTTCTATTTTGTGTTGATGATATTTTATAATTTCAGATTTAAGATTTATCGCTCAATTTTCATATCAATTATTACAATTCTTATGTCTCAGTCCCAAATCTTGCTAGTTGTTTTAATACCCTTTTAAGTAGAGCCTAATTGTATAATAACGTTCTATTTATAAAACCAAACAAAAAAGAACAAAAAACAGTATAAATAAATTTAAATAAATTTAAATATAAGAAGGCCTAATCGGGTATCCATAAATTCTGTGCCTTCCAGGAGTGGTTATTATTCATGGGTTATCTCATTTTATTAATTTTAAATCTAACAATTTATCCTGTGAGTCAATATCAGTATCCACAAGTCTTATCAAGTATTCTAGCCTCAATCTATTTTTTCTTTAATAATATCTTTAAATCCTATTTACTATTAATATCCCTTATTTAATCCCTTCATATCTCTATAGATTCCATATAATTATCTAAAATTTTATGTAACTATTAATTGATTGATCATTTACCAAGAGTGATAGTATTCTATAACCATCTTAATCGCCTAATTCCCCATCTATAGATAAGCAAATATATATCATTCACTAACACATAATCTTTCTATAACCATCTAAATAGCATAGTTCCCCATCGATAAATAAACAAATATATATCATTAACCAAAACATTTACCAAGAGTATTCTATAACCATCTTAGTAGCATAATTCCCCATCTATAGATAAGCAAATATATATCATTCACTAACACATAATCTTTCTTTAACCATCTAAATAGCATAATTCCCCATCGATAGATAAACAAATATATATTATTAACAAAACCTTTACCAAGAGTATTCTATAACCATCTTAATAGCATAACTCCCCATCTTAGATAAGCAGATATATATCATTCATTAACACATCATTTTTCTATAACCATCTAAATAGCCCAATTCCCCATCTATAGATAAACTAATATATATCATTATCAAAAACCTAATCTTATTATAAGCATCTATAGTTATTACTAACAATCAATTAATTAATAATCCTTGATGGTAATTTAAACCCAGCCTAGTTATTGCTCATCAAGGGATAAAAGTTCCTCTTTTCAGCCGTTGTCTCTCCAAGGATGAATTAAATTTGCCTCTTTTAAAGTCCACATTCTCCATCGACTTTTTTTCCTCTTCTCATGTTCTTTATAAACTTCCATTGGCACATTGTGATCCTGTATAGCTGTACAATCATAGTGCTGACCAATTCTTTTCCTCAAATTTGATTTATTTTCAAATATCAAGTGTAACTCTGTTGTGATTTCCTCTATCTTTTGTTCTCCTTTTCCTTCCTTTTGCCAGACAGGTTGAAATTCAAATTTCTGATGAGGTCTTGATCTTATCTCCTCTCCTGGATCTTCTCCCTTGTCTTCAGTTAAATCCAGTCCACAAACAGCCTCATTTCCATTTTCTTCTTTAATTTCTCTAATCTGTTCAATTTCTTCACTTGGTGTAATGTCGAGTATTGCACGGAATTCTCTCAATTCCCTCAAGATTTCAGCCAAAAGCTCCTGGTTATTCTGCAGTGTATATATCTATGTGCGTAGACATTTTGGCGAATCCGCAAACTAGGAAAAAGTAGCTCCAATTACCTTGTTAACACTTAGTTTATCTCTGTTAGTTTGTTTCTAGACAATATTTCCAGTAAATCTGTTCATATATGTCCGCCCACTGTTTTTCCAAGAGCGATACGATGTAGGAAATAGTTTAAATAGTTTCAAAGTGTTACAGTCCTTTTTGTTGGAAGGAAAACAGAGACAAAAAAAGGATAAGATATAGTCCTTATTTAAGTTTAAAGATGCGCAATAGAGTGTCCAAATAATTATAGGATTGTGGAAGTGCTCCAAGTTTCAAAGTTTTGAGTGAAATAAATCAAAAAGACAGAAAAAAAGAATTAGAAAAGTCAGTCACAATCCAATCCTTTTCAGCGCAAACATAAGTAACTCTTATCAGTTCAGTCGGCCATTTCAAAACATTCTGTGAGGCTGAGGAATCTCACACTTCAATCCAAGCTCGCCGCTTATCTTCAACTTCAAAGCTTTGGTAAAAGAAAAAGGTTTCCCAGCAGAGTGTTTCAGAGACCAAATAAAGTACCTTCCCGAAGTATTCCAGCAGATTTTTCCCTTTCTTGTTTCAAAGATTCTCCTTCGCCTATGGTCCACCCTCCAGAAAGGGGGGGGGATGCGATTCGTCTCCCTTCAGAGATGTTGCTTCGTGTCGGGCAGGGATCTTGCGTGGTCCCTGCACCCAGCGAAGATTTATCTCCTAATCACCACGTCTCCCAGGCTTAGATTCCTTATAGAATCACGGGGGAGGCGAATTCCAGCCGGGTCCCTGCAGTTTAGGGAGCCCGGTTGTGTCGGCTCGGGAGGTAGGGAGGAGAAGGAGAAAGGGGAAAGAAAATGATGGATAAGGCACAAATATGGTGTATGGAGAGCAGAAGAGCCCTCTGGGAGTTTTCTGGGTGTTGATGGTAAAATGAAGTGATGGTAAAATGGAATGATGTAAACATTTAATAATATAATATGATGCTGGCTATGTAACAGTATATATGTTGTTATTTACTTTGAAAATCGAAAATAAAATAAAAATATCTATTTAAAAAAAAAAATGCTTCCGGTTTAAGTTCTATTTTTCGCTCAGTAATTTCTTCCATCCATTTCCGAATTTTACACCAGCATATCCTTGAGATGGGGCACATGTACCACATGTGATAGAATGTTCCCAGCTTGTGGCTGCATCTCCAACATTTGGGGGATAAATTTGGGTACTAATTCTGACAATTAGTGATATCTGTAGTTTAGTCCAATTATCCAAATCTTTTTCTATCTGTCGTAGCAGTTTGTTGTAGTTATCTTCTTTTGTTGCAATACATTTTGCCGATAGCCATATTTCCAAATATTTAATCTTCTTGGCCCTTAAAATTCCCAGTTTCTCCTCCAGGTCTTCATTTTGCTTTAGGTTAAATTCTTAGTTAATATTTTAGTTTTCTCTTTGTTTATTTTAAGCCCTGCCACTTTGCCGAATTGGTTTATATCTTGTAATAGTTTTAGTCCAGTTTCTAAGGGCTCCTCTATGATAAATACTAGATCAATTGCAAAGGCCTGCACTTACATTCCTGTGTTCTAATTTTCAGTCCCTTTATATCCATATTATGCCTAATTTGCAACAGCAATGTCTCTATTGAGAGGATAAATAACAGGGGGGATAGTGGGCATCCCTGTCTTACTCTTTTGGTTATGCTGAAAAATTCTGTTGCTTCCCTGTTTAGCATTATTTTTGCTCTCTGACTCCGATATATTGCTCTGATCATCCCTATAAATTTCTCTCCGAAATTCATTACTATTAATTGATTTATTATAAAATCCCAATTTAGGTTATCAAATGCTTTTTGTACATCAATAAATATCAATGCTACTTGTTTTCCTGAATGTATCTCGTAGTATTCTAATCTGTCCATTATTGTTCATGTATTGTATTTTATGTGTCTGTTGGGCAAAAATCCATTTTGGTCTCGGTGTATGATTCCATTTAATATATTTTTAATTCTTTTCCGCCATTATTGTCATAAATATTTTATAATCAGCATTTAGCAGCGAGATTGGCCTATAATTTTGGATCTTTTGATTTTCAGTGTTGTCTTTGGGAATTAGTGTTGTTATTGCCTCCATCCAGGATTTTGGTGTCTTTGCTCATTCTAATACTTCATTATACATTTCTAATAATATGTTCTCTAATGACTTTTGCAATTCTTTAATAAATTCTGCTGAGCTTCTATCTGAGCCTGGGGTTTTGTTATTTTTTTTATTTTTGGATTGCCCTTTTTAATTCTAGCCTCGTTATTCTCTCATTTAATGTTTCTTTTGTTGTTTCTGGTAAGGTTGGAAGATTCCTCCCTTGAAGATATCTTTTAATATGCTCTTCTTCTATTTCCTCTCTGTAGTATAATATTTGAAAGTATCTTACTGCTATATTTTCTCTCTCTTCCTTTTGGTGATGTATCACCCCTTCTTCATCCTCTAATTGCGGTATTAGTTTTTCTTTTTTTTTAGTTTATAGGCTAGCCATCTCCCCGGTTTATTGGCATTTTAAAAATAATTTTGCCTACTTGATCTAATTTTCTGGGCTACTTCTTCTTGTGTAATTAAGTTTAATCTATGTTTAATTATTTCTTTTTCTTCTTTAGCTTCTTTGTTTTGAGGTTCTTTATGGAGTTTATATTCTAATTTCCCCAGTTTCTCTTGGAGCTGTGTATATGGTTTCTTATTATCTTTATTTCTTCTTATTGTATATGCTATCGTAACACCTCGCACAAAGGCTTTAGTTGTATCCCATAGGTTTCGAATGGTTGTCTGTTCATTCCAATTTTCCTTTAGGAAAAATGCTAATTCTTTTTCCCCTTATTTATTTATTTATTTACTTACTTACGTGCTTACTATACCGCCCTACTCCCGAAGGACTCAGAGCGGTGTACAGCCAAAGTAAAACAGATATATAAAAGTTAAAAACAGTTTAAAAAACATATTAAATAATTTGGCCTCTCATAAGATTAAAAACCATCAAACTCCAATTAAAATTAATAAAAATTCATATTTACGCCAGCCTGGCTTGTTGGAAAAGAAAGGTTTTGAGAGCACGGCAGAAGGTGCGTAGGTCAGGGATAATTCTTAACTCAGCGGGCAATTCGTTCCAGAGGACAGGTGCTCCCACAGAGAAGGCTCTCCCCCTGGATGTCCCCAGTCGACATTGTTTAGCCGACGGCACCATGAGGAGACCCTCTCTATGGGAACGTACTGGCCGGTGGGAGGCTCTCGGTGGCAGAAGGCAATCTCGTAGGTACCCAGGTTCTAAGCCATGGAGCACTTTAAAGATAGTAACGAACACCTTGAATCGCACCCGGAAAACCACCGGAAGCCAGTGTAGCTCACACAGGAGGGGTGTTACATGGGAGTGTCGCGTCACCCCCATAATTACCTATGCGGTCGCATTCTGGCTCAGTTGGAGCCTCCGGGTGCTCTTCACGGGGAGCCCCATGTAGAGAACATTACAGTAGTAATGAGATGAGGGCATGAATGACTGTGTGCAGTGCATCTCGATCCAGAAAGGGACGCAACTGGTAGATCAGGTGAATCTGATAAAAAGCCACCCTGGTGACACCCGTCATTTGATCTTCCAAGGACAGCCATGTCATCCAGGAGGACACCCAAGTTGCTATGGGGGGCTAAGGTCTCACCCGCCCCATAGCCAGCAATGGAACAAGCTTACTGTAACGGGACGCCGAGAACCACAGCCATTGGAGTCTTGGAGGAATTGAGCCTGAGCCTGTTCTTCCCCATACAAATCTGCACGGCCTCCAAGCACTGGGACATCACGTCAAGAACAACATTGGGATGGTCTGAGGATGAAACAGACAGCTCTGTATCATCAGCGTACTGATGGAACTTTACCCCCAAACCCCGGAGGATCTCGCCCAGTGGCTTCACATAAATATTAATAATAATAATAATAATAATTTAATTTATAACCCGCTCTCTCTCCCAGAAGGGACTCGAACAGAAGGGGGTGAGAGGACCGACCCCTGGGGTACTCCACAACTAGGGCACCTTGAGAACGATCTCTGCCACTCCGCCAACACAAACTGCAAACAGTCAGAGAGGAAGGAGGAGAACCACCGAAATACAGTGCCTCCCACCCCTAACCCCTCCAACTGCCGCAGCAAGATACCATGGTTGATGGTATCAAAAGCCATCATATGTGGGGTTCCTCAGGGGTCGGTCCTCTCGCCCCTACTATTCAACACATATATGGGTGAGATCATCCGTGGTTTTGGGGTGGGATATCATCTGTACGCTGATGATACTCAGTTGTACATATCCACCCCAAACCACCCCAACGATGCCGTCGAGGTTATGTCCCGGTGTTTGGAGGCCGTACGGATCTGGATGGGTGGTAACAAACTCAAGCTCAACCCGTCCAAGACTGAGTGGCTGTGGCTTCCGGCGCCCCGGTTCAGCCAGATTATTCCAACACTGGCCATTGGGGGCGAAACACCGGCCCCCGTGGAGAGGGCGCGCAATTTGGGTGTCTTCCTGGATTCCCGGCTGTCTATGGAAGATCACGTGGCAGCCGTGGCCAGGGGGGCGTTCCATCAGGTACGCTTGATGCGCCAATTGCGCCCCTTACTGGATCGGGGTGCCCTACGCACAGTCACTCAAGCACTCGTCACCTCTCGACTCGACTACTGTAATGCTCTCTACATGGGGCTTCCCTTGAGGTGCACCCGAAAGCTGCAGCTAGTCCAGAACGCAGCCGCGCGGGTGATTACGGGAGCGCCTAGACACTCCCGCATAACACCTATCCTGCGCGAGCTGCACTGGCTTCCTGTGGTCTTTCGGGTGCGCTTCAAGGTCTTGACGACCATCTTTAAAGCGCTCCATGGCTCGGGGCCTAGTTATATGCGAGACCGCCTCCTGCCCCATACATCCCTCAGACCGATACGCTCCCACAGAGAGGGCCTCCTCAGGGTGCCGTCGGCTGGACAATGCCGACTGGCGACACCCAGGGGAAGAGCCTTCTCTGTGGCTGGGCCAGCCCTCTGGAACGACCTACCCCCTGAACTCCGCACCATCTCTGACCTCTGCCTCTTCCGCAAGTGTCTGAAGACACATTTATTCCATCTAGCCGGCCTAGCGTAACCCCCTGTATTGACCATTAGACAGTTTTAAATTTGGGATTTTAATTCGGTTTTTAGCACAGGTTTTACTAGAATAAGTTTTTTAAATTTTATATGTGTTGTATGTATTTTAACATTCCTGTGCGCCGCCCTGGGTCCGTTTGGAGAAGGGCGGGATATAAATTTAATAAAATAAATAAAAATAAATAAATAAAAAAGCCGCTTAGAGGTCTAATAGGACCAGGACAGAGGAACAACCCCTATATTGAACATAGTTCTTTTCTTTTACAACCCTCTGGTTCATGGTCCATCTTTGCTTCTCCTTTCCATTTGATTATTAATGGGTTGTGGTCTGCCCATATATTCGGTGCTATTTCTGCCTCTTCTACATCCTTCTCCATTTCTGGATCCATCCATGAATTATGGGGGTTTGAAAAACAATGTATATTGACTCTTCTATAAGTTGATTACTCTCCATACATCTTTTAGGTTTAATTCTTGGGCCATTTCAAAGAATGCTTTTGGTAGAGTTCTCCTTTCATAATTTTTTTACTATCCGTTTTATAGTCTTTCTTTGGATCTACCACTGCATTGAAGTCCCCAAATAGGCATATGTTGTCCAATTCCACTTCTACAATCCCTTTATGTAGTATTCTTTGTGGTTTGTGTTTGGTGCGCTTATGACCGCAATTAGTACTCTTCTTTGTTTTATTGATACTTCAATTAATAATGTTCTTCTCTCTTCATCTGCGTATACCTGTTTAGGTTTCAGCCGGTCCTTTATATATACTGCAATTCCTCTTCCTGTCAGCCAGGGCCAGATGTAATTTTCCTAACTTTGGAGATTCCAAAATACTACCATTTCCTTTTTTAATATGAACTTCCTGTAGACATGTAATGTCCATGTTTTGTTTTTGAAGTTTAGAAATTGTTTGTCTTCTTTTTATAGGTGAATTTAGTCCATGTATATTGACCGATATTAATTTCACTTCTTCCTCCATCCTGTTACTTGCTTGTCTCCTTAGTGCCTCTACTTGGTTTTGCTTCCCTTTGGTTTCTTGTCCTCACTCCTTCTCTTTCCTGGGTTTCTGTATTGGTCTTCTTTCTCCCATCTTGGTCTAATGCTTTTTCCTCTGTCAGCTGCTCCTCTTGGCTTTGGGTTTCGCTTTTATATATGTAGATTTTCCAGTATTCCCCGCCCCCCCCCCCCCCCCACTCCTTGCATTGTTTTCTCCTTTAGGATTTTTATCCATGAGATTTTGCTTAGGCTCTGAATTTGTTAAACTCAACTCTTCTTAAAGTTTAAGACACTTGTTGCATTACGTTCTATTGTTTGTGTTTGCCTCATATTGAATTCCAGTAAGACGTGGTCACTCGCCCAAGGTTCCAGCAACTTCAACTCCTTCTATCACTCCTCTATTAGTAAGAATTAGGTCGAGTATAGTTTTTCCTCTAGTTCCTTCCTCTAGCTTTTAAATGACAAAGTTGTCAGCTAAATTGATTAAAAATCTATTCAATCTCCTACTTGCTTTAGAGTTTGTCTCCCAGTTGATATCAGGGTAGTTAAAGTCTCCCATTATATCTTCAGGTTGCCCTCTTGATATAGTTTGTAACACGTGTATTGAAAATGACAGATGAATAAAATTTACAAGGTTTTTTCATATCCATGACTTGCCAATAAGTATCTCCTGTCCCATCCATGTATTAAACAGGTTCAATTTTGCTTAATCCAGCACTTCCTAAGAAATAGCTTTTGGTTGCACAGGAAGTCCTCATTTACCACATCATCCTTGAGCCTTCAAAGATACTATGGTAGCAGACATGCACCTGATCCACAAAATCTGTGGTAATCCTAGCACTTGTTCAGTGACCACACTTCAGCAGTGACTGTGGTTTTGAAGGTGCAGGTAAAGGAGTTGCCAATAGTTACACATTTATGATGGTGACAGAATCTGACACTCATGATCCCCATTTGTAACCTTCCCAGCTAGCTTCTGACAAGCAAAATTAGTGGCTATACTGGCAGGAAATTGCAAGTCACAGTTGTATGAAATTGCCTTTAACAACCCACAGTGATTAGCTTAACTGCAGAGGAACAAATGTAAGTTGGCACTGTCATGTAATATATCATGCTTAATGATTGAGCTACTTAGTGATGCAAATATCAGATCTAATTGCGGTAGGTTAAGTAAGGACTATATGCGTGGGGTGTCACCGGAGGGATTGTATATAGTATTTAATTCCCTTATTTGCAGCTGAGCACTTCTATGAGCAAAAGTGATGTATACTATTTTTCTTTTTCCACATGATCTCTAACCATTTTAAAAACAATTTAAGTTACATTTTTCATTGAATTTTACAGATGAACAGGATGACAATGAGAGCACTCTGGACAACTGAAAATAACAAGCAACCTTGAAAAGGGAAGAAAATCAAGCCAGAAATCAAAATATTTTCCATTTCCTGCAGAAAACCATAAATTCTGATCCTCCTCCAGCAGCTAATAGCCAAAAGAGAGAAAATCAAGAAGGAATAAGCATATTATGCAGAACTCAGGGATACATTACATGAAAAAGTGAAGGGAGAAACCTTATGAATATAGAGATTGTGGGAAAGGTTTCATTACAAATTCCAATCTCCTGAGACATAAGACCATGCACACAGGAGAGAAAAACTTTGAATGTCCTGATTGTGGGAAAAGTTTTAGTCAGAGTTCCAGGCTGGTGAAACACCAGAGGACTCACACAGGAGAGAAACCATTTGAATGTTCTGATTGTGGGAAATGTTACAGTCGGAATTCCAGCCTGGTGATACACCAGAGGACTCACACAGGAGAGAAACCCTTTGAATGTCCTCTCTGTGGGAAATGTTTCAGTTATAATTCCACCCTGGTGGTACACCAGAGGTTTCACACAGGAGAAAGGCCCTTTGAATGTCCTCTCTGTGGGAAATGTTTCAGTCAGAATTCCGCCCTGGTGTTACACCAGAGGATTCACACAGGAGAAAGGCCCTTTGAATGTCCTGATTGTGGAAAAGGTTTCAGTCATAATACCCATCTGGTGAATCATCAAAGGACTCACACAGGAGAGAAACCCTTTGAATGTCTTGATTGTGGGAAACGTTACAGTCAGAGTTCCGGGCTGGTGAAACACCAAAGGACTCACACAGGAGAGAAACCATTTGAATGTTCTGACTGTGGGAAACGTTACAGTCAGAATTACCACCTGGTGACACACCAGAGGACTCACACAGGAGAGAAACCCTTTGAATGTCCTATCTGTGGGAAAGGTTTCAGTCATAATAGCAATCTGGTGACTCATCAGAGGACTCACACAGGAGAGAAACCCTTTGAATGTCCTGATTGTGGGAAATGCTTCATTGATAATTCCAGCCTGGTTAAACACCAGAGGATTCACACAGGAGAGAAACCCTTTGAATGTCCTGATTGTGGGAAATGCTTCATTGATAATTCCAGCCTGGTTAAACACCAGAGGACTCACACCGGAGAGAAACCCTTTGAATGTCCTGATTGTGGGAAACGTTACAGTCAGAGTTCCGGGCTGGTGAAACACCAGAGGACTCACACAGGAGAGAAACCCTTTGAATGTCCTATCTGTAGGAAATGTTTCAGTCAGAATAGCAATCTGGTGACTCATCAGAGGATTCACACAGGAGAGAAACCCTTTGAATGTCCTGATTGTGGGAAATGCTTCATTTATAATTCCAGCCTGGTTAAACACCAGAGGATTCACACAGGAGAGAAACCCTTTGAATGTCCTGATTGTGGGAAATGCTTCATTGATAATTCCAGCCTGGTTAGACACCAGAGGATTCACTCAGGAGAAAAACCCTTTCAATGTCCTGATTGTGGGAAAGGTTTCACTCGGAATTCAAGTCTGGTGACTCATCAGAGGATTCACACCCTGAAGAAAACTTTGAAATGTTCTGACTGTGGAAGAATTTTCATTAAGAATTTTAACTTGGTTAGACACCAGAAGATTCACACTAGAGAGAAACCCTATAAGTGCCTTGGCTGTAGGAAAA
Source organism: Rhabdophis nuchalis (assembly GCA_039707465.1). Lineage (NCBI taxonomy): Eukaryota > Metazoa > Chordata > Lepidosauria > Squamata > Natricidae > Rhabdophis > Rhabdophis nuchalis. The sequence goes on along the minus strand of CM077646.1, from coordinate 27,537,712 downwards.
GTTTTAATCTGAGTTCCAGCATGATGAAACCCCAGAGGACTCACACGGTGAAGAAATCTTTGAAATGTCTGGTTTGTGGACTTTACTTCAAGTATAAATCATCCCTTATTGCACACAAGGTAATCCATATGAAGAAAAGTAGATGACTTTAGAGTAGAGAATGTTTGAATTTTATTTGTGTTCTCCCATTGAAATGGGTTGATTTAATTTTGAACTGATTCTTTTTGCTCAAACATTTATTAGAACTAAATTTGTAGGAGGAGAGAAAAGGAAATGGAAATTTCAGGTTATCAGCAGAATCGTCTGTATATTTCCATTTCCAGAAGTAGTCAAATTCCTTAAAAAGAAATTTTGAATGGAGCTTTTGTCTGTTGATTGTGAAACTCCCATATGTGGAGTTTCAGCCTTTTTTCTTCATTTCAGCCAGATTTTGAGCCCCAGAATTCTGCAGCCAACATAAAAGTTGTCCTCAAAATATAACTATGATGGGCCTTGAATTACTGTTGCATGTTGCAATGGCTGCTAAATGAAATTCCTTTCCTTTACTACCTGAATCCCCTTCTCTCCCTGAGGCAGCCATTAATCAAATGTTCAGGTCACTAAGCAGAGCACTGTATTCTCAGTGCTGGAGAAAACTCTTGGAGGTCTAGTGCAGGGCCAGGCTAGCCTTCTGTAGGCATCTCTGGGCCTCACCCACCCTCCAAGAGATCATTTTGCCTTGTTTCCTAACCCTTGCATCCCATTGGCCCTTCACTCCCTCCCCAGGGTCCCCTTACGATTGGCTCCCACTCCACCCGACTTCATACCCTTCTCCCTTTTACCTTTTGAAGCTCTCTTAACCTTAAGTTGGGGAGGGAGGGAAGGACATATATCATTTGGCCTCATGACTTTCTCCTGCAAGCAGCCACCGTTTTCAGTGGGCCCTGGATTCATCCCTGGTGTGAACTATGGTAATGGTGCAGTGGCCAAACCACGTCGTGCAACAAACTGCAACATAACGTACAGTACGCACACTTGACTCACATTCTTTTCTGCCTTCTCAGAAGGGAAGTAAGAGTGAAAGAAAATGCAGTCAAGTGGAAATGGTTGGAGTGCACTTAGAGGAGTTTAGCCACACCTTGCACGGACTACGCAATAAGCTATGCAGTGTCTGGCCCCCAGTGGTTGCAGAAGTCAGACTGTGCAAAAAGTGTCAGGGCATGGGGTGCCTACCTGCGATGGTCCTAAGTCTATGATGGCAAACTTTCCACTTGGGTGGAGAGTTGGACTAAATGACCTACAAGGTCCCTTCCAACTCTGTTAATCTGTTACTGGAGATTCATATCTACCCAAAAGCTGGCCAGCTGATTTTCGGCCTTCCGGAGGATTGGAGAAGGCAATTTTCGCCTCAGGAAAGCCTCCGGAACATGGGGACGGCTAGCCCATTGGGCCTATTTTTCGCCCTCCCTGATCTTTAGAGGCTTTCCTGTAGCCTGGGGAGGGTGACAATGGCCACCCCCCGCCCCCTGGAGGAAATTCCAAGCTCAGCATAGAGGCGAGGGTGCATGGGGTGCGCGCATGCAGGGGTGTGTGTGCTTTGCATTATGGGTGCCAGCATGTGCCTATGCTATTGTGCGCATGCACTTGCATTTTTGGCCACCAACAACAAAAAGGTTAGCCATCACTGTCCTAAGGGAAGCCGGTAAGACATCCCCTGAAACTCAGACCTGGTGCTTATTTTGGGGCCCAAAAGTAAATAAAATTGGGTCTTATTTTCAGCGAAAATCAGGTATGTATACTGTATATGTATAATCATTCCCCAGCACTTCCAGGTATATTTGATGATAACTCTTGCAATTCTAGGAACACATGATTGACCCAAGTCAACAAATAAATTTCATAACTGAATGGGTATTTGACATGTATATTGTTAATGTAAATAATTAAAATAAGTGGTTCAATTAGCATTTTGGCATCTTTCTTATTTTAATGTATGGCTTTGGATTTGTTTTTTAAAAATATTGTGCATCCCTTTTGTAAACCCTAATTAAACTAACCCTTTTATGTGAATCTTACAGGCAAAAGAATGCCAAAGAGAACAATGTGGAGAACTGAATCACAAGCAGCATTAAAATACAAAGGAAACCAAGGCAGCAATCAAAATCTTACTCTTCTTCCCCAGCAGCTTACACTTAAGAAAGACAAAACAAGGAAAAGAGTTTTGAGCTGGACAAAACATAGACTATCTGGAAGAAACATATCCACATTGTGAGGAAGGAAACAGTTACTTGAATCAAGGCTCCATCCAACAAGGGATTGAGAGTATTTTTGATGTCCTTGAGAATCCAGGAATGTCAGTGGTGGAAAAGATCCACAGATGTGCCTATTGTGGCAAAAGTACAGATTGTAGATCACAGCTGATTATGCCCGACAGGATCCACACTGGAAAAAAGCCATATCAGTGTCCCCAATGCAGCAAAAGCTTTAGTCAGAACAGCTTCCATGTTGCTCGTGGAAAGGCTCACACCAGAGAAAACCCCTACCAGTTGTCCCAATGTGGCAAAAGCTATAGCAAGCAGGCCAAGCTGATAATAAATACACTGGAGGACTCACACAAGAGAGAGACCATATGAATGACCAGATTGCAAGAGAAATTTCTGTCAAAATTCCAGTTTGGCTGTACACCAGAGGATACCCAGAGGAATGAAGTCTTTTAAATGTTCTGTGGGAAAAGGAATGGTATTCAGGAGTGATTAGCACAGGAAGTCTTGGGACTTCTGTCTGGAGGAAGTGACAATTATCAAAAATGTTTGTACTGTCTTATAGGTGTATCTGCACACCCACAGTATTCAAAGACACATGGAGGCTATCCCCTTCACCTACCTCTACATAGAGCAGGGGTCCTCAAACTTTTTAAACGGGGCCAATTCATGGTCCCTCAAACTGATGGGCTGGATCAGCTGGATGGGGTGTGGCTAGGTCGTCATGCGACTGGATGGGCATCGCTAATTTAGCAGTCCATTAAAGAATACACTGCAGCCCCCTTTTCTGTTTTTCTTTTTATGCATGAAGTTTGTCTAGGGTGGTTTTCTTTTTACCAGGCACCCAAGAGAAGCGCCAGTTGGCCATTTTGAAAGGGGCAGAAACAGTTTATGCAGTGAGCAACCTGCAGGATACAGTCTGAGCCTCCCCGGTTGGGGCGCCTCACTGGGAATTGCTGCCCGGCCTGGGTGTTTGGCAAAACGGCACAGTGCGGAAAGAGGAGCCATTCAGCAGATAAAAGCCGTCCCCGCACAGCTCCTTGGTCCCTGCCCAAACTGGACCAGGAGGGGCGTGTCATCTTGCACCCATCCTTAACTTCCTCCTGCCTGGCCACCAGCTTTTTAACTTGAGAGAAGCTGCTGGTTGGAGCAAGGGTAACGGTTATGCTCAGCTCCCGCAGCTGGGAGTGCCAATGTGTAGCTAGAGTTGCAAGGTTGTGGCGGAAAGAGTTGGAGCAACACCTGAGAGCAAGGTGGCAGCTGCTTTCGCCGTTAACTGAGCCCACTGTGCCACTTGGAGTATGTAGCAATTTGTTGTGGATTCAATTATCGCCAAGTTTACCTGCTGACTTTCTTGCACCTTCTCATCCACGAGGGAGGATTACCCCTCGTAGAAATGTGCCCCCCAGGCTACCGAGCCTTCCATCAGCCTAGGGCCCTAGGTAGGGGTGGGGGTGGGGAGTGGCGATTATGGTTAGGGAAGGTCTTGAACCGAAGGAGACCACGATCCCTTAGACGACCGGGTGTGAGTCCCTCTTTGTGAAATGGGGCCTTGGGAGGCAGTTGGGCGTGTTAGTTGTATACCTGGCTCCTCGCTATGTAACAACAGCCCTGCCCGAGCTCCTGGAGGTGATAGTTGAGGGGGCGGTTGAGACCCCCAGACTGTTGGTCATGAGGGATTTTAACCTGCCGTCAGTAGGCGAGACCTCCGGAGTAGCTCGGGAGTTCATGGCCTCCATGACGGCCATAGACCTGACCCAGGTAGTTTTAGGCCTCACTCATGAGGGAGGACACACCCTGGACTTAATCTTCATCTCGGGACAGTGGAAGAGTGATCTAGGAATAGGGGATTTAGTCATCTTACCCTTGTCATGGACAGATCACGCTCTCCTTCGGCTGGACTTTCCAATCGCTACACCCCACCGCGGGGAGGCGGAACCTGAGATTCCCAGATGGTTCCACCCCAGGTTCCTGATGGACCCTGAAAGGTTCCAGAGGGAGCTTGGGCCAATACCTGTGGCCTTGCCCCGCTACTCGACTAAGGACCTAGTGGCCGCATGGTTGAGTGCAGCCACGGGGGTCGTGGACCGAGTCGCGCCCTTGCGGCTTCTCATGCTGCGCCGAATCACCCAGGCTCCTTGGTTTACCGAGGAGCTGAGGGAGATGAAACGCCGCAAGAGACGCCTAGAGAGCAGATGGAGATCTTCTCGCTCCGAAGCCGACCGAACACTAGTGAGAGCCCATATTAGGACTTACTTAGTGGCGATAAGGGTGGCCAAACGTGAGTATTGTGCCACCCTTATTGCAACCGTAGATAACCGCCCTGCTGCTTTGTTTGGGGTGACCCGCTCCCTCCTTCACCAGAGGCTGCGGGAAGCCCCTCTACAAGGGCGAGCAGAGGAATTTGGTATATATCTGCAGGACAAAATCACTTGGATTCGGAATGAGTTGCCCTTCATTGAGAGTGGTCCGGTCGGATTGTCCGAGGCTGTTCTTGAGACACAATCTTGGGAGCAGTTTGACTTTGTTACCACCGAGAATATGGACAGGTTGTCAAGGAGACTTAAGGCCACCACATGTTTATTGGACCCGTGTCCCTCCTGGCTTGTACTGGCATCCTGGGAGGTGACACGAGGCTGGCTCCAGGATATTGTGAACGCTTCTTTGAGTGAGGGGTTCTTGCCTGCTGTCTTGAAAGTGGTGAGGTCCCTCCTCAAGAAGCCTTCGCTAGACCCAGCATTGTTGGAAAATTATCGTCCGGTCTCCAACCTTCACTTTTTAGGGAAGGTTGTAGAGAGTGTGGTGGCCGAACAGTTTCCGCGACACCTGGAGGAAATTGATTATCTAGACCCGCGCCAGTCCGGCTTCCGACCCGGTCACAGCACCGAGATTGCATTGGTCGCGTTGGTGGATGATCTCTGGAGAGCGCGGGATAGGGGATATTCCTCTATTCTAGTCCTATTAGACCTCTCAGCGGCTTTTGATACCATCGAACCATGGTATCCTATTGCGCCGACTGGGGGGGTTGGGACTGGGAGGCACCATATTACGATGGTTCTCATCCTACCTCTCTGGTCGGTCACAATGTGTGTTGGCGGGGGGCAGAGGTCGGCCTCGAGACCCCTCTTATGCGGGGTTCCTCAGGGGTCGGTCCTCTCGCCCCTCCTGTTCAACACCTATATGAAGCCGCTGGGCGAGATCATCTGTGGTTTTGGGGTGGAATATCATCTGTACGCTGATGATACTCAGCTGTACATATCCAACCCAGACCACCCCAACGATGCTGCCGAGATGTTGTCCCGGTGTTTGGAGGCCGTACGGATCTGGATGGGTAGTAACAAACTCATGCTCAACCTGTCCAAGACTGAGTGACTGTGGTTTCCGGCACCCCGGTTCAGCCAGGTAACTCCATCTCTGGCCATTGGGGGCAAAACACTGACCCCCGTGGAGAGGGCACACAATGTGGGTGTCCTCCTGGATTCCTGGCTGTCCCAGGAACTCGTGACATCCTGACTTGACTACTGTAACGCTCTCTACATGGTGCTTCCCTTGAGGTGCACTCGAAAGCTACAAGCTAGTCCAGAATGCGGCCGCGCAGGTGATTATGGGAACCTCTAGGTTCTCCCACGTAACATCTCTCCTGCGCGAGCTGCACTGGCTGCCTGTGGCCTTTCGGGTGCGCTTCAAGGTTTTGCTGACCATCTTCAAAGTGCTCCATGACTCGGGGCCTAGTTACATGCGAGACCGTCTTCTGCCCCATACATCCCTTCTTCCGATCCACTCCCTCAGAGAGGGTCTTTTCAGGGTGCCGTCGGCCGGGCAATGCCGGTTGGCGACACCCAGGGGAAGGGCCTTCTCTGTGGCGGGCCCTACCCTCTGGAACGAACTTACCCCCCGAATTACGTACCATTTCAGACCTCCGCCTCTTCCGCCAGCGTCTTAAGACGCACCTTTTCCAACAAGCCGGCCTAGCATAACCTCCCGTTCTGACTGTTTTTCGATAGTTTTTAATTTGGGGATTTTATACATATTTTAGCACAGGGTATTGATTGATTTAATAGCTTTTAAATTTTTGTACTTGTTTATATTTGTTATGTCTTTTAAATTTCCTGTGCGCCGCGCTGGGTCCTTTTTTGGAGAAGGTGCGGGGTATAAATTCGAATAAAACAAAACAAACAAAACACGTGCCTGGGTGGTGTTCTGGTTCTTTCCGCTACAGCCACACAGCCTTTTATCCTACCTATGCCTTAGCACATGCAGCCACAGGAGCCCATTACTGCGGTTCCCCTTGCTCCAACAAGCAGCCTATGTTTGTGTCAAAAAGCTGGCGGCTGGGCAGGAGGCGGCTAAGGAGAGTACAAGATGAGAAACCCCTTCCTCACCAGTCCAGCTGGCGGCTGGGTGAGCAAATGGCCTTGAGAGAAGAGCACTGCACAGGACGATTAATCCCCTGGTCACGTGCTGGATGCAGGGCCTGAAGTTGGAGTGGAGAGCAGGCAGGCGATCCCTGTGGAACTGCTGCACTGGCACAAGCGTGTGGCAGATGGCCTGAGCCAATGCAGAAACCAAGAGGCAGACCCCAAAACCGCAAGCTAAGACATTTGCGGCTTTCTGGCACATATAAGCAGAGATGGGCAAGATGCTGGAGAGCACACAGTACTCCAATGTGGTGGTCCAACAGGGGCTGCCTGCCCGCTCTCCACTTCCGGCTCTGCATCCACAAGTGGCGAATGCACCACTAGTCTGGCTGGTGATCTACCACATGCTTCCCTTGCAAGCCAGACCAACTTTGAGAAACACCCCAGAAAAACTCTGATGCTGAAATCTCCCACGCACTTCCATCATGCACCAGACCAGCTTCGAGAAACATCCTGGAAGGGCTCTGATGCCCCAATTTCCCATGTGCTCCCCTCGCAGGCCAGGGTCAGGCTGCCTTCGGGAAACACCCAGGAAGGGTTCTGTTGCCATGGTCTCCCACACGTTCCCATACCACCCCACATATGTCAGTCCCCCCCCGCATCGCCCCTCCGTTAGCTTGCCCTCCTTCACCCACCCTCTGGCTCGTGCCCTTTGGCCTTACGTTTGCAAGCAGTACACAGATATGTGGCTACATTCTGCAAAGTATATAGAAGGCCAATGGCTGGAGGAGGAATGAGGAGTTTATGGTGGGAAAAAACAGCCACGCAAGGAGTGGATGGAAGATGAGAGGCAGGCCTTAATCCTACCACTGCCTGGCCTGGATACATTGTGTTGACCAGCCATATCCGGCTAGCAGGCCTCAAGTTTGAGGACCCCTAACATAAAAGCTTCCCCTGGCAGGTTCTTGCTTTTTGGCACTAAGGCTAAGGTGACCAGATTTCAACTTGACTAAAGCGGGATACCATTGATGGGGTGGTAAGGGGGGGGCAGCGGCCTTTCCCAGCTCTGCAGCCACTGCAGAGGCCATTTCGGCACCCACGTCCCTTGCTGGGCACCTGCAGGTAGGCATCTGGTGGGGCGGCTGAGCAGGGCTGAGCGGGCAGCGGGTGCTCTGCACGCGCTCAGAGGTGCGGGGCATGGGCAGGAAGCGGCGGGCTGGTGAGCAGGCGGTAAGGGATGGCCGGCGAGGGAGGAGCCAGGCCCAGGCAGGCAGCAGGCGGAAGATGAGAGCCAGCCAGAACCCACGCGGCTCTGAACTTCTTTGCGCCATGCCGCAATGCACTGAGAGTGGTGGGCCAGAAGCCCCACTGCCGCCCGCCTGTTCCACCATGGGCGCCTGGGGCGAGCTGGGCGAGGTGGTGGCGGTGGTGGGGCTTCCGTCCGGCTGCTCTCAGCACATCGCGGCGCAGCACAAAGTTCAGGGCCGTGCGGGCTCCGGCTGGCTCTCCTCCTCTTCCCCCGCCTGCTGCCTGCCTGGGCCTGGCTCCTCCCTTGCCGGCCATCCCCTTCCGCCTGCCCGCCAACCCGCTTCCTGCCCCGCGCCTCTGAGCGCGTGCAGAGCACCCACTGCCCTCCCCGCCCCTGCGGCCAAAAAGTGGGATATTTTTAAGAGGACGCAGGATGCGGGGCAGATGCTTGAAATGCAGGACTGTCCCGCCAAAAGCGGGACGTCTGGTCACCTTAACTAAGGCCCAAGTAGTCGTACCGTGTTGCCAATTCCATGGAGAGGGGGCATGTCTCCTCAGTCAATTTCCTCTCTGAAGAGGTAGCAGAAAAGAAATTTCCAAACCCCAAGTCCTGATTGTGAATCACAAATGATGCTGGCCAGTTTCCCAGTAAAGCAAAATATGTTGCACTGGTTATCCACTGTGTTAGTAGGAGTCCCTGGGCTCATTGTGTGCAACTTCAAAAATATTCATAGTCTACCTTGCACACCAGCTAATCTTAATTTCGCCTCAGAAATCCTAGATGCAATAAACTAAGGCAGGTTCAGGAAGCAACCCTTGGGAATGGGCAGCCTTTTTTTTTTTTTTTTTTTTTTTTATTAAATTTATATCCCGCCCTTCTCCTTGTTAGGACCCAGGGCGGCGCACAGGGATGTTAAAATACATACAAAATATAAAATATATGAAATTTAAAATACTTATTTTAATAAATAAACCCTGCGCTAAAACCAAATTAAAATCCCAAGTTTAAAAACTATCTAATGGTCAGTGTGGAGGTTACGCTAGGCCGGCTAGGTGAAATAGGTGTGTCTTCAGACACTTGCGGAAGAGGCGGAGGTCGGAGATGGTGCGGAGTTCAGGGGGTAAGTCGTTCCAGAGGACTGGGCCCGCCACAGAGAAGGCTCTCCCCCTGGGTGTCGCTAGTCGGCATTGTCCAGCCGACGGCACCCTGAGGAGGCCCTCTCTGTGGGAGCGTATCGGTCTAAGAGATGTATGGGGCAGGAGGCGGTCTCGCATATAACTAGGCCCCGAGCCATGGAGCGCTTTAAAGATGGTCGTTAAAACCTTGAAGCGCACCCGAAAGACCACAGGAAGCCAGTGCAGCTCGCGCAGGATAGGTGTTATGTGGGAGTGTCTAGGCGCTCCCGTAATCACCCGCGCGGCTGCGTTCTGGACTAGCTGCAGCTTTCGGGTGCACCTCAAGGGAAGCCCCATGTAGAGAGCATTACAGTAGTCGAGTCGAGAGGTGACGAGTGCTTGAGTGACTGTGCGTAAGGCCCCCCGGTCCAGTAAGGGGCGCAATTGGCGCATCAGGCGAACCTGATGAAACGCCCCCCTGGCCACGGCTGCCACATGATCTTCCATAGACAGCCGGGAATCCAGGAGGACACCCAAATTGCGCGCCCTCTCCACGGGGGCCGGTGTTTCGCCCCCAATGGCCAGAGTTGGAATAATCTGGCTGAACCGAGGCGCCGGAAGCCACAGCCACTCAGTCTTGGACGGGTTGAGCCTGAGTTTGTTACCACCCATCCAGATCCGTACGGCTTCCAAGCACCGGGACATAACCTCGACGGCATCGTTGGGGTGGTCTGGGGTGGATAAGTACAACTGAGTATCATCAGCGTACAGATGATATCCCACCCCAAAACCACGGATGATCTCACCCAGCGGCTTCATATATGTGTTGAATAGGAGGGGCGAGAGGACCGACCCCTGAGGAACCCCACATATGAGGGGTCTCGAGGCCGACCTCTGCCCCCCTGTCAACACATATTGCGACCGACCAGAGAGGTAGGATGAGAACCACCGCAGAACGGTGCCTCCCAACCCCAACCCCCCCAGTCGGCGCAATAGGATACCATGGTCGATGGTATCAAAAGCCGCTGAGAGGTCTAATAGGACTAGGATAGAGGAATATCCTCTATCCCGCGCCCTCCAGAGATCATCAACCAACGCGACCAATGCCGTCTCGGTGCTGTGCCCGGGTCGGAAGCCGGACTGGCGCGGGTCTAGATAATCAACTTCCTCCAAGTGTCGCGGAAACTGTTGAGCCACCACACTCTCAACAACCTTCACTAAAAAGTGGAGGTTGGAGACGGGACGATAGTTCTCTAATAATGCTGGATCCAGGGACGGCTTCTTGAGGAGGGGCCTTACTACCGCCTCTTTCAAGACGGCAGGCAAGGACCCCTCACTCAAAGATGCGTTGACAATGCCCTGGAGCCAGCCTCGTGTCGTCTCCCAGGATGCCAGTACAAGCCAGGAGGGACACGGGTCCAATAAACATGTGGTAGCCCTAAGTCTCTTTGACAACTTGTCCATATCCTCGGTGGTAACAAAATCAAACTCCTCCCAAGATGGTGTCACAAGAACAGCCTCGGCCCGCTCGACTGGGCCACTGTCGATGGAGGGTAACTCGTTCCGAATCCGAGTGATTTTCTCCTGCAGATAAATCCCAAATTCCTCTGCTCGACCCTGTAAAGGGGCTTCCCGCGGCCTCTGTTGAAGGAGGGAGCGGGTCACCCCAAACAGGGCGGCAGGGCGGTTATCTGCGGATGCAATAAGAGTGGCACAATACTCACGTTTGGCCACTCTTATCGCCACTAAGTAAGTCCTAATATGGTCTCTCACTAGTGTTCGGTCGGCTTCGGAGCGAGAAGATCTCCATCTGCTCTCTAGGCGTCTCTTGTGGCGCTTCATCCCCCTAAGCCCCTCGGTAAACCAAGGAGCCCAGGTGGTTCGTCGCCGCAAGAGAGGCCGCAAGGGCGCGACTCGGTCCAAGGCCCCCATGGCCGCACTTAACCATGCGGCCACTAGGTCCTCAGTCGAGTCGCGGGGCAAGTCCACAGGAATTGGCCCAAGCTCCCTTTGGAACCTTATCGGGTCCATCAGGAGCCTGGGGCGGAACCATATAGGAATATCCGGTTCCGCCTCCCCGCGGTGAGGTGCGGCGATCGGAAAGTCGAGCCGAAGGAGAGCGTGATCTGTCCATGACAGGGGTGTGATGACTAGATCCCCTATTCCCAGATCACTACTCCACTGTCCCGAGACGAAGATTAGATCCAGGGTGTGTCCGCCCTCGTGGGTAGGGCCTACAACTACTTGGGTCAGGTCCATGGCTGTCATGGAAGCCATGAACTCCCGAGCTGCACCAGAGGTTTCGCCTGCTGACGGCAGATTAAAGTCCCCCATGACTAACAGTCTGGGGGTCTCCACTGCCGCCTCAGCTATCACCTCTAGGAGCTCGGGCAGGGCTGTTGTTGTATAGCGAGGAGCCAGGTATACAACTAACACGCCCAACTGCCTCCCTAGGCCCCACTTCACAAGGAGGGACTCGCACCCGGTCGTCTGAGGGATCGTGGTCTCCTTTGGCTCAAGACCTTCCCTAACCATAATCGCCACCCCCCCACCCCTCCCTAGGGCCCTAGGCTGATGAAAGGCTCGGTATCCTGGTGGGCACATTTCTACGAGGGGATGTCCTCGCTCGTGGCCCAACCAGGTTTCCGTAATACCTACCAGGTCCGGGTCCCCCTCTGACACAAGGTCATGGATGAGGGGGGCTTTTTGTACCACGGACCTGGCGTTGCATAGCATCAGCCTAGGGCCCCGGGTCTGTGGTTCTTGCCCTCCTAGTCTGCGATGGGAGCATGGGAGGTCGGAGTGCGTGACCGCCTGTAGCCAGCGGCCACGGTCCTCCAACCGATGTCCATCCCATCTCCCACCGCCCCTGCCCCTCCCCAAGACCGAATTGATGGAGAATACCTCCGTGGCAACGACCCCCCCTTCCCCCTCCTCCGTTTCTCTACTTCCGCCGGCCGGCCTTATAATTTGGCGTCCCCCCACCTGACTATCCCCTCCCTCCTCCCTGAAACCCCCTAAAATCCGAATTAAAAAATTACAAAGAAACCCCCTGAGCTTGCGCTTCGCCCACCTCTCAGGAGCAATAACTCCATCTTCGAGGTGGGCCCGAGTTAAACTAGGGGGCCAAGCCTGCGAGAGGGCAGAATCTCGCAGGCAAAGGAGGTCACGCCTCGAATACATTTCTAGGGGAACATGGAGGCTGCATAAACCAGGGGAACGTAATTGCAAGTTAATGTTTAGTTAGTTAATTAGTTAGTTAGAAAGAGTCCAGATAAAGTGCAGGTGTAAAGTGGCAGTGTACAGTGCAAATAATAGGAGATGGTAAGTCCATAGAGGTAAATCCATAGGGGTAGGAGGGGTAAAGTCAGATAGTCCAAAAGATAGTCCAAAGAAAGTCCGGCAGATGGGAAAGATCGCAGTTCAGCCCCTTTAAAGGGCCCCATCCATCTGCCCTCTTCAGCCACACAGGCCTCAGTCTGCATTTAGTGCCGTGCAGCTAGATGGTCCACTGCACGGCCTGATGGTAAATGCTGCCATGTGCAGGCTTGGCTTACCTCCTCCAGTCCCATGCACTCACTCCCAGTCCTCCTCGGCCAAAGTTCCACCACTCCACGATCCGGCTGCTTGGCTGCTTGGCCTCCTCTCCTTCCATTCGCTCCTTCACTCCTTCCTTCCGTTTCTATTTCCGTTCCATTCCTTCTTTCTCCTTCTCCTTTCTCTTTCCAATCTCTCCTCTCCTTCTTTCCTTCTTCCTCCTTCCTCCTTTCCATCCCTTCTCCACACGTTTCCTCTCTTCCAATCTCTCCTCTCACATCCTCTCTCCTTCCTCTCACCTCCTCTCTCCGTTCCAGCTTCTCCATCTGCAGCCGTTGTTCGCAGCCGCTCCAGCCCCGGATCAGGTAGGGAACACTCGGGTCGGGGTCGGATGTAGGCTGCACGATCTCCCATCCACTCGTGCAGCCCGATGGAAAATCCTCCCTTCCGCCCGGCCGTTCGCTTGCCTCCAGCGTCCCGGCTTCACAGGCCTGCCTCCTCCTACTTCCTGGCAAGCCGGGGACGCGCTAGGCCGAACAGGCCGATTCGGGCCTTCTCCTCGCTCTTCGCCTCGCCGTCACACACTCGGCTCACCCTCCGTCTCCAAAACGGCCCGGTGTGACGACTGGCATGTAGCCTTGCTGGGCCAGCCCTCGGAGATGGCCAGTGAGGGCTGGCGACATTCCCCTGGGGCAAAACAGCCCCCGGCCCCCGCCCTGCCTTCAGAATCGGACCTCCATTCCGCGCATGCGCAAACTTTGATTATCTACTAAAGCACAATCATGGCTGCAAAGAATTTTGGGACGTGCTCACAGTGACATCTGACATCTAAAAATAATTGGCACAGAAAACCACATTTCTTTTCTACTTAACAGAACTTCTGCCCCTGGCTGCCAGGCCTTCCTAGGTGGAAAACTCTCCTTTTGGGGGCCACTGCCATAATCATGAGAATCCTCTGCTCCCTCCACCATTGACCCAAAATCACCGCCCATTTCAATAGACCCCAAGTAAGGATGCCAGGCAAATATCCCTTATGGTCTGCCAAAGAGACTAAGACATATTAAGAACGGCTGCAGGAGCTGGGTATGTCTAGCTTGATGAAGAGAAGGACCAGGGGAGACATGATAGCAGTGTTCCGATATCTCAGAGGGTGCCACAAAGAAGAGGGAGTCAAACTATTCTCCAAGGCACCTGGGGGCAGGACAAGAAGCAATGGGTGGAAACTAATCAAGGAGAGAAGCAACTTAGAACCAAGGAGAAATTTCCTGACAGTTAGAACAATTAACCTCTGAACAGCTTGCCTCCAGAAGTTGTGAATGCCCCAACCCTGGAAGTCTTTAAAAAGATGTTAGACAGCCATTTGTCTGAAATGGTATAAGGTTCCTGCCCACGCAGGGGGTTGGACTACAAGACCTACAAGGTCCCTTCTATTGTATTGTATTGTAAATATATAGAAAGCACAGAGGCCATTTTAATGGTTTGTAGGTTGGGCAATATATGTAAATATTGCATATATAACTCAAATGGGGGAAATTGTGAGAATTCCCTCTCTAGAGAATGAAATATTTTGAGGTATATTAAAAGAGGTAGAATATTATATTTCTCCAAAGGACCAATGGAGAAACACATTCTTAGGCAGAAAGCAGTCCCTAGTCTTTCTTAATAGCCTGCAGAAGGTGCTCATTAAGAAATCATGGGCCAGCCTATTCACAAAGTACCTTCACTTCCAGGTGATGGGATTAAGGACAGGACATGACCTTCACCCCATGTATTGAAAAAAGTGGAAAAAAATACAGGTCCGTTAAGGAAGTGTGGAAAGTTCTCACCCATCCCTCTCCCAGAAAAATGAAATATCCTAGGAAATATTCAAAAGGCAGAATATTATATTTCCCTGGATGTGAAAAGGAAGAAACTTGTTTTAATTCCTGCAGCCTCCTGTCCCCACCCCCTCTCTCAATGAGCCATTAAACCCTGAGCTAGTCCCTTTACATAAGAAAGACTTTTTCTTTTCAGCTCCAGAGTCATGGGATTAAGGTATGACTAGCATTACCAAACCTGGACTCAGCCCATAGGAGCCTGACAGTCAATCAGAGTACAGTTCTTACACAGGAACAGGAAACAGATAGGTGGGGCTGAAGAGTTGATAAAAAGCCCTGCAAGCCTCTTGCTCAGCCCTTCTCTTCCTCCCACCAACATTGAAGCATGTGATCACCTTTCCTGTTCAGGACTCAAGCCATGTGGTCCTGTCCACCATTAAACCATCTTTCCAAGCAGCCTCCATGTCTCCAGGGTCTTTTTCCCCACTTGGAGCCGAACCCAGAAGGACATTTCTTCCAACACAGGTATTTTGTGCAAAGGATATGCTCAGGATGCAGAAGGATGAAACGGAATGTTGCATTTCTTTAAGACACATTAAAACTAACATGAGGGAAATAGCAGAATAGCCACACACACACAGGAGTCCTGTGTCACACAGGAGAGAAACCATTTGAATGTCTCTATCGTGGGAAAAGTTTCATTGAGAATTCAAGCCTGGTGAGTCATCAGAGGACTCGCACAGGAGAGAAACCCTTTGAATATCTCTATTGTGGGAAAAGTTTCAGTAAGAAATCCAGATTGGTTAGACACCAGAGGGCTCACACAGGAGAATTTAGAAAATGCTTGAATTTCACTTGATCCATTGAAGGAATAGGTGACTAGACCCTTTGAGGTTATTTTATTCCAGATTCCTCCATACAACAGATTCCAGAACCAAAATCCACTATCCTCCCCATTCATGCTTTATTAAATCGGCATTAAAAATGGGTCACTTTGCATATGATCCCTCTGCCAAAGGACACCCTCAACCAGGGGCTGCTAAGCATTTTCCCATTTCTCTAGGCTAAGTTGTAAAGATCACTTGGTAGAAGTCAAAAACGACTTGATAGCATTTAATCAGTGGAAACATTGCACACGCCTTAGGTAGAAACTGGAGAAGGATTGTTTTTCTGCCTCCTGTCTGGAGATGGTGCTCAAAGAGGCAACACCTGTGCCTAGAAAGAGGATAATACCTGTGGTTCAGCTTAAAGGAGTTAAAACCATTTATTACTGTGTTGCTAGAAAGGTTGGAAGGCGAAGAGAAGAGTAGAAACAAGAAAGTGCAGTTGCCTTTTGAAATAAGCACCTTTCGGAAAGCTTAACTTCCTATTCCAGGTCACTCATGGGAGGAAAGTGGAGGGCAGAGTGGCTTTTGTAAGGTGAGTGGAGGGCAGGTGGGAGGAGAGTCCTGGAAGCAGAGGAGCAACTGGGCAACTGGGCTGAAGCATCTCAGCTGCTGCTGCAGGTTCCTTCCCTCCCCGAACTTAAGCCCACTGGTGCTGCACGCTGTGAAACTGGTGGCTGCAACTTTCCTTCTTGTGGGATGGAGCTTCCACAACCTCTGAAGGGAAACCCTTCCACTGGTTCACTGTTCTCAGTGTCAGGAAATCTCTCCTTAGTTTTAGGCTGCTTCTCTTCTTGATGAGTTTCCATGCAGTTCTTTGTCCTGCCTTCAGGGGCTTTGGAGAATAGGTTGAGCCCCCTCCCTCTTTTGTGGCCTCAAGCATTAGAAGATGGCTATCATGTCATTCCTAGTCCTTCCCTTCACTGGACTAGATTCCTGCATCCCCTTCATTTAGCCTCCAGGCCCCTAATCCTCTTTGTTGCTCTTTTTCTCTCAACATCTTTTTTATGATATGGTTACCAAACTGTGTGCAATTTGCTAAGTCTGGTCTTACTCTTTATAAAGTGGTACTAGTACTTCACATGATCGAGTCTATCTCTCTGTTAATACAGCCTAGTATTGTATTGGCTTTTTTTTGTTGCTGCAATACACAGCTGGCCCATATGTAAATGATTGTTCCTAGGACTTCAAGGTTTCTCTCATAGTTATTACTTGAGCCAAGTGCTACCTATTCTGTCCCAGTACATTTGGTGTAAAACCCTTCCCCCCTCCCCATTAAAATTTATTTTGTTAGGTAGGGCCCAGTGTTCAAATCTATCGAGATTCTCTATCTTCACCCTAGCTTCTTAGGTATTGGCTATTCCTGTCAACTTGGTGTCATTTGCAAATTTGATGTATTCCCGTTCGACTCCCTCATCAAAAGCATTTACGAAGATATTAAAGAGTTTAAATCAACCTTGGGGTACCAACTGCTTACTTCCCTCCATATAGCTATAGTCCAATTAAGGAATACACTTTTGAGTGTGGCTTGTCAACCGGTTATAAATCTATCTGTGTGGATGGATGTACCTAACCCACATTTTTCTAATTTACCAAGAAGTAGGTGAAGGTCTACTTTGTCAACTGCCTTACTGAAATTCAATGATACTATGTATTTGATTGGTCCGCTAATTTAGTCACTTTGTGCAAGAATGAAATAACATTTGTTTGGAATGCTCTGTTTTTGAAAAACCCATGTTGACTTCTGGTTACATACTTCCTTGCTTCTAGGTGTTTGGAGACCTTTTGTTTCATTTGCGTTTTTTTTGGTTTTATGGTTCTGGAGATTTTGCAATGATGCATGAGTGGCATTTCGCTTTTATATTTTTTTAAAATAATTTTTATTAAATGTTTCAATCTTTAAAAACAGTCAGAAGACATAACAAGTATAAATAATTTAAAAAACCAAAAAAAATCAAGAATGCAAAACAAAACAAAACACAGAACATATAAAACAATATACAATAATTTTACAGCTTTCTATACCGGCTTTCCTGCTTAGCTTTTGTAATTATCCCTTCTGCATTGCCTTCCTATTACTATATCCTTATATTGTAATTTAGCAAACACAATATTAACACTTATAATGATATTCATTATTTGTATCACCATATTCTCTATGTTCTGTTTTGGCTTCTGATTTCTAGCCACTTGTACATTTTATTCCATACTTTATAAAAGTCCGATTCTTCTCTTTCTTTTATTTCTATTGTCATTTTGTCCATTTCTGCGCATTCGAGTATTTTCCTGATTATAGTTTCATCTGAGGGTATATTAATTTTCCCCCAGTTTTGTGGGAAAGCAATCCTTGCTGCAGTGAGTATGTGTATGATTATATATTGAGATTCTTTGTCTATTTTTTAGTCCAGCAGTCCTAATAAAAATGCTTCTGGTTTAAGTTCTATTTTTTGCTCAGTAATTTCTTCCAGCCATTTCCAAATTTTACACCAGTATCTTCTTGTGATGGGGCACATCCACCACATGTGGTAGAATGTTCCCGACTTGTGGCTGAATCTCCAATATTGGGGGGATAAATCTGGGTAGATTTTGGCCAATCTCGCTGGAGGCAAATGCCATCTATAAAACATTTTATAGAGATTTTCTTTGTAGGTCGTAAATTTATAATTTCTTTCCCACAATTTGTCTCATTTTTCTAATTCTATACTATGCCCAAAATTTTTACCCCAGCTAATCATTGTCTCCTCCTCCATTTTATATTTTAAAAGAAAATTACATAATTAGTTATCATTTTTCCTCCCGTTCCTAGCAATAGTTTGTCTAATTCCATTTGTTTCTCGTATATTCCATATTGTTCCCGATATTTTTAAAATCTTGTTTTAATTTGCAAATATGGCCATCATTCCATATTTATTCCTTGTGTCTTCAGCTCTTGTACTGATTTCAGTTCTCCTTTTTCATCTAAGAGCTCTGCATATCTTACCCTTTTACTAAGATCTGTAGATTTTGGATATGTCATTGCATCCATGGTTGATCGCCAGATTGGGATTTTCAGGTAGTGGTTATTTTAAATTCTTTTTTCCCAGATCCTAAACAGGGCATCCCTTACCATATGTCTCTGAAAGTAGGAATGGGATTTATTCTTTCCCTCCCAGAGGAAGCCGTGCCAACCTAGTTGGAGGTCATGGCCTTCTAGCATAAGGATTCTTTTATTTTTTAATTAGATCTAATCCTTTAGCCATGTTAGGGCTGCCGTGTGATAATAAACCTCCCAATCTGGGAGGCCAAAGCCCCCTTTGTTTCTACTATCTTGTTGAAGTTTGTATTTAATGCACGGTTTTTCCCCTGACCAAATAAATTTGGATACCATTTTATTTAATTGTTTGAAAAAAAAATTGTCTAATTTAATCGGTATTGTTTGGAAAAGATAGTGTAATTTGGGTAGTATATTCATTTTGATTGTTGAAATTCTGCCAATTATTGATATCTGTAGTGTAGTCCAATTATTTTTGTATCTGTCCTAGCAGTTTGTTGTAGTTATCTTCTTTTATTGCAATACATTTTGCCGATAGCCATATTTCCAAATATTTAATCTTCTTGGCCAGGGGGGCGTTCTATCAAGTACGCCTGATGCGCCCTTACTGGACCGGGCTGCTCTTCGCACAGTCACTCAGGCACTCGTGACATCCCGACTTGACTACTGTAACACTCTCTACATGGGGCTTCCCTTGAGGTGCACTCGAAAGCTACAGCTAGTCCAGAATGTGATTATGGAAGCCTCTAGGTTCTCCCACATAACACCTCTCCTGCGCGAGCTGCACTGGCTGCCTGTGCACTTTCGAGTGCGCTTCAAGGTTTTGACGGCGATCTTCAAAGCGCTCCATGGCTCGGGGCCTAGTTATATGCGAGACTGTCTTCTGCCCCATACATCCCTTCGTCCAATCCGCTCCCACAGAGAGGGCCTTCGCAGGGTGCCGTTGGCCGGCCAATGCCGGTTGGCGACACCCAAGGGAAGAACCTTCTCTGTGGCGGGCCCTACCCTCTGGAACGATTTACCCCCCGAACTACGTATCATCTCAGACCTCCGCCTCTTCCGCCAGTGTCTTAAGACGCACCTTTTCCAACAAGCCGGCCTAGCATAACCTCCCGTTCTGACTGTTTTTAGATAGTTTTATTTGGGGGATTTTATACAATTTTAGCACAGGGCATGTTTAATATTTAATAGTTTTTTAAATTTTGTATCTTTGTTATATTTGTTATGTTTTTTAAATTTTCTGTGAGCCGCCCTGGGTCCTTTTTGGAGAAGTTGCGGGGTATAAATCTAATAAAATCTCAAATCTCAAAATTCCCAGTTTCTCCTCTAGGTCTTCATTTTGTCTTTTGGTTAAATTCTTAATATTTTAGTTTTCTCTTTGTTTATTTTAAACCCTGCCACTTTGCCAAATTGGTTTACCGTATTTTTCAGAGTATAAGGCGCACTGGAGTATAAGACGAACCCAGGTGTTGAAGAGGCAATTTTTTTAAAAAGGTAGGTAATAATAATAATAATAATTCATTATATTTATAAACTGCCCCCTCTCCCCGAAGGGACTCGGGGTGGTGCCGAAGGGACTCGGGGCGGTAGGTAGATAGAGGGATAGAGAGGGAGAGAGAGAGAAATACAGTAGGTAGGTAAGTAGGGAGAGAGAGAAAGGTAGGTAGGTAGCAGGGATGGGTTTCTAGGGGATCGGCCAGGATCGCGCGAGCCCGATCGTAAAATTTAGAGATCCTGGCCGATCCCGTTGGACGATGGACCCGGAAGTTACTTCTGGAACACGTGGCTCGCTCCGTCAAAACCTCCGTTTGAAGCTCTTTCTCTGTTGGGGCGGCTGGGGCGGGAGTTCGCGCAGGCTAGCGCGCCTGCCTTCCGCCGCCCCTAGCCTGCCAGGCTTCAAAACTAAAAGGCGGGGGCAGGGCCTTGAAGCTCTTTCGTTGTTAGCATGGCTAGGGGGGGCAGCGGAAGGCATGCTAGGTGCGCGAAGGCCCCCCCGCCCTCCCCAGCCGCGCCAACAGGGAAAGAGTTTCAAGGCCCAGCCTGGGCCCTTTAATTTTGAAGCTGCATTGCTTGGCGCGAATGCAGAGGCTTGGGGGGGCTTCGCGCCGAGCCGAGCCAAGCGCCCGGCTGGAGCACACGAGCCACCTGCGAGCGCCATGGCGAGCCGGAGCGGGCGCGGGGCGCGCTGCTGCTGTTGCTGCTCCTGCTGCTGCTGTGCGGGCCGGGGGCGCAGGGGGCGCGCCGACAAGCAGAACAGCCTCCGCAGGGCGGCCAGCGGCGTCTACCAGGGCGCCAGCGGCCTCCTGGGCGAGGAGAACGTGCGCACCATGCAGAAGGTGAGCGGCGCCCGGAGGGTCCCGGGCAATGGGGAGGGGGGGGAATGGGAAGGAAAGTTGCTGCGGCAGCGCGCAACAATCCGCTGGCCCGCTGGCCGCGGTTGCTCGCTCGCTTGCTTGCTCACCCATCGGATGCCAGGTTCCTTCGTCCGGTGGATGGGTAAGAGAGAGAGAGAGTAAATACAGCCAGCGGGCTGGCGGGCCAGTCAGGCTACTTCCAGGAGCTGAGGAGGTTTGGGGGGGGGGGGGGGAGACAGACAGACAGAGAGAGGCACAGACACAAAGAGAGACAGGGAGGGAGGGGGGAACCAGAGAGTGACAGACACACACAGAGAGACAGAGAGTGGGAGGGAGGGAGAGAAAGATAGACAGAGACACAGAATGAGTGATTTAAGTGCCTGAATGCGAGACAGACACACACACACACACACACACACACACACACACAGAGTGACAGATGGGCAAACAAAGGAGAGAGAGAAAGAGAGAAAGAAAAGAGACAGAAAGAGAGAAAGAGAAAGAAAGAGGAAGAGAGAGAACGAGAAAGAGGGAAAGAAAGAAAGAGAAAGAGAGAGAGAGAGAAAGAGAAATAGGGAAAGAGAGGGGGAAAGAGGGAAAGAAAGAGAAAGAAAAAGAAAGAGAAAGAAAGAGAGAGAGAGAAAGAGAAAGAAAGAAAAAGAAAGTGGGAGAGAGAGAAAGAAAGACAGACAGAGAAAAAGAGAAAGAAAGAGACAAAGGAAAGAAAGAGAAAAAAACAAAGAGAGAGAGGGAAAGAAAGAAAGAGAGGGAGAGAAAGAGAGGGAGAGAGAAAGAGGGAAAGAAAGAAAGAGAAAGAGAAAGAAATAAAGAGAGAGAGAAAGAGGGAAAGAAAGAAAAAATGAGCGAGAAAGAAAGAGAGAAAGGGAAAGCGAAAGAGAGAAAGAGAAAGAAAGAGAGAAAGAGAAAGAAATAAAGAGAGAGAGAGAGAAAGAAAGAGGGAAGGAAAGAAAGAGACAGAGAAAGAAAGAGAGACAGAGAAAGAGAGAAAGAAAGACAGAAGGAAAGAAAGAAAAAGAAAGAGAGAGAGAGAGAGAGAGAACTTATGACCACAATTAAGCCCAAAAGTTTGGTTGCTAACCAAGACCATTGTTAAGTGAGTTTCACATTTTCCAAATTGGCCACTCCCACCCGGTCACATGGCCGGCAAGCCACTCCCACCCGGTCACATGGCCGGCAAGCCACTCCCACCCGGTCACATGGCCGGCAAGCCACTCCCACAAAGCAGGCCACACCCACAGAACCTGTTCCAAAAATTTTGAAACCCACCCCTGGTAGGTAGGTAGGTAGAGGGGGGGGAGAGAGAGAAATACAGTAAGTAAGTAGGTAGGGAGAGAGAGTGTGTATAGATAGATAAGTAGGTAGAGTGATAGAGAGAGAAATAGAGAAAGACAAATATAATAGATAGGTAGGGTGAGAGAGACTAGCTAGCTAGATAGGTAAAGGGGAGAGAGAAATACAGTAGGTAGGTAGAGAGAGAGTGTAGATAGGTAAGCAGGTAGAGGGATAGAGAGAGAAACAAGAGAGAAATACTTCCTAAGAAATAGCAATTGAGGACCTTTTGGTTGTACAGGTAATCCTCATTTACCACGTCTTCCTTGAGCCTTCAAAGATACTATGATAAAATAGAAGCAGATGTGAACCTGATCCACAGAATTTGTGGTAATCCTAGCACTTGTTCAGTGACCACACTTCAGCAGTGACTGTGGTTTTGAAGTTGCAAGTAAAGGAGTTGAAGGTAGTTACACATTTATGATGGTGGCAGCATCTGACACTCATGATCCCCATTTTTGACCTTCCCAGCTAGCTTCTGACAAGCAAAATCAGTGGCTATACTGGCAGGAAATTGCAAGTCACAGTCGTATGAAATTGCCTTTAACAATCCACAGTAATTAGCTTAACAACTACAGAGGAAAAATGTAAGTTGGGACTGTCATGTAATATATCATTCTTAATGATTGAGCTGCTTAGTGACGCAAATATCAGATCCAATTGTGGTAGGTTAAGTAAGGACTACATGCGTGGGGTGTCACCGGAGGGATTGTACCGTATTTTTCGGAGTATAAGACGCACCTTTTTTCCTCTAAAAAGAGACTGAAAATCTGGGTGCGTCTTATACATCGAATACAGCATTTTTTAGCCTCCTGGAACCCCACCCCCTTCACCAAACTGGCTGTGCCTAGTAGCTTGTGGAGCTACTATATTTCTCTATCTATTTCTCTCTCTATCTTTCTACCTACCTACCTACACACACACACACATTCTCCTTCTCCCCCTACATACCAACTGTATTTCTCTCTCTCCCCTTTTATCTACCTACCTACCTACCTACCTACCTACCTACCTACACAGACACTCTCTCTCCCTACCTACCTACTGTATTTCTCTCTCCCTCTCCATTTCTCTCTCTCTATATTCCTTTACCTACTTACCTACCTACTCTTTCTCTCCCTACCTACCTACTGTATTTTTCTCTATTTCTCTCTCTCTCTCTATCCCTTTACCTACCTTTCGTATTTCTCTTTCTTTCTCTCCCTCTCTCTCCCTCTATCTAAATACCTACCTACCTACTTTTTTTTGTAATTTGCCTCTTCAAAACCTTGGTGCGTCTTATACTCCGGTGCGTCTTATACTCCGAAAAATACGGTATATAGTATTTTATTCCTTTATTTGCAGCTGAGCACTTCTATGAGCAAAAGTGATGTATACTATTTTTCTTTTTTCACATCATCTCTAACCATTTTAAAAACAATTAAAGTTACATTTTTCTTTGAATCTTACAGACAAAGAGGATCGCAGTGAGCAATCTGGACAACTGAAAATAAGAAGCAATATTGAAAAGGGAAGAAAATCAATCCAGAAATCAGAATATTTTCAATTTCCTTCAGAAACCAATACAATTCGGATTCTACTCCAGCAGCTGATAGCCAAAAGAGAGAAAATCAAGGAGGAATAAGCATATTATGCAGAACACAGGGATACATTACATGAAAAAGTGAAGGGAGAAACCTTATGAATATAGAAATTGTGGGAAAGGTTTCATTAAAAATTCCAATCTCCTGAGACATAAGACCATGCACACAGGAGAGAAAAACTTTGAATGTCCTGATTGTGGGAAAAGTTTTAGTCAGAGTTCCAGGCTGGTAAAACACCAGAGGACTCACACAAAAGAGAAACCCTTTGAATGTCCTCTCTGTGGGAAATGTTTTAGTCAGAATTATGACCTGGTGATACACCAGAGGACTCATACAGGAGAGAAACCTTTTGAATGTCCTGATTGTGGGAAAAGTTTTAGTCGGCGTTCTAGCCTGGTGAAACACCAGAGGACTCACACAGGAGAGAAACCATTTGAATGTTCTGACTGTGGGAAACGTTTTAGTCAGAGTTCCAGCCTGGGGAAACACAAGAGGACTCACACGGGAGAGAAACCATTTGAATGTTCTGACTGTGGGAAACGTTACAGTCAGAATTACCACCTGCTGATACACCAGAGGACTCACACAGGAGAGAAACCCTTTGAATGTTCTGACTGTGGGAAAAACTTTACTGACAATTACAGTCTGGTGACACACCAGAGGATTCACACAGGAGAAAGGCCCTTTGAATGCCATATCTGTGGGAAAGGTTTCAGTCAGAACACCAATCTGATGACTCATCATAGGACTCACACAGGAGAGAAACCCTTTGAATGTCCTGATTGTGGGAAAGGTTTTAGTCAGAATTCCAGGTTAGTTATTCACCGGAGGTTTCACACAGGAGAAAGGCCCTTTGAATGTCCTATCTGTGGGAAAAGCTATATCAATAATTCCAGCCTGGTGATACATCAGAGGTTTCACACAGGAGAAAGGCCATTTGAATGTCCTGATTGTGGAAAAGGTTTCAGTCAAAATTCCCATCTGGTGATTCATCAAAGGACTCACACAGGAGAGAAACCCTTTGTATGTTCTGATTGTGGGAAATGCTTCATTGATAATTCCAACTTGGTTAGACACCAGAGGAATCACACAGGAGAGAAACCGTATGAATGTGTCGATTGTGGGAAAAGTTTCATTCAGAGGAATTCTCTAGTGATACACCAGAAGACTCACACATGAGAGGTCCACTTTGAATGTCTCTATTGTGGGAAAAGTTTCAGTCAAAATTCCTATCTAGTGACACACAAGAAGACTCACACTGGAGAGAAACCCTTCGAATGTCCTGATTGTGGGAAAGGTTTCAGTCGGAATTCCAGGTTAGTTATTCACCAAAGGATTCACTCAGGAGATAAATCCTTTCAATGCCCTGATTGTGGCAAAGGTTTCATTGATAATTCCAACTTAGTTAGACACCAGAGGATTCACACAGGAGAGAAACCCTTTGAATGTCCTGATTGTGGGAAAGGTTTCAGTCGGAATTCCAGGTTAGCTATTCACCAAAGGATTCACTCAGGAGATAAATCCTTTCAATGCCCTGATTGTGGCAAAGGTTTCATTGATAATTCCAACTTAGTTAGACACCAGAGGACTCACACAGGAGAGAAGCCATTTGAATGTCCTATCTGTGGGAAAAGGTTTAGTAATACTTCCAATGTGGTGTCACATCAGAGGACTCACCACAGAAGAAAAACCCTATGAATGTCCTGATTGTGGACATTTGCATAATGTTGAACTGGAATTCAACATTATGCAAACAAAAGTAGTTGAACAAAGTCAAACTAGAGTCTTAGACTTCAAGAGAGCTAATTTCAACAAACTCAGAGAGAGCTTGGGAAGGATTCCATGGATGAGAATCCTCAAGGGGAAAACAACTCAAGAAGCTTGGGAAATTTTGAAAAATGAGATTATAAAAGCCCAGTCCAGCGCAATACCAATGAAGAAGAAAAATAACAGTTCCCAAAAGAAACCAGCATGGCTGCATAAAGAACTCTCTGACAAATTGAAAGACAAAAAGGATAAATATAAAAAGTGGAAAAAGGGGGACATAACCAAGGCAAAATATCAGCAAATAGCCCGAGCCTGTAAAGATGAAGTGAGGAAAGCTAAGGCTCACAATGAAGAAAGGCTTGCCAAAAAAGTAAAAAATAACAAAAAAAGCTTCTTCCAACATGTTAAAAATAAGAAAAAAGTTAAGGAAACAATTGGTCCACTGCTGGGAGAGAATGGCAAGAAGATGATAAGCAACAGGGAGAAAGCAGAACTATTTAACTCTTTCTTTGCATCTGTCTTTACACAAAGGGATAAAACAGTCCAATCAATCAAAAACAGCACCACAAATATCAGATTAGGAACACAAGTTGAAATAGAGAAGAAAATGGTAAGTGAGCACCTGTCTGCCCTGGACGAGTTCAAATCACCAGGACCGGATGGATTACACCCCAGGGTTCTGAAGGAACTGGCAGACGAGATCTCAGAACCACTGAACTATATCTTTCAGAGATCCTGGAGCACCGGGGAACTGCCAGAAGACTGGAAAAGAGCAGATGTGGTTCCCATCTTCAAAAAAGGAAAAAAAACAGATCCAGGAAACTATAGACCCATCAGCCTGACCTCAATACCAGGAAAGATTCTGGAAAAGATAATTAAACAACAAATAAGTGAACACCTAGAAGCAAACAAAGTAATAGCCAAAAGCCAACATGGGTTTGTCAAAAACAGATCATGCCAGACGAATCTAATTGCATTCTTTGACAAAGTAACAAAATCAGTGGACCAGAGGAATGCTGTTGATATAATTTACCTGGACTTCAGTAAGGCATTTGATAAAGTAGACCATAACCTACTATTAGATAAAGTAGAAAATTGTGGGTTAGACAGCACCACCACCAAATGGATTCGTAACTGGCTGACCAACCGCACTCAACGTGTAGTCCTCAATGGAACTGCATCTACATGGAAGGAAGTATGCAGTGGAGTCCCCCAAGGCTCTGTTTTAGGCCCAGTACTCTTTAACATCTTCATCAACGATTTGGATGAGGGGATAAATGGGGAACTCATCAAATTCGCAGACGACACCAAGCTGGCAGGAATAGCCAACACTCCAGAAGATAGGCTTAAGATACAGAAGGATCTAGACAAACTTGAACATTGGGCACTGTCTAATAAAATGAAATTCAATTGTGAAAAAAGTAAGGTCCTACATATAGGCAAGAAAAACCAAATGCACAAGTACAGTATAGGTGGTACCTTGCTCAATAGTAGCAACTGTGAGAGGGATCTCGGAATCCTAGTGGACAACCATTTAAATATGAGCCAGCAGTGTGCAGCAGCTGCCAAAAAAGCCAACACAGTTCTAGGCTGCATCAACAGAGGGATAGAATCTAGATCGCGTGAAGTGTTAATGCCACTGTATAGTGCCTTGGTAAGGCCACACTTGGAATACTGCATACAGTTTTGGTCGCCACGATGTAGAAAAGACGTGGAGACTCTGGAAAGAGTGCAAAGAAGAGCAACCAAGATGATTAGAGGACTGGAGACTAAGACATATGAAGAACGGCTGCAGGAACTGGGTATGTCTAGTTTGATGAAGAGAAGGACCAGGGGAGACATGATAGCAGTGTTCCGATATCTCAGAGGGTGCCACAAAGAAGAGGGAGTCAAACTTTTCTCCAAGACACCTGGGGGCAGGACAAGGAGCAATGGGTGGAAACTAACCAAGGAGAGAAGCAACTTAGAACTAAGGAGAAATTTCCTAACAGTAAGAACAATTAACCTCTGGAACAGCTTGCCTCCAGCAGTTGTGAATGCCCCAACCCTGGAAGTCTTTAAAAAGATGTTAGACAGCCATTTGTCTGAAATGGTATAAGATTCCTGCCCATGCAGGGGGTTGGACTAGAAGACCTACAAGGTCCCTTCCAACTCTGCTATTGTATTATTGTATTATTGTATTATTGTGGGAAAGGTTTCTGTCGGAATTCAAGCCTGGTGACTCATCAGAGGACTCACACCCTGAAGAAATATTTGAAATGTCCTGACTGTGGAAGAATTTTCATTAAGAATTTTAACTTGGTTAGACACCAGAAGATTCACACAAGAGAGAAACCCTATAAGTGCCTTGGCTGTAGGAAAAGTTTTAATCTGAGTTCCAGCCTGATGAAACACCAGAGGACTCACACGGTGAAGAAATCTTTGAGATGTCTAGTCTGTGGACTTTACTTCAAGCATAAATCATCTCTTATTGTCCATAAGGTAATCCATACTTAGACAAGTAGATGCATTTAGAGTAGAGAATGCTTGAATTTCATTTGTGTTCTCCCATTGAAATGGGTTGATTTAATTTTGGACTGATTCTTTTTGCTCAAACATGTCTCAGAATTAAATTTGTAGGAGGAGAGAAAAGGAAATGGAAATTTATGGTTATCAGCAGAATCTTCTGGATATTTCCTTTTCCAGAAGTAGTGAAATTCCTTAAAAAGAAATTTTGGATGGAACTTTTGTCTGTTGATTGTGAAACTCCCATATGTGGAGTTTCAGCCTTTTATCTTCATTTCAGCCAGGTTTTGAGCCCCAGAATTCTGCAGCCAACATAAAAGTAGTCCTCAAAATATAACTATGATGGGCCTTGAATTACCGTTGCACGTTGCAATGGCTGATAAATGAAATTCCCTTCCTTTACTACCTGAATCCACCTTCTCTCTCTGAGGCAGCCATTAATCAAATGTTCAGGTCACTAAGCAGAACACTGTATTCTCAGTGCTGGAGAAAACTCTTGGAGGTCTAGTGCAGGGCCAGGCTAGCCTTCTGTAGGCATCTCTGGGCCTCACCCACCCTCCAAGAGATCATTTTGCCTTGTTTCTTAACCCTTGCATCCCATTGGCCCTTCACTCCCTCCTCAGGGTCCCCTTACACTTGGGTCCCACCCCACCCGACTTCACACCCTTCTCCCTTTTACCTTTTGAAGCTCTCTTAACCTTAGGTTGGAGAGGGAGGGAAGGACATATATCATTTGGCCTCATGACTTTGTCTTGCAAGCAGCCACCGTTTTCAGTGGGCCCTGGATTCATCTCTGGTGTGAACTATGGTAATGGTGCAGTGGCCAAACCACGTCGTGCGGCAAACTGCAACATAACATACAGTACGCATTCTTGACTCACATTCTTCTCTGCCTTCTCAGAAGGGAAGCAAGAGTGAAAGAAAATGCAGTCAAGTGGAAATGGTTGGAGCGCACTTAGAGGAGTTTAGCCACACCTTGCACGCACTACGCAATAAGCTATGCAGTGTCTGGCCACACGTGGCTGCAGAAGTTAGATTGCAAAAAGTGTCAGGGCATGGGGTGCCTACCTGCGATGGTCCTAAGTCTATGATGGCGAACTTTCCACTTGGGTGGAGCGTTGGACTAAATGACCTACAAGGTCCCTTCCAACTCTGTTAATCTGTTACTGGAGATTCATATCTACCCAAAAGCTGGCCAATTGATTTTCGGCCTTCCGGAGGATTGGGGAAAGCAATTTTCGCCCTCCCCAGGCTTCAGGAAAGTCTCTGGAGCCTGGGGAGGGCTAACCCATTGGACCCATATTTTGCCCTCCCCGATCTTCAGAGGCTTTCCTGTGGCCTGGGAGAGTGAAAATGCCCCCCCCCCTGCTCCCTGGAGGAAATTCCAAGCTCAGCTTGGAGGCGAGCAGTGTGCCTGTGGAAGGGGGGGGGTGCTTTGCATTATGGGTGCCAGCATGTGCCTATGCTATTGTGCGCACGCACTTGCATTTTTGGCCACCAACAACAAAAAGGTTAGCCATCACTGTCCTAAGGGAAGCCGGTAAGACATCCCCTGAAACTCAGACCTGGTGCTTATTTTGGGGCCCTAAAGAAAATAAAATTGGGTCTTATTTTCAGCAAAACACAGGTATGTATGCTGTATATGTATAATCATAGCCCAGCACTTCCAGGTATATTTGATGCTAACTCGTGCAATTCTAGGAACACATGATTGACCCAAGTCAACAAATAAATGTCATAACTGAATGGGTATTTGACATCTATATTGAAAATGTAAATAATTAACATAGGTTCAGTTAGCTTTTTGGCATCTTTCCTTTTATTTTAATATATGGCTTTGGATCTGTTTTTTTAAAAATATTGTGCAGCCATTTTGTAAACCCTAATTAAACTAACCCTTTTATGTGAATCTTACAGGCAAAAGAATGCCAAAGAGAACACTTTTGAGAACTGAATCACAAGCAGCATTAAAATGCAAAGGAAACCAAGGCAGCAATCAAAAACTTATTATTTCTTCTGGAAATCGAAAACTTTTCTTTCCCTGCAGCTTACAGATAAGGAAGACAAAACAAGGAAAAGAGTTTTGAGCTGGAGAAGAAATAGAGTATCTGGAAGAAACATATCAAAATATCAAAGGGAATAATTTCCTACTTCAGAAAAAGTGGGAAATATGTGGATGTCAGTGAAAACAATAAAGGTCATTTGGACAGCCAGATAAGACAGACCATAATGGAGGCCTCGCCCTGTGAGAAAGGAAACAGTTACTTGAATTTATGTTCCATCCAACAAGGGATTGAGAATATTTTAGATGTTTTTGAGAATCCAGGAATATCAGTGGTGGAAAAGATCCACTGATCTGCCTATTATGGGATCAACAAAGATTGTAGAATTATGCTTGAGAGGATCCACCCTGGAGAAAAGCCATATCACAGTGTTCCCAATGCAGCAAAAGCTTTAGTCAGAACAGTTCCCCGTTGTTCATGGAAAGGCTCACACCAGAGAAAAGCCCTACCAGATGTCCCAATGTGGCAAAAGGTGATAATATACTAGAGGACTTACACAAGAGAAAGCCCATATGAATATCCAGATAGTAAAAAAAAATTCAGTTGAACTTTCAGTTTGGCAATACACCAGAGAATTCACATAGTGGAGAAGACTTTTGAACGTCCTGATGTGAGAAGGTTCAGTCATACTTTTGAACTGGTGATACACCACAGGAGAAAGACCCTTTGAATGTCCTGACTCAGGCGAAAGATTTAGATCATAATTTTAAATTGGTGATACACCAGAGGATTCCCAGAGGAGTGAAACGTTTTCAACGTCCTGACTGTGGGAAAAGGAATGGTATTTGGGAGTGGTTGGTAGGAAGAGAGGAAGAGAGAATAATCAAGAATATTTGTACTACCTGTCTTATAGATGTATCTGCACACCCCCACTATTCAAAGACACACGAAGGCTATCCCCTTCACCTACCTCCAGATAAACCAGGGGTCCTCAAAGTTTTTAAACGGGGGCCAATTCATGATCCCTCAAAGTGTTGGAAGGACAGACCAGCTGGGTGGGGCTTGGCTAAGTCATCCTGTGACTGAATGGGCATGGCTAGGTCATGTGACTGGGTGGGGTTGGCCAATTTAGCAGTCCATTTAGGAGCAAAATACCTTCACCTCCAAGTGATGGGATCAAGACAGGACATGACTTTCACCCCAGTCATTGAAAAAGGGGGAACAATACAGTTCCTTTAAGGAAGGAAGGTTAGAGGTAATAGATAAGAGAATAAAATCAAATACACATGTCTGACAGGATTAGGACCAAGGAAGTGATAATTAAGACCCATCATGAGACTTTGGAAAAGACGTAAAAATAATCAAATAATAAAAGCTCACAAAGGAAACTTCAAAATTATAAAACACTGTAAACTCTATAAAAATCCTTGCACTCATCAAGCTAATTTGTCAGCTGTCCCAGAACTGCATGCTGTGGTTCTGCTCATTAATAAATGGACTTCCTTTCCTTCCTGAGCAGCTAGCCTCCATTTTATTTCCAGAGCCTCCTGGCTTGGAACTGAAACAGATGGATTTTTCTTCCAACATCTTTAGTTCTTGGAGGTGCCTGCTTGTTACCCCGGTGGTAGCAGCACCCACATGCTGACAAATTGGTTGCTACAATCTTGGTTTTGGAGCTGGGAGGGGGGGAAATTATTTGATGGAAAATGTTTCATTTCTAAAAAAAAGCATTGTGCTGCTCTTTGAATAGCTTTTGAGAATAAAAGAAATGGGTATTGTCAGCATTGCTATGAATGTGGGTGTAAGATAATGTAATCCTGTCTTCCCAACACATGGGAGATGCTTCCATTTCTTTCATTTCTCTCTCAGGGCTTTTTTCCAAATAATCCAAACAAGTAAAGAGTTGGAGCAGAGAACTGGAATTTTAGCTATGCAAATGAATGAGGTTATATTGCTGAGTTTAGAAGACACCAAAGAATTGCAGGTTTGTTCATTTCACTAACAATTCAGAGGACTTGTTATATATAATGGTTCATGCTAAGTCCTCAGACTTAGGATAAAGTACTCCCATTGGCTAAAGCGCGCACTCAGTTTGGGCTGGAGAATTACAGGTTCCTTATTGGTTAATCGTCTGACAGCCGACCCTATATAACAGCAGTCAGATGGGCGGTTCTTTGTTACAGTTTGGTTCAGTTCGTATTAAACAGTTTTGTTTTGTTTTTTGCAAAAAAAGTTTTATTTTTTTCCCCCGCTGAGAAGTCTAATAGGACTAGGATAGAGGAACAACCACATTATGCTGTGCTTTTGGGATCTCATCCCTTGTCAGCCCTCTTACAAGTTCAATATATATCTCTCTGGATACATCATTTGTTCTAGCATATGCTGAGTTGTAAGGCATTCTTTCAAGATCAATTCTAAAC
Organism: Rhabdophis nuchalis; assembly: GCA_039707465.1. Classification (NCBI taxonomy): domain Eukaryota; kingdom Metazoa; phylum Chordata; class Lepidosauria; order Squamata; family Natricidae; genus Rhabdophis; species Rhabdophis nuchalis. The sequence goes on along the minus strand of CM077646.1, from coordinate 27,505,499 downwards.
ATACAACCATCAATATCTGTTAATTCTTTTTGTGACTCCTTTATCTTTCCCCCCATCACCGCTACCCCCCCCCTTCACCTCTTCCGTGTATTAAACAGTTTGAATCAGCTCCCTGCCTCCGTGTTTTTACCTCAGAGAACAGTCTTGAGCAGGTCACTTTCCAAACGATCCATCTGCCAAAGGATGCCCACAACCAGGGGCTAAGCGAAGCAGCCTCCCATTTCACTAGGCTAAGATACAAAGATCACTGTCTAGAAGTCAAAAATGACTTGATAGCATTTAATCAGTGGAAACTTGTTGCAAACGCCTTAGGGAGAAACTGGAGAAGGATTGTTTTTCTGCCTCCTATCTGGAGATGGTGCTTAAACAGCTTACACCCGTGCTTAGAAAGAGGATAATACCTGCGTTTGAGCTTAAAGGGGTTAAAACCATCGAGTACTGTTTTGCTAGAAAGGTTGGGAAGCGACGGGAAAAGTCGAAGAAAGAAAGTGCAGTTGCCTTTTGAAAAATCACCTTTGGGAACAACTGAACTTCCTGTTCCGCATCACTCAGGGGAGGAGAGTGGTGTGCAGAGCGGCTTTTGTGCTCTTTCCCATGGCCCAAGCAGCTGCTGGAAGGTGAGTGGAGGACAGGTGGGAGGAGAGTCCTGGAAGCAGAGAAGCAATTGAGCTGAAGCATCTCAGCTGCTGTTGCAGGTTCCTTCCCTCCCCGAATTTAAGCTAACTAAATAAACTAACTAAACTAAGCCCACTGGTGCTGCACGCTGTGAAACTGGTGGCTGCAACTTTCCTTCTGGTGGGAAGATGGAAAAGGTCTCCTTCGAGTGAAGGTGGATTCTTTGAGAATGGCTTCCCTCCAGAGGTTGTGACTGCTCCCATCACTGGAGGGTTTGTGGCAGAGCTGGGAGGGACCTTGCAGGTCTCCTATTCCGACGCCCTGATCAAGCAAGAGACCCAATCTCCTTTCAATCAAATGGCTGTCCTGTCTCTGATTAAAAGCCACCAGGGTGGAGCTCCCACAACCTCTGAAGGGAAACCCTTCCACTGGTTCACTGTTCTCCGTGTCAGGAAATCTCTCCTTAGTTCTAGGCTGCTTCTCTCCTTGATGAGTTTCCATGCAGTTCCTTGTCCTGCCTTCAGGGGCTTTGGAGAATAGGTTGACCCCCCCCCCCCTCTTTTGTGGCCTCAAGTATTGGAAGATGGCTATCATGTCACCCCTAGTCCTTCCCTTCATTAGACTAGACATACCCAATTCCTGCATCTCCTTCATTTAGCCTCCAGGCCCTTTAATCATCTTTGTTGCTCTTTTTCTCTCATCATCTTTTTTATGATATGGTTACCAAATTCTGTGCAATTTGCTAAGTGTGGTCTTGATCTTTATAAAGTAGTACTAGTACTTCACATGATCTTGAGTCTATCTCTCTGTTAATACAGCCTAGTATTGTATTGGTTTTTTTTGTCGCTGCAATACACAGCTGGCCCATATGTTCACTAGGACTTCAAGGTTCCTCTCATAGTTATTACTTGAGCCAAGTGCTACCCATTCTGTCCCAGTACATTTGGTGTTAAACCCTTTTTCCCCTCCATTAAAATTGATTTTGTTAAGTAGGGCCCAGTGTTCAAATCTATCGAGATTCTCTATCTTCACCCTAGCTTCTGAGGTATTGGCTATTCCTGTCAACTTGGTTTCTAATTTACCAAGAAGTAGGTTAAGGTCTACTTTGTCAACTGCCTTACCGAAATTCAATGATACTATGTATTTGATTGGTCCACTAATTTAGTCACTTTGTGTAAGAATGAAATAACATGTGTTTGGAATGCTGTGTTTTTGAATAACCCATGTTGACTTCTGGTTACATATTTCCTTGCTTCTAGGTGTTTGGACACCTTTTGTTTCATTTGCGGGTTTTTTTGGTTTTATGGTTCTGGAGATTTTGTGATGATGCATGAGTGGCATTTCGCTTTTATATATTTTTTTAATAATAATTTTTATTAAATGTTTTAATCTTTAAACACAGTCAGAAGACATAACAAGTATAAATAATTTAAAAAAACCAAAAAAAATCAAGAGTGCAAAACAAAAGAAAACACAGAACATATAAAACAATATACAATAATTTTACAGCTTTCTATACCGGCTTTCCTGCTTAGCTTTTGTAATTATCCCTTCTGCATTGCCTTCCTATTACTCTATCCTTATATTGTAATTTAGCAAACACAATATTAACACTTATAATGATATTCATTATTTGTATCACCATATTCTTTATTTTCTGTTTTGGCTTCTGATTTCTAGCCACTTGTACATTTTATTCCATACTTTATAAAAGTCAGATTCTTCTCTTTCTTTTAATTATATTGTCATTTTGCCCATTTCTGCGCATTCGAGTATTTTTCTGATTATAGTTTCATCTCAGGGTATATTAATTTTCCCCCCGGTTTTGTGCGAAAGCAATCCTTGCTTCAGTGAGTATGTGTATGATTATGTATTGAGATTCTTTTGTCTATTTTTGAATCCAGCAGCCCTAATATAAATGCTTCCGGTTTAAGTTCTATTTTTCGCTCAGTAATTTCTTCCATCCATTTCCGAATTTTACACCAGCATATCCTTGAGATGGGGCACATGTACCACATGTGATAGAATGTTCCCAGCTTGTGGCTGCATCTCCAACATTTGGGGGATAAATTTGGGTACTAATTCTGACAATTAGTGATATCTGTAGTTTAGTCCAATTATCCAAATCTTTTTCTATCTGTCGTAGCAGTTTGTTGTAGTTATCTTCTTTTGTTGCAATACATTTTGCCGATAGCCATATTTCCAAATATTTAATCTTCTTGGCCCTTAAAATTCCCAGTTTCTCCTCCAGGTCTTCATTTTGCTTTAGGTTAAATTCTTAGTTAATATTTTAGTTTTCTCTTTGTTTATTTTAAGCCCTGCCACTTTGCCGAATTGGTTTATATCTTGTAATAGTTTTAGTCCAGTTTCTAAGGGCTCCTCTATGATAAATACTAGATCAATTGCAAAGGCCTGCACTTACATTCCTGTGTTCTAATTTTCAGTCCCTTTATATCCATATTATGCCTAATTTGCAACAGCAATGTCTCTATTGAGAGGATAAATAACAGGGGGGATAGTGGGCATCCCTGTCTTACTCTTTTGGTTATGCTGAAAAATTCTGTTGCTTCCATGTTTAGCATTATTTTTGCTCTCTGACTCCGATATATTGCTCTGATCATCCCTATAAATTTCTCTCCGAAATTCATTACTATTAATTGATTTATTATAAAATCCCAATTTAGGTTATCAAATGCTTTTTGTACATCAATAAATATCAATGCTACTTGTTTTCCTGAATGTATCTCGTAGTATTCTAATCTGTCCATTATTGTTCATGTATTGTATTTTATGTGTCTGTTGGGCAAAAATCCATTTTGGTCTCGGTGTATGATTCCATTTAATATATTTTTAATTCTTTTCCGCCATTATTGTCATAAATATTTTATAATCAGCATTTAGCAGCGAGATTGGCCTATAATTTTGGATCTTTTGATTTTCAGTGTTGTCTTTGGGAATTAGTGTTGTTATTGCCTCCATCCAGGATTTTGGTGTCTTTGCTCATTCTAATACTTCATTATACATTTCTAATAATATGTTCTCTAATGACTTTTGCAATTCTTTAATAAATTCTGCTGAGCTTCTATCTGAGCCTGGGGTTTTGTTATTTTTTTTATTTTTGGATTGCCCTTTTTAATTCTAGCCTCGTTATTCTCTCATTTAATGTTTCTTTTGTTGTTTCTGGTAAGGTTGGAAGATTCCTCCCTTGAAGATATCTTTTAATATGCTCTTCTTCTATTTCCTCTCTGTAGTATAATGTTTGAAAGTATCTTACTGCTATATTTTCTCTCTCTTCCTTTTGGTGATGTATCACCCCTTCTTCATCCTCTAATTGCGGTATTAGTTTTTCTTTTTTTTAGTTTATAGGCTAGCCATCTCCCCGGTTTATTGGCATTTTAAAAATAATTTTGCCTACTTGATCTAATTTTCTGGGCTACTTCTTCTTGTGTAATTAAGTTTAATCTATGTTTAATTATTTCTTTTTCTTCTTTAGCTTCTTTGTTTTGAGGTTCTTTATGGAGTTTATATTCTAATTTCCCCAGTTTCTCTTGGAGCTGTGTATATGGTTTCTTATTATCTTTATTTCTTCTTATTGTATATGCTATCGTAACACCTCGCACAAAGGCTTTAGTTGTATCCCATAGGTTTCGAATGGTTGTCTGTTCATTCCAATTTTCCTTTAGGAAAAATGCTAATTCTTTTTCCCCTTATTTATTTATTTATTTACTTACTTACGTGCTTACTATACCGCCCTACTCCCGAAGGACTCAGAGCGGTGTACAGCCAAAGTAAAACAGATATATAAAAGTTAAAAACAGTTTAAAAAACATATTAAATAATTTGGCCTCTCATAAGATTAAAAACCATCAAACTCCAATTAAAATTAATAAAAATTCATATTTACGCCAGCCTGGCTTGTTGGAAAAGAAAGGTTTTGAGAGCACGGCAGAAGGTGCGTAGGTCAGGGATAATTCTTAACTCAGCGGGCAATTCGTTCCAGAGGACAGGTGCTCCCACAGAGAAGGCTCTCCCCCTGGATGTCCCCAGTCGACATTGTTTAGCCGACGGCACCATGAGGAGACCCTCTCTATGGGAACGTACTGGCCGGTGGGAGGCTCTCGGTGGCAGAAGGCAATCTCGTAGGTACCCAGGTTCTAAGCCATGGAGCACTTTAAAGATAGTAACGAACACCTTGAATCGCACCCGGAAAACCACCGGAAGCCAGTGTAGCTCACACAGGAGGGGTGTTACATGGGAGTGTCGCGTCACCCCCATAATTACCTATGCGGTCGCATTCTGGCTCAGTTGGAGCCTCCGGGTGCTCTTCACGGGGAGCCCCATGTAGAGAACATTACAGTAGTAATGAGATGAGGGCATGAATGACTGTGTGCAGTGCATCTCGATCCAGAAAGGGACGCAACTGGTAGATCAGGTGAATCTGATAAAAAGCCACCCTGGTGACACCCGTCATTTGATCTTCCAAGGACAGCCATGTCATCCAGGAGGACACCCAAGTTGCTATGGGGGGCTAAGGTCTCACCCGCCCCATAGCCAGCAATGGAACAAGCTTACTGTAACGGGACGCCGAGAACCACAGCCATTGGAGTCTTGGAGGAATTGAGCCTGAGCCTGTTCTTCCCCATACAAATCTGCACGGCCTCCAAGCACTGGGACATCACGTCAAGAACAACATTGGGATGGTCTGAGGATGAAACAGACAGCTCTGTATCATCAGCGTACTGATGGAACTTTACCCCCAAACCCCGGAGGATCTCGCCCAGTGGCTTCACATAAATATTAATAATAATAATAATAATAATTTAATTTATAACCCGCTCTCTCTCCCAGAAGGGACTCGAACAGAAGGGGGTGAGAGGACCGACCCCTGGGGTACTCCACAACTAGGGCACCTTGAGAACGATCTCTGCCACTCCGCCAACACAAACTGCAAACAGTCAGAGAGGAAGGAGGAGAACCACCGAAATACAGTGCCTCCCACCCCTAACCCCTCCAACTGCCGCAGCAAGATACCATGGTTGATGGTATCAAAAGCCATCATATGTGGGGTTCCTCAGGGGTCGGTCCTCTCGCCCCTACTATTCAACACATATATGGGTGAGATCATCCGTGGTTTTGGGGTGGGATATCATCTGTACGCTGATGATACTCAGTTGTACATATCCACCCCAAACCACCCCAACGATGCCGTCGAGGTTATGTCCCGGTGTTTGGAGGCCGTACGGATCTGGATGGGTGGTAACAAACTCAAGCTCAACCCGTCCAAGACTGAGTGGCTGTGGCTTCCGGCGCCCCGGTTCAGCCAGATTATTCCAACACTGGCCATTGGGGGCGAAACACCGGCCCCCGTGGAGAGGGCGCGCAATTTGGGTGTCTTCCTGGATTCCCGGCTGTCTATGGAAGATCACGTGGCAGCCGTGGCCAGGGGGGCGTTCCATCAGGTACGCTTGATGCGCCAATTGCGCCCCTTACTGGATCGGGGTGCCCTACGCACAGTCACTCAAGCACTCGTCACCTCTCGACTCGACTACTGTAATGCTCTCTACATGGGGCTTCCCTTGAGGTGCACCCGAAAGCTGCAGCTAGTCCAGAACGCAGCCGCGCGGGTGATTACGGGAGCGCCTAGACACTCCCGCATAACACCTATCCTGCGCGAGCTGCACTGGCTTCCTGTGGTCTTTCGGGTGCGCTTCAAGGTCTTGACGACCATCTTTAAAGCGCTCCATGGCTCGGGGCCTAGTTATATGCGAGACCGCCTCCTGCCCCATACATCCCTCAGACCGATACGCTCCCACAGAGAGGGCCTCCTCAGGGTGCCGTCGGCTGGACAATGCCGACTGGCGACACCCAGGGGAAGAGCCTTCTCTGTGGCTGGGCCAGCCCTCTGGAACAACCTACCCCCTGAACTCCGCACCATCTCTGACCTCTGCCTCTTCCGCAAGTGTCTGAAGACACATTTATTCCATCTAGCCGGCCTAGCGTAACCCCCTGTATTGACCATTAGACAGTTTTAAATTTGGGATTTTAATTCGGTTTTTAGCACAGGTTTTACTAGAATAAGTTTTTTAAATTTTATATGTGTTGTATGTATTTTAACATTCCTGTGCGCCGCCCTGGGTCCGTTTGGAGAAGGGCGGGATATAAATTTAATAAAATAAATAAAAATAAATAAATAAAAAAGCCGCTTAGAGGTCTAATAGGACCAGGACAGAGGAACAACCCCTATATTGAACATAGTTCTTTTCTTTTACAACCCTCTGGTTCATGGTCCATCTTTGCTTCTCCTTTCCATTTGATTATTAATGGGTTGTGGTCTGCCCATATATTCGGTGCTATTTCTGCCTCTTCTACATCCTTCTCCATTTCTGGATCCATCCATGAATTATGGGGGTTTGAAAAACAATGTATATTGACTCTTCTATAGGTTGATTACTCTCCATACATCTTTTAGGTTTAATTCTTGGGCCATTTCAAAGAATGCTTTTGGTAGAGTTCTCCTTTCATAATTTTTTTACTATCCGTTTTATAGTCTTTCTTTGGATCTACCACTGCATTGAAGTCCCCAAATAGGCATATGTTGTCCAATTCCACTTCTACAATCCCTTTATGTAGTATTCTTTGTGGTTTGTGTTTGGTGCGCTTATGACCGCAATTAGTACTCTTCTTTGTTTTATTGATACTTCAATTAATAATGTTCTTCTCTCTTCATCTGCGTATACCTGTTTAGGTTTCAGCCGGTCCTTTATATATACTGCAATTCCTCTTCCTGTCAGCCAGGGCCAGATGTAATTTTCCTAACTTTGGAGATTCCAAAATACTACCATTTCCTTTTTTAATATGAACTTCCTGTAGACATGTAATGTCCATGTTTTGTTTTTGAAGTTTAGAAATTGTTTGTCTTCTTTTTATAGGTGAATTTAGTCCATGTATATTGACCGATATTAATTTCACTTCTTCCTCCATCCTGTTACTTGCTTGTCTCCTTAGTGCCTCTACTTGGTTTTGCTTCCCTTTGGTTTCTTGTCCTCACTCCTTCTCTTTCCTGGGTTTCTGTATTGGTCTTCTTTCTCCCATCTTGGTCTAATGCTTTTTCCTCTGTCAGCTGCTCCTCTTGGCTTTGGGTTTCGCTTTTATATATGTAGATTTTCCAGTATCCCCCCCCCCCCCCACTCCTTGCATTGTTTTCTCCTTTAGGATTTTTATCCATGAGATTTTGCTTAGGCTCTGAATTTGTTAAACTCAACTCTTCTTAAAGTTTAAGACACTTGTTGCATTACGTTCTATTGTTTGTGTTTGCCTCATATTGAATTCCAGTAAGACGTGGTCACTCGCCCAAGGTTCCAGCAACTTCAACTCCTTCTATCACTCCTCTATTAGTAAGAATTAGGTCGAGTATAGTTTTTCCTCTAGTTCCTTCCTCTAGCTTTTAAATGACAAAGTTGTCAGCTAAATTGATTAAAAATCTATTCAATCTCCTACTTGCTTTAGAGTTTGTCTCCCAGTTGATATCAGGGTAGTTAAAGTCTCCCATTATATCTTCAGGTTGCCCTCTTGATATAGTTTGTAACACGTGTATTGAAAATGACAGATGAATAAAATTTACAAGGTTTTTTCATATCCATGACTTGCCAATAAGTATCTCCTGTCCCATCCATGTATTAAACAGGTTCAATTTTGCTTAATCCAGCACTTCCTAAGAAATAGCTTTTGGTTGCACAGGAAGTCCTCATTTACCACATCATCCTTGAGCCTTCAAAGATACTATGGTAGCAGACATGCACCTGATCCACAAAATCTGTGGTAATCCTAGCACTTGTTCAGTGACCACACTTCAGCAGTGACTGTGGTTTTGAAGGTGCAGGTAAAGGAGTTGCCAATAGTTACACATTTATGATGGTGACAGAATCTGACACTCATGATCCCCATTTGTAACCTTCCCAGCTAGCTTCTGACAAGCAAAATTAGTGGCTATACTGGCAGGAAATTGCAAGTCACAGTTGTATGAAATTGCCTTTAACAACCCACAGTGATTAGCTTAACTGCAGAGGAACAAATGTAAGTTGGCACTGTCATGTAATATATCATGCTTAATGATTGAGCTACTTAGTGATGCAAATATCAGATCTAATTGCGGTAGGTTAAGTAAGGACTATATGCGTGGGGTGTCACCGGAGGGATTGTATATAGTATTTAATTCCCTTATTTGCAGCTGAGCACTTCTATGAGCAAAAGTGATGTATACTATTTTTCTTTTTCCACATGATCTCTAACCATTTTAAAAACAATTTAAGTTACATTTTTCATTGAATTTTACAGATGAACAGGATGACAATGAGAGCACTCTGGACAACTGAAAATAACAAGCAACCTTGAAAAGGGAAGAAAATCAAGCCAGAAATCAAAATATTTTCCATTTCCTGCAGAAAACCATAAATTCTGATCCTCCTCCAGCAGCTAATAGCCAAAAGAGAGAAAATCAAGAAGGAATAAGCATATTATGCAGAACTCAGGGATACATTACATGAAAAAGTGAAGGGAGAAACCTTATGAATATAGAGATTGTGGGAAAGGTTTCATTACAAATTCCAATCTCCTGAGACATAAGACCATGCACACAGGAGAGAAAAACTTTGAATGTCCTGATTGTGGGAAAAGTTTTAGTCAGAGTTCCAGGCTGGTGAAACACCAGAGGACTCACACAGGAGAGAAACCATTTGAATGTTCTGACTGTGGGAAATGTTACAGTCGGAATTCCAGCCTGGTGATACACCAGAGGACTCACACAGGAGAGAAACCCTTTGAATGTCCTCTCTGTGGGAAATGTTTCAGTTATAATTCCACCCTGGTGGTACACCAGAGGTTTCACACAGGAGAAAGGCCCTTTGAATGTCCTCTCTGTGGGAAATGTTTCAGTCAGAATTCCGCCCTGGTGTTACACCAGAGGATTCACACAGGAGAAAGGCCCTTTGAATGTCCTGATTGTGGAAAAGGTTTCAGTCATAATACCCATCTGGTGAATCATCAAAGGACTCACACAGGAGAGAAACCCTTTGAATGTCTTGATTGTGGGAAACGTTACAGTCAGAGTTCCGGGCTGGTGAAACACCAAAGGACTCACACAGGAGAGAAACCATTTGAATGTTCTGACTGTGGGAAACGTTACAGTCAGAATTACCACCTGGTGACACACCAGAGGACTCACACAGGAGAGAAACCCTTTGAATGTCCTATCTGTGGGAAAGGTTTCAGTCATAATAGCAATCTGGTGACTCATCAGAGGACTCACACAGGAGAGAAACCCTTTGAATGTCCTGATTGTGGGAAATGCTTCATTGATAATTCCAGCCTGGTTAAACACCAGAGGATTCACACAGGAGAGAAACCCTTTGAATGTCCTGATTGTGGGAAATGCTTCATTGATAATTCCAGCCTGGTTAAACACCAGAGGACTCACACCGGAGAGAAACCCTTTGAATGTCCTGATTGTGGGAAACGTTACAGTCAGAGTTCCGGGCTGGTGAAACACCAGAGGACTCACACAGGAGAGAAACCCTTTGAATGTCCTATCTGTAGGAAATGTTTCAGTCAGAATAGCAATCTGGTGACTCATCAGAGGATTCACACAGGAGAGAAACCCTTTGAATGTCCTGATTGTGGGAAATGCTTCATTTATAATTCCAGCCTGGTTAAACACCAGAGGATTCACACAGGAGAGAAACCCTTTGAATGTCCTGATTGTGGGAAATGCTTCATTGATAATTCCAGCCTGGTTAGACACCAGAGGATTCACTCAGGAGAAAAACCCTTTCAATGTCCTGATTGTGGGAAAGGTTTCACTCGGAATTCAAGTCTGGTGACTCATCAGAGGATTCACACCCTGAAGAAAACTTTGAAATGTTCTGACTGTGGAAGAATTTTCATTAAGAATTTTAACTTGGTTAGACATCAGAAGATTCACACTAGAGAGAAACCCTATAAGTGCCTTGGCTGTAGGAAAAGTTTTAATCTGAGTTCCAGCATGATGAAACCCCAGAGGACTCACACGGTGAAGAAATCTTTGAAATGTCTGGTTTGTGGACTTTACTTCAAGTATAAATCATCCCTTATTGCACACAAGGTAATCCATATGAAGAAAAGTAGATGACTTTAGAGTAGAGAATGTTTGAATTTCATTTGTGTTCTCCCATTGAAATGGGTTGATTTAATTTTGAACTGATTCTTTTTGCTCAAACATTTATTAGAACTAAATTTGTAGGAGGAGAGAAAAGGAAATGGAAATTTCAGGTTATCAGCAGAATCGTCTGTATATTTCCATTTCCAGAAGTAGTCAAATTCCTTAAAAAGAAATTTTGAATGGAGCTTTTGTCTGTTGATTGTGAAACTCCCATATGTGGAGTTTCAGCCTTTTTTCTTCATTTCAGCCAGATTTTGAGCCCCAGAATTCTGCAGCCAACATAAAAGTTGTCCTCAAAATATAACTATGATGGGCCTTGAATTACTGTTGCATGTTGCAATGGCTGCTAAATGAAATTCCTTTCCTTTACTACCTGAATCCCCTTCTCTCCCTGAGGCAGCCATTAATCAAATGTTCAGGTCACTAAGCAGAGCACTGTATTCTCAGTGCTGGAGAAAACTCTTGGAGGTCTAGGCTAGCCTGCTGTAGGCATCTCTGGGTCTCACCCACCCTCCAAGAGATCATTTTGCCTTGTTTCCTAACCCTTGCATCCCATTGGCCCTTCACTCCCTCCCCAGGGTCCCCTTACGATTGGCTCCCACTCCACCCGACTTCATACCCTTCTCCCTTTTACCTTTTGAAGCTCTCTTAACCTTAAGTTGGGGAGGGAGGGAAGGACATATATCATTTGGCCTCATGACTTTCTCCTGCAAGCAGCCACCGTTTTCAGTGGGCCCTGGATTCATCCCTGGTGTGAACTATGGTAATGGTGCAGTGGCCAAACCACGTCGTGCAACAAACTGCAACATAACGTACAGTACGCACACTTGACTCACATTCTTTTCTGCCTTCTCAGAAGGGAAGTAAGAGTGAAAGAAAATGCAGTCAAGTGGAAATGGTTGGAGTGCACTTAGAGGAGTTTAGCCACACCTTGCACGGACTACGCAATAAGCTATGCAGTGTCTGGCCCCCAGTGGTTGCAGAAGTCAGACTGTGCAAAAAGTGTCAGGGCATGGGGTGCCTACCTGCGATGGTCCTAAGTCTATGATGGCAAACTTTCCACTTGGGTGGAGAGTTGGACTAAATGACCTACAAGGTCCCTTCCAACTCTGTTAATCTGTTACTGGAGATTCATATCTACCCAAAAGCTGGCCAGCTGATTTTCGGCCTTCCGGAGGATTGGAGAAGGCAATTTTCGCCTCAGGAAAGCCTCCGGAACATGGGGACGGCTAGCCCATTGGGCCTATTTTTCGCCCTCCCTGATCTTCAGAGGCTTTCCTGTAGCCTGGGGAGGGTGACAATGGCCACCCCCCGCCCCCTGGAGGAAATTCCAAGCTCAGCATAGAGGCGAGGGTGCATGGGGTGCGCGCATGCAGGGGTGTGTGTGCTTTGCATTATGGGTGCCAGCATGTGCCTATGCTATTGTGCGCATGCACTTGCATTTTTGGCCACCAACAACAAAAAGGTTAGCCATCACTGTCCTAAGGGAAGCCGGTAAGACATCCCCTGAAACTCAGACCTGGTGCTTATTTTGGGGCCCAAAAGTAAATAAAATTGGGTCTTATTTTCAGCGAAAATCAGGTATGTATACTGTATATGTATAATCATTCCCCAGCACTTCCAGGTATATTTGATGATAACTCTTGCAATTCTAGGAACACATGATTGACCCAAGTCAACAAATAAATTTCATAACTGAATGGGTATTTGACATGTATATTGTTAATGTAAATAATTAAAATAAGTGGTTCAATTAGCATTTTGGCATCTTTCTTATTTTAATGTATGGCTTTGGATTTGTTTTTTAAAAATATTGTGCATCCCTTTTGTAAACCCTAATTAAACTAACCCTTTTATGTGAATCTTACAGGCAAAAGAATGCCAAAGAGAACAATGTGGAGAACTGAATCACAAGCAGCATTAAAATACAAAGGAAACCAAGGCAGCAATCAAAATCTTACTCTTCTTCCCCAGCAGCTTACACTTAAGAAAGACAAAACAAGGAAAAGAGTTTTGAGCTGGACAAAACATAGACTATCTGGAAGAAACATATCCACATTGTGAGGAAGGAAACAGTTACTTGAATCAAGGCTCCATCCAACAAGGGATTGAGAGTATTTTTGATGTCCTTGAGAATCCAGGAATGTCAGTGGTGGAAAAGATCCACAGATGTGCCTATTGTGGCAAAAGTACAGATTGTAGATCACAGCTGATTATGCCCGACAGGATCCACACTGGAAAAAAGCCATATCAGTGTCCCCAATGCAGCAAAAGCTTTAGTCAGAACAGCTTCCATGTTGCTCGTGGAAAGGCTCACACCAGAGAAAACCCCTACCAGTTGTCCCAATGTGGCAAAAGCTATAGCAAGCAGGCCAAGCTGATAATAAATACACTGGAGGACTCACACAAGAGAGAGACCATATGAATGACCAGATTGCAAGAGAAATTTCTGTCAAAATTCCAGTTTGGCTGTACACCAGAGGATACCCAGAGGAGTGAAGTCTTTTAAATGTTCTGTGGGAAAAGGAATGGTATTCAGGAGTGATTAGCACAGGAAGTCTTGGGACTTCTGTCTGGAGGAAGTGACAATTATCAAAAATGTTTGTACTGTCTTATAGGTGTATCTGCACACCCACAGTATTCAAAGACACATGGAGGCTATCCCCTTCACCTACCTCTACATAGAGCAGGGGTCCTCAAACTTTTTAAACGGGGCCAATTCATGGTCCCTCAAACTGATGGGCTGGATCAGCTGGATGGGGTGTGGCTAGGTCGTCATGCGACTGGATGGGCATCGCTAATTTAGCAGTCCATTAAAGAATACACTGCAGCCCCCTTTTCTGTTTTTCTTTTTATGCATGAAGTTTGTCTAGGGTGGTTTTCTTTTTACCAGGCACCCAAGAGAAGCGCCAGTTGGCCATTTTGAAAGGGGCAGAAACAGTTTATGCAGTGAGCAACCTGCAGGATACAGTCTGAGCCTCCCCGGTTGGGGCGCCTCACTGGGAATTGCTGCCCGGCCTGGGTGTTTGGCAAAACGGCACAGTGCGGAAAGAGGAGCCATTCAGCAGATAAAAGCCGTCCCCGCACAGCTCCTTGGTCCCTGCCCAAACTGGACCAGGAGGGGCGTGTCATCTTGCACCCATCCTTAACTTCCTCCTGCCTGGCCACCAGCTTTTTAACTTGAGAGAAGCTGCTGGTTGGAGCAAGGGTAACGGTTATGCTCAGCTCCCGCAGCTGGGAGTGCCAATGTGTAGCTAGAGTTGCAAGGTTGTGGCGGAAAGAGTTGGAGCAACACCTGAGAGCAAGGTGGCAGCTGCTTTCGCCGTTAACTGAGCCCACTGTGCCACTTGGAGTATGTAGCAATTTGTTGTGGATTCAATTATCGCCAAGTTTACCTGCTGACTTTCTTGCACCTTCTCATCCACGAGGGAGGATTACCCCTCGTAGAAATGTGCCCCCCAGGCTACCGAGCCTTCCATCAGCCTAGGGCCCTAGGTAGGGGTGGGGGTGGGGAGTGGCGATTATGGTTAGGGAAGGTCTTGAACCGAAGGAGACCACGATCCCTTAGACGACCGGGTGTGAGTCCCTCTTTGTGAAATGGGGCCTTGGGAGGCAGTTGGGCGTGTTAGTTGTATACCTGGCTCCTCGCTATGTAACAACAGCCCTGCCCGAGCTCCTGGAGGTGATAGTTGAGGGGGCGGTTGAGACCCCCAGACTGTTGGTCATGAGGGATTTTAACCTGCCGTCAGTAGGCGAGACCTCCGGAGTAGCTCGGGAGTTCATGGCCTCCATGACGGCCATAGACCTGACCCAGGTAGTTTTAGGCCTCACTCATGAGGGAGGACACACCCTGGACTTAATCTTCATCTCGGGACAGTGGAAGAGTGATCTAGGAATAGGGGATTTAGTCATCTTACCCTTGTCATGGACAGATCACGCTCTCCTTCGGCTGGACTTTCCAATCGCTACACCCCACCGCGGGGAGGCGGAACCTGAGATTCCCAGATGGTTCCACCCCAGGTTCCTGATGGACCCTGAAAGGTTCCAGAGGGAGCTTGGGCCAATACCTGTGGCCTTGCCCCGCTACTCGACTAAGGACCTAGTGGCCGCATGGTTGAGTGCAGCCACGGGGGTCGTGGACCGAGTCGCGCCCTTGCGGCTTCTCATGCTGCGCCGAATCACCCAGGCTCCTTGGTTTACCGAGGAGCTGAGGGAGATGAAACGCCGCAAGAGACGCCTAGAGAGCAGATGGAGATCTTCTCGCTCCGAAGCCGACCGAACACTAGTGAGAGCCCATATTAGGACTTACTTAGTGGCGATAAGGGTGGCCAAACGTGAGTATTGTGCCACCCTTATTGCAACCGTAGATAACCGCCCTGCTGCTTTGTTTGGGGTGACCCGCTCCCTCCTTCACCAGAGGCTGCGGGAAGCCCCTCTACAAGGGCGAGCAGAGGAATTTGGTATATATCTGCAGGACAAAATCACTTGGATTCGGAATGAGTTGCCCTTCATTGAGAGTGGTCCAGTCGGATTGTCCGAGGCTGTTCTTGAGACACAATCTTGGGAGCAGTTTGACTTTGTTACCACCGAGAATATGGACAGGTTGTCAAGGAGACTTAAGGCCACCACATGTTTATTGGACCCGTGTCCCTCCTGGCTTGTACTGGCATCCTGGGAGGTGACACGAGGCTGGCTCCAGGATATTGTGAACGCTTCTTTGAGTGAGGGGTTCTTGCCTGCCGTCTTGAAAGTGGTGAGGTCCCTCCTCAAGAAGCCTTCGCTAGACCCAGCATTGTTGGAAAATTATCGTCTGGTCTCCAACCTTCACTTTTTAGGGAAGGTTGTTGAGAGTGTGGTGGCCGAACAGTTTCCGCGACACCTGGAGGAAATTGATTATCTAGACCCGCGCCAGTCCGGCTTCCGACCCGGTCACAGCACCGAGATGGCATTGGTCGCGTTGGTGGATGATCTCTGGAGAGCGCGGGATAGGGGATATTCCTCTATTCTAGTCCTATTAGACCTCTCAGCGGCTTTTGATACCATCGAACCATGGTATCCTATTGCGCCGACTGGGGGGGTTGGGACTGGGAGGCACCATATTACGATGGTTCTCATCCTACCTCTCTGGTCGGTCACAATGTGTGTTGGCGGGGGGCAGAGGTCGGCCTCGAGACCCCTCTTATGCGGGGTTCCTCAGGGGTCGGTCCTCTCGCCCCTCCTGTTCAACACCTATATGAAGCCGCTGGGCGAGATCATCTGTGGTTTTGGGGTGGAATATCATCTGTACGCTGATGATACTCAGCTGTACATATCCAACCCAGACCACCCCAACGATGCTACCGAGATGTTGTCCCGGTGTTTGGAGGCCGTACGGATCTGGATGGGTAGTAACAAACTCATGCTCAACCTGTCCAAGACTGAGTGACTGTGGTTTCCGGCACCCCGGTTCAGCCAGGTAACTCCATCTCTGGCCATTGGGGGCAAAACACTGACCCCCGTGGAGAGGGCACACAATGTGGGTGTCCTCCTGGATTCCTGGCTGTCCCAGGAACTCGTGACATCCTGACTTGACTACTGTAACGCTCTCTACATGGTGCTTCCCTTGAGGTGCACTCGAAAGCTACAAGCTAGTCCAGAATGCGGCCGCGCAGGTGATTATGGGAACCTCTAGGTTCTCCCACGTAACATCTCTCCTGCGCGAGCTGCACTGGCTGCCTGTGGCCTTTCGGGTGCGCTTCAAGGTTTTGCTGACCATCTTCAAAGTGCTCCATGACTCGGGGCCTAGTTACATGCGAGACCGTCTTCTGCCCCATACATCCCTTCTTCCGATCCACTCCCTCAGAGAGGGTCTTTTCAGGGTGCCGTCGGCCGGGCAATGCCGGTTGGCGACACCCAGGGGAAGGGCCTTCTCTGTGGCGGGCCCTACCCTCTGGAACGAACTTACCCCCCGAATTACGTACCATTTCAGACCTCCGCCTCTTCCGCCAGCATCTTAAGACGCACCTTTTCCAACAAGCCGGCCTAGCATAACCTCCCGTTCTGACTGTTTTTCGATAGTTTTTAATTTGGGGATTTTATACATATTTTAGCACAGGGTATTGATTGATTTAATAGCTTTTAAATTTTTGTACTTGTTTATATTTGTTATGTCTTTTAAATTTCCTGTGCGCCGCGCTGGGTCCTTTTTTGGAGAAGGTGCGGGGTATAAATTCGAATAAAACAAATCAAACAAAACACGTGCCTGGGTGGTGTTCTGGTTCTTTCCGCTACAGCCACACAGCCTTTTATCCTACCTATGCCTTAGCACATGCAGCCACAGGAGCCCATTACTGCGGTTCCCCTTGCTCCAACAAGCAGCCTATGTTTGTGTCAAAAAGCTGGCGGCTGGGCAGGAGGCGGCTAAGGAGAGTACAAGATGAGAAACCCCTTCCTCACCAGTCCAGCTGGCGGCTGGGTGAGCAAATGGCCTTGAGAGAAGAGCACTGCACAGGACGATTAATCCCCTGGTCACGTGCTGGATGCAGGGCCTGAAGTTGGAGTGGAGAGCAGGCAGGCGATCCCTGTGGAACTGCTGCACTGGCACAAGCGTGTGGCAGATGGCCTGAGCCAATGCAGAAACCAAGAGGCAGACCCCAAAACCGCAAGCTAAGACATTTGCGGCTTTCTGGCACATATAAGCAGAGATGGGCAAGATGCTGGAGAGCACACAGTACTCCAATGTGGTGGTCCAACAGGGGCTGCCTGCCCGCTCTCCACTTCCGGCTCTGCATCCACAAGTGGCGAATGCACCACTAGTCTGGCTGGTGATCTACCACATGCTTCCCTTGCAAGCCAGACCAACTTTGAGAAACACCCCAGAAAAACTCTGATGCTGAAATCTCCCACGCACTTCCATCATGCACCAGACCAGCTTCGAGAAACATCCTGGAAGGGCTCTGATGCCCCAATTTCCCATGTGCTCCCCTCGCAGGCCAGGGTCAGGCTGCCTTCGGGAAACACCCAGGAAGGGTTCTGTTGCCATGGTCTCCCACACGTTCCCATACCACCCCACATATGTCAGTCCCCCCCCGCATCGCCCCTCCGTTAGCTTGCCCTCCTTCACCCACCCTCTGGCTCGTGCCCTTTGGCCTTACGTTTGCAAGCAGTACACAGATATGTGGCTACATTCTGCAAAGTATATAGAAGGCCAATGGCTGGAGGAGGAATGAGGAGTTTATGGTGGGAAAAAACAGCCACGCAAGGAGTGGATGGAAGATGAGAGGCAGGCCTTAATCCTACCACTGCCTGGCCTGGATACATTGTGTTGACCAGCCATATCCGGCTAGCAGGCCTCAAGTTTGAGGACCCCTAACATAAAAGCTTCCCCTGGCAGGTTCTTGCTTTTTGGCACTAAGGCTAAGGTGACCAGATTTCAACTTGACTAAAGCGGGATACCATTGATGGGGTGGTAAGGGGGGGGCAGCGGCCTTTCCCAGCTCTGCAGCCACTGCAGAGGCCATTTCGGCACCCACGTCCCTTGCTGGGCACCTGCAGGTAGGCATCTGGTGGGGCGGCTGAGCAGGGCTGAGCGGGCAGCGGGTGCTCTGCACGCGCTCAGAGGTGCGGGGCATGGGCAGGAAGCGGCGGGCTGGTGAGCAGGCGGTAAGGGATGGCCGGCGAGGGAGGAGCCAGGCCCAGGCAGGCAGCAGGCGGAAGATGAGAGCCAGCCAGAACCCACGCGGCTCTGAACTTCTTTGCGCCATGCCGCAATGCACTGAGAGTGGTGGGCCAGAAGCCCCACTGCCGCCCGCCTGTTCCACCATGGGCGCCTGGGGCGAGCTGGGCGAGGTGGTGGCGGTGGTGGGGCTTCCGTCCGGCTGCTCTCAGCACATCGCGGCGCAGCACAAAGTTCAGGGCCGTGCGGGCTCCGGCTGGCTCTCCTCCTCTTCCCCCGCCTGCTGCCTGCCTGGGCCTGGCTCCTCCCTTGCCGGCCATCCCCTTCCGCCTGCCCGCCAACCCGCTTCCTGCCCCGCGCCTCTGAGCGCGTGCAGAGCACCCACTGCCCTCCCCGCCCCTGCGGCCAAAAAGTGGGATATTTTTAAGAGGACGCAGGATGCGGGGCAGATGCTTGAAATGCAGGACTGTCCCGCCAAAAGCGGGACGTCTGGTCACCTTAACTAAGGCCCAAGTAGTCGTACCGTGTTGCCAATTCCATGGAGAGGGGGCATGTCTCCTCAGTCAATTTCCTCTCTGAAGAGGTAGCAGAAAAGAAATTTCCAAACCCCAAGTCCTGATTGTGAATCACAAATGATGCTGGCCAGTTTCCCAGTAAAGCAAAATATGTTGCACTGGTTATCCACTGTGTTAGTAGGAGTCCCTGGGCTCATTGTGTGCAACTTCAAAAATATTCATAGTCTACCTTGCACACCAGCTAATCTTAATTTCGCCTCAGAAATCCTAGATGCAATAAACTAAGGCAGGTTCAGGAAGCAACCCTTGGGAATGGGCAGCCTTTGATTATCTACTAAAGCACAATCATGGCTGCAAAGAATTTTGGGACGTGCTCACAGTGACATCTGACATCTAAAAATAATTGGCACAGAAAACCACATTTCTTTTCTACTTAACAGAACTTCTGCCCCTGGCTGCCAGGCCTTCCTAGGTGGAAAACTCTCCTTTTGGGGGCCACTGCCATAATCATGAGAATCCTCTGCTCCCTCCACCATTGACCCAAAATCACCGCCCATTTCAATAGACCCCAAGTAAGGATGCCAGGCAAATATCCCTTATGGTCTGCCAAAGAGACTAAGACATATTAAGAACGGCTGCAGGAGCTGGGTATGTCTAGCTTGATGAAGAGAAGGACCAGGGGAGACATGATAGCAGTGTTCCGATATCTCAGAGGGTGCCACAAAGAAGAGGGAGTCAAACTATTCTCCAAGGCACCTGGGGGCAGGACAAGAAGCAATGGGTAGAAACTAATCAAGGAGAGAAGCAACTTAGAACCAAGGAGAAATTTCCTGACAGTAAGAACAATTAACCTCTGAACAGCTTGCCTCCAGAAGTTGTGAATGCCCCAACCCTGGAAGTCTTTAAAAAGATGTTAGACAGCCATTTGTCTGAAATGGTATAAGGTTCCTGCCCACGCAGGGGGTTGGACTACAAGACCTACAAGGTCCCTTCTATTGTATTGTATTGTAAATATATAGAAAGCACAGAGGCCATTTTAATGGTTTGTAGGTTGGGCAATATATGTAAATATTGCATATATAACTCAAATGGGGGAAATTGTGAGAATTCCCTCTCTAGAGAATGAAATATTTTGAGGTATATTAAAAGAGGTAGAATATTATATTTCTCCAAAGGACCAATGGAGAAACACATTCTTAGGCAGAAAGCAGTCCCTAGTCTTTCTTAATAGCCTGCAGAAGGTGCTCATTAAGAAATCATGGGCCAGCCTATTCACAAAGTACCTTCACTTCCAGGTGATGGGATTAAGGACAGGACATGACCTTCACCCCATGTATTGAAAAAAGTGGAAAAAAATACAGGTCCGTTAAGGAAGTGTGGAAAGTTCTCACCCATCCCTCTCCCAGAAAAATGAAATATCCTAGGAAATATTCAAAAGGCAGAATATTATATTTCCCTGGATGTGAAAAGGAAGAAACTTGTTTTAATTCCTGCAGCCTCCTGTCCCCACCCCCTCTCTCAATGAGCCATTAAACCCTGAGCTAGTCCCTTTACATAAGAAAGACTTTTTCTTTTCAGCTCCAGAGTCATGGGATTAAGGTATGACTAGCATTACCAAACCTGGACTCAGCCCATAGGAGCCTGACAGTCAATCAGAGTACAGTTCTTACACAGGAACAGGAAACAGATAGGTGGGGCTGAAGAGTTGATAAAAAGCCCTGCAAGCCTCTTGCTCAGCCCTTCTCTTCCTCCCACCAACATTGAAGCATGTGATCACCTTTCCTGTTCAGGACTCAAGCCATGTGGTCCTGTCCACCATTAAACCATCTTTCCAAGCAGCCTCCATGTCTCCAGGGTCTTTTCCCCCACTTGGAGCCGAACCCAGAAGGACATTTCTTCCAACACAGGTATTTTGTGCAAAGGATATGCTCAGGATGCAGAAGGATGAAACGGAATGTTGCATTTCTTTAAGACACATTAAAACTAACATGAGGGAAATAGCAGAATAGCCACACACACACAGGAGTCCTGTGTCACACAGGAGAGAAACCATTTGAATGTCTCTATCGTGGGAAAAGTTTCATTGAGAATTCAAGCCTGGTGAGTCATCAGAGGACTCGCACAGGAGAGAAACCCTTTGAATATCTCTATTGTGGGAAAAGTTTCAGTAAGAAATCCAGATTGGTTAGACACCAGAGGGCTCACACAGGAGAATTTAGAAAATGCTTGAATTTCACTTGATCCATTGAAGGAATAGGTGACTAGACCCTTTGAGGTTATTTTATTCCAGATTCCTCCATACAACAGATTCCAGAACCAAAATCCACTATCCTCCCCATTCATGCTTTATTAAATCGGCATTAAAAATGGGTCACTTTGCATATGATCCCTCTGCCAAAGGACACCCTCAACCAGGGGCTGCTAAGCATTTTCCCATTTCTCTAGGCTAAGTTGTAAAGATCACTTGGTAGAAGTCAAAAACGACTTGATAGCATTTAATCAGTGGAAACATTGCACACGCCTTAGGTAGAAACTGGAGAAGGATTGTTTTTCTGCCTCCTGTCTGGAGATGGTGCTCAAAGAGGCAACACCTGTGCCTAGAAAGAGGATAATACCTGTGGTTCAGCTTAAAGGAGTTAAAACCATTTATTACTGTGTTGCTAGAAAGGTTGGAAGGCGAAGAGAAGAGTGGAAACAAGAAAGTGCAGTTGCCTTTTGAAATAAGCACCTTTCGGAAAGCTTAACTTCCTATTCCAGGTCACTCATGGGAGGAAAGTGGAGGGCAGAGTGGCTTTTGTAAGGTGAGTGGAGGGCAGGTGGGAGGAGAGTCCTGGAAGCAGAGAAGCAACTGGGCAACTGGGCTGAAGCATCTCAGCTGCTGCTGCAGGTTCCTTCCCTCCCCGAACTTAAGCCCACTGGTGCTGCACGCTGTGAAACTGGTGGCTGCAACTTTCCTTCTTGTGGGATGGAGCTTCCACAACCTCTGAAGGGAAACCCTTCCATTGGTTCACTGTTCTCAGTGTCAGGAAATCTCTCCTTAGTTCTAGGCTGCTTCTCTTCTTGATGAGTTTCCATGCAGTTCTTTGTCCTGCCTTCAGGGGCTTTGGAGAATAGGTTGAGCCCCCTCCCTCTTTTGTGGCCTCAAGCATTAGAAGATGGCTATCATGTCATTCCTAGTCCTTCCCTTCACTGGACTAGATTCCTGCATCCCCTTCATTTAGCCTCCAGGCCCCTAATCCTCTTTGTTGCTCTTTTTCTCTCAACATCTTTTTTATGATATGGTTACCAAACTGTGTGCAATTTGCTAAGTCTGGTCTTACTCTTTATAAAGTGGTACTAGTACTTCACATGATCGAGTCTATCTCTCTGTTAATACAGCCTAGTATTGTACTGGCTTTTTTTTGTTGCTGCAATACACAGCTGGCCCATATGTAAATGATTGTTCCTAGGACTTCAAGGCTTCTCTCATAGTTATTACTTGAGCCATGTGCTACCTATTCTGTCCCAGTACATTTGGTGTAAAACCCTTCCCCCCTCCCCATTAAAATTTATTTTGTTAGGTAGGGCCCAGTGTTCAAATCTATCAAGATTCTCTATCTTGACCCTAGCTTCTTAGATATTGGCTATTCTGTCAACTTGGTGTCATTTGCAAATTTGATGTATTCCCGTTCGACTCCCTCATCAAAAGCATTTACGAAGATATTAAAGAGTTTAAATCAACCTTGGGGTACCAACTGCTTACTTCCCTCCATATAGCTATAGTCCAATTAAGGAATACACTTTTGAGTGTGGTTTGTCAACCGGTTATAAATCTATCTGTGTGGATGGATGTACCTAACCCACATTTTTCTAATTTACCAAGAAGTAAATGAAGGTCTACTTTGTCAACTGCCTTACTGAAATTCAATGATACTATGTATTTGATTGGTCCGCTAATTTAGTCACTTTGTGCAAGAATGAAATAACATTTGTTTGGAATGCTCTGTTTTTGAAAAACCCATGTTGACTTCTGGTTACATATTTCCTTGCTTCTAGGTGTTTGTAGACCTTTTGTTTCATTTGCGGGTTTTTTGGGTTTTATGTTTCTGGAGATTTTGCAATGATGCATGAGTGGCATTTCGCTTTTATATTTTTTTAAAATAATTTTTATTAAATGTTTTAATCTTTAAAAACAGTCAGAAGACATAACAAGTATAAATAATTTAAAAAACCAAAAAAAATCAAGAGTGCAAAACAAAACAAAACAAAACACAGAACATATAAAACAATATACAATAATTTTACAGCTTTCTATACCTGCTTTCCTGCTTAGCTTTTGTAATTATCCCTTCGGCATTGCCTTCCTATTACTATATCCTTATATTGTAATTTAGCAAATACAATATTAACACTTATAAATGATATTCATTATTTGTATCACCAAATTCTCTATGTTCTGTTTTGGCTTCTGATTTCTAGCCACTTGTACATTTTATTCCATACTTTATAAAAGTCCGATTCTTCTCTTTCTTTTAGTTCTATTGTCATTTTGTCCATTTCTGCGCATTCGAGTATTTTCCTGATTATGGTTTCATCTGAGGGTATATTAATTTTTTTCTAGTTTTGTGGGAAAGCAATCCTTGCTGCAGTGAGTATGTGTATGATTATATATTGAGATTCTTTGTCTATTTTTTAGTCCAGCAGTCCTAATAAAAATGCTTCTGGTTTAAGTTCTATTTTTCGCTCAGTAATTTCTTCCAGCCATTTCCAAATTTTACACCAGTATCTTCTTGTGATGGGGCACATGCACCACATGTGGTAGAATGTTCCCGGCTTGTGGCTGCATCTCCAATATTGGGTGGATAAATCTGGGTAGATTTTGGCCAATCTCTCTGGAGGCAAATGCCATCTATAAAACATTTTATGGAGATTTTCTTTGTAGGTCGTAAATTTATAATTTCTTTCCCATAATTTGTCTCATTTTTCTAATTCTATACTATGCCCAAAATTGTGATATCACAGCTCCTGTTCAGGGGTCCCTTTAAGGGGAGGAGACTTAACATGATAATATTCTCTCATTTAAGAATCCTGTAAATTGGCTGATGTATCAGGGATACCGGATAGCTCAAGGCATAGAGAGGCTTGCCTCAAATGCTGGAAAGCACCGGTTCAAATCCCAGTAGAAGGAGTATGGCCAGCTGAAGAAGGCTAATAAGCCTGAAATGGATCCATCCTGGTCTCTTTATTTTCAGCCCTTAAAAATCTAACCATTTCAGACAAATGGCTATCTAACATCTTTTTAAAGACTTCCAGGGTTGGGGCATTCACAACTTCTGGAGGCAAGCTGTTCCAGAGGTTAATTGTTCTTACTGTCAGGAAATTTCTCCTTAGTTCTAAGTTGCTTCTCTCCTTGATTAGTTTCCACCCGTTGCTTCTTGTCCTGCCCCCAGGTGCCTTGGAGAATAGTTTGATTCCCTCTTCTTTGTGGCACCCTCTGAGATATCGGAACACTGCTATCATGTCTCCCCTGGTCCTTCTCTTCATCAAGCTAGACATACCCAGCTCCTGCAGCCGTTCTTCATATGTCTTAGTCTCCAGTCCCCTAATCATCTTGTTTTGCCCTTCTCTGCACCCTTTCCAGAGTCTCCACGTCTTTTCTGCATCGTGGCGACCAAAACTGTATGCAGTATTCCAAGTGTGGCCTTACCAAGGCACCATACAGTGGCATTAACACTTCACGTGATCTAGATTCTATCCCTCTGTTTATGCAGCCTAGAACTGTGTTGGCTTTTTTGGCAGCTGCTGCACACTGCTGGCTCATATTTAAATGGTTGTCCACTAGGATTCCAAGATCCCTCTCACAGTTGCTACTATTGAGCAAGGTACCATCTATACTGTACTTGTGCATTTGGTTTTTCTTGCCTATATGTAGGACCTTACTTTTTTCACAATTGAATTTCATTTTATTAGATAGTGCCCAATGTTCAAGTTTGTCTAGATCCTTCTGTATCTTAAGCCTATCTTCTGGAGTGTTGGCTATTCCTGCCAGCTTGGTGTCGTCTGCAAATTTGATGAGTTCCCCATTTATCCCCTCATCCAAATCGTTGATGAAGATGTTAAAGAGTACTGGGCCTAAAACAGAGCCTTGGGGGACTCCACTGCATACTTCCTTTCATGTAGATGCAGTTCCATTGAGGACTACACGTTGAGTGCGGTTGGTCAGCCAGTTGCGAATCCATTTGGTGGTGGTGCTGTCTAACCCACAATTTTCTACTTTATCTAATAGTAGGTTATGGTCTACTTTATCAAATGCCTTACTGAAGTCCAGGTAAATTACATCAACAGCATTCCTCTGGTCCACTGATTTTGTCACTTTGTCAAAGAATGCAATTAGATTCGTCTGGCATGATCAGTTTTTGACAAACCCATGTTGGCTTTTGGCTATTACTTTGTTTGCTTCTAGGTGTTCACTTATTTGTTGTTTAATTATCTTTTCCAGAATCTTTCCTGGTATTGAGGTCAGGCTGATGGGTCTATAGTTTCCTGGATCTGTTTTTTTTTCCTTTTTTGAAGATGGGAACCACATCAGCTCTTTTCCAGTCTTCTGGCAGTTCCCCGGTGCTCCAGGATCTCTGAAAGATATAGTTCAGTGGTTCTGAGATCTCGTCTGCCAGTTCCTTCAAAACCCTGGGGTGTAATCCATCCGGTCCTGGTGATTTGAACTCGTCCAGGGCAGACAGGTGCTCACTTACCATTTTCTTCCCTATTTCAACTTGTGTTCCTAATCTGATTTTTGTGGTGCTGTTTTTGATTGGTTGGACTGTTTTATCCCTTTGTGTAAAGACAGATGCAAAAAAAGAGTTAAATAGTTCTGCTTTCTCCCTGTTGCTTATCATCTTCTTGCCATTTTCTCCCAGCAGTGGACCAATTGTTTCCTTAACTTTTTTCTTATTTTTAACATGTTGGAAGAAGCTTTTTTTGTTTTTTTTTACTTTTTTGGCAAGCCTTTCTTCATTGCGAGCCTTAGCTTTCCTCACTTCATCTTTACAGGCTCGGGCTATTTGCTGATATTTTGCCTTAGTTATGTCCCCCTTTTTCCACTTTTTATATTTATCCTTTTTGTCTTTCAATTTGTCAGAGAGTTCTTTATGCAGCCATGCTGGTTTCTTTTGGGAGCTGTTATTTTTCTTCTTCGTTGGTATTGCTCTGGACTGGGCTTTTATAATCTCATTTTTCAAAATTTCCCAAGCTTCTTGAGTTGTTTTCCCCTTGAGGATTCTCATCCATGGAATCCTTCCCAAGCTCTCTCTGAGGTTATTGAAATTAGCTCTCTTAAAGTCTAAGACTCTAGTTTGACTTTGTTCAACTACTTTTGTTTGCATAATGTTGAATTCCAGTATTTCATGATCGCTTGCCCCCAAAGTTCCTGTAGCTTCTACACCTTCTATCATTTCCTCTCTGTTAGTGAGAATTAAGTCCAATATTGCTGATCCCCTTGTTCCCTTCTCTACCTTTTGGGAAACAAAGTTGTCTGCTAGGTTTGTTAGGAACCTGTTGGATCTTCCACTTGGTGCAGAGTTTGTTTCCCAATTGATGTCAGGGTAGTTAAAATCTCCCATTACTATTGTAGTGTGCTTCCTACATACCTTAGTTAGCTGGTTAGCAAAAAGTACATCCACTTCCTCTGCTTGGTTGGGTGGCCTGTAGTATAGACCTATGACAATATCATTCCCCCCCCCAACCTTTAATATTGACCCAAATACATTCAAGATAGTTCTCATCATTGTTGTGCTCTATTTCTGTAGAGATGTAATTATTTCTTATATATAGTGCAACTCCACTTCCTCTTTTATTTGGTCTATTTCTTTTAAATAATTTAAATCCTTCTAGCTGTATGTTCCATTTGTGGGTTTCATCCCACCAAGTTTCTGTAATGGCAACAATATCGTATCTGCCCTCATTTACTTGAATTTCTAATTCACCCTGTTTATTCCTCATACTCTGTGCATTGGTGTATAGACATTTGAGTCCATTTTGATTGACCCTGTGTTTACTGTCTATGTAACCTGTGTTATGCCTGACTATGGTTCTCTTTGCCCCTATTTCTTTGCCACTTGTATGGTTCATGTACATGGTATGGCACTCACTGTTAATTGTTTGGTTTTGCTTGACAGCAGTGTTGATAATATTACCCTCACAAATATCTATGTTACATGCACTGATAACCCTATGAATTTTAGTTTGCTGGGGACAGAAATGTTCTTTATCTATTGATTCTCTGTCCCCACTATTCAGTTTAAATGTTTAGCCAGGAAATCTGTGAATTTAGTGCCAAGTAACTCAGTCCCTTTCTTGGATGGGTGCAAACCATCTCTTTTGTACAGTTTATCATTGGACCAGCTGCAGGCATCATGACTAATAAGACCAAAGCCTTCCTTTTTACACCATTCCTTTAGCCACACATTAAACTCTGCTATGCGCTGGCCCTTTCCTTTTTGTTCCTTGTATACTGGTATAACCTCTGAGAAGATAAGCCTACAACCTGTACTACTAAGTTCGTACCCCAAACTCTGGAAATCATTCTGCACAGAAGCTACATCTTTTTGGGACAGATCATTTGTGCCAAGATGTATAATAGCCTCAACTTCACAGTCCTTACTTGCATTCTTGACTATCTTAAGAATACGCCTCTTGTCTCTGCTGGCTGTAGCACCCGGCAAACATCTGACATCTTTCAAAACCTCCATATCCTTACCTAAGTTTACATCCCTTACGATTGAGTCACCAATCAGGAGGTGACTTCTCTTTTTGGGTACCTTGCTCTTGTTGTGTGACTGATGCTTGATCCCTGGTTCACACTTTTGCATTTCTGAAGTAGGTTCTTCACTTTGGACCACAATCCCCTGCTTATTTGAGTCGTCATTATTACCTTGACCTGTCACTTTAGTGTCCCCATTAAGATCAGCAAGGGCGCTATATCTGTTATGCTGGGACACAGCAAAAGTTTTGTATTTGTGGGTCACAGCTCTCACCCTGCCAGATCCCACAGTTGTCCAGGCTGCTCTTCTTCTGTGGGATCTTTGCGGTAGAGGAGGCTAGTAGTGTGGCATCTCCACTGGGTGGAATGGCCGAATTGGACAATTAATTTCTGCCTGGAGAGCACAAATTACAGATTCAAGATATGTGATGTGTCTATGTAATCTATTGATTTGTCTGCAGGGGGGACAGTATCCAAATTTGAAAAGAGTACTGCGGAAGACAGGTGCAAAACAGTTATTACATTGAACTAAGCCAGTCATTTTGAAATAAAATACAATCACAGTCTTAAGCGCACAAATCTAGAATGTATTATTTCTATTTTTACTTTATAGATACGTTAGACCTCTGTGTTTCTTGGCCTCCCCTCTCTCTTGGCCAGAAGCTCTTCCCTCTAGCCTCAAGAAGTTCAAAATGGGGAAATGATTTACCTTTCTCTTCCCCCCCTCCACACAGCCAGAGCTCCTCCCTCTAGCCTCAAGAAGTTCAAAATGTGGAAATGTTTTACCTTTCTCTTCCCCCCCTCCACACAGCCAGAGCTCCTCCCTCTAGCCTCAAGAAGTTCAAAATGGGGAAATGTTTTACCTTTCTCTTCCCCCCCTCCACACAGCCAGAGCTCCTCCCTCTAGCCTCAAGAAGTTCAAAATGGGGAAATGTTTTACCTTTCTCTTCCCCCCTCCACACAGCCAGAGCTCCTCCCTCTAGCCTCAAGAAGTTCAAAATGGGGAAATGTTTTACCTTTCTCTTCCCCCCCTCCACACAGCCAGAGCTCCTCCCTCTAGCCTCAAGAAGTTATATATATACACACCTACACACACACACACTCTCTCTTTCATCCCACCTACTCTATTTCTCTCTCTATTTCTCTCTCATCCTTCTACCTACCTACAGTACACACACATTCTCCCTCTCCCCCTACATACCTATTGTATTTCTCTCTCACTTTCTATTTCTCTCTCTATCCTTCTACCTACCTACCTACACACACACACTCTCTCTCCCTACCTACCTACTGTATTTCTCTATCTATTTCTCTATCTTTCTACCTACCTACCTACACACACACACACATTCTCCTTCTCCCCCTACATACCTACTGTATTTCTCTCCCCTTTTACCTACCTACCTACCTACCTACCTACACAGACACTCTCTCTCCCTACCTACCTACTGTATTTCTCTCTCCCTCTCTATTTCTCTCTCTCTATATCCCTTTACCTACTTACCTACCTACTCTTTCTCTCCCTACCTACCTACTGTATTTTTCTCTATTTCTCTCTCTCTCTATCCCTTTACCTACCTTTCATATTTCTCTTTCTTTCTCTCCCTCTCTCTCCATCTAAATATCTACCTATCTACTTTTTTTTGTAATTTGCCTCTTCAAAACCTTGGTGCGTCTTATACTCCGGTGTGTCTTATACTCCGAAAAATACGGTATATAGTATTTTATTCCCTTATTTGCAACTGAGCACTTCTATGAGCAAAAGTGATGTATACTATTTTTCTTTTTTCACATCATCTCTAACCATTTTAAAAACAATTAAAGTTACATTTTTCTTTGAATCTTACAGACAAAGAGGATCGCAGTGAGCAATCTGGACAACTGAAAATAAGAAGCAACATTGAAAAGGGAAGAAAATCAATCCAGAAATCAGAATATTTTAAATTTCCTTCAGAAACCAATACAATTCGGATTCTACTCCAGCAGCTGATAGCCAAAAGAGAGAAAAGCAAGGAGGAATAAGCATATTATGCAGAAATGAGGGATACATTACATGAAAAAGTGAAGGGAGAAACCTTATGAATATAGAAATTGTGGGAAAGGTTTCATTAAAAATTCCAATGTCCTGAGACATAAGACCATGCACACAGGAGACAAAAACTGTGAATGTCCTGATTGTGGGAAAAGTTTTAGTCAGAGTTCCAGGCTGGTAAAACACCAGAGGACTCACACAAAAGAGAAACCCTTTGAATGTCCTCTCTGTGGGAAATGTTTTAGTCAGAATTATGACCTGGTGATACACCAGAGGACTCATACAGGAGAGAAACCTTTTGAATGTCCTGATTGTGGGAAAAGTTTTAGTCAGCGTTCTAGCCTGGTGAAACACCAGAGGACTCACACAGGAGAGAAACCATTTGAATGTTCTGACTGTGGGAAACATTTTAGTCAGAGTTCCAGCCTGGGGAAACACAAGAGGATTCACACGGGAGAGAAACCATTTGAATGTTCTGACTGTGGGAAACGTTACAATCAGAATTACCACCTGGTGATACACCAGAGGACTCACACAGGAGAGAAACCCTTTGAATGTCCTCTCTGTGGGAAAAGCTTTACTGACAATTACAGTCTGGTGACACACCAGAGGATTCACACAGGAGAAAGGCCCTTTGAATGCCATATCTGTGGGAAAGGTTTCAGTCAGAATACCAATCTGGTGACTCATCAGAGAACTCACACAGGAGAGAAACCCTTTGAATGTCCTGATTGTGGGAAAAGTTTTAGTCAGAATTCCAGGTTAGTTATTCACCGGAGGTTTCACACAGGAGAAAGGCCCTTTGAATGTCCTATCTGTGGGAAAAGCTATATCAATAATTCCAGCCTGGTGATACATCAGAGGTTTCACACAGGAGAAAGGCCATTTGAATGTCCTGATTGTGGAAAAGGTTTCAGTCAAAATTCCCATCTGGTGATTCATCAAAGGACTCACACAGGAGAGAAACCCTTTGAATGTTCTGATTGTGGGAAATGCTTCATTGATAATTCCAACTTGATTAGACACCAGAGGAATCACACAGGAGAGAAACCGTATGAATGTGTCGATTGTGGGAAAAGTTTCATTCAGAGGAATTCTCTAGTGATACACCAGAAGACTCACACAGGAGAGGACCACTTTGAATGTCTCTATTGTGGGAAAAGTTTCAGTCAAAATTCCTATCTAGTGACACACAAGAAGACTCACACTGGAGAGAAACCCTTCGAATGTCCTGATTGTGGGAAAGGTTTCAGTCAGAATTCCAGGTTAGCTATTCACCAAAGGATTCACTCAGGAGATAAATCCTTTCAATGTCCTGATTGTGGCAAAGGTTTCATTGATAATTCCAACTTAGTTAGACACCAGAGGACTCACACAGGAGAGAAGCCATTTGAATGTCCTATCTGTGGGGAAAGGTTTAGTAATACTTCCAATGTGGTGTCACATCAGAGGACTCACCACAGAAGAAAAACCCTATGAATGTCCTGATTGTGGGAAAGGTTTCTGTCTGAATTCAAACCTGGTGACTCATCAGAGGACTCACACCCTGAAGAAATCTTTGAAATGTCCTGACTGTGGGAAAATTTTCATTAAGAATTTTAACTTGGTTAGACACCACATTCACACAAGAGAGAAACCCTATAAGTGCCTTGGCTGTAGGAAAAGTTTTAATCTGAGTTCCAGCCTGATGAAACACCAGAGGACTCACACGGTGAATAAATCTTTGAAATGTCTAGTTTGTGGACTTTACTTCAAGCATAAATCATCTCTTATTGCACATAAGGTAATCCATACTTAGACAAGTAGATGCATTTAGAGTAGAGAATGCTTGAATTTCATTTGTGTTCTCCCATTGAAATGGGTTGGTTTAATTTTGGACTGATTCTGTTTGCTCAAACATGTCTCAGAATTAAATTTGTAGGTGGAGAGAAAAGGAAATGGAAATTTATGGTTATCAGCAGAATCTTCTGCATATTTCCTTTCCAGAAGTAGTGAAATTCCTTAAAAAGAAATTTTGGATGGAGCTTTTTTCTGTTGATTGTGAAACTCCCATATGTGGAGTTTCAGCCTTTTATCTTCGTTTCAGCCAGGTTTTCAGAATTCTGCAGCCAACATAAAAGTAGTCCTCAAAATATAACTATGATGGGCCTTGAATTACCGTTGCACGTTGCAATGGCTGCTAAATGAAATTCCCTTCCTTTACTACCTGAATCCCCTTCTCTCCCTGAGGCAGCCATTAATCAAATGTTCAGGTCACTAAGCAGAACACTGTATTCTCAGTGCTGGAGAAAACTCTTGGAGGTCTAGTGCAGGGCCAGGCTAGCCTGCTGTAGGCATCTCTGGGCCTCACACACCCTCCAAGAGATCATTTTGCCTTGTTTCCTAACCCTTGCATCCCATTGGCCCTTCACTCCCTCCCCAGGGCCCCCTACACTTGGCTCCCACCCCACCCGACTTCACACCCTTCTCCCTTTTACCTTTTGAAGCTCTCTTAACCTTAGGTTGGAGAGGGAGGGGAGGACATATATCATTTGGCCTCGTGACTTTGTCTTGCAAGCAGCCACCGTTTTCAGTGGGCCCTGGATTCATCCCTGGTGTGAACTATGGTAATGGTGCAGTGGCCAAACCACGTCGTGCGGCAAACTGTAACATAACATACAGTACGCATTCTTGACTCACATTCTTCTCTGCTTTCTCAGAAGGGAAGCAAGAGTGAAATAAAATGTAGTCAAGTGGAAATGGTTGGAGCGCACTTAGAGGAGTTTAGCCACACCTTGCACGCACTACGCAACAAGCTATGCAGTGTCTGGCCCCAAGTGGCTGCAGAAGTTAGACTGCAAAAAGTGTCAGGGCACGGGGTCCCTACCTGCGATGGTCCTAAGTCTATGATGGCGAACTTTCCACTTGGGTGGAGAGTTGGACTAAATGACCTACAAGGTCCCTTCGAACTCTGTTAATCTGTTACTGGAGATTCATATCTAACCAATCACTGGCCAGCTAATTTTCAGCCTTCCAGAGGATTGGGGAAAGCAATTTTCGCCCTCCCCAGGCTTCAGGAAAGTCTCTGGAGCCTGGGGAGGGCTAACCCATTGGACCCATATTTTGCCCTCCCCGATCTTCAGAGGCTTTCCTGTGGCCTGGGAGAGTGAAAATGCCCCCCCCCCTGCTCCCTGGAGGAAATTCCAAGCTCAGCTTGGAGGCGAGCAGTGTGCCTGTGGAAGGGGGGGGGTGCTTTGCATTATGGGTGCCAGCATGTGCCTATGCTATTGTGCGCACGCACTTGCATTTTTGGCCACCATCAACAAAAAGGTTAGCCATAACTGTCCTAAGGGAAGCCGGTAAGACATCCCCTGAAACTCAGACCTGGTGCTTATTTTGGGGCCCAAAAGAAAATAAAATTGGGTCTTATCAGCGAAACACAGGTATGTATACTGTATATGTATAATCATTCCCCAGCACCTCCAGGTATATTTGATGCTAACTCTTGCAATTCTAGGAACACATGATTGACCGAAGTCAACAAATAAATTTCATAACTGAATGGATATTTGACATCTATATTGAAAATGTAAATGTAAATAATTAACATATGAGGTTCAGTTAGCTTTCCTTTTATTTTATATGAAAATGTAAATAATTAACATATGAGGTTCAGCATCTTTCCTTTTATTTTAATATATGGCTTTGGATCTGTTTTTTTTAAATATTGTGCAGCCATTTTGTAAACCCTAATTAAACTAACCCTTTTATGTGAATCTTGCAGGCAAAAGAATGCCAAAGAGAACACTTTTGAGAACTGAATCACAAGCAGCATTAAAATGCAAAGGAAACCAAGGCAGCAATCAAAATCTTATTTCTTCTGGAAATCGAAAACTTTTCTTTCCCTGCAGCTTACAGATAAGGAAGACAAAACAAGGAAAAGAGTTTTGAGCTGGAGAAGAAATAGAGTATCTGGAAGAAACATATCAAAATATCAAAGGGAATAATTTCCTACTTCAGAAAAAGTGGGAAATATCTGGATGTCAGTGGAAACAATAAAGGCAATTTGGACAGTCAGATAAGACAGACCATAATGGAGGCCTCGCCCTGTGAGAAAGGAAACAGTTACTTGAATTTATGTTCCATCCAACAAGGGATTGAGAATATTTTTGATGTTTTTGAGAATCCAGGAATATCAGTGGTGGAAAAGATCCACTGATCTGCCTATTGTGGGATCAACAAAGATTGTAGAATTATGCTTGAGAGGATCCACCCTGGAGAAAAGCCATATCAGTGTTCCCAATGCAGCAAAAGCTTTAGTCAGAACAGTTCCCCGTTGTTCATGGAAAGCTCACACCAGAGAAAAACCCTACCAGATGTCCCAATGTGGCAAAAAGTAATAATATACCAGTGGACCTACACAAGAGAAAGCCCATATGAATATCCAGATTGTAAGAAAAAATTCAGTTGAACTTTCAGTTTGGCAATACACCAGAGGATTCACATAGTGGAGAAGCCTTTTGAACGTCCTGACTGTGAGAAAAGGTTCAGTCATACTTTTGAACTGGTGATACACCACAGGAGAAAGACCCTTTGAATGTCCTGACTCAGGGGAAAGATTTAGATCATAATTTTAAATTGGTGATACACCAGAGGATTCCCAGAGGAGTGAAACCTTTTCAACGTCCTGACTGTGGGAAAAGGAATGGCATTTGGGATAGTTGGTATATTAAGTCTTTGGGCTTCTGTCTGGAGGAAGAGAGAATAATCAAGAATATTTGTACTACCTGTCTTATAGATGTATCTGCACACCCCCACTATTCAAAGACACACAAAGGCTATCCCTTTCACCTACCTCCAGATAAACCAGGGGTTCTCAAAGTTTTTAAACGGAGCCAATTCATGATCCCTCAAAGTGTTGGAAGGACAGACCAGCTGGTGGGGCTTGGCTAAGTCATCCTGTGACTGACTGGGCATAGCTAGGTCATGTGACTGGGTGGGGTTGGCCAATTTAGCAGTCCATTCACGAGCAAAATACCTTCACCTCCAAGTGATGGGATCAAGACAGGACATGACTTTCACCCCAGTCATTGAAAAAGGGGAAACAATACAGTTCCATTAAGGAAGGAAGGCTAGACGTAATAGATAAGAGAATAAAATCAAATACACATGTCTGACTGGATTAGGACAAATGAAGTGATAATTAAGATCCATCAGGAGCCTTTGGAAAAGAAGTAAAAATTTATTTTATTTTATTTTATTAAATTTATACCCCGCTCTTCTTGTTAGGACCCAGGGTGGCGCACAGGCATTATTAAAACCACAAAATACAATATCAATTAAAATATATTAAATTACTAGACCCGTGCTAAAAACCCATGTTAAACCATACCAAATTAATTTATTTTTAAAAAGTCAGAAGTAGGGGCTATCCTAGGCCAGCTTGTTGGAATAGATACGTCTTAAGACGTTGGCGGAAGAGGCGGAGGTCGGGGAGTAGGTCGTTCCAGAGGGCCGGGCCCGCCACAGAGAAGGCCCTTCCCCTGGGTGTCGCCAACCAGCATTGCCCCGCTGACGGCACCTGGAGAAGACCCTCTCTGTGGGAGCGTATCGGACGAAGGGATGTATGGGGCAGGAGGCGGTCTCGTATATAGCTAGGCCCCGACCATGGAGCGATTTAAAGATGGTCGTCAGCACCTTGAAGCGCACTCGAAAGGCCACAGGCAGCCAGTGCAGCTCGTGCAGGAGAGGTGTTACGTGGGTTTGCCTTGAGGTACCCATAATCACCCGCGCGGCCGCATTCTGTACTAACTGTAGCTTTCGAGTGCACCTCAAGGGGAGCCCCATGTAGAGAGCGTTACAGTAATCCAGCCGGGATGTCACGAGCGCTTGAGTGACTGTGCAAAGGGCTCCCCGGTCCAGTAAGGGGCGCAACTGACGTATCAGGCGTACCTGATAGAACGCCCCCCTGGCCACGGCCGTCACATGGTCCTCCATGGACAGCCGGGAATCCAGGAGGACGCCCAAGTTGCGCGCCCTCTCCACGGGGGCCAGTTGTTCGCCCCCAATGGCCAGTGTTGGACTTATCTGGCTGAACCGGGGTGCCGGAAACCACAGCCACTCGGTCTTGGATGGGTTGAGTTTGAGTTTGTTACTACCCATCCAGATCCGTATGGCCTCCAGACACCTCGACGGCATCGTTGGGGTGGTTTGGGGTGGATATGTACAACTGGGTGTCGTCAGCGTACAGATGGTATTCCACCCCAAAGCCACGGATGATCTTGCCCAGCGGCTTCATGTAGGTGTTAAACAGGAGTGGCGAAAGGACCGACCCCTGAGGGACCCCACATGTGAGTGGCCTCGGGGACGACCTCTGCCCTCCTGCCAACACCCATTGCGACTGACCAGAGAGGTAGGACGAGAACCACCATAGGACGGTGCCTCTCAGCCCCAACCCCCCCAATCGGTGCAATAAGATACCATGGTCGATGGTATCAAAAGCTGCTGAGAGGTCTAATAGGACAAGGATAGAGGAACAACCTCTATCCCGTGCCCTCCAGAGATCATCCACCAACGCGACCAATGCCGTTTCGGTGCTGTGACCGGGCCGGAAGCCGGACTGGCGCGGGTCTAGATAATCAACTTCCTCCAGATGTCGGGGAAACTGTTGGGCCACCACACTCTCAACAACCTTCACTAAAAAGTGAAGGTTGGAGACGGGACGATAGTTCTCTAATAAAGCTGGATCCAGGGATGGTTTCTTGAGGAGGGGCCTCACCACCGCCTCTTTCAAAACGGTGAAATCAAATAATAAAAGCTTACAAAGGAAACTTCAAAATTACAAAATACTGTAAACTCTAGAAAAATCCTTGCACTAATCAAGGTAATTTGTCAACTGTCCCAGAACTGCATGCTATGGTTCTGCTCATTAATAAATGGACTTCCTTTCCTAAGCAGCTAGCCTCCATTTTATTTCCAGAGCCTCCTGGCTTGGAACTGAAACAGATGGATTTCCCCCCCAACATCTTTAGTTCTTGGAGGTGCCTGCTTGTTACCCCCGGTGGTAGCAGCACCCACATGCTGACAAATTTGTTGCTACAATCTTGGTTTTGGAGCTGGGAGGGGAAAAAAATATTTGATGGAAAATGTTTCATTTCTAAAAAAAGCATTGTGCTGCTCTTTGAATAGCTTTTGAGAATGAAAGAAATGGGTATTGTCAGCTTCCATTGGAGATGCTTCCATTTCTTTCATTCCTCTCTCAGGGCTTTTTTTTAAAAATTTCCAAATAATCCAAACAAGTAAAGAGTTGGAGCAGAGAACTGGAATTTTAGCTATGGAAATGAATGAGGTGATATTGCTGAGTTTAGAAGACACCAAAGAATTGCAGGTTTGTTCATTTCACTAACAATTCAGAGGACTTGTTATATATAATGGTTCATGCTAAGTCCTCAGACTTAGGATCAAGTACTCCCATTGGCTAAAGCGCGCACTCGGTTTGGGCGGGAGAATTACAGGTCCCTTATTGGTTAATCGTCTGACAGCTGACCCTATATAAGAGCAGTCAGATAGGCCTATATAAGAGCAGTCAGATGGGCGGTTCTTTGTTAGTTTGGTTCAGTTCGTATTAAGTAGTTTGAAGCAGCTCCCTGCCTCCGTGTTTTTACCTCAGAGAACAGTCTTGAGCAGGTCACTTTCCAAATGATCCAACTGCCAAAGGATGCCCACAACCAGGGGCTAAGCGAAGCAGCCTCCCATTTCACTAGGCTAAGATGCAAAGATCAAAAATGACTTGATAGCATTTAATCAGTGGAAACTTGTTGCAAACGCCTTAGGGAGAAACTGGAGAAGGATTGTTTTTCTGCCTCCTATCTGGAGATGGTGCTCAAACAGCTCACACCCGTGCTTAGAAAGAGGATAATACCTGCCTTTGAGCTTAAAGGGGTTAAAACCATCGAGTACTGTTTTGCTAGAAAGGTTGGGAAGCGACGGGAAAAGTAGAAAGAAAGAAAGAGCAGTTGCTTTTTCAAAAAGCACCTTTGGAACAACTGAACTTCCTGTTCCGGATGACTCATGGGAGGAGAGTAGTGTGCAGAGCGGCTTCTCTGCTGTTCCCATGGTGGAAGGAGCTGCTGGAAGGTGAGTGGAGGGCAGGCGGGAGGAGAGTCCTGGAAGCAGAGACGCAATTGAGCTGAAGCATCTCAGCTGCTGCTGTTGCAGGTTCCTTCCCTCCCCGAATTTAAGCCCACTGGTGCTGCACGCTGTGAAACTGGTGGCTGCAACTTTCCTTCTGGTGGGAAAATGGAAAAAGTCTCCTTCGAGTGAAGGTGGATTCTTTGGGAATGGCTTCCCTCCAGAGGTTGTGGCTGCTCCCATCACTGGAGGGTTTGTGGCCGAGCTGGGAGGGACCTTGCAGGTCTCCTATTCCGACGCCCTGATCAAGCAGGAGACCCAATCTCCTTTCAGACAAATGGCTCTCCTGTCTCTGTTTAAAAGCCAGCAGGGATGGAGGTCCCACAACCTCTGAAGGGAAATTCTTCCACTGGTTCACTGTTCTCAGTGTCAGGAAATCTCTTTTTAGTTTTAGGCTGCTTCTCTCTTTGATGAGTTTCCATGCAGTTCCTGGTTCTGCCTTCAGGGGCTTTGGAGAATAGGTTGACCCCTCCCCCTCCCTCTCCCTATTTTGTGGCAACTCCTCAAGTATTGGAAGATGGCTGTCATGTCATCCCTAGTCCTTCCTTTCACTGGACTAGACATATCCAATTCCTGCATCTCCTTCATTTAGCCTCCAGGCCCTTAATCCTCTTTGTTGCTCTTTTTCTCTCAACATCTTTTTTATGATATGGTTACCAACCTGTGTACAATTTGCTAAGTGTGGTCTTGCTCTTTATAAAGTAGTACTAGTACTTCACATGATCTTGAGTCTATCTCTCTGTTAATACAGCCTAGTATTGTATTGGCTTTTTTTGTCGCTGCAATACACAGCTGGCCCATATGTAAATGATAGTTCGCTAGGACTTCAAGGTTCCTCTCATAGTTATTACTTGAGCCAAGTGCTACCCATTATGTCCCAGTACATTTGTTGTAAACCCCTTTTTCCCCTCCATTAAAATTGATTTTGTTAGGTAGGGCCCAGTGTTCAAATCTATCGAGATTCTCTATCTTGACCCTAGCTTCTGAAGTATTGGCTATTCCTGTCAACTTGGTTTCTAATTTATCAAGAAGTAGGTTAAGGTCTACTTTGTCAACTGCCTTACTGAAATTCAATGATACTATGTATTTGATTGGTCCGCTAATTTAGTCACTGTATAAGAATGAAATAACATTTGTTTGGAATGCTGTGTTTTTGAATAACCCATGTTGACTTCTGGTTACATATTTCCTTGCTTCTAGGTGTTTGTAGACCTTTTGTTTCGTTTGCGGGTTTTTTTTGGTTTTATGGTTGTGGAGATTTTGTGATGATGCATGAGTGGCATTTCGCTTTTATATATTTTTTAATAATAATTTTTATTAAATGTTTTAAAAACAGTCAGAAGACATAACAAGTATAAATAATTTTAAAAAACAAAAAAAATCAAGAGTGCAAAACAAAACACAGAACATATAAAACAATGGAAATGGAAAGGAAGAAGGAGAAAAGGAGAAGGAGAAAGAAGGAATGGAGTAGAAACAGAAGCAGAAGGAAGGAGTGGATGAATGGAAGAAGGAGCGAATGGAAGGAAGAGGAGGCCAAGCAGCCAAGCAGCCGGGTCGTGGAGTGGTGGAACTTTGGCCAAGGAGGACTGGGAGTGAGTGCATGGGACTGGAGGAGGTAAGCCGAGCCTGCACATGGCAGCATTTACCATCAGGCCGTGCTGTGGACCATCTAGCAGCACGGCACTAAATGCAGACTGAGGCCTGTGTGGCTGAAGAGGGCAGATGGATGGGGCCCTTTAAAGGGGCTGAACTGCGATCTTTCCCATCTGCCGGACTTTTTTGGACTATCTGACTTTACCCCTCCTACCCCTATGGATGTACCATCTCCTATTATATCTATTTGCACTTTACACTGCCACTTTACATCTGCAGTTTATCTGGACTCTGTTTTAACTTTAATTTTAACACTACTTTTAACTTGCAATTACATTCCCCTTGGTCTATACAACCTTCGTGTTCCCTAGAAATGTATTCAAGGCGTAACCTCCTTTGCCTGTGAGAGTCTCCCCTCTCGCAGGCTTGGCCCCCTAGTTTAACACGGGCCCACCTCGAGGATGGACTTATTGCTCCTGAGAGGTGGGCGAAGCGCAAACTCGGGGTTCCTTTTTAACTTTTTAATTCAGTTTTTAGGGGGCTGCAGGGAGGAGGGAGGGGATAGTCAGATGGGGGGACGTCAACTTATAAGGCCGGCCGGCGGAAGTAGAGAGAGGGGGGAGGGGGGGTCGTTTCCACTGAGGTATTTCCCATCACTTCGGTCTTGGGGAGGGGCAGGGGCGGTGGGAGATGGGATGGACACTGGTTGGAGGACCGTAGTCGCTGGTTACAGGCGGTCACGCGCCCCGACCCCCCATGTTCCCATCGCAGTCTAGGTGGGCAAGAACCACAGACCCGGGGCCCTAGGCTGAGGGTTATGCAACGCCAGGTCCGTGGTACAAAAAGCCCCCCTCATCCATGACCTTGTGTCAGAGGGGGACCCGGACATTGTGGGTATTACGGAAACCTGGTTGGGCCACGAGGGAGGATTACCCCTCGTGGAAATGTGCCCACCAGGCTACCGAGCCTTCCATCAGCCTAGGGCTCTAGGGAGGGGTGGGGGGATGGCGATTATGGTTAGGGAAGGTCTTGAGCTGAAGGAGACCACGATCCCTCAGACGACCGGGTGTGAGTCCCTCCTCGTGAAATGGGGCCTAGAGAGGCACTTGGGCGTGTTAGTTGTATACCTGGCTCCTCGCTATGCAACAACAGCCCTGCCCGAGCTCCAAGAGGTGATAGCTGAGGCGGCGGTTGAGACCCCCAGACTTTTGGTGATGGGGGACTTTAACCTGCCATCGGTAGGTGAAACCTCTGGTGCAGCTCGGGAGTTCATGGCTTCCATGACAGCCATGGATCTGACCCAGGTAGTTTTAGGCCCTACCCACGAGGGTGGACACACCCTGGACCTTATCTTCGTCTCGGACAGTGGAGTCGTGATCTGGGAATAGGGGATTTAATAATAATAATAATAATAATAATAATAATAATAATAATAATAATAATAATAATAATAATAATAATAATAATAATAATAATAATAATAATAATAATAATATTTATTTATATCCCGCTCTCTCTCCCCGAAGGAGATCATGCTCTCCTTCGGCTCGACTTTCCGATCAGTGCACCTCACCGCGGGGAGGCGGAACCGGACATTCCTATATGGTTCCGCCCCAGGCTCCTAATGGACCCAGTAAGGTTCCAAAGGGAGCTTGGGCCAATTCCTGTGGACTTGCCCCGCAACTCGACTGAGGACCTAGTGGCCGCATGGTTAAGTGCGGCCAAGGGAGCCTTGGACCGAGTCGTGCCCTTGCGGCCTCTCTTGCAGCGACAATCCACCCGGGCCCCTTGGTTCACCAAGGAGCTGAGGGAGATGAACCGCCACAAGAGACGCCTAGAGAGCAGATGGAGATCCTCTCGCTCCGAAGCCGACCGAACACTAGTGAGAACCCATATTAGATCTTACTTAGTGGCGATAAGGGCGGCCAAACGCGAGTATTGTGCCACCCTTATTGCATCCGCAGATAACCGCCCTGCCGCCCTGTTTGGGGTGACCCGGTCCCTCCTTCAACAGAGGCCGCGGGAAGCCCCTCTACAGGGTCGAACAGAGGAATTTGGGATTTATCTGCAGGAGAAAATCACTCGGATTCGGAGCGAGCTGCCCTCCATCGACAGTGATCCAGTCGAGCGGTCCGACTCTGTTCTTGAGACACCATCTTGGGAGGAGTTTGATTTTGTTACTACCGAGGATATGGACAAGTTGTCAAAGAGACTTAAGGCCACCACATGTTTATTGGACCCGTGTACCTCCTGGCTTGTACTGGCATCCTGGGAGACGACACAAGGCTGGTTCCTGAACATTGTCAACGGATCTTTGAGTGAGGGGTCCTTGCCTGCCGTCTTGAAAGAGGCGGTAGTAAGGCCCCTCCTCAAGAAGCCGTCCCTGGATCCAGCATTATTAGAGAACTATCATCCTGTCTCCAACCTTCACTTTTTAGTGAAGGTTGTTGAGAGTGTGGTTTCCGCGACACTTGGAGGAAGTTGATTATCTAGACCCGCGCCAGTCCGGCTTCCGACCCGGGCACAGTACCGAGACGGCATTGGTCACGTTGGTTGATGATCTCTGGAGGGTGCGGGATAGAGGATATTCCTCTATCCTAGTCCTATTAGACCTCTCAGCGGCTTTTGATACCATCGACCATGGTATCCTATTGCGCCGACTGGGGGGGTTGGGGCTGGGAGACACCGTTCTGCGGTGGTTCTCGTCCTACCTCTCTGGTCGGTCGCAATATGTGTTGGCAGGGGGGCAGAGGTCGGCCTCGAGACCCCTCGTATGTGGGGTTCCTCAAGGGTCGGTCCTCTCGCCCCTACTGTTAACACATATATGAAGCCGCTGGGCGAGAT
The DNA here is from genome assembly GCA_039707465.1 of Rhabdophis nuchalis. Lineage (NCBI taxonomy): Eukaryota > Metazoa > Chordata > Lepidosauria > Squamata > Natricidae > Rhabdophis > Rhabdophis nuchalis. The sequence continues at coordinate 27,463,145 of CM077646.1, read as the reverse complement.
CATCCGTCGTTTTGGGGTGGGATATCATCTGTACGCTGATGATACTCAGCTGTACATATCTACCCCAGACCCCCCCCCCCCCAACGATGCCGTCGAGGTCATGTCCCGGTGTTTGGAGGCCGTACGGATCTGGATGAGTAGTAACAAACTGAAGCTCAACCCGTCCAAGACTGAGTGGCTGTGGCTTCCGGCAGCCCGGTTCAGCCAGATTACTCCAACTCTGGCCATTGGGGGTGAAACACCAGCCCCCGTGGAGAGGGCGTGCAAATTGGGTGTCCGCCAGCATTCCCGGCTGTCCATGGAGGACTATGGCCAGGGGGGCGTTTCATCAGGTATGCCTGATGCGCCAATTGCGCCCCTTACTGGACAGGGATGCCTTACGCACAGTCACTCAAGCACTCGTGACCTCTCAACTCGACTACTGTAATGCTCTCTACATGGGGCTTCCCTTGAGGTGCACTTGAAAGCTGCAGTTAGTCCAGAATTCAGCCGCGCGGGTGATTACGGGAGCGCCTAGACGCTCCCACATAACACCAATCCTGCGCGAGCTGCACTAGCTTCCTGTGGTCTTTCGGGTGCGCTTCAAGGTTCTGACAACCATCTTCAAAGCGCTCCATGGCTTGGGGCCTAGTTATATGCGAGACCGCCTCCTGCCCCATACATCTCTTAGACCGATACGCTCCCACAGAGAGGGCCTTCTCAGGGTGCCGTCGGCCGGGCAATGTCGACTGGCGACACCCAGGGGAAGAGCCTTCTCTGTGGCGGGCCCAGCCCTTTGGAATGACCTACCCCCTGAACTTCGCACCATCTCCGACCTCCGCCTCTTCCGCAAGTGTCTAAAGACACATTTGTTCCATCTAGCCGGCCTTGCGTAACCTCCACAACTGACTTTTAGATAGTTTTTAATTTGGGGAGTTTAATTTGGTTTTAGCTCAGGATTTTATTGAATAGGTTTTTAAAAAATTTTATATGGTTTGTATGTATTTTTAATATTCCTGTGTGCCGCCCTGAGTCCGTTGGAGAAGGGCGAGGTATAAATTGAATAAAATGAAAAAAATGAACAATATAAAATAATTTTACAGCTTTCTATACCGGCTTTCCTGCTTAGCTTTTGTACTTATCCCTTCTGCATTGACTTCCTATTACTATATCCTTATATTGTAATATAGCAAACACAATATTAACACTTATAATGATATTCATTATTTGTATCACCATATTCTCTATTTTCTGTTTTGGCTTCTGATTTCTAGCCACTTGTACATTTTATTCCATACTTTATAAAAGCGATTCTTCTCTTTCAATTTTATTGTCATTTTGCCCATTTCTGTGCATTCGAGTATTTTTCTGATTATAGTTTCATCTGAGGGTGTATTAATTTTTTCCCCTGTTTTCTGCGAAAGCAATCCTTGCTTCAGTGAGTATGTGTATGATTATGTATTAAGATTCTTTGTCTATTTTTTAGTACAGCAGTCCTAAAAAAAATGCTTATGTTTTAAGTTCTATTTTTCGCTCAGTAATTTCTTCCATCCATTTCCGAATTTTACACCAGCATATCCTTGAGATGGGGCACATCCACCACATGTGATAGAATGTTCCCAGCTTGTGGCTGCATCTCCAACATTTGGGGGATAAATTTGGGTACTAATTCTGACAATTAGTGATATCTGTAGTTTAGTCCAATTATCCAAATCTTTTTCTATCTGTTGTAGCAGTTTGTTGTAGTTATCTTCTTTTATTGCAACACATTTTGCCGATAGCCATATTTCCAAATATTTAACCTTCTTGGCCCTCAAAATTCCCAGTTTCTCCTCCAGGTCTTCATTTTGTCTTTTGGTTAAATTCTTAGTTAATATTTTAGTTTTCTCTTTGTTTATTTTAAGCCCTGCCACTTTGCCGAATTGGTTTATATCTTGTAATAGTTTTACTCCAGTTTCTAAGGGCTCCTCTACAATTATATCTTGAAGTTGCCCTCTTTTTATTTTTTATTTTTTATTGGAACATTAAAAAGCAAAGGCTTACAAAATAAGACATTAAATGATACAAAGTGATTGCAGAGAGTATTACAATATAACTAGAGTTATACCACTATAACTAACATTTACCACTTATTAATTTAATACATATCTCCAATAAGAAAGGCGGGAAAAATAATATATGAAAGAAACCAGGGCAAAGTGAAGAAGTGTAGTCAAAGCATATAGAGATTCTAAATCAGCAATGTTCAGTCCGCTTCTTTAAATTCCTTTGTAGCCAAGCGTACCAGCGATCCCAGCACATATAGAATAGCGACTCTTGTTTGTCTCTCAATAGGCCGGTAAGCTTGTCTGCTTCTGCACAGTCCATAATTTTAGCGATTAACATTGACTCTGATGGAATGTCACTGGATTTCCATTTTTGGGCAAAAGCAATTCTAGCTGCAATAATGATGTGGAGAGTTAAGTACCAATTAGATTTGTTTAAATTATCTGGTTTCATGCCTAGTAAGAACGTTTCCGGAATCAACTTAATTCTACAGCCAGTAATTTCGAAAAGCCAATTTCAGATTCTGGTCCAATATATTCCTGCTCGAGGGCAAGTCCACCAAACATGGAAATAAGTTCCCAGAGCTACCTTACATTTCCAACAGATCGGAGAAGTCTCTGGGAACATCTTCGATAATCTAGCCGGAGAAAGATGCCACCTATATAACATTTTGTATATGTTTTCCTTATATGCAATTGACATTGTTAATTTTAGAGGTTTTTTTCCAAATTTCTTCCCATATCTCGAGATCAATTGAGTGTTCCAAATTTCTCCCCCAGGCAATCATTGAATCCTTAATCACTTCCTCTCCGATCCAACGCTCTAATAGGAATTTATAAAATTTGGACAAGAGCTTCTCATCATTCCCTGTAAATATTTTGTCTAATTCTTGCAGAGAGCTATAGATTCCCCCCTTATTTCTATCCTTATCTACTCTAGATTGAATCAAATTGTAAGACCACCAGTCTAGGTCACAGCCTAAGGCTGTCAAATCATTTCGGGATTTCAATCTCCCTGCAGAATCCAACAGTTCTTGGTAAGTTAGGGGTGTAGTTCTGTTATAAAGAGTTGGGTACATCATCGCCTCTAGAGGCGATAGCCACCTCGGGGCCATCAAATAAAATGCATTTCTGACTCGTTCCCAAGTACTCATCAAGATTCTACGGAGGTAGTGATCCATGAAGTGTTTATATTTTTTGGGGTTCTCCTGACTCAAAAAGAAATGCCACCCCCGTTGCAAATTATGGCCCTCAAGTATGAGGATTCTCCTCCTTCTTAACAAAGACCAATCTCTAACCCAGGATAGAATGGCTGCTTGATAATAAAGATCCCACTTTGGTAGACCAAAACCTCCCCTAGCTGAAGATTCCTGGAGCATTTTCAGTTTTATCCTGGGTTTCTTATTCTGCCAAATAAATCTGCGTACGCAGTGGTCCAGAGACTGAAAAAACTTGGTATCTAATAGGGCTGGAGCGGTCTGGAAGAGAAAGACCCATTTAGGTAGAATATATGTCTTGACTGCTGCCATCCTGCCTAATAACGATAATTGTAGTCCCTTCCAGTTTTCTAGCCTCTCTCTAGTTTGGGTGAGGAGTTTTAAGTAATTGTCTTCTTTAATAGTGGAACACTTAGGGAAGTTGCCCTCTTGATATAGTTTGTAATCCACACGTGTATTGAAAATGACAGATGAATAAAATTTACAAGGTTTTTTCATTTCCATGCCTTGCCAATAAGTATCTCCTGTCCCATCCATGTATTAACCAGGTTCAATTTTGCTTAATCCAGCACTTCCTAAGAAATAGCTATTGAGGACCTTTTGGTTGCACAGGTAGTCCTCATTTACCACGTCTTCCTTGAGCCTTCAATGATGCTATGGTAAAATAGAAGCAGACGTGCACCTGATCCACAAAATTTGTGGTAATCCTAGCACTTGTTCAGTGACTGCACTTCAGCAGTGACTGTGGTTTTGAAGGTGCAAGTAAAGGAGTTGCCAATAGTTACACATTTATGATGGTGGCAGCATCTGACACTCATGATCCCCATTTTTGACCTACCCAGCTAGCTTCTGACAAGCAAAATCAATGACTATACTGGCAGGAAATTGCAAGTCACAGTCGTATGAAATTGCCTTTAACAATCCACAGTAATTAGCTTAACTACAGAAGAAAAATGTAAGTTGGCACTGTCATGTAATATATCATTCTTAATGATTGAGCTGCTTAGTGATGCAAATATAAGATCCAATTGCGGTAGGTTAAGTAAGGACTACATGCGTGGGGTGTCACCGGAGGGATTGTATATAGTATTTTATTCCCTTATTTGCAGCTGATCACTTCTATGAGCAAAAGTGATGTATACTATTTTTCTTTTTTCACATCATCTCTAACCATTTTAAAAACAATTAAAGTTACATTTTTCTTTGAATCTTACAGATGAACAGGATGACAATGAGAGCACTCTGGACAACTGAAAATAACAAGCAACCTTGAAAAGGGAAGAAAATCAAGCCAGAAATCAAAATATTTTCCATTTCCTGCAGAAAACCATAGATTCTGATCCTCCTCCAGCAGCTAATAGCCAAAAGAGAGAAAATCAAGAAGGAATAAGCATATTATGCAGAACTCAGGGATACATTACATGAAAAAGTGAAGGTAGAAACCTTATGAATATTGAGATTGTGGGAAAGGTTTCATTAAAAATTCCGATCTCCTGAGACATAAGACCATGCACACAGGAGAGAAAAACTCTGAATGTCCTGATTGTGGGAAAAGTTTTAGTCAGAGTTCCAGGCTGATGAAACACCAGAGGACTCACACAGGAGAGAAACCATTTGAATGTTCTGACTGTGGGAAACGTTACAGTCGGAATTACCACCTGGTGATACACCAGAGGACTCACAGAGGAGAGAAACCCTTTGAATGTCCTCTCTGTGGGAAAAGCTTTACTGACAATTACAGTCTGGTGACACACCAGAGGATTCACACAGGAGAAAGGCCCTTTGAATGCCATATCTGTGGGAAAGGTTTCAGTCAGAATACCAATCTGGTGACTCATCAGAGGACTCACACAGGAGAGAAACCCTTTGAATGTCCTGATTGTGGGAAAAGTTTTAGTCAGAATTCCAGGTTAGTTAGACACCGGAGGTTTCACACAGGAGAAAGGCCCTTTGAATGTCCTATCTGTGGGAAAAGCTATGTCGATAATTCCAGCCTGGTGATACACCAGAGGATTCACACAGGAGAAAGGCCATTTGAATGCTGTATCTGTGGAAAAGGTTTCAGTCAAAATTCCCATCTGGTGATTCATCAAAGGACTCACACAGGAGAGAAACCCTTTGAATGTTCTGATTGTGGGAAATGCTTCATTGATAATTCCAACTTAGTTAGACACCAGAGGACTCACGTAACAGGGAAACCATTTGCATGTCTCTATTGTGGAAAAAATTTCAGTCAAAATTCCTATCTAGTGACACACGAGAAGACTCACACTGCAGAGAAACCCTTCAAATGTCCTGATTGTGGGAAAGGTTTCAGTCAGAATTCCAAGTTAGTTAGGCACCAAAGAATTCACACAGGAGAAAGGCCCTTTGAATGTCCTATATGTGGGAAAAGCTTTAACGATAATTCCAGTCTGGTGACACACCAGAGGATTCACACAGGAGACAAACCCTTTGTATGTCCTATCTGTGGGAAAGATTTTAATAATAATTCTAGCCTGGTGGCACACCAGAGGACTCACACAGGAGAGAAACCCTTTGAATGTCCTATCTGTGGGAAAGGTTTTAGTGATAATTCCAGCCTGGTGAGACATCAGAGGACTCACACAGGAGAGAAGCCATTTGAATGTACTATCTGTGGGAAAAGGTTTAGTGATAATTCTAATCGGGTGGCACACCAGAGGACTCACACAGAAAAAAAACTCTATGAATGTCCTGATTGTGGGAAAGATTTCTGTCGGAATTCAAGCCTGGTGACTCATCAGAAGACTCACACCGTGAAGAAATCTTTGAAATGTCCAGATTGTGGGAAAATTTTCATTAAAAATTTTAACTTGGTTAGACACCAGAAGATTCACACAAGAGAGAAACCCTATAAGTGCCTTGGCTGTAGGAAAAGTTTTAATCTGAGTTCCAGCCTGATGAAACACCAGAGGACTCACAGGGTGAAGAAATCTTTGAAATGTCTAGTCTGTGGACATTACTTTAAGAATAAATCATCCCTTATTGCCCATAAGGTAATCCATATGTAGAAAAGTAGTTGTCTTTAGGCTTGAGAATGCTTGAATTTTATTTGTATTCTCCCATTGAAATGGGTTGATTTAATTTTGAACTGTTTCTTTTTGCTCAAACGTTTCTTAGAATTAAATTTGTAGGTGGAGAGAAAAGGAAATGGAAATTTCTGGTTATCAGCAGAATCTTCTGGATATTTCCTTTTCCACCCCACCCGACCTCACACCCTTCTCCCTTTTACCTTTTGAAGCTCTCTTAACCTCAGGTTGGGGAGGGAGGGAAGGACATATACCATTTGGCCTCATGACTTTGTCCTGCAAGCAGCCACCATTTTCAGTAGGCGCTGGATTCATCCCTTGTGTTAACTATGGTAATGGTGCAGTGGCCAAACCTCGTCGTGAGGCAAACTGCAACATAACATACAGTACGCATTCTTGACTCACATTCTTCTCTGCCTTCTCAGAAGGGAAGCAAGAGTGAACGAAAATGCAGTCAAGTGGAAATGGTTGGAGCGCACTTAGAGGAGTTTAGCCACACCTTGCACGCACTACGCAATAAGCTATGCAGTGTCTGGCCCCACGTGGCTGCAGAAGTCAGACTGTGCAAAAAGTGTCAGGGCATGGGGTGCCTACCTGCGATGGTCCTAAGTCTATGATGGTGAACTTTCCACTTGGGTGGAGAGTTGGACTAAATGACCTACAAGGTCCCTTCGAACTCTGTTAATCTGTTACTGGAGATTCATATCTACCTAAAAGCTGGCCAGCTAATTTTTGGCCTTCCAGCGTATTGGGGAAGGCAATTTTAGCCCTCCCCAGCCTTCAGGAATGTCTGTGGAGCCTGGGGAGGGCTAGCCCATTGGGCCCATTTTTGCCCTCCCCAGTCTTCAGAGGCTTTCTTGTAGCCTGGGGAGGGTGACAATGGCCACCCACTGCCCCCTGGAGGAAATTCCAAGCTCAGCTTGGAGGCGAGCAGTGTGCCTGTGGGAGGGGTGTGTGTGCTTTGCATTATGGGTGCCAGCATGTGCCTATGCTATTGTGTGCACGCACTTGCATTTTTGGCCACCATCAACAAAAAGGTTAGCCATAACTGTCCTAAGGGAAGCCGGTAAGACATCCCCTGAAACTCAGACCTGGTGCTTATTTTGGGGCCCAAAAGAAAATAAAATTGGGTCTTATCAGCGAAACACAGGTATGTATACTGTATATGTATAATCATTCCCCAGCACCTCCAGGTATATTTGATGCTAACTCTTGCAATTCTAGGAACACATGATTGACCGAAGTCAACAAATAAATTTCATAACTGAATGGATATTTGACATCTATATTGAAAATGTAAATGTAAATAATTAACATATGAGGTTCAGTTAGCTTTCCTTTTATTTTATATGAAAATGTAAATAATTAACATATGAGGTTCAGCATCTTTCCTTTTATTTTAATATATGGCTTTGGATCTGTTTTTTTTAAATATTGTGCAGCCATTTTGTAAACCCTAATTAAACTAACCCTTTTATGTGAATCTTGCAGGCAAAAGAATGCCAAAGAGAACACTTTTGAGAACTGAATCACAAGCAGCATTAAAATGCAAAGGAAACCAAGGCAGCAATCAAAATCTTATTTCTTCTGGAAATCGAAAACTTTTCTTTCCCTGCAGCTTACAGATAAGGAAGACAAAACAAGGAAAAGAGTTTTGAGCTGGAGAAGAAATAGAGTATCTGGAAGAAACATATCAAAATATCAAAGGGAATAATTTCCTACTTCAGAAAAAGTGGGAAATATCTGGATGTCAGTGGAAACAATAAAGGCAATTTGGACAGTCAGATAAGACAGACCATAATGGAGGCCTCGCCCTGTGAGAAAGGAAACAGTTACTTGAATTTATGTTCCATCCAACAAGGGATTGAGAATATTTTTGATGTTTTTGAGAATCCAGGAATATCAGTGGTGGAAAAGATCCACTGATCTGCCTATTGTGGGATCAACAAAGATTGTAGAATTATGCTTGAGAGGATCCACCCTGGAGAAAAGCCATATCAGTGTTCCCAATGCAGCAAAAGCTTTAGTCAGAACAGTTCCCCGTTGTTCATGGAAAGCTCACACCAGAGAAAAACCCTACCAGATGTCCCAATGTGGCAAAAAGTAATAATATACCAGTGGACCTACACAAGAGAAAGCCCATATGAATATCCAGATTGTAAGAAAAAATTCAGTTGAACTTTCAGTTTGGCAATACACCAGAGGATTCACATAGTGGAGAAGCCTTTTGAACGTCCTGACTGTGAGAAAAGGTTCAGTCATACTTTTGAACTGGTGATACACCACAGGAGAAAGACCCTTTGAATGTCCTGACTGGTGAAAGATTTAGTCATAATTTTAAATTGGTGATACACCAGGGGATTCCCAGAGGAGTGAAACTTTTTCAACGTCCTGACTGTGGGAAAAGGAATGGCATTTGGGATGGTTGGTATATTAAGTCTTTGGGCTTCTGTCTGGAGGAAGAGAGAATAATCAAGAATATTTGTACTACCTGTCTTATAGATGTATCTGCACACCCCCACTATTCAAAGACACACGAAGGCTATCCCCTTCACCTACCTCCAGATAAAACAGGGGTTCTCAAAGTTTTTTAACGGAGCCAATTCATGATCCCTTAAAGTGTTGGAAGGACAGACCAGCTGGTGGGGCTTGGCTAAGTCATCCTGTGACTGACTGGGCATGGCTAGGTCATGTGACTGGGTGGGGTTGGCCAATTTAGCAGTCCATTCAGGAGCAAAATACCTTCACCTCCAAGTGATGGGATCAAGACAGGACATGACTTTCACCCCAGTCATTGAAAAAGGGGAAACAATACAGTTCCATTAAGGAAGGAAGGCTAGAGGTAATAGATAAGAGAATAAAATCAAATACACATGTCTGACTGGATTAGGACAAATGAAGTGATAATTAAGACCCATCCTTTGGGAAACAAGTAAAAATAATCAAATAATAAAAGCTCACAAAGGAAACTTCAAAATTACAAAATACTGTAAACTATAAAAATCCTTGCACTCATCAAGCTAATTTGTCAACTGTCCCAGAACTGCATGCTGTGGTTCTGCTCATTAATAAATGGACTTCCTTTCCTTCCTGAGCAGCTAGCCTCCATTTTATTTCCAGAGCCTCCTGGCTTGGAACTGAAACAGATGGATTTTTCCCCCAACACCTAGTTCTTGGAGGTGCCTGCTTGTTACCCCGGTGGTAGCAGCACCCACATGCTGACAAATTGGTTGCTACAATCTTGGTTTTGGAGCTGGGAGAAAAAAAATTATTTGATGGAAAATGTTTCATTTCTAAAAAAAGCATTGTGCTGCTCTTTAAATAGCTTTTGAGAATGAAAGAAATGGGTATTGTCAGCATTGCTGTGAATGTGGGTGTAAGATAATGTAATCCTGTCTTCCCAACACATGGGAGATGCTTCCATTTCTTTCATTCCTCTCTCAGGGCTTTTTTTTAAAATTTCCAAATAATCCAAACAACAAAGAGTTGGAACAGAGAACTGGAATTTTAGCTATGGAAATGAATGAGATGATATTGCTGAGTTTAGAAGAGACCAAAGAATTGTAGGTTTGTTCATTTCACTAACACAATTCAGAGGACTTGTTATATATAATGGTTCATGCTAAGTCCTCAGACTTGGGATCAAGTACTCCCATTGGCTAAAGCATGCACTCAGTTTGGGCTGGAGAATTACAGGTCCCTTATTGGTTAATCGTCTGACAGCTGACCCTATTATAAGAGCAGTCAGATGGGCGGTTCTTTGTTACAGTTCGTATTAAACAGTTTGAAGCAGCTCCCTGCCTCCGTGTTTTTACCTCAGAGAACAGTCTTGAGCAGGTCACTTTCCAAATGATCCATCTGCCAAAGGATGCCCACAACCAGGGGCTAAGTGAAGCAGCCTCCCATTTCACTCGGCTAAGATGCAAAGATAAAAAATGACTTGATAGCATTTAATCAGTGGAAACTTGTTGCAAACGCCTTAGGGAGAAACTGGAGAAGGATTGTTTTTCTGCCTCCTATCTGGAGATGGTGCTCAAACAGCTCACACCCGTGCTTAGAAAGAGGATAATACCTGCGTTTGAGCTTAAAGGGGTTAAAATCATCGAGTACTGTGTTGCTAGAAACGATGGAAAAAGTAGAAGAAAAAAAGTGCAGTTCTCTTTTGAAAAAGCACCGTTGGAACAACTGAACTTCCTGTTCCGGATGACTCATGGGAGGAGGGTGGTGTGCAAATCGGCTTCTCTGCTGTTCCCATGGTGGAAGGAGCTGCTTGAAGGTGAGTGGAGGGCAGGTGGGAGGAGAGTCCTGGAATCAGAGAAACAAGTGGGCTGAAGCATCTCAGCTGCTGCTGTTGCAGGTTCCTTCCCTCCCCGAATTTAAGCCCACTGGTGCTGCACGCTGTGAAACTGGTGCCTGCAATTTTCCTTCTGGTGGGAAGATGGAAAAAGTCTCCTTCGAGTGAAGGTGGATTCTTTGGGAATGGCTTCCCTTCAGAGGTTGTGGCTGCTCCCATCACTGGAGGGTTTGTGGCCGAGCTGGGAGGGACCTTGCAGGTCTCCTATTCCGACGCCCTGATCAAGCAGGAGACCCAATCTCCTTTCAGACCAATGGCTCTCCTGTCTCTGATTAAAAGCCACCAAGGATGGAGCTCCCACAACCTCTGAAGGGAAATTCTTCCACTGGTTCACTGTTCTCAGTGTCAGGAAATCTCTTTTTAGTTTTAGGCTGAGTTTCCATGCAGTTCCTGGTTCTGCCTTCAGGGGCTTTGGAGAATAGGTTGACCCCTCCCCCTCCCTATTTTGTGGCAACTCCTCAAGTATTGGAAGATGGCTGTCATGTCATCCCTAGTCCTTCCTTTCACTGGACTAGACATACCCAATTCCTGCATCTCCTTCATTTAGCCTCCAGGCCCTTAATCCTCTTTGTTGCTCTTTTTCTCTCAACATCTTTTTTATGATATGGTTACCAACCTGTGTACAATTTGCTAAGTGTGGTCTTGCTCTTTATAAAGTAGTACTAGTACTTCACATGATCTTGAGTCTATCTCTCTGTTAATACAGCCTAGTATTGTATTGGCTTTTTTTGTCGCTGCAATACACAGCTGGCCCATATGTAAATGATAGTTCGCTAGGACTTCAAGGTTCCTCTCATAGTTATTACTTGAGCCAAGTGCTACCCATTATGTCCCAGTACATTTGGTGTAAACCCCTTTTTCCCCTCCATTAAAATTGATTTTGTTAGGTAGGGCCCAGTGTTCAAATCTATCGAGATTCTCTATCTTGACCCTAGCTTCTGAGGTATTGGCTATTCCTGTCAACTTGGTTTCTAATTTACCAAGAAGTAGGTTAAGGTCTACTTTGTCAACTGCCTTACTGAAATTCAATGATACTATGTATTTGATTGGTCCGCTAATTTAGTCACTGTATAAGAATGAAATAACATCTGTTAATACAGCCTAATATTGTATTGGCTTTTTTTGTCGCTGCAATACACAGCTGGCCCATATGTAAATGATAGTTCGCTAGGACTTCAAGGTTCCTCTCATAGTTATTACTTGAGCCAAGTGCTACCTATTCTATACCAGTGGCATTTGGTTTTCCTTGCATAAGTGTAAAACCTTATCCCCCCCCCCCCCCCCAATTGAATTTCATTTTGTTAGGTAGAGCCCAGTGTTCAAATCTATTGAGATTCTCTATCTTCTAAGGCAGGGGTCCCCAACCCCCGGTCGTGAACCCGATGCCGGTCCGCAACTTGATAGGAACCGGGCCGCAGGGCCGGAGAGGAGGAGGAGGGAGGAGGGGGCAGCCCCCTGGGCAAAGCGCACGCCGGGGGCAGGAGAGCGCAGGCGCAGCCGCTCACACTGTTGGGGGCCGAGAGGGGCGAGTGAGCCTACTCACACATACATCTCCCGTGCGCGCATGCGCCACCTGTTCCCCTCCCCCCGCTCCCCCTCTACGCCAGCCGAGCCATGCCCACCGGTCCACGGAATTTTCTTTAAAATGAAACTGGTCCCTGGTGCCAAAAAGGTTGGGGACCACTGTTCCAAGTTGCTGGCTATTCCTGCCAACGGTATCATTCCCATTTGATTCCTTCATGGATTATATTCTATTGCTCCTTTTTATATTTTATTGAATTCCAGTAGGACGTGGTCACTTGCCCAAGTTTCTGACAACTTCAACTCCTTCTATCGCTTCTCTGTTAGTAAGAATTAGGTCAACTATAGTTTTTCCCCTAGTTTCCTACTCTACCTTTTGGATGATAAAGTTGTCAGTCAAATTGGTTAGGAATCTGTTCAATCTCGTGTTTGCTGTATAGTTTGCCTCCCAGTTTATATCAGGACAATTAAAATTTCCCATTACAACTTGATGTTGTGCTCTTGATATAGTTTGTAATCCACACCGGTACTAAAAATTACAAACGAATAACATTTACAAGTTTTTTACTCCCATGTCTTGCCACTAAGTATGGTATTTCCTGTCCCATCCATGTATTAACCAGATTCAATTGTGCTTAATCCATCTTTGGCTGCACAGGTAGATCTCATTTACTACTTCTTATCTGAGCCTTCAAAGTTACTATGGCACCGTAGAAGCAGATGTGCACAAAAATTTGTGGTAATTCTAGGACCTGTTCCATGACCGCGGGTCAGCAGTGACTGTGGCTTTGAAGGTGCAGGAAAAGGAGTTGCACCAATTGGGGTTCTGCCAAAAGTTTTAGATTTATTATGGTGGCAGCATCTCACACTCATAATGCACGTTTGTGACCTTCCCAGCTAGCTTCTGACAAGCAAGATCAGTGGGTATACTGGCAGAAAATTGCAAATTCCATGAGCAAAAGGGGTGCTTCAAAGTGTGCAGAGGCTTTTGGCATCATTTCATCAGTTAAAGCCCCCACACCTCTAAATTTAGTGCAGAAGTTTTGACTAACCATTCTCGGACATTTTTTCAGGCATTAACGAAAGATATTTTCTTCATATATACATGTGTGGGTGAGTGTATCTGTATTTCTCTCTATGCATATATTTGCAATTACATAACCTATCCCCAGCACTTCCATATATATTTGATAACAATTTGCATTGCTAAGAATTTGTGATTGACCCAACTAAATAACTAAATTTGATTGAATGGCTATTTGAAGAGGAATTTCTTATAAGAATCATTAATAATGCAAGTAACTATTGTAGTATTGGGGAATGTTTGTTTTTTCATTGTAATATATACTGGTTTTTTCGGAGCATAAGACACACCAGAGTTTAAGATGTACCAAGTTTTTGAAGAGGCAAATTGAAAAAAAAAAAAAAAGGGTTTTGCACTCTGCAGGTCTCCCAAAAATGGCCCGTTCTTTGTGAAAACTGGCCTGTTTTTTTATGAAAAAAAGGGCATGCATAACTTTTAGGAGGCTTGTAGTGTGCTCCTGAAGGCTGGGGGTCCAAAAATGAGCCATGAAAACAGGCCTGTTTCTTGTGGAAAGGCATGCATACCCTTTAGGAGGCTGATAGAGTGCTCCTGGTGACTGGGGGGGGGGGGGGGGACGACAAAATGAGCAAACATCTCTAACTATTTTATTATTATTATTCACATTTGTAAACCGCACCCATCTCACCACAAAGGGACTCGGGGCGGCGAGTTTTATTTTATTTTATAAACAACTAGCTCATAACCTGGGTATGTATTTATCCCAATCCTGTATTAGAGGGAGCCTACTTCTGGAGTACTGTGAAGCCGTTACCATGATAACTCCACTGTGCTGTACAGTAGAAGCCAACAGGCTGTATCTTAGCAACTTGAATTCAAAATGCACATTATCACTGTCAATATTACTGTGACTTGACATAATTCAGTCCTTTTTATTTTAGTGTCTCGGGTGTTCTGGATTATGCTGAAACACACAAACACAGACCTGACAGACATACACAGAAACAGTGTTTGTTTCCAGACAGTAAGCTGTGTACCAAGTTTGGCTGAAATTGCTTGAGGTGTTCTAGAGTTATGCTGGAATACACACACACACACACACACACACACACACACAGAGAGCGCCATTTATATATATTAAAGCTACACTTTTCTTTGAATCTTACAGACAAACAGGATGGCAATAAGAGTACTTGGGACAACTGTAAATAACAAGCAACATTGAAAAGGGAAGAAAACCAAGCCAGAAAGCAAAATATTTTCCATTCCCTTCAGAAAACCATACAATTCTCCTCCTCCTCCCGCAGCTGTTAGACAAAAGAGAGAAAATCAAGAAAGAATAAGCAGAATATGCAGAACTCAGGGATACATTACATGAAAAGTGAAGGGAGATTATGTATCATTCAGCAAAAGTCCGTGGGGAGGAAAAGATCAATAGTAAAGCTACGTAGAACAGACAGGATTACAGGCCTCTCCCTATGAGGAAGAAGACAGCTTCAATGAAAGCACCACTAAACCAGGTATTGTCCATATTTTTGACCTCCTCAAAAATATCAGCTGTGGAAAAACTCCATAGATTTGCCTTTTGTGGGAAAAGCATAGATTGCAAATCCCAGCTGATTATGCACAAGAGGAGCCAGAAAGGAGAAAAGCATACAAATTACCTGAATGTGGCAAAAAACTATGGCCACAACAGCTCCCTTGTAGTTCATGGAAACACCCGCACAAAGGAGGGAAGCCATACAAATGTTCGCAATTCAGTAAATGCTTTAGTGAGCATGGTAACATGGTGCTGCATGAGATAACTTACAGAAAGGAGAAAACATGATTGTGCAGATTGTGTGAAAGTTTCATTAAAATTTCACAGGTCTTGAGACACTAAAGAGCGCACACACAGGAATAAAACCATTTGAACATCCTTTCTGTGGAAAATGTTTCATTGAGAATTCCTTCCTGTTGAAGCACCCCGAGGATTCCCACAAAAGTGAAACCACTTGAATGTCCTGATTGTGGATAAATTTTTAGTCACAATTTCAGAATGGTGATTCATCAGTAGATTGACTCCAAAGATAAACTGTATGAGTGTCTACATTGTGAGAAATGTTTCATTAGAAATTCCCAACTCCTGAGACGCAAGACCATGAACGCACAAAATAAACCCTTTGAATGTCCTGACTGTGAGAAAAGCTTTAGTTGTAATTACAACCTGGTGACACACCAGAGGACTCACACGCAAGATAAACACTTTGAATGTCCTATCTGTCAGAAAAGCTTTAGCAGTAATTCCAGCCTGGTGACACACCAGAGGACTCACGCAGGAGAAAAAACATTTGAATGTCCTGATTGTGGGAAAAGTTTCAGTCAAAATTGCCATCTGGTGACTCATCAGAGGACTCACACAGGAGAGAAACCCTTCAAATGTCCTATCTGTGGCAAAGGTTTTAGTGATAATTCCAACTTGGTTAGACACCAGAGGATTCACACAGGAGAGAAACCCTTTGAATGTCTCTATTGTGGGAAAAGTTTCAGTCAGAATTGTTACCTAGTGATACACCACAGGACTCACACAGGAGAGAAACCCTTCAAATGTCTTGATTGTGGGAAAGGTTTCAGTCAGAATTCCAGGTTAGTTAGTCACCAAAGGATTCACTCGGGAGATAAACCCTTTGAATGTCCTGATTGTGGCAAAGGTTTCAGTCAGAATGCAAGCCTGGTGACTCATCAGAGGATTCACACAGGAGAGAAACCCTTTGAATGTCCTATCTGTGGAAAAGGTTTTAATAATACTTCTAGCCTGGTGGCACACCAGAGGACTCACACAGGAGAAAAGCCCTTTGAATGTCCTATCTGCGGGAAAGGTTTTAGTGATAATTCCAGCCTGGTGAAACATCAGAGGACTCACACAGGAGAGAAGCCATTTGAATGTCCTATCTGTGGTAAAAGGTTTAGTGATAATTCCAATGTGGTGGCACATCAGAGGACTCACACAGGAGAAAAGCCCTACGAATGTCCTGATTGTGGGAAAGGTTTCCATCGGAATTCAAGCCTGGTGACTCATCAGAGGACTCACACGCTGAAGAAGTCTTTGAAATGTCTGGTCTGTGGACTTTACTTCAAGCACAAATCATCCCTTTTTACACACAAGGTAATCCATATGTAGAAAAGTAAATGACTTTGGAGTAGAGAATGCTTGAATTTCATTTGTGTTCTCCCATTGAAAGTGTAAGTGAGGAATGGGTTGATTTAATTTTAGACTGATTCATTTTGCTCAAACATTTCTTAGAATTAAATTTGTAGGTGGAGAGAAAAGGAAATTTTTGGTTTTCAGCAGAATCTTCTGGATATTTCCTTTTCCAGAAGTAGTGAAATTCCTTAAAAAGAAATTTTGGATGGAGCTTTTGTCTGTTGATTGTGAAACTCCTATATGTGGAGTTTCAGCCTTTTATCTTCGTTTCAGCCAGGTTTTGAGCCCCAGAATTCCGCAGCCAGCATAAAAGTAGTCCTCAAAATATAACTATGATGGGCCTTGAGTTACTGGTGCATGTTGCAAGGCTGTTAAGTGAAATTCCTTTCCTTTACGGAAAAAAATCATACGGAAGTTAAGAGTGTTTTAATCAGCTGAGAAAAAGTTTGGATGCAGCTTGCGAAGGCTATGCGATAAGCTACACGGTGTCTGGCCGCAATTGGCTGCAGAAGTCAGACGGCGGTGCAAAAGGTGTCAGGGCATGGGGGTTACCTACGTGCGATGGTCCTACGTCTATGATGGTGAACTGTCCACTAGGGTGGAGAATTGGAGTAGATGACCTAAAAGCTCCCTTCCAACTCTGTTAATCTGTTACTGGAGATTCATATCTACCTAAACGCCGGCCAGCTGATTTTCAGCCTTCCTGAGGATTGGAGAAGGCAATTTCCTCCTCCCCAGGCTTCAGGAAAACCTCTGGAGCCTGGGGAAGGCTAGCCCATTGTGCCCATATTTCGCCCTCCCCAATCTCTGGACCCTTTCCTGGAGCCTTGGGAGGTTGAAAATGGCTTTCCCCTGGAGGAAATTCCAAGTTCAGCTTGGAGGCGAGCAGTGTGGCTGTGGGAGGGGAGTTGTGCATGCATGCAGGGGGAGTGCTTTGCATTAGTGGTGACTGGCATAAAATAATTTTAGAAACTTGCTGTGAGCTTTGCGAATGGGGACGTGGAGGTAGGCCTCTTTTAGATCTACGGAGGTTAATGTGTCCCCTGGCTTGATGCAGCCCAGGATGGATTGCATCTTGAATCTTTGGTAAGCTATATAATAGTTTAGCCTTTTTAAATCGAGGATTCCCCTCCACCCCCCGAAATTTTGGGGCACCAGGATGAAATAAAAGCCTACCCCTTCCTGACCTGGTGGAACCAGTTCTATGGCCCTGTTGTCCCTGAGATGACTGATCTCATAGAAATCGATCCAGGGGGAGCACATATCTATATTTATATATTTATATTTATTCAATTTATACCCCGCCCTTCTCCAAACGGACCCAGGGCGGCGCACAGGAAAATTAAAATACATACAAAACATCATATAAAATTTAAAAAACTAATTCAATAGAACCTGTGCTAAAACCAGATTAAAATCCCCAAATTTAAAAACTATCTAAAAGTCAGTATAGGGGGCTACGCTAGGAGTTAACAACGTCCAGGCAAACTGAGCAGAGCCACAGTCGACCATTCGGAATGGCAACTACATTCGCAGCTGTTCTACCGCCTGTCCCAAAGGTTCAACCATCTGCTGGTCGACCTGTTCGCCACTCCAGCCAACACGCACCTTCCCAGGTTCTTCACGAGGTTTCACAAACCGCAGGTCGAGGGAGTCAATGCCCTCCACGAGGGAGTCAATGCCCTCCACTGCGCATGGCCCCAAGTCCTGTTGTATGCGTTTCCACCGTTACCTCTCCTCCCCAGAGTCATTCGGAAAATTCTGTCGGAGAAAGCAGAGGTCCTACTCGTTTCCCGTTCTGGCCCACGAGGACCTGGTTCGCTGACCTGGTGAGTCTCTCCGTCAACCCCCCTTGGTGAATTCCCCCACATAAGGTCTCTCTCAGCCAGGGGCCACTCCAACACCCGGAGCCCCAGTGGCTGCAACTGGCCGTCTGGCACTTGAGAGAGACTTCCTGAGCAGGGGCGTGCTCTCTACCAAGGTCATCCACACCATCCAGGTGTCCATCCACAACCAGGATCTACGACGCCAGCTGGAAGTCATTCGCCGCCTGGTGTGGTTCTCATGGCGTATGGGTGCCAACATGTGTATATGCTATTGTGTCTGCGCTTGGATTTTTGGCTACCAACAACAAAAAGTTTAGCCATCACTGTCCTAAGGGAAGCCGGTAAGACATCCCCTGAAACTCAGACCTGGTGCTTATTTTGGGGCCCAAAATAAAATAAAATTGGATCTTATTTTCAGTGAAACACATGTATGTATATTTGTATAATCAGGCCCCAGCACGTCCAGGTATATTCAATGATAATTCTTTGCAATTCTATGAACTCATGATTGACCCAAATACATTTCATAACTGAATGGGTATTTGACATGTATATTGGAAATGTAAATCAGGAATGTAAGAGGTTAAGTTAGCATTTTGGCATCTTTGCCTTTTATCCCTTTGGATCTGTTTTTAAAAAATATTGTGCAGCCATTTCGTAAACCCTAATTAAACTAACCCTTTTATGTGAATCTTACAGGCAAAAGAATGCCAAAGAGAGAATGTGGAGAACTGAATCACAAGCAGCATTAAAATGCAAAGGAAACCAAGGCAGCAATCAAAATCTTATTATTTCTTCTGGAAATCGAAAACTTTTCTTTCCCCACAGCTTACAGATAAGGAAGACAAAACAAGGAAAAGAGTTTTGAGCTGGACAAGAAATAGAAGAAACACACACACACACACACACACACACACACACTTGTGTCATATATATATATGAAAGTCACAGACAGAAGCCTGCCTGATGATGACAAGTGAGATCTTGTCGAAACGTTGCATTAACATTTCTATGCCTTATACACGGGAAAATCCCCGAAGCCACCAATGCCAGCATACCTACACCCGTGAAAATCTACGAAAACATATGTATATTGTCCCTTAAAGGGACCTTGAACAGGAGCTGTGAAAATATTATCTCATATATATATATGTGTGTGTGTGGGTCTTTGGTTGTTCGGGTTTTCTTCCGTGTAGAATTGGAAGTATCTTCACGACGTTTCGATGAAGTCTCATCATCTTCAGGCTGGTGCTTCCGGCTTGGTGCTTCCAGGATCAATGTGAGATCTCACATTGAAGGAAGCACCAAGCCGGAAGCACCAAGCCGGAAGCACCAGCCTGAAGATGATGAATGAGACTTCATCGAAACGTCGTGAAGATACTTCCAATTCTACGCGGGAGAAAACCCGAACAACCAAAGACCTACATACAAACACCCGCGAAAACCTCAGAAAACATATATATATGTATATATATATGTAGGTAAGTAGGTAGGTAGACGTCTTAGACTCCATTTTCTAGGCCCTGCTGTATATGTTTTTCTCTGTGGCCTAATGGGAGACTTCAGTGCAAGCAAATTTACAGAATTTACATATGGCATTTAGCCGATATAAAATTTCCCCCTCCAAGAACGAAGCTTGGTGGTTGATGCTCTTGGATGCAGCCCTGGCCAGCAGGAGTGACGCTCGCTCCCCTGGAGTGTCTGGCCTGATGCTGCTGCCATGTCCTAAAATCCTGGAAGCCACAGGAAATCAGTCACTGAGGATCACCTCTAAGAAAGCTGATTGGGTAATTCTGTAAAACCTTCATGAACTTTTAGTGCTTGGCACATAGTTAATCTTCAAACTAAGCAGCATCCCATTTTATTAAGCTGTTACAAAGATCAGTTGCTAGAAGTCAAAAACGACTTGATAGCATTTAATCAGTGGAAACTTATTGCAAACGCCTTAGGTAGAAACTGGAAAAGGATTATTTTTCCTCCCTCCTATCTGGAGATGGTGCTCAAACAGGCAACCCCTGTGCCTAAAAAGAGGTTAATACTTGAGATTGTGCTTAAAGGAGTTAAAACCATCGAGTAATGCATTGCTAGAAAGATTGGAAGGTGACGGGAAGAGTAGAAGAAAAAAAGTGCAGTTGCCTTTTGAAAAAGTACCGTTGGGACAGCTGAACTTCCTGTTCCGGGTGTCTCATGGGAGGAGATTGGTGTGCAGAACGGCTTTTGTGCTCTTCCAGTGGTCGAAGCAGCGGCTGGAAGGTGAGTGGAGGGCAGGTGGGAGGAGAGTCCTGGAAGCAGAAGAGCAACTGGGCTGAAGCATCTCAGCTGCTGCTGCAGGTTCCTTCCCTCCCCGAATTTAAGCCCACTGGTGCTGCACGCTGTGAATCTGGTGCCTGCAACTTTCCTTCTGGTGGGAAGATGGAAAAAGTCTCCTTCGAGTGAAGGTGGATTCTTTGGGAATGGCTTCCCTCCAGAGATTGTGGCTGTCTGATTAAAAGCCACCAGGGATGGAGCTCCCACATCTGAAGGGAAACCCACTGGTTCACTTTTCTCAGTGTCAGGAAATCTCTCCTAGGCTGTTTCTCTCCTTGGTGAGTTTCCATCCACTGTTTCTTGTTTTGCCTTCTGGTGGTTTGGAAAATAAGTTGACCCCCTTCTAATCTTGACCCCTCAAATATTGGAACACTCCTATCATGTCACCCCCCTAGTCCTTCTTTTCACTAGACTAGACATACCCAATTCCTGCAACTGTTTTAACTGTGCTAAAAACCCAAAATACTAAAAAAGCTAAACCCCTTAAAAACCCAATTAATAAACGGATGACTAACCTAGGCCGGCCAAGCAGAAGTGTGTTTTCAGTTTTTGACGGAAGGAGCGGAGGTCCGTAGTTGTTCTAATTTTGGGGGGAAGGTCGTTCCAGAGGGTTGGGCCCGCCACAGAGAAGGCCCTTCCCCTAGGCGTCGCCCCTGGCATAGCCTAGTGGACGGCACCCGGAAAAGTCCCTCTCTGTGGGAGCGAATCGGCCGCAGGGATGTATGGGGCAGAATCCGATCCCGCAGATAGCTAGGTCCCGTGCCATGGAGCGCTTTAAAGATGATGACCAACACCTTGAAGCGCACCCGAAAGACGACAGGCAGCCAATGCAGCTCGCGCAAGAGCGGTGTTACGTGGGCAAACCTCGAGGTTCCCATAATTGCTCACGCGGCTGCATTCTGGACAAGCTGAAGTCTTCGGGTGCACCTCAAGGGGAGCCCCATATAGAGAGCATTGCAGTAGTCCAGTCGGGATGTCACGAGGGCATGAGTGACTGTGCATAGGGCATCCCGATCCAATAGGGGACGCAACTGGCGTACCAGGCGAACCTGGTAGAATGCCCTCCTGGCCACGGCTGTCACTTGATCTTCAATAGACAGCCGGGTATCCAGGAGGACGCCCAAGTTGCGTGCCCTATCCACAGGGGTAAGGTGTTTGCCCCCTATGGCCAGTGATGGAGTCAACTGCTTGTACCGGGATGCCGGAAACCACAGCCACTCGGTCTTGGACGGGTTGATTCTGAGTCTGTTCCTTCCCATCCAGGCCTGCACGGCTTCCAGGCACTGGCACATCACCGCTACGGCCACGTTGGGGTGGTTTGGGGTAGATATATACAACTGCGTATCATCAGCGTAGAGATGGTACTCTACCCCAAAACCACGGATGATCTCGCCCAGCGGCTTCATATATGTGTTGAACAGGAGAGGTGAGAGGACCGACCCCTGAGGCACCCCACAAGTGAGGGGTCTCGAGGTCGACCTCTGCTCTCCTGCCAACACAAATTGCGATCGACCGGAGAGGTAGGAGGAGAACCACCGTAATACAGTGCCCTTCATCCCCAACCCCTCCAGCCGATGCAATAGGATACCATGGTCGATGGTATCAAAAGCCGCTGAGAGGTCTAATAGGACCAGGATGGAGGAACAACCCCCATCTCTGGCCCTCCAGAGATCATCCACCAACGCGACCAATGCCGTCTCGGTGCTGTGCCCGGGTCGGAAGCCGGACTGGCGCGGGTCCAGATAACCAACTTCCTCCAGATGACGGGGAAACTGTTGTGCCACCACACTCTCTACAACCTTCGCCAGAAAGTGAAGGTTGGAGACCGGACGGTAATTAACCAACAATGCTGGGTC
This sequence comes from Rhabdophis nuchalis, assembly GCA_039707465.1. Classification (NCBI taxonomy): domain Eukaryota; kingdom Metazoa; phylum Chordata; class Lepidosauria; order Squamata; family Natricidae; genus Rhabdophis; species Rhabdophis nuchalis. The sequence goes on along the minus strand of CM077646.1, from coordinate 27,440,764 downwards.
CAGAGAGGGCTTCTTCAGGAGGGGTCTCACCATCGCCTCTTTAAGGGAGGCAGGCAAGAACCCCTCACTCAGGGAAGCGTTTTAAATTGGTGATACACCAGAGGATTCCCAGAGGAGTGAAACTTTTTCAACGTCCTGACTGGGAAAATGAATGGCATTTGGGAGTGGTTGGTATATTAAGTATTTGGACTTCTGTCTGGAGGAAGAGAGAATAATCAAGAATATTTGTACTACCTGTCTATAATAGGTGTATCTGCACACCCCCACTATTCAAAGACACACAAAGGCTATCCCTTTCACCTACCTCCAGATAAACCAGGGGTCCTCAAAGTTTTTAAATGGGGCCAATTCATGATCCCTCAAAGTGTTGGAAGGACAGACCAGCTGGGTGGGGTTTGGCTAAGTCATCCTGTGACTGACTGGGCATGGCTAGGTCATGTGACTGGGTGGGGTTGACCAATTTAGCAGTCCATTTAGGAGCAAAATACCTTCACCTCCAAGTGATGGGATCAAGACAGGACATGACTTTCACCCCAGTCATTGAAAAAGGGAGAACAATACAGTTCCATTAAGGAAGCAAGGCTAGAGATAATAGATAAGAATAAAATCAAATACACATGTCTGACTGGATTAGGACAAATGAAGTGATAATTAAGACCCATCAGGAGCCTTTGGGAAACAAGTAAAAATAATCAAATAATAAAAGCTCACAAAGGAAACTTCAAAATTACAAAACACTGTAAACTCTATAAAAATCCTTGCACTCATCAAGCTAATTTGTCAACTGTCCCAGAACTGCATGCTGTGGTTCTGCTCATTAATAAATGGACTTCCTTTCCTTCCTGAGCAGCTAGCCTCCATTTTATTTCCAGAGCCTCCTGGCTTGGAACTGAAACAGATGGATTTTTCTTCCAACATCTTTAGTTCTTGGAGGTGCCTGCTTGTTACCCCGGTGGTAGCAGCACCCACATGCTGACAAATTGGTTGCTACAATCTTGGTTTTGGAGCTGGGAGAAAAAAAATTATTTGATGGAAAATGTTTCATTTCTAAAAAAAAGCATTGTGCTGCTCTTTAAATAGCTTTTGAGAATGAAAGAAATGGGTATTGTCAGCATTGCTGTGAATGTGGGTGTAAGATAATGTAATCCTGTCTTCCCAACACATGGGAGATGCTTCCATTTCTTTCATTCCTCTCTCAGGGCTTTTTTTAAAATTTTCCAAATAATCCAAACAACAAAGAGTTGGAGCAGAGAACTGGAATTTTAGCTATGGAAATGAATGAGATGATATTGCTGAGTTTAGAAGACACCAAAGAATTGTAGGTTTGTTCATTTCACTAACACAATTCAGAGGACTTGTTATATATAATGGTTCATGCTAAGTCCTCAGACTTAGGATCAAGTACTCCCATTGGCTAAAGCGCGCACTCAGTTTGGGCGGGAGAATTGAAGGTTCCTTATTGGTTAATCGTCTGACAGCTGACCCTATTATAAGAGCAGTCAGATGGGCGGTTCTTTGTTACAGTTCGTATTAAACAGTTTGAAGCAGCTCCCTGCCTCCGTGTTTTTACCTCAGAGAACAGTCTTGAGCAGGTCACTTTCCAAATGATCCATCTGCCAAAGGATGCCCACAACCAGGGGCTAAGTGAAGCAGCCTCCCATTTCACTAGGCTAAGATGCAAAGATCAAAAATGACTTGATAGTATTTAATCAGTGGAAACTTGTTGCAAACGCCTTAGGGAGAAACTGGAGAAGGATTGTTTTTCTGCCTCCTATCGAGATGGTGCTAAAACAGCTCACACCCGTGCTTAGAAAGAGGATAATACCTGCGTTTGAGCTTAAAGGGGTTAAAACCATCGAGTACTGTTTTGCTAGAAAGGTTGGGAAGCGATGGAAAAAGTAGAAGAAAAAAAGTGCAGTTCTCTTTTGAAAAAGCACCGTTGGAACAACTGAACTTCCTGTTCCGGATGGGAGGAACAGGAAGTGGGAGGAGGGTGGTGTGCAAATCGGCTTCTCTGCTGTTCCCATGGTGGAAGGAGCTGCTTGAAGGTGAGTGGAGGGCAGGTGGGAGGAGAGTCCTGGAATCAGAGAAACAAGTGGGCTGAAGCATCTCAGCTGCTGCTGTTGCAGGTTCCTTCCCTCCCCGAATTTAAGCCCACTGGTGCTGCACGCTGTGAAACTGGTGGCTGCAACTTTCCTTCTGGTGGGAAGATGGAAAAAGTCTCCTTCGAGTGAAGGTGGATTCTTTGGGAATGGCTTCCCTTCAGAGGTTGTGGCTGCTCCCATCACTGGAGGGTTTGTGGCCGAGCTGGGAGGGACCTTGCAGGTCTCCTATTCCGACGCCCTGATCAAGCAGGAGACCCAATCTCCTTTCAGACAAATGGCTCTCCTGTCTCTGATTAAAAGCCACCAGGGATGGAGCTCCCACAACCTCTGAAGGGAAATTCTTCCACTGGTTCACTGTTCTCAGTGTCAGGAAATCTCTTTTTAGTTTTAGGCTGCTTCTCTCTTTGATGAGTTTCCATGCAGTTCCTGGTTCTGCCTTCAGGGGCTTTGGAGAATAGGTTGACCCCTCCCCCTCCCTATTTTGTGGCAACTCCTCAAGTATTGGAAGATGGCTGTCATGTCATCCCTAGTCCTTCCTTTCACTGGACTAGACATACCCAATTCCTGCATCTCCTTCATTTAGCCTCCAGGCCCTTAATCCTCTTTGTTGCTCTTTTTCTCTCAACATCTTTTTTATGATATGGTTACCAACCTGTGTACAATTTGCTAAGTGTGGTCTTGCTCTTTATAAAGTAGTACTAGTACTTCACATGATCTTGAGTCTATCTCTCTGTTAATACAGCCTAATATTGTATTGGCTTTTTTTGTCGCTGCAATACACAGCTGGCCCATATGTAAATGATAGTTCGCTAGGACTTCAAGGTTCCTCTCATAGTTATTACTTGAGCCAAGTGCTACCTATTCTATACCAGTGGCATTTGGTTTTCCTTGCATAAGTGTAAAACCTTATATCCCCCCCCCCCAATTGAATTTCATTTTGTTAGGTAGAGCCCAGTGTTCAAATCTATTGAGATTCTCTATCTTCTAAGGCAGGGGTCCCCAACCCCCGGTCGCGGACCCGATGCCGGTCCGCAACTTGATAGGAACCGGGCCGCAGGGCCGGAGAGGAGGAGGAGGGAGGAGGGGGCAGCCCCCTGGGCAAAGCGCACGCCGGGGGCAGGAGAGCGCAGGCGCCGCCGCTCACACTGTTGGGGGCCGAGAGGGGCGAGTGAGCCTACTCACACATACATCTCCCGTGCGCGCATGCGCCACCTGTTCCCCTCCCCCCGCTCCCCCTCTACGCCAGCCGAGCCATGCCCACCGGTCCACGGAATTTTCTTTAAAATGAAACTGGTCCCTGGTGCCAAAAAGGTTGGGGACCACTGTTCCAAGTTGCTGGCTATTCCTGCCAACGGTATAATTCCCATTTGATTCCTTCATGGATTATATTCTATTGCTCCTTTTTGTATTTTATTGAATTCCAGTAGGACGTGGTCACTTGCCCAAGTTTCTGACAACTTCAACTCCTTCTATCGCTTCTCTGTTAGTAAGAATTAGGTCAACTATAGTTTTTCCCCTAGTTTCCTACTCTACCTTTTGGATGATAAAGTTGTCAGTTAAATTGGTTAGGAATCTGTTCAATCTCGTGTTTGCTGTATAGTTTGCCTCCCAGTTTATATCAGGACAATTAAAATCTCCCATTACAACTTGATGTTGTGCTCTTGATATAGTTTGTAATCCACACCGGTACTAAAAATTACAAACGAATAACATTTACAAGTTTTTTACTCCCATGTCTTGCCGCTAAGTATGGTATTTCCTGTCCCATCCATGTATTAACCAGATTCAATTGTGCTTAATCCATCTTTGGCTGCACAGGTAGATCTCATTTACTACTTCTTATCTGAGCCTTCAAAGTTACTATGGCACCGTAGAAGCAGATGTGCACAAAAATTTGTGGTAATTCTAGGACCTGTTCTATGACCGCGGGTCAGCAGTGACTGTGGCTTTGAAGGTGCAGGAAAAGGAGTTGCACCAATTCGGGTTGTGCCAAAAGTTTTAGATTTATTATGGTGGCAGCATCTCACACTCATAATGCACGTTTGTGACCTTCCCAGCTAGCTTCTGACAAGCAAGATCAGTATACTGGCAGAAAATTGCAAATTCCATGAGCAAAAGGGGTGCTTCAAAGTGTGCAGAGGCTTTTGGCATCATTTCATCAGTTAAAGCCCCCACACCTCTAAATTTAGTGCAGAAGGTTTGACTAACCATTCTCGGACATTTTGTCAGGCATTAAAGAAAGATATTTTCTTCATATATACATGTGTGGGTGGGTGTATCTGCATTTCTCTCTATGCATATATTTGCAATTACATAACCTATCCCCAGCACTTCCATATATATTTGATAACAATTTGCATTGCTAAGAATTTGTGATTGACCCAACTAAATAACTAAATTTGATTGAATGGTTTTTTGAAGAGGAATTTCTTATAAGAATCATTAATAATGCAAGTAACTATTGTAGTATTGGGGAATGTTTGTTTTTTCATTGCAATATATACTGTTTTTTTCGGAGCATAAGACATACCGGAGTTTAAGATGTACCAAGTTTTTGAAGAGGCAAATTGGAAAAAAAAAGATTTTTGCACTCTGCAGGCCTCCCAAAAATGGCCCGTTCTTTGTGAAAACTGGCCTGTTTTTTAATGAAAAAAAGGGCATGCATAACTTTTAGGAGGCTTGTAGTGTGCTCCTGAAGGCTGGGGGTCCAAAAATGAGCCATGAAAACAGGCCTGTTTCTTGTGGAAAGGCATGCATACCCTTTAGGAGGCTGATAGAGTGCTCCTGGTGACTGGGGTGGGGGGGGGGGACAACAAAATGAGCAAACATCTCTAACTATTTTATTATTATTATTATTCACATTTGTAACCCGCACCCATCTCACCACAAAGGGACTCGGGGCGGCGAGTTTTATTTTATTTTATAAACAACTAGCTCATAACCTGGGTATGTATTTATCCCAATCCTGTATTAGAGGGAGCCTACTTCTGGAGTACTGTGAAGCCGTTACCATGCTCCACTGTGCTGTACAGTAGAAGCCAACAGGCTGTATCTTAGCAACTTGAATTCAAAATGCACATTATCACTGTCAATATTACTGTGACTTGACATAATTCAGTCCTTTTTATTTTAGTGTCTCGGGTGTTCTGGATTATGCTGAAACACACAAACACAGACCTGACAGACATACACAGAAACAGTGTTTGTTTCCAGACAGTAAGCTGTGTACCAAGTTTGTCTGAAATTGCTTGAGGTGTTCTAGAGTTATGCTGGAATACACACACACACACACACACACACACACAGAGCGCCATTTATATATATTAAAGCTACACTTTTCTTTGAATCTTACAGACAAACAGGATGGCAATAAGAGTACTTGGGACAACTGTAAATAACAAGCAACATTGAAAAGGGAAGAAAACCAAGCCAGAAAGCAAAATATTTTCCATTCCCTTCAGAAAACCATACAATTCTCCTCCTCCTCCCGCAGCTGTTAGACAAAAGAGAGAAAATCAAGAAAGAATAAGCAGAATATGCAGAACTCAGGGATACATTACATGAAAAGTGAAGGGAGATTATGTATCATTCAGCAAAAGTCCGTGGGGAGGAAAAGATCAATAGTAAAGCTACGTAGAACAGACAGGATTACAGGCCTCTCCCTATGAGGAAGAAGACAGCTTCAATGAAAGCACCACTAAACCAGGTATTGTCCATATTTTTGACCTCCTCAAAAATATCAGCTGTGGAAAAACTCCATAGATTTGCCTTTTGTGGGAAAAGCATAGATTGCAAATCCCAGCTGATTATGCACAAGAGGAGCCAGAAAGGAGAAAAGCATACAAATTACCTGAATGTGGCAAAAAACTATGGCCACAACAGCTCCCTTGTAGTTCATGGAAACACCCGCACAAAGGAGGGAAGCCATACAAATGTTCGCAATTCAGTAAATGCTTTAGTGAGCATGGTAACATGGTGCTGCATGAGATAACTTACAGAAAGGAGAAAACATGATTGTGCAGATTGTGTGAAAGTTTCATTAAAATTTCACAGGTCTTGAGACACTAAAGAGCGCACACACAGGAATAAAACCATTTGAACATCCTTTCTGTGGAAAATGTTTCATTGAGAATTCCTTCCTGTTGAAGCACCCCGAGGATTCCCACAAAAGTGAAACCACTTGAATGTCCTGATTGTGGATAAATTTTTAGTCACAATTTCAGAATGGTGATTCATCAGTAGATTGACTCCAAAGATAAACTGTATGAGTGTCTACATTGTGAGAAATGTTTCATTAGAAATTCCCAACTCCTGAGACGCAAGACCATGAACGCACAAAATAAACCCTTTGAATGTCCTGACTGTGAGAAAAGCATTAGTCGTAATTACAACCTGGTGACACACCAGAGGACTCACACACAAGATAAACACTTTGAATGTCCTATCTGTCAGAAAAGCTTTAGCAGTAATTCCAGCCTGGTGACACACCAGAGGATTCACACAGGGGAAAGGCCCTTTGAATGCCATATCTGTGGGAAAGCTTTCAGTCAGAATATCAATTTGGTGACTCATCAGAGGACACACACAGGAGAGAAACCCTTTGAATGTCCTGATTGTGGAAAATGTTTTAGTGATAGTTCCAGCTGGGTTAGACACCAGAGGACTCACGCAGGAGAAAAACCATTTGAATGTCCTGATTGTGGGAAAAGTTTCAGTCAAAATTGCCATCTGGTGACTCATCAGAGGACTCACACAGGAGAGAAACCCTTCAAATGTCCTATCTGTGGCAAAGGTTTTAGTGATAATTCCAACTTGGTTAGACACCAGAGGATTCACACAGGAGAGAAACCCTTTGAATGTCTCTATTGTGGGAAAAGTTTCAGTCAGAATTGTTACCTAGTGATACACCACAGGACTCACACAGGAGAGAAACCCTTCAAATGTCCTGATTGTGGGAAAGGTTTCAGTCAGAATTCCAGGTTAGTTAGTCACCAAAGGATTCACTCGGGAGATAAACCCTTTGAATGTCCTGATTGTGGCAAAGGTTTCAGTCAGAATGCAAGCCTGGTGACTCATCAGAGGATTCACACAGGAGAGAAACCCTTTGAATGTCCTATCTGTGGAAAAGGTTTTAGGGATAATTCTAGCCTGGGGAAACACCAGAGAAACCATACGGGAGACAAACCCTTTGTATGTCCTATCTGTGGGAAAGGTTTTAATAATAATTCTAGCCTGGTGGCACACCAGAGGACTCACACAGGAGAAAAGCCCTTTGAATGTCCTATCTGCGGGAAAGGTTTTAGTGATAATTCCAGCCTGGTGAGACATCAGAGGACTCACACAGGAGAGAAGCCATTTGAATGTCCTATCTGTGGTAAAAGGTTTAGTGATAATTCCAATGTGGTGGCACATCAGAGGACTCACACAGGAGAAAAGCCCTACGAATGTCCTGATTGTGGGAAAGGTTTCCATCGGAATTCAAGCCTGGTGACTCATCAGAGGACTCACACACTGAAGAAATCTTTGAAATGTCGTGACTGTGAAAAAAATTTCATTACAAATTTTAACTTGGTTAGACACCAGAAGATTCACACTAGAGAGAAACCCTATAAGTGCCTTGGTTGTAGGAAAAGTTTTAATCTGAATTCCAGCCTGATGAAACACCAGAGGACTCACACGGTGAAGAAATCTTTGAAATGTCTGGTCTGTGGACTTTACTTCAAGCACAAATCATCCCTTATTGCACACAAGGTAATCCATATGTAGAAAAGTAGGTGACTTTGGAATAGAGAATGCTTGAATTTCATTTGTGTTCTCCCATTGAAAGTGTAAGTGAGGAATGGATTGATTTAATTTTGAACTGATTCTTTTTGCTCAAACATTTATTAGAATTAAATTTGTAGGTGGAGAGAAAAGGAAATTTTTGGTTATCAGCAGAATCTTCTGGATATTTCCTTTTCCAGAAATAGTGAAATTCCTTAAAAAGAAATTTTGGATGGAGCTTTTGTCTGTTGATTGTGAAACTCCCATATGTGGAGTTTCAGCCTTTTATCTTCGTTTCAGCCAGGTTTTGAGCCCCAGAATTCCGCAGCCAGCATAAAAGTAGTCCTCAAAATGTAACTATGATGGGCCTTGATTTACTGTTGCATGTTGCAATGGCTGTTAAGTGAAATTCCTTTCCTTTACTACCTGAATCCCCCTTCTCTCCCTGAGGCAGCCATTAATCAAATGTTCAGGTCACTAAGCAGAACACTGTATTCTCAGTGCTGGAGAAAACTCTTGGAGGTCTAGTGCAGGGTCAGGCTAGCCTGCCGTAGGCATCTCTGGGCCTCACCCACCCTCCAAGAGATCATTTAGCCTTGTTTCCTAACCCTTGCATCCCATTGGCCCTTCACTCTCTCCCCAGGGTCCCCGTACAATTGGCTCCCACCCCACCCGACTTCACACCCTTCTCCCTTTTACCTTTTGAAGCTCTCTTAACCTCAGGTTGGGGAGGGAGGGAAGGACATACATCATTTTGTCTCATGACTTTGTCCTGCAAGCAGCCACCGTTTTCAGTGGATCCTGGATTCATCCCTAGTGTGTACTATTGTAATGGTGCAATACCCAAACGCATTCTGCGGCAAGCTGCAACATAACATATAGTACACATACTTCACTCACATTCTTCTCTGCCTTCTCAGAAGGGAAGCAAGAGTGAAAGAAAGTGCAGTCAAGTGGAAATGGTTGGAGCACACTTAGAGGAGTTTAGCCAAAAGGAAAATGGTAGCTGATGGGAACTTTTTAAAACATTATTTACTCAAAAAAAAAAATCCTACAGAAGTTAAGAGTGTTTTAATCAGCTGAGAAAAAGTTTGGACGCAGCTTGCAAAGGCTATGCGATAAGCTACACGGTGTCTGACCGCAACTGGCTGCAGAAGTCAGACGGTGGTGCAAAAGGTGTCAGGGCATGGGGGGTACCTACGTGCGATGGTCCTAAGTCTATGATGGTGAACTCTCCACTAGGGTGGAGAATTGGAGTAGATGACCTAAAAGCTCCCTTCCAACTCTGTTAATCTGTTACTGGAGATTCATATCTACCTAAACGCCGGCCAGCTGATTTTCAGCCTTCCTGAGGATTGGAGAAGGCAATTTCCCCCTCCCCAGGCTTCAGGAAAACCTCCGGAGCCTGGGGAAGGCTAGCCCATTGGGCCTGTATTTCGCCCTCCCCAATCTCTGGAGCCTCGGGAGGGTGAAAATAGCTTCCACCAGCCCCCTGGAGGAAATTCCAAGCTCAGCTTGGAGGCGAGCAGTGTGGCTGTGGGAGGGGGCTTGTGCATGCATGCAGGGGGGGGGGGCTTTGCATTAGTGGTGGCTGGCATAAAAGAATTTTAGAAACTTGCGGTGAGATTTGCGAATGGGGACATGGAGGTAGGCCTCTTTTAAATCTACGGAGGTTAATGTGTCCCCTGGCCTGATGCAGCCCAGGATGGACTGCATCTTGAATCTTTGGTAAGCTATATAATAGTTTAGCCTTTTTAAATCGAGGATTCCCCTCCACCCCCCGAAATTTTTGGGCAAGAGGATGGAATAAAAGCCTACCTCTTCCTGACCTGGTGGAACCAGTTCTATGGCCCTTTTGTCCCTGAGATGACTGATCTCATAGAAATCGATGCAAGCGGAGCACATATCTGGAGTCAACAACGTCCAGGCAAACTGAGCAGAGCCACAGTCGACCATTCGGAGTGGCAACTACATTCGCAGCTATTCCACCACCTGTCCCAAAGGTTCAGCCATCTGCTGGTCGACCTGTTCGCCACTCCGGCCAACACACACCTTCCCAGGTTCTTCACGAGGTTTCACAAACCGCAGGTCGAGGGAGTCAATGCCCTCCACTGCGGATGGCCCCAAGGCCTGTTGTATGCGTTTCCACCGTTACTTCTCCTCCCCAGTGTCATCCGGAAAATTCTGTAGGAGAAAGCATTGGTCCTACTCGTTGCCCGTTCTGGCCCACAAGGACCTGGTTCGCTGACCTGGTGAGTCTCTCAGTCAACCCCCCTTGGTTAATTCCCCCACATAAGGTCTCTCTCAGCCAGGGGGCACTCCAACACCCGTAGCCCCAGTGGCTGCAACTGGCCGTCTGGCACTTGAGAGAGACCTCCTGAGCAGGGGCGTGCTCTCTACCAAGGTCATCCACACCATCCAGGCGTCCATCCACAACCAGGATCTACACCGCCAGCTGGGAGTCATTCGCCGCCTGGTGTGGTTCTCATGGCGTATGGGTGCCAGCATGTGTATATGCTATTATGTCTGCGCTTGGATTTTTGGCTACCAACAACAAAAAGTTTAGCCATCACTGTCCTAAGGGAAGCCGGTAAGACATCCCCTGAAACTCAGACCTGGTGCTTATTTTGGGGCCCAAAAGAAAATAAAATTGGGTCTTATTTTCAGTGAAACACATGTATGTATATTTGTATAATCAGGCCCCAGCACGTCCAGGTATATTCAATGATAATTCTTTGCAATTCTATGAACTCATGATTGACCCAAGTCAACAAATAAATTTCATAACTGAATGGGTATTTGACATGTATATTGGAAATGTAAATCAGGAATGTAAGAGGTTAAGTTAGCATTTTGGCATCTTTGCCTTTTATTTTAATGTATGCCTTTGGATCTGTTTTTAAAAAATATTGTGCAGCCATTTGGTAAATCTAATTAAACTAACCCTTTTATGTGAATCTTACAGGAAAAAGAATGCCAAAGAGAACACTGTGGAGAACTGAATCACAAGCAGCATTAAAATGCAAAGGAAACCAAGGCAGCAATCAAAATCTTATTATTTCTTCTGGAAATCGAAAACTTTTCTTTCCCTGCAGCTTACAGGTACGGAAGACAAAACAAGGAAAAGAGTTTTGAGCTGGAGAAGAAATAGAGTATCTGGAAGAAACATATCAAAATATCAATGGGAATAATTTCCTACTTCAGAAAAAGAGGGAAATATCTGGATGTCAGTGGAAACAATAAAGGTCATTTGGACAGCCAGATAAAGGCAGACTGTAATGGAGGCCTCGCCATGTGAGGAAGGAAACAGTTACTTGAATCAATGCTCCATCCAACAAGGGTTTGAGAGTATTTTTTGATGTCCTTGAGATGCCAGGAATGTCAGTGGTGAAAAAAAAAAAGATTATCGATTATAGCCGATTATGCCCGAGAGGATCCACACTGGAAAAAAGCCATATCAGTGTTCCTAATGGAGCAAAAGCTTTAGTCAGAACAGTTTCCCCGTTGTTAATGGAAAGGCTCACACCAAAGAAAAGCCCTACCAGATGTCCCAATGTAGCAAAAGCTATAGCAAGCAGGCCAAGGTGATAATAAATACACTGGAGGACTCACACAAGAGAGGGACTGTATGAATGACCAGATTGTAAGAAAAAATTCATTTAAAATTCCAGTTTGGCAGTACGCCATTATTAAACAAGAGAATGTAGTTTCAACAATATGCAGCACAATAGATTAGGAGAGGGAAACTGGATTCACATGCTTCAGAAAAAGATGGACAGGTAAAACCATACAGTAAATGGAAGAATGAATTCTTTTTCTGTAATGCCCTCATAAACATGCCCTCAAAAACGTGGGCTGTTACTTAAGGGTACAGAGAGGGAGAAAAAAACAGAAATAAAGTGAAAAGTTCTCTTTACTATGTCCTTGTTGGCCAGACAAACACAGGGCAAAGCCTCTCTCTTTTTTCTCTCCCCCCTACCTTTTTCATTGCTTCAACCCTTTATCCCTCCTAACAATTTTAAATTCTTGTCTCTAGGGATTAGAGACATTTTACAGTTAAAATTACCTTGAGGGCGCACAAAGACTTAGACACATATATACACAAGGACATGTTGAAAATAAGAGGAAAAAAACAGAACCCTCAGGTTCAAACATCCCAGTCATTCCCACCACAAATCTCAATTAAATTAGGGAAGGCACAAATCTTAACAAACATACCATGGGGTTGCATAGAAGACAAAGAGACAAACAAACAACTTCTCCCCCCCAACACTTCCCCTTTTAAGTACATTTATTTAGCCAAATTGGTTTTCCAGCTTCATCCCCAAGCAAAGTCCACTTCTTTACACAACCTTTTTTCTTTTCATTTCCCCCCCCCCCCCTTTGTCATGACCACCTGAGAAGGCAGATGTCTCTTTTAGTCCCAGGTGTCAAGCAAGTCTCGCGGTGGGGGTTGGGGAGCCTACCATGACCCTCGAGCTAAAACATCCCATGATTCCCTTTCCAATATAGAGATTCAATTTGGCCCTGCAGGATCCTGAAACCCTTGCTCCCGTCTCAGTTTTCTGACCCAAAAGGGTCTGGGGAGACTCTTTCCCTCGACAGAATAAGGGCCCTCCCTCCAAGGGAATTCTGCTCAGTTTGCAGACCAAAAAGGGATCTGGCAAGACTATTGCTCCCTGCAGTAAGTATGGACACCTGCTTCCCTGGCCATTTTCCTTTTCCTGCCTCAGTTTTCAGACTCACTAAAGTCCTGGGGGACCTTTGCTTGCTTCCCAGAAATAAGGAAACACTCCACTCTTTTTTAGGGCTTTGCTCAGTGACTTTCCAGTGAGTTATCCTATCCCATTCACTTTTCCATTCCATTTCACACACTTTCTCCTTTCCCTAACAGAAGGTCCTGTTCTCAGGCCTGAGCTCTATGCTTTCCAGGCTCTCTTCGTAGAACACACAGAGGGAGCAAGATCTAGCTGTGATTGGGAGAAGGATCCCTTAAGAAACACACGCACACCCCATGCTTTTCTGGACTATAACATTAAAATGTAGAAGTGCTCACCTTTCCAAACAGCTTTGAGCTCAACACTCAAATCCCCTTTAAATCTTTTGTTCCAAATGGCCAAGGTCCAGGAAAACTCACCCACATACTCAGAGGGTCTGCTGCCAGCAAGGGAGGCTTATCTGGGCCAGGACTATTGGTCAGGTTAGCTTAGAGTCCCATCTTTGGGTGCCAAATTGTTGGAAGAAACATCCTTCTGGATTCAGTTCCAAGTGAGGAAAAAGGCACTGGAAACATGGTGGCTGTTTGGAAAGATGATTTAATGGTGGACAGGATCACATGCTTTGAAGATGTTGGTTGAAGAAAAAAAGGGGAGAGATGCTGAGAATACCTGAGTTTTATACTCTGTCTAGGCTTTTCAATTTGAGCTTGTATTCTGATGGATTGTCAGGCTCCCATGGGGTCATGCAGGGGCAACTCTGTAGGCCTGTGATGGCAAACCTATGGCACAAGGCGTTGCCCTGCCAGCCCACTTCAACTTTCATTTTCGGCTATTTTTAGCCCTCCGGAGGCTTCCCTGGAGCCTCCAGAGGGAGAAAAACAACCCAATGTGCAAACCGGAAATTTGGGAACTGACTTCCAGTTTGCGCATTGGGTTGTTGCTTCGCGACAGCTGAGGATGGAAGAGTTCACTCAGGAGCGATGTTAGAGAGGAAGGCAGCCGGACTGGACGGAGGTGTAGCCCGAGCTCTTTGGGATTACTCTTGCCCTCAGGCAACAACTCCGCCTCCTCCCCACCTCAAGCCCAGCAAGGAAGCCCGTTCCTCCCACCAGATTTACCCAAGGAAGGAGAGAAAGAGCCCGAATTGGCCAAGATCCCTCTCCCCGTGCCAGAAGAAGCAGCAAGCACCAGGCCAACATTCCTTCTGGGTTAGCCTTAAACTCCACCCCACACCGCTGCCTGAGAAAATGAGCTTTCTTTTCTCACTTGCTCTGGGGAGCGTTGTGGTCTCTGGCCTTAACTGCTTCTTCTAGCTCAAGGAGAGCAGATCAGCTGAGCCCGGCTCACTTTCTCCTTCCTTTGGTGGATCTGGCACTTCATTGCTGGGTTTGAGGAGGCGGGGAGGCAGAATTGTTTTCCAAGGGCGAGAGAAATCCCCGGGCGCTTCTGGCTGTGAACAGATGCTGTAGGAGGACAGGAAAGAAGCTGGTCTTGGCAGAGACTAGAGAGCCCATGCAGGGATAGAGGAGGCGGGTGGGTTGAATGGGGGCAGGTGGTTTGCCAGTGCGTCCTTCACTTATTGGGGCACTCCCCTTCACCCTTAGTGATGGGAGATGCTTTGTCGTGCAGGCGAAGGCTGGTCCCCCTCTGCAACATATAGGGGGCTCCCTGTAGCCTCGGCTCATACTGGATGCAGCTGAATCTGCTGCCCTGAGTCAGTGGAGGTGCTGGAAGCGGTTGGGAGTCCGCTAATCTCACCGTTGCCATTGCACCTGCTCGGCTTGCCCCCCCTGCTGGCTCCCGAGCTAGGAGGCAAAATGTCCTCCTCCATGGGAGAAAGACACAGAAAGGGTGTGCGGTGGGGAAACAAGTTCCCGGGGGGAGTGAGAGAGAGATTGGGGTGTTGGTGGTGGTGATTTCTCATTTTTCCCATAGGAGTGAGTGGGAGAGTAGCACCTTTTTCCCATAGGAAAGAATGGGAGAGTTGGCAGGGGGAGTGGGAGAGTTGGCAGGGGGGCAGAGGTCGGCCTCGAGGTCCCTCGTATGCGGGGTTCCTCAGGGGTCGGTCCTCTCGCCCCTCCTATTCAACACATATGAAGCTGCTGGGTGAGATAATCCGTGGTTTTGGAGTGGGATACCATCTGTACGCTGATGATACTCAGCTGTACATTTCCACCCCAGACCACCCCAACGATGCCGTTGAGGTGATGTCCCGGTGTTTAGAAGCCGTACGGATCTGGATGGGTAGTAACAAACTCAAGCTCAACCCGTCCAAGACTGAGTGGCTGTGGTTTCCGACACCCCGGTTCAGCCAGATTACTCCAACTCTGGCCATTGGGGGCGAAACACCGCCCCCCATGGAGAGGGCGCGCAATTTGGGTGTCCTGGATTCCCGGCTGTCCATGGAAGACCATGTGGCGGCCGTGGCCAGGGGGGCGTTTCATCAGGTTCGCCTGATGTGCCAATTGCGCCCCTTACTGGACCGGGCTGCCCTTCGCACAGTCACTCAGGCCCTCGTGACATCCCGACTCGACTACTGCAATGCTCTCTACATGGGGCTTCCCTTGAGGTGCACTCGAAAGCTACAGTTAGTGCAGAATGCAGCCGCGCGGGTGATTATGGGAGCATCTAGATGCTCCCATATAACACCGATCCTGCGCGAGCTGCACTGGCTTCCTGTGGTCTTTCGGGTGCGCTTCAAGGTTTTGACGACCATCTTTAAAGCGCTCCATGGCTCGGGACCTAGTTACATGCGAGACCGTCTCCTGCCCCATACATCCCTCAGACTGATACGCTCCCACAGAGAGGGCCTTCTCAGGGTGCCGTCGGCCGGACAATGCCGACTGGCGACACCCAGGGGAAGGGCCTTCTCTGTGGCGGGCCCTGCCCTGTGGAACGACCTACCCCCTGAACTACGGACCATCACCGACCTCCACCTCTTCCGCCAGTGTTTAAAAACACACCTGTTTCTTCAAGCCGGCCTAACATAGCCTCCGCTGTGACTGGTATTAGATAGTTTTAAAATGGGGGGTTTTAATTGGTTTTAGCGCAGGTTTTTTTTTGTTATTTAATAGGTTTTAAATTTGTGTATTTCGTATTTTTTGTATGTTATTTTAAATTCCTGTGCGCCGCCCTGAGTCCTTTTGGAGAAGGGCGGGATACAAATTGAATAAAATCAAAATCAAATCAAACCTCTCAACAAGTCACAAGCGCACCGGCTAGACGGAGAGAACAATGTGCCACTGTACTGCCCAGCAGGCAGGCTGGTGAGCAGGTGCTCTCTCTCTCCCTGACTCCCTTGGACTGTATATGTTTCTTCGCTCAAGCATTGTGGTGACCCATGCACCAGCCAGTAGTAAAGCTCTGGCCACCGCAGCAACAAGCTGAGCTTGGAGAACTAATCGGAGATGGCATGCACTCTCCCTCCCTCCCTCTCTCTCACCACACCTCAGCCCAGCGCTGCTCCCTCTGTGGACTTGAGGGGAAAGAAAGCCCCCCTTCCCCCCCTTCTCAAATTGCAGTGTGTGTTGCGATAGAGCGAGAGAGAGGGAGTCTCAAACATGGTTGACTTTGTGGGTGATGTACCGTATTTTTCGGAGCATGAGATGCACCTTTTTACCCCCCAAAAAGAGAGTGAAAAACTTGTTGCGTCTTATACTCTGAATGTCGTTCCACCCCCCCACCCCCCGCTCCACATGTCGCATTTTTGGGGAGTTCCATGCGGCAGGGATCCTCACTTTCACATGGGGCCTGATTTCTGAAGCTGCCTGGGGAACTGCGATGAAAGCCTTCTCGATAAAATTGTTTTTGGGCTGCAGGGTCCCCTCCCCGATTCCAAAAAGGGTGCGTGCAGAAGCCAAACAAGTGCATTGTGTTTCAGGTGGCAGGCAGTTCCAGCATGTGCTGCCACCAGAAAATGTTTTCATTTCCAGTTCCCCGGTGCACATTGCAGGGCCACACACCCACCGCCTCCTCTACAGACCCGCCACCTGTTTTCTCCTGGCCAGCATCATTGGCTGGGGAAGGCAGGGAGAAAAGCAAGAGGGCAGCGCTTTTGGATGAATGTACAGAAACCAGGCGCGGACACAGGGCAGGCAGGTTAGAGGCAGTTGGCCGATTGCCGGCTTGGCTGTTGGCCACCCAGAGTGAGCAGGCAGCAAAGGAAACCTGCGTCGTGGCTCTATTAAGATTGCATTTCACGGTGGGGTACAATTTGGGGGTGGCAGGTGGGGCAGGGAATGTGGGGCCCTGGCAGCTGCTTCTTAGAGCCCACGCCCTTAAGTGTCGCTGCCAGTGACCTTGGTTTCGCGCCCCCTCTCCCAGATAACAGCCGACACTTGTTTGGCCTCTGCACGCACCCTTTTTGGAATCAGGGAGTGGACCCTGCAGTCCAAAAACTTTCATTGAAAAGACTTTGATCGCAGTTCCCCAGGTAGCTTCCGGAATCAGGCTCCAACTGAGGCAGCAAAGATATTAGCCAGATGAATACTGATGGGTGCTGCTGGGAAAGAGGCAGAAAGATTTTTTTCATGATTTCCTCCCCCAAAATTAAGGTGCGTCTTGTACAATGGTGTATCTTATACTCTGAAAAATATGGTAATCTTTCCAGGTGCCATGTGGTGAGATGGGTAGAAGGTTAATCCTATCATTGGGTGGAAACTAATCAAGGAGAGAAGCAACTTACAGCTGAGGAGAAATTTCCTGACAGTTAGAACAATTAATCAGTGGAACAGCTTGCCTCCAGAAGTTGTGAATGCCCCAACACTGCAAGTCTTCAAGATGTTGGATAGCCATTTGTCTGAAATGGTATAGGGTTTCCTGCCTAGGCAGGGAGTTGGACTAGATGACCTTCAAGGTCCCTTCCAACTCTGCTATTGTATTGTATGTCCTGAGGGCCATGTCTTAATCCCATCACCTTGGATCTGAAGTGTGGGCAAGGAGCTGTTTTGTCATTAAAAACATGTTTCTCTTTTTCTCATCCATGAAATGTAATATTCTCTCCTTTTAATATTTCCCAGAAAATTTCATTCTTGAGTGCAGAGGGAGGAGGGGTTGCTAACTTCCTACACGGGTAAATTGCAGCATTCTATCCAGAAAGTGTTTTATATGCCATCTTGAGTTCTTGAATGAAAAGCAAATCAATATTGCTTTTCTATTATATTGCTTTTTCTATTCTGGTTATTCTATTCCAGCTTCCTCCATACAACGGATCCCAGAACCAAATGCTATTATCCTCCCCATCTATATTTTATTTATTATTAAATCTGCATTAAAAATGGCATTGCAGGGTGTCTTTCTAAAAAGGTTAGCCTGGTGATCAGTTAGCCATAATGTTTGATCTGCTATTCTATTTTTGCCTCATATGTATGTGTGTGTGTGTGTGTGTGTGTATGTGCGTATATGCATATGTATGTGTGTGTGTGTGTGTGTGTGTGTATGTGTGTGTGTATATATGTATTTGCTTTTGTAGATTTTCCTGGGTGTAGGTATGCTGGTATTGCCATCCTCGGATATTTTCCCGTGTATATAGCATGGAATTGTTATTGCAACGTTTCGGCAAGATCTCACTTGCCATCCTCAGGCAGGCTTTGGTCTGTGACTGTCACAGACCGAAGCCTGCCTGAGGATGGCAAGTGAGATCTTGCCGAAACGTTGCAATAACATCTCCATGCTATATACACGGGAAAATCCCCGAAGCCAGCAATACCAGCATACCTACACCCGTGAAAATCTACAAAACCTACATATATATATGTAGGTAAGTAGGTAGGTAGGTAGATATTAGTGGGGCGACACACTTATATAGGCAATCATTCCGTCTTAGACTCCATTTTCTAGGCCCTGCTGTATATGCAAGCAAATTTACAGAATTTACATATGGCATTTAGCCGATATAAAATTTCCTCCTCCAAGAACGAAGCTTGGTGGTTGATGCTCTTGGATGCAGCCCTGGCCAGCAGGAGTGAAGTGAAGTGTGAAGTGTCTGGCCTGATGCTGCTGCCATGTCCTAAAATCCAGGAAGCCACAGGAAATCAGTCACTGAGGATCACCTCTAAGAAAGCTGATTGGGTACTTATGTAAAACCTTCATGAACTTTTAGTGCTTGGCACATAGTTAATCTTCAAACTAAGCAGCATCCCATTTTACTAGGCTGTTACAAAGATCAGTTGCTAGAAGTCAAAAACGACTTGATAGCATTTAATCAGTGGAAACTTGTTGCAAACGCCTTAGGTAGAAACTGGAGAAGGATTGTTTTTCTGTCTCCTATCTGGAGATGGTGCTCAAACAGGCAACCCCTGTGCCTAAAAAGAGGTTAATACTTGAGATTGTGCTTAAAGGAGTTAAAACCATCGAGTACTGCATTGCTAGAAAGATTGGAAGGCGACGGGAAGAGTAGAAGAAAAAAAGTGCAGTTGTCTTTTGAAAAAGTACCGTTGGGACAGCTGAACTTCCTGTTCCGGATGTCTCATGGGAGGAGAGTGGTGTGCAGAGCGGCTTCTCTGCTGTTTCCATGGTCGAAGCAGCGGCTGGAAAGTGAGTGGAGGGCAGGTGGGAGGAGAGTCCTGGAAGCAGAGAAGCAACTGGGCTGAAGCATCTCAGCTGCTGCTGCAGGTTCCTTCCCTCCCCGAATTTAAGCCCACTGGTGCTGCACGCTGTGAATCTGGTGGCTGCAACTTTCCTTCTGGTGGGAAGATGGAAAAAGTCTCCTTCCAGTGAAGGTGGATTCTTTGGGAATGGCTTCCCCCCAGAGGTTGTGGCTGTCTCTGATTAAAAGCCACCAGGGATGGAGCTCCCACAACATCTGAAGGGAAACCCTTCCACTGGTTCACTTTTCTCAGTGTCAGGAAATCTCTCCTAGGCTGCTTCTCTCCTTGGTGAATTTCCATCCACTGTGTCTTGTTTTGCCTTCTGGTGGTTTGGAAAATAAGTTGACCCCCTTCTAATCTTGACCCCTCAAATATTGGAACACTCCTATCATGTCACCCCCCAAGTCCTTCTTTTCACTAGACTAGACATACCCAATTCCTGCAACTGTTCTTTATCCTTGCTGCTCTTCTCTGCTCTCCTTACAGAGCCTCGATATCTTTTTAAATGTGTGGTGACCAAAACTGGATGCAGTATTCCAAGTGTGGTCTTACCAAAGGATTATAAATTGGTACTAACACTTAATGTGATCTTGATTCTATCCTTATGTTTAGGCAGCCTAGGATTGCATTGGCTTTTTTGGCCACTGCAATAGGCTATTGGCTTACTGTTACTGTTATTGAGCCAGGTTGTACTTATGCTGTACCTTGACATTCGGTTTTTCTTAGCTATTTGTAAAGCCTAATTTTTTTCTTCATTCTTCATTATATTTCATTTTGTTGGATAGGGCCCAATGTTCAAATCTATTGAGATTCTTCTGTAACTTGAGCTTGTCTTCTGGGATGTTGGCTATTCCTGCCAATTTAGTGTCATCTCCAAATGTGATGAGTTCCCCTTCTATTCCCTTATCTAAATTGTTTATTATGATATTGAAGAATACTGGGCCTGAAACAAAACCCTGGGATTCCCCAATGTTTACGTCCCTCCATATAGATGTAGCTATATTAAGGATTACACATTGAGTGCTATTTGTCATCCAGTTACAAATCCATCTGATATACCCATTTTCTGCAGCCCCTTAATTATACTTTAGCCTCCAGCCCCCTAATCCTCTGTTGCTCTTTTCTGCATTCTTTCCAGAGTCTCAACATCTTTTTTATGATATGGTAACCAAACTGTCTGCAATTTTCTAAGTGTGGTACTTCACATGATCTTGATTCTATCTCTCTGTTAATGCAGTCTATTGTATTGACTTATTTGCCACAGCAATACACTGCAGGATCATATCTAAATTATTATCCACTAGGACAGAGATGGCGAACCTTTCTGCTACGGTATGCCAAAATTGCCCGCACCAATTAAATCCTCCCTGCCCACCTGCGTATGCACGTGCTACCTCTCCCACGCATGCACACGGAAGCCCTCCCCAGGCTCCGGAGGCTTTCCTGAAGCCAGGGGAGGGTGAAAATGGTGTCCCTCGAATCTCCAGAAAGGTGAAAAACCAACTGGCCAGGGTGCATGTGTACCGGAGCTGATGCCTGGCGTGCCAGCTCTTTTTGACAAACCCATGATGACTTCTGGTTGCGTATTTGCTTGTTTCTAGGTGTTTGCAGATTTTTTTTTTTCATTATCTTTTCCAGGACCTTCCCAGGTAGTGATGTCAGGCTAATTGGCCTGTAGTTTTCTGGATCCAGTGTTCTCCCCATTTTTGAAGATGTGAAACCACAGTTCATTCTCACCATGAGCTTGATTTCATCTTTGTAGATTCGGGCTATATGCTGCTATTCTGTCTTAGTTATGTGTACTGCTTTCCATTTTTTCTACTTGTCCTTTTTTCTTTCAGTTTATGAGAAAGATCTTACTGTAACCATGCTGGTTTCTTCTTGGATTTCTTGTGTTTCCTTTTTAGTGACATTGTGTTGGACTTGGCTTATATGATCATATTTTCCAGTATTTCCCACATTTTGCGTTGTTTTCTCTTTAGGATTTTTACCCATGAAATTTTGCTTAGCCTCTGAATTTATTAAAATCAGCTCTTCTAAAGTTTAAGCACTTGTTGGATTATATTCTATTGCTTGTGTTTGCATTATATTGAATTCAGTAAGACCTGGTAACTCACCCAAAGTTCTAGCAACTTCAACTCACTTCTCTATTAGTAAGAATTAGGTCAAGTATAGTTTTCCTCTAGTTTGCTCCTCTACCTTTTGGATGATAAAGTTGTCAGTTAAGTTGGTTAGGAATGTATTTAATCTCCTACTCGGTGTATAGTTTGTCTCCCAGTTTATATCAGGGCAGTTAAAGTCTCCCATTACAACTTGATGTTGTCCTCTTGATATAGTTTGTAATCCACACGTGTATTGAAAATTACAAATATAATAAAATTTAGAAGTGCACCTGGTCCACAAAATTTGTGGTAATTCTAGGACTTGATCCATGACCGCATGGCAGCAGTGATTGTGGTTTTGAAGGTGCATGAAAAGAAGTTGCACCAATTTGGGTTCTACTAATAGTTGCACATACTGTATTTTTCGGAGTATAAGACGCCCTTTTTTCTTCTAAAAAGAGGCTAAAAATCTGGGTGCATCTTATACATCAAATACAGCATTTTTGTTTTCTGAAACCCCGCCCCTTCACCAAAATGGCCGCTCGCATATCCTTATGGAAGTTTCCAGAGAGCTCCTGGGGGCTGGGGAGGGCAGAAATGATCAAAAAACAGGGCATTTTGTGCCCCCCCAGCCCCCAGCAGCATTCTATAAGCCTCTATAAGGCTATGCATACAATTATTTGACCCAAAAATGGCCTGTTTTTTTTGCTTGTTCCCCACCCCACCCCAGGAGAACTCTGCAAGCCCCCCAAAGGCTATTCATGCCTTTTATTTGAAAAAAAACAGGCCCATTTTCACGAAAAACGGGCCATTTTGGGGAGGTTTGCAGTGCAAAAGCACTTTTTTTTCCTATTGGAAAGCTGTTTAGAGTGATTGATGAGAATTACGTTGGTCAAGTACTGTGCCTGCAGAAACAAAGATTTGTTCCAAAGGTAGTCAGTGATTTCCTTCTCCAGCACATGGGTAAATACACCTGGAAACATTTACCTACCTACCAACCTACCTACTCTCTCTCTCTCCCCCTACCTACCTACTCTATTTCTCTCTCTCTCTCTCTTTTCCTCTTTCTATCCCTACCTATCTACAAAATATCTCTCTCCCTACCTATCTACTGTATTTCTCTCCCCCCTCTACCTATATACCTACCTACTTATTCTATCTCTCCCTACCTATCTACTGTATTTCTCTATCTCTCTCTATTTCTCGTTCTCTATCCCTCTCCCTACCTATCTAATGTATTTCTCTCTCCCCCCTCTATCTACCTATATACCTACATACCTTCTCTCTCTCCCCCTACCTATCTACTGTATTTCTCTCTCTCTCTATTTCTCTCTCTGTGTCCCTCTACCTACGAACCTATCTATACTCTCTCTCCCTACTTACCTACCTACTGTATTTCTCTCTCTCTCTCTCTCTCCTTTTATCTACCTACCTACCTAACTACTCTCTCTCTCTCTCCCTACCTACCTACAGTATTCCTCTGTCTTTCTCTCCCTCTCTATCTACTCAATCTCCCTCTATCTACCTACGTACTTAAAAAAAAAAAGCCTTTTCAAAACCTGGGTGCGTCTTATATTCCGATGCGTCTTATACTTTGAAAAATACGGTATATGATGGCAACAGCATACCACACTAATGATCCTCGTATGCTAGCTTCTGACGAGCAAAATCAGTGGCTATACTGGCAGGAAATTGTAAGTCGCGGTTGTTAACAACCCACAGTAATTTACTTAACAACTACAGAGGAACAGATGTAAGTTGGCACTGTCATGTGACATCATGCTTAATGATTGAGGTGTTTAGTGATGCAGATATCATTTCTCATTGCGGTAGGTTAAGTAAGGACTACTTGAACAAGGGCGTCACCAGAGGGGTTGTAGACAATATTTTCAACCATTATTTGCAGCTGAGGACTTCCATGAGCAAAACTGGTGCTTCAAAGCTTGCAGAGGCTTTCGGCATCATTTCATCAGTTAAAGCCCCCACATCTCTAAATTTAGTGCAGAAGGTTTGACTGTAACCATTTTTGGACCATTTTGTCAGCCTTGAAAGACATAGATCCATGATGGTGAACCTAGGGCACATGTGCCACTGGTGGCACATGGAGCCATTTGTCAGGGCGCATGAGGCTTGCCATGCCAGCTGGCCAGCATGCATGCGTATACTGGCCAGCTGACTTTGGCCTTTTTTTGAGGCCATTTTTTGCCCTCCGGAGGCTTCAGGCAAATCAAAAGTCATAGTATTTGTTTCCAGACAGTAAATAACCTGTGTACCAGGTTTGCTTGCAATTTCTCGAGGCGTTCCAGAGATGCTGGAACATACACACACAGAGGCATTTTTATATATAGATAGATTAAATTTACTCTTTTCTTTGAATCTTACAGACAAACAGAATGGCAATAAGAGTACTCGGGACAACTGTAAATAACAAGCAACGTTGAAAAGGGAAGTAAATCAAGCCAGAAATCAAAATATTTTCCATTTCCT
The DNA here is from genome assembly GCA_039707465.1 of Rhabdophis nuchalis. NCBI lineage: Eukaryota > Metazoa > Chordata > Lepidosauria > Squamata > Natricidae > Rhabdophis > Rhabdophis nuchalis. Next base: position 27,417,002 of record CM077646.1, on the reverse strand, counting down.
GCAGAAAACCATACAATTCTCCTCCTCCTCCAGCAGCTCTTAGACAAAAGAGAGAAAATCAAGAAAGAATAAGCAGATTATGCAGAACTCAGGGATACATTACATGAAAAAGTGAAGGGAGATTTTTTTTGCATTCAGCAAAAGAGGGAAATATCTGGAAGTCAGTGGGGAGGAAACTAAAGTAAAACCATGTACAACAGACAGTAATGCGGGCCTCTTCCTGTGAGGAAGAAGACGGCTTCATTGAAAGCACCACTAAACAAGGTATTGTCCATATTTTTCAATACCTCAAGAATATCAGCTGTGGGAAAACTCCATAGATTTGTCTATTGGGGAAAAAGCACAGATGGCAAATCACAGCTGATTATGCACAAGAGGGGCCAGAAAGGAGAAAAACCATACAAATTACCTGAATGTTGCAAAAACTATGGTCACAACAGCTCCCTTGTGATTCATGGAAGCACCTCCACACAAGAGGGAAGCCACAAAAGAGCTCCCAATTCAGTAAATGCTTTAGTGAGCATAGCAACATGGTGCTACATCAGATAACTCACAGGAGGGAGAAAACATATGACTGTGCAGATTGTGGGAAAGGTTCTGTAGAAATTTCCATCTCCTGAAAACTCACACATAAGAAAAACCCTTTGAATGTCCTGATTATGGGAAAGTCACAATTCCAACCTGGTGATACATCAGAAGGCTCACATAGGAGAGAAATGCTTTGAATGTCCTGATTGTTGGAAAACTTTGTTATAATTCCAACTTGGTGATACACCAGAGGAATCATAAAGGAGAAAAACCCATTCAATGTCCTGACTGTGGCAGAAGTTTCAGTCGTAATTCTCGCCTGGAAATACATCAGAGGATTCACTCCATGGAGAAACCTTATGAGTGTCAAGATCATGGAAAAGGTTTCATTAGAAATTCCCAACTCCTGAAACACAAGACTACACACAAAGGGGAGACACCCTTTGAATGTCCTCTCTGTGGGAAAAGCTTTAGTCGTAATTACAACCTGGTGAAACACCAGAGGACTCACACAGGAGAGAAGCCCTTTGAATGTCCTATCTGTGGGAAAAGCTTTACTGACAATTACAGTCTGGTGACACACCAGAGGATTCACACAGGAGAAAGGCCCTTTGAATGCCATATCTGTGGGAAAGGTTTCAGTCAGAATACCAATCTGGTGACTCATCAGAGGACTCACACAGAAGAGAAACCCTTTGAATGTCCTGGATGTGGGAAAGGTTTCAGTCAGAATTCCAGGTTGGTTAGACACCAGAGGATTCACACAGGAGAAAGGCCATTTGAATGTCCTGATTGTGGAAAAGGTTTCAGTTATGTTTCCAGCTTGGTTAGACACCAGAGGACTCATGCAAGGGAGAAACCATTCGAATGCCCTGATTGTGGGAAAAGTTTCAGTCAAAATTCCCATCTGGTGATTCATCAGAGGACTCACACAGGAGAGAAACCATTTGAATGTCCTGATTGTGGTAAATGTTTCAGTGATAATTCCAACTTGGTTAGACACCAGAGGACTCACACAGGAGAGAAACCCTTTGAATGTCTCTATTGTGGGAAAAGTTTCAGTCAGAGTTCCTATCTAGTGATACACCAGAGGACTCACACAGGAGAGAAACCCTTTGAATGTCTCTATTGCGGGAAATGTTTCAGTCAGAATTCCTATCTAGTGATGCATCAGAAAACACACAGGAGGAAAACCCATTGAATGTCCTGATTGTGGGAAAAGTTTCAGTAAGAATTCCAGGTTGGTTAGACACCAGAGGATTCACACAGGAGAAAGGCCCTTTCAATGTTCTGATTGTGGGAAAGGTTTCATTGAGAATTCAAGCCTGGTGACTCATCAGAGGACTCACACAGGAGAGAAACCCTTTGAATGTCCTGATTGTGGGAAAAGTTTTAGACTGAGTTCCAGCCTAGTGAAACACCAGAGGATTCACACAGGAGAGAAACCCTTTGAATGTCCTATCTGTGGGAAAAGCTTTAGTGATAATTCCAGCCAGATGAGACACCAGAGGACTCACAAAGGAGAGAAGCCCTTTGAATGTTCTATCTGTGGGAAAAGCTTTAGTGATAATTCCAACCTTGTGAAACACCATAGGACTCACACAGAAGAGAAGCCATTTTAATGTCCTATCTGTGGCGAAAGCTTTAGCAATAATTACAGACTGGTGACACATCCGGGGGACTCATACAGGAGAATGGCCCTTTGAATGTCATGATTGAGGGAAAGATTTTAGTCAGAATTCCCATCTAGCGATACACCAGAGGACTTGCACTGTGGAGAGATATTGGAAATGTCCAGTCTGTGGACATGGTTTCAAGCATAAACCATTCCTTATTGCACACAAGGTAATCCATATTAGGAAAAGTGGCTGAGGTTAGAGAATGCTTGAATTTCATTTGTAATCTATTAAATGTTTAGGTGAATAATCACCTTTGGGGTTCCTCCATACAACAGATTCCAGAACCAAAATCCACTATCCTCCCCATCCATGCTTTATTAAATCTGCATTAAAAATTGCATTGCAGGGTGTCTTCCTAAAAAGATTAGCTGGTTATCAGTTAGCCGTGTGGCTTGATGGTCTATTTTATTTTTGCCTCTCTTTTTTATATTTTTTTGAGGGAGGCATATTTTTTCTGTCATATATAGGCAATCAGACCGTCTTTCTTAGACTCCATTTTCTAGGCCCTTCTGCATATGTTTCTCTGTGTGACCTAATGGGAGACTTCAGTGCAAGCAAATTTACAGAATTTACACCTGGCATTTAGCAAATATAAAATTTCCTCCTCCAAGAATGAAGCTTGGTGGTTGATGCTCTTGGGTGCAGCCCTGGCCAGCTGGAGTGAAGCTCGTTCCCCTGGGGTGCCTGGCCTGATTGGGCTGCCATGTCCTAAAATCCTGGGAGCCACAGGAATTCAGTCATAAAGTGTTGGGATATTAGAGAGGTTTTGATCTCCACTGAGAATCACCCCTCAGAAAGCTGATTGTGTAATTCTGTAAAACCTTCATGAACTTTTAGGGCTAATAGCTAATCTTCACAAGGTTAAGTAACATCACATTTCACTATTTCACTAGGCTCAGCTGCAAAGTCGGTTGCTAGAAGTCAAAAATGACTTGATAGCATTTAATCAGTGGAAACTTGTTGCAAATGCCTTAGATAGAAACTGGAGAAGGATGTTTTTCTGCCTCCTATCTGGAGATGGTGCTCAAACAGGCAACACCTGTGCCTAGAAAGAGGATAATACATGTGGCTGAGCTGAAAGGGGTTAAAACCATGGAGTATTTTGTTGCTAGAAAGGTTGGAAGGTGACAGGATGAGTAGAAGAAAGAAAGTGCAGTTGCCTTTTGAAAAAGCACCCTTGGGAACAGTCGAGGAGGGTCCTCTTCCTGATGGCTCATGGGAGGAGAGTGGTGTGCAGAGCGGCTTTTGTGCTCTTCCCATGGTCGAAGCAGTGGCTGGAAGGTGAATTGACGGCAGGTGGGAGGAGAGTCCTGGAATCAGAAGCAACTGGGCTGAAGCATGTCAGCTGCTCCCATCACTGGAGGGTTTGTGGCAGAGCTTGGAGGGACCTTGCAGGTCTCCTATTCCGACGCCCTGATCAAGCAGGAGACCCAATCTCATTTCAAACGAATGGCTCTCCCGTCTCTGATTAAAAGCCACCAAGGATGGAGCTCCCACAGCCTCTGAAGGGAAACCCTTCCACTGGTTCACTGTTCTCAGTGTCAAAAAATCTTCCCCTAGTTCTAAGTTGCTTCTTTCGTTGATAAGTTTCCATCCAGTTCCTTGTCCTGCCTTCAGGGGCTCTGGGGGCTTTGGGAAATAAGTTGATCCCTCCCCATTTTGTGGTCTCAGGTCACCCCCGAGTCCTTCCTTTCACTAGACTAGACATACCCATTTCCTGCAACCCCTTAATTATATTTTAGCCTCCTAATCCTCTTTGTTGGTCTTTTCTGCATTCTTTCCAGTCTCAACATCTTTTTTATGATATGGTGACCAAACTGTTTGCAATTTTCTAAGTGTGGTATTATTCTTTATAAAGTGGTACTAGTACTTCACATGGTCTTGAGTCTGTCTCTCTGTTAATGTAGCCTAGTATTATATTGGCTTCTTTGCCACTACAATGCACTGCTGGCTCATATCTAAATGATTATCCACTAGGACAGTGATGGCGAACCTTTTTCCTAGGGCGTGCCAAAATTTCCCACACCAATTAAATCCTCCCTGCCCACCTGCGCATGCACATTCAACCTCCCCTGTGCATGCGCACGCAAACCCTACCCCGGAGGCTTTCCTGAAGACTGGGAAGGGTGAAAACAGTGTCCTATTCTGTACCAGTACATTTGTTTTTTCTTGCATAAGGGTAAAACCTTTTTTCCACCTCCATCAAATTTCATTTTGTTAGATAGGAACCAGTGTTCAACTCTATCGAGACACTCTATTTTGAGCTTATTTTATGAGGTGTTGGCTATTCCTGCCAACTTGGAGTAATTTGCAAATTGAATGCGTTCCCATTCTATTCTCTCATCTAAGGCATTTAGGAAGATATTAAAGAATACTAAAACAGAACCTTGGCATACCCACTGTTTAACTTCCCTCTGTATAGGGAATACACTTTGAGTGTGGTTTGTCAGCCAGTTAGGAATCCATCTATGTGGATGGATGGATGTAACCCACATTTTTTCAATTTACCAAGGAGTAGGTTATGGTCTATTTTTTCAATTGCCTTACTAAAATCCAATTATACAATGCATTTGATTGGTCCGCTAATTGAGTCACTTTGTGTAAAAATGAAATATTTGTTTGGAATGATCTCTTTTTAACAAATCCATGATGACTTCTGGTTATATATTTGCTTGCTTCTAAGTGTTTGCAGATCTTTTGTTTTATTATCTTTTCCAGGATCTTCCCAGGTAGTGATGTCAGGCTAATTGGCCTGCAGTTTTGTGGATCCATTTTTCTCTCCCTTTTTGAAAATGGGAACCCTTAGTGTATTCTCACATGAGCTTGATTTCATCTTTGCAGATTCGGGCTATATGCTGCTATTCTGTCTTAGTTATGTGTACCGCTTCCATTTTTTCTACTTGTCCTTTTTTCTTTCAGTTTATGAGAAGGATCTTAATGTAATCATGCTGGTTTCTTGGATTTCTTGTGTGCCCTTTTTAGTGACATTGTGTTGGACTTGGCATATAGGACCATATTTCCCAGTATTTTCCATACCTTGCGTTGTTTTCTCCTTTAGGATTTTTAGCCATGAAATTTTGCTTAGCTCTGAAATTGTAAAAGTCAGCTCTTCTAAAGTTTAAGATACTTGTTGGATTATATTCTATTGCTTGTGTTTACATTATATTGAATTCCAGTAAGACATGGTCACTCGCCCAAGGTTCCAGCAACTTCAACTCCTTCTATCGCCTCTCTATTAGTAAGAATTAGGTTGAGTAGTTTTTCCTGTAGTTCGCTCCTTTACCTTTTGGATGATAAAGTTGTCAGTGAAGTTGGTTAGGAATTTATTCAATCACCTACTTGGTGTATAGTTTGCCTCCCAGTTTATATCAAGGCAATTAAGGTCTCCCATTACAACTTGATGTAGTTTGTAATCCAAACGTGTATTGAAAATTACAAATATAATAAAATTTAGAAATGCACCTGGTCCATACAATTTGTGGTAATTCTAGGACTTGTTCCATGACCGCATGTCAGCAGTGACTGTGGTTTTGAAGGTGCAGCAAAAGGAGTTGCACCAATTCGGGTTCTGCCAATATTTGCACATTTATGATGGCAACAGCATCCTACACTAATGATCCCTATTTGTGACCTTCCCAGCTAGCTTCTGATGAACAAAATCATTGGCTGTACTGGCAGGAAATTCATATGTCAAGGTCATATGAAATTTATTTATTTATTGAATTTATACCCCGCCCTTCTCCAAACAACCCACAGTAATTTCCTTAACAACTACAGAGGAACAGATGTAAGTTGGCACTGTCATGTGACATGATGCTTAGTGATTGAGCTGCTTAGTGATGCAAATATCAGTTCCAATTGCAGTTAAGTGAGGACTACTTGAATAAGGATGTCACAAGAGGGCTTGTAGACAGTATTTGCAGCCCTTATTTGCAGCTGAGGACTTCCATGAATAAAAGTGGTGCTTCAAAGTTTGCAGAGGCTTTCAGCATCTTTTCATCAGTTAAAACCCCCACATCTCTAATTTTAGTGCAGGAGGTTTGACTATAACCATTTTGGGACATTTTGTCAGGCTTGCAAGACAGATTTTCTCCATATATACATGTGTAGTCTATATTTTTGTATATATTTATCTGTATATATTCTGTCTGCATTTCTCCATATATACATGTGTATTCTGTAGTCATACAGATGTGTATCTGTATTTCTCTCTACGCATATATCTGCAATTACATATCCTATCCCCAGCACAAGATATATTTGATGATAACACTTTGCATTGCTAAGAATTTGTGAATTTGAACATAGTTCTCAATAGTACATGTGTTATATGAATCATCAATAATGTAAGTGATTATTCTAGTATAGGGACATGTTTTTGTTTTCATTGTAATATATACTTCTTTTCCTTTTTCACATCATCTCCAGCCATTTTATAAAGAGCTAGCTGATAACCCGGCATAGCCAGGGTCATGTATTTACCCCAATCCTGTATTAGAGAGAGCCCCCTTGTGGAATATGGCAGCTTCACTGTGCTGTACAGAAGAAGCCATTTTAAGGCACAACAGGCTGTATCTTTACAGAACTTTAATCCAAAATGAACACCATCACTGCCAAAAGTACTGTGACTTGACAATATAGATATAATTCAGTCCTTTTCATTTTAGCCTCCCAGGAGTTCTGTATTATGCTGGAACACACCCACACACAGACAACCCAAGGGGTGTTAGGGATGTTGCTCAAAGCATTCCAGAGTTATGCTGAATATACACACACACAGCCATTTATATATACATACATACATACATACATAACATAACATACATACATATATATATTAAATTTACTCTTCTCTTTGAATCTTACAGATAAACAGGATGGCAATAAGAGCACCCGGGACAATTGTAAATAACAAGCAACATTGAAAAGAGAAGAAAATCAAGCCAGAAATCAAAATATTTTCCATTTCCTTCAGAAAACCATACAATTCTCTTCCTTCTCCCGCAGCTGTTAGACAAAAGAGAGAAAATCAAGCAAGAATAAACAGATTATGCAGAACTAAAGGATACATTATATGAAAAGTAAAGGGAGATTTTTTAATTATTCAGCAAAATAGGGAAATATCTGGAAGGCCGTAGAGAGGAAAAGATCAATAGTAAAGCCACATAGAACAGACAGTAATGCAGGCCTCTCCCTGTGAGGAAGAAGACGGCTTGAATAAAAGCACCAGTAAACAAGGCATTGTCCATATTTTGGGCCTTAAGGATATCAGCTGATCAAAAGCTCCATAGATTTGCCTATTGTGGGAAAAGCATAGATGGCAAATCACAGCTGATTATGCACAAGAGGAGCCAGAAAGGAGAAAAACCATACAAATTACCTGAATGTTGCAAGCTTCGAGGTCACAACAGCTCTCTTGTGATTCACGGAAGCACCTCTACACAAGAGTTAATCCACAAAAGAGCTTCCAATTCAGTAAATTCTTTAGTGAGCATGGCAACATGGTGCTACATCAAGTAACTCACAGGAGGGAGAAAACGTATGACTGCAGATTGCAGTTTCATTAGAAATTTCCAGATCACGACACATTAAAGCTCTCACAGAAATAAAACCATTTGAACATCCTTTCTGTGGGAAAAGCTTCATTATACACTATCTCATGAGACACCAGAGAACTCACTAATTATGGGAAAGTCACAATTCCAGCCTGGTGATACACCAGAAGACTCACATAGAAGAGAAATGCTTTGAATGTCCTGATTGTTGGAAATCTTTCAGTTATGATTCCAACTTTGTGAAACACCAGAGAAATCATAAAGGAGAAAAACCTATTCAATGTCCTAACTCTGCGAAAAGTTTCAGTTGCAATTCCCACCTGGTAATACATCAGAAAATTCACTCCATGGAGAAACCTTATGAATGTCAAGATTGTGGGAAAGGTTTCATTAGAAATTCCCAACTCCCGAAACACAAGACCACACACACAGGAGAGAAACCCTTTGAATGTCCTGACTGTAGGAAAAGCTTTAGTGATAATTCTAACCTGGTTAAACACCAGAGGATTCACAGTGGAGAGAAACCCTTTGAATGTCCTGTCTGTGGGAAACGTTACAGTCAGAATTCCCACTTAGTGTTACACCAGAGGACTCATACAGGAGAGAAACCCTTTGAATGTCCTATTTGTGGGAAAAGCTTTAGTAATAATTCCAATCTGCTGACACACCAGCGGACTCACACAGGAGAGAAACCCTTTGAATGTCCTGACTGTGGGAAACATTACAGTCAGAATTCCCACCTAGTGATACATCAGAGGACTCATACAGGAGAGAAACCCTTTGAATGTCCTATTTGTGGGAAAAGCTTTAGTAATAATTCCAATCTGCTGACACACCAGCGTACTCACACAGGAGAGAAACCCTTTGAATGTCCTGACTGTGGGAAACGTTACAGTCAGAATTCCCACCTGGTGATACACCAGAGGACTCACACAGGAGAGAAACCATTTGAATGTCCTGATTGTGGGAAAAGTTTCAATCGAAATTCCCATCTGGTGAGGCACCAGAGAACTCACACAGGAGAGAAAGCCTTTGAATGTCTTGATTGTGGGAAAAGTTTCATTAAAAATTCCCACCTCGTTAGCCACCAGAGGATTCACACAGAGAAACCATTTCAATGTCCTGACTGTGGTAATTGTTTCACTCACAATTCCCACCTAGTGATACACCAGAGGACTCACACAGGAGAGAAACCCTTTGAATGTCCTGATTGTGGGAAAATAATCCCCACTGAGTAATACACAAAGAGACTCATACTGTGGAGAAATCTTTGAAATGTCCAGTATGTGGACATTACTTCAAGCATAAATCATCCCTTAATGCACACAAGGTAATCCATATGAGGAATGGTAGGTGAGTTTAGTTAATGCTTGAATTTCTTTTGTGTTCGCCCATTGAAAGTGTAGGTGAGAAATTGAGTGTTTGAATTTTGGCCTGATTCATTTTACTCAAAACTTCTCAGGATTAAACTTGTAGGTGGAGAATAAAGAAAAGTGGAAAATGGCTTACTACTAATTTCTGGTTATCAGCAGAAGCTTCTGGATATTTCTTTTTCCAGAAATAGTGGAATTCTTCAAAAGGGAATTTTGGATGGAATTTTTGTATGTTGATTATGGAATTCCCACAAGTGACATTTCAGTCTTCTACCTTGGTTTCCCCCAGATTTTGAGCCACAGAATTCCATAGACAGCATAAAACTTGTCCTCAAGATATAAGTATGATAGGCCTTGAATTACGGTCGCATGTTGCAACGGCTGTTAAGTGAAATTGCCCTCCTTAATTACCCAAATCCCCCTGCTCTCCCTGAGACAGCTATTAATCGAGTCGCTAAGCAGAACACTGTCTAGTCAGAGCTGGGGGAAAGTCTTGGAGGCCTCAGGCTTGCCTGCCATACTTATTTCTAGGCCTCACCCACCCACCAAGTCATCTTGTGCTCTGAATCCTAGCTGTTGTGTCCCCTTGACCCTTCACTCCCCTCATGGCCCCTTACACCTGCCTCACCCCATCTCACATCCTACTTTTTGAAGGAACCCTTTGAATGTGGTGATTGTGGGAAAGGTTTCAGTCCGAATTCCCACCTGGTGACTCATCATTTTCCTGATTTTTTTTTGCAGGCAAACATGTCAAGGCATTAGATGGGAAGATTAAAGAAAAAAATGGCAACATATCATTTTAATAATAGCTTCCTGGCCTTCAGCGTAAGACATTGCTGATTATTTATTTTTGCAGAAAATTCAGGGCTGCGCGGGCTCCAGCTGCAGCCCCGCCCGCACAGCTCTCCTCGTCCTCTGCCTGCTTTCTGCCTGCCTGCTGGCTCGCTCCTCCCTTGCTGGCCCGCCTCTTCCACCTGCCCGACAGCCCGCTCTGGCAGCCGCTTCCTGCCCGCACCCCGTGCCGCTGTCCTGGCCCCAGGCTGCCTCTGAGCGCATGCAGAACGCCCGTCCCCCGCCGCCGCCCCAGGCAAAAAGCGTGACTTTTAAAAAAACCTACGGGACACGGGACAATTTCTTCAAAAGCGGGACTGTCCTGCCAAAAGTGGGACATCTGATCACCTTAGCCAAGAGGCTCTTTTGGCCTGACTCTCAAGCTACTGCCTTTGAATTTAAACATATGCAAAATTTCTAAACTTTAAAATAGTAAAATTATATTTAATCAATTTACCTTTTTCTCTTTCCTTGATCTCATGTTTTAGTGCAGGGGTCACCAATCTTTCGAACCTCAGGGACCACTAAATTCATAATTTTAAATCCTGCAAACCACTAATATGATCTGTCTGATGATCGGTTGGGTGGGTGTGACAAGGTGGTCATGTGACTGGGTGGGCATGGCCAACTCGATGTCACTCACATCAAGGAGTGCCTCGCTGGCCTCTACTCGCCCCCTCCCTTCCCAGACACTCCTCACCTGTCTGCCCAGGCTCCTTAAGGCTCCAACAGGAAGCAGTTGCTGGAGTTAAGAAGCCACCGTGAGAAAGAGTTGGCAAAACAGCTGGCTCAGTTCAAATTGGATTCAATTGAGAAGGAGGCTCAGCAGAAGCACCTCACTGAGGACTACAAGCATAAGCTTTCCAAGCAGAGGAAAGACCTACAAGAATGCAAGGCTAGGTACTAGCACCTGGAGGCTCAGCAGGCTGAAATTGTCAGCCAGTTCCAGGTCATGATGCTGTCCTACTGGAACAAGGCCCTCTGGCTTACAATACAATACAATAGCAGAGTTGGAAGGGACCTTGGAGGTCACCTAGTCTAACTCTGCCTAGGAAGGAAGCCCTATACAGTTTCAGACAAATGGCTGTCCAACATCTTCTTAAAGACTTCCAGTGTTTGGGCATTCACAACTTCTGGAGGCAAGCTGTTCCAGAGGTTAATTGTTCTAACTGTCAGGAAATTCCTCCTCATTTCTAAGTTGCTTCTCTCCTTGATTAGTTTCCACCCATTGCTTCTTGTCCTGCCCTCAGGTGCTTTGGAGAATAGCTTGACTCCCTCTTCTTTGTGGCAGCCCCTGAGATATTGGAACACTGCTATCATGTCTCCCCTGGTCCTTCTTTTCATTAAACTAGACATACCCAGTTCCTGCAACCGTTCTTCATATGTTTTAGTCTCTAGTCCTTTAATCATCTTTGTTGCTCTTCTCTGCACCCTTTCTAGAGTCTCGGAGAAGAGCAACAAAGATGATGACTCTTCGTCATCAGCGGTACTTCCCTTCAGCCAAAGCCCAGCACCAGGAGATTGAAGCAGACCCTGAGTCAGGATTTCTGTCCCCCTCCGACCCGCACAAAAAGACCCAGAAGGGGGCAGACTCTCTGCAGCAACACAAACGTTCATTGCGTGTATCTGGCCCATGGGCCATAGTTTGACCCCTGATTTAGTGCAATATAAAAAATACAAATACTTTTCTGCGGACCACCAACATTTTCTCACGGACCATCAGTTGGTGACCGCTGTTTTGGTGCACATTTTTTATTGTATCTCATCTTACTATATTTAGGAGTTGGAAGCCCTTCCAAAACCTTGAGATCTCTTACGTATATAAAAATATTAAGCAAAATTTACTAAAGCCAATCTGAGAGTCTACAGCAGGGGTAGTCAATCTTTTTATACCTACCACCCACTTTTGTATCTCTGTTAGTAGTAAAATTTTCTAACCGCCCACCAGTTCCACAGTAATGGTGATTTATAAAGTAGGGAAGTCAATTAAATTAAAAAAAGGAAAGTGCTTCAGTATCGGCCAAAATCCCTACTGCCCACCATGAAAGCTGGAATGTCCACTAGTGGGGGGTAGGGACCAGGTTGACTACTACTGGTCTACAGGGTAAGTTTAAAAACCATGAGAAACCATTAGGTTGAAACATGTCAGTTGCTATGTATTATAAGACAAATAACTGACTAAAACAGTCTTTGCTGAGCCTTGAGGGAAGTGCACATTTTCTTCTGTTTGCATATAGTTCCCCCCCCCTCCCTTCTTTCCCTTGGTGTAGTTCTCACTTCTTGCTCTGTTTCTGTGGTGATGAGTGAATCTTCGGGGGGCCTGAATGAACAAGTTAGGGACAATCATCATGGATAAAGTCAATTGAAGTGATCACTGGAGTCAAAAAATGATTTGCGGGCCCATAATCAATAAAAGTAGGGGACGCGGTGGCTCAGTGGTTCATGCTGAGCTTGTCAATCAAACATGTTGGCAGTTCAACGGTTCATATCCCTAGTGCTGCGTAACAGAGTGAGCTTCTGTTACTTGTCCCAGCTTCTGCCAACCTAGCAATTCGAAAGCATGTAAAAATGCAAGTAGAAAAATAGGAACTACTTTTGGTGGGAAGGTAACAGCGTTCCGTGCTCCTTTGGCATTTAGTCATGCCAGCCACATAACCACAGAGACGTCTTTGGACAGCGCTGGCTCTTTGGCTTTGAAACGGAGATGAGCACTGCCTCCTAGAGTCAGGAACGATTAACACATAAGTTCATGGGGAACCTTTACCTTTAATCAATAAAAACAATTTTGCAACTGCCAGGCAGAGATTTTCAGCTTTACATCACTAAATGGTGTACTATAAACAAGCACCGCCTGCGCCCAGACAAACTATCAACTGCAAGTAGAGCATTGGTAATTGAGGCCAAAGGAATTAGAACATTTGAATAGCAAATTCCTAGAGAGGATTTGAGGAGAGGAGGAAAGCTTCCTCTTCCTCTGCAGGGTCTTCGCTGAGAGGGTGGAGGCGAGGTGAATGGCCCTCCTGGTCTTCCCAGGGTTTGGGAAGCTCAAAGGTAAGTTAAGCAGCTCAAAGGTGAGCTAAGGTCAGGCGGAAGAGAGGTGGGAAGCAAATGGGCTCTTTGGGTTTCCCCAGGGTGTCAAAACAGAGAAGAAACAAGGTTGAAACATCTCAGCTGCTACATATTCCCTCCCCAGATTTTATTCCACTGGTGATGCATGCCTTTACATTTCCGTTGTAGGGAAATTTTAAAAAGTCTCCTTCATGTTAGGGTTGACTCCTTGCAATTTTATGGGCATGTTTTTTTTCTTGGCAACAATTTGGAACCGACCTGCCGATGCTGCCTTCAGGAGTTTTGCTTGTACTTCCATATCTAGCAAACAAACACAGGATTTCCTGGTGGTCCACCATCCAAGGATTAACTTGGCACAACTGTGCTTAACCCACAGGTTGGGTTTTTTAAAATTATTGGGCCCATTTGGGATGTTTGGTTTTATAGGTAATCCTCACCACTTACCATTCAGTCTTCAAAGTTTCAGTGGTGCTGAATAAAAGACTTTAAAATGTTCCTGGCTTGCATTCAAGATGGTTATGGTGTCCCATGGTCATTTGGAACATACACAACTGACTCCTAACAAACAAAATCAGTTGGAAATTGACAGGAAGCTGCAGTTATATTGCACAGAGCAGATCACAGTGATTCACTTAATGGCCACAGCCAGGATTTCGTAAGTGGGCATAGGTAAGTGATGTCATTCTTAATGACCATGTCATTTAGGAATGGACTTGCCCCAGGATGGCAAACCTATGGCACATGTGCCATGTGGAGTCATTTGGCAGGGCACACGTGGCGTTGCCCTGTCAGCTAGCCAGCATGCATACATGCACTGGCCAGCTGAATTCAGCCTTTTTTAAAGCCATTTTTCGTCCTCGCCAGGCTCCAGAGGCTTCATAGGAGTCTGGGGAGGGCGAAAACAGCCTCCTTCTCCAAAGGCCCTCCAGAGGCTTCAGGATTTCCATGAAGCCTCTGGAGGGCAAAAAAACCAACCATTTAAATATGAGCCAGATGTGTGGAGCAGGTGCCAAAAAAGCCAACACAGTTCTAGGCTGCATAAATAGAAGGATAGAATCAAGTGTTAATGCCACTTTATAATGCCTTGGTAAGGCCACACTTGGAATACTGTATTCAGTTTTGGTCACTACAATGTAGAAAAGATGTGGAGACTCTAGAAAGAGTGCAGAGAAGAGCAACAAAGATGATTAGAGGACTCGAGACTAAAACATATGAAGAACGGTTGCAGGAACTGGGTATTTAATTAATAGGCTGGGGAGTTCATCAATTAATGATACTCCATATGCAGTGCTATATGTGAGAAAGCCATCTCTGGCACATTTAAGGGTTTTTGGAAGCAATGCATGGGTGCATATTCCAAAAGCAGTCAGAAAAGAAGGACAATCAAAGGCTAGAAAGCTCAGGTTTATGGGCTATGAGCCAGGCTCAAAAACATTTGTTTTAGCGATGGGAGCAAAAGAATAGTGATTTCCAGGTCTGCTAGCTTTGCAGAGCAAAATTGGAACAGAATTGATGCACATTTTGGAATGATTCACTTAGTGATGATAACTCGCTTAATGATGGTGTCAGCGTTCAGGGAGAAGCTGAACAAGATATGACACAAGAGATGGGTGAAGTACAGCAGCAGTCAATGTCACACAGGTCAGAGCAATGGTGCAAGGGGATTCCACCTGACAGATATTCTGCTAGTAAAGTTGTGTAATGTATGGTATGACCACAGAACTGTAAGGAAGTATTGGCATTACCTAAATGTGAACAAGTAAAGTGGAATGAAGCCATGGAAAAAGAAATAAAATCCATATGTGAACATAGTGTTCCCATCTATGACTGTCAGGCCTGCAGTCATATTCCTTTTAAAATCTTTGGCCTGCCACCTTTTCTCTCTCTTTCTTTACTATGCTGTTTCATTAGTGGGCAATTGGGAGGGGAAAGTAGTAAGGAATAGAATGTGTTTGTTTTCAAAATAAAAATTTCTTTTCTAGAAGCCAAGGTCATCTTTTGTCTCTGCACCTCTGCATCTGACCGGAACTAGATGGGTGGAAATGCCAGCGTGGCAGAAGAACATTGGATCATGTGATGGATTTATGGGTGTGGGGACAAGATTGTGAACTTTCAACTGGGTGGGAATCCCAGAAGGTTTCAGATTCGGGATTCCCACAGATGTACCAACATGTCTCTTTTATTAAATTGGAAGTTTAAGGATAGCTCTGCCTTGGACTCTGATTTATTTCTGGATGATATTTGGAACTCTGACAGTGACTTTGCCACACGGTTGCAAAGCCATAGGATGTAAATAGGTATACAAGAAGAGAGTACTACCCTATAATGAGATGCAATATAAAGCAAACTTAGTGGCAAATGAAAAATGGTGTTTGGGCCTACAGTAAAGAGTGAAAGGATAAGGCTGGCACTAGTGTTAGCAGCAGCATGTGGCCATCAAATTTGGCATTTTGACATGACCATTGCATTCCTCAATGCTTATTTAGAAGAAGAAATTTACATGGTTCAAGCACCAGGGTATGAAAGTAAAAGCCTAACATGTTGTATAAATTGAACAAAGCCATTTATGGGCTGGAGCAGTCAGCCAGGAATTGGAATAGCTGTTTAGACAAGGCATTGAAGTGTCTTGGGTTCAAGAGTTGCAAGGCTGATAGTTGCATATACACTGGAAAGTTAAAAGATGGGGATTGCCAATTATTAGCATTTGTAGATTATCATTATTTCATTGCAAAGGATGTATCATAGGTAAAAGAATTTGCTAATAAGTTAGAGAAAAAAATGGAATTAAAGAATTTGGGAGAAATACAAAATTATCTTGGTGTGGAGATACAAAAAAACTGAGAAAGGTGATTATGTTCTCAGTTAAAGAAGAAAAATTGAACAGTTGTTGGAGAGATATAATATGTAAGACTGCTCCAACACCTATGAGTACAGATTTCCATAACAGTTTGGTTGAGGACAAAAGTGAAGCCTGTGAGCAGTCAGCAATAGGGAGCCTATTATCTCTATCACAGTGGTCCAGTCCAAACATAGCTTGTGCAGTAAGCATTTTGAGTCACTCTCCTGCTGCACCAACACAATTGCATTGGATGGGTATAATAATAATAATAATAATAATAATAATAATAATAATAATAATAATAATAATAATAATAATAATAATAATAATAATAATAATAATAATAATAATAATAATAATAATAATAATATTTAATTTTGTATACCGCGTCCTCTCCCCAAGGGGACTCGGAGCGGTGCACAGGGAAATTAAAACATATAAAAATATATACAAACAATAAATACAATAAATAAAAGCAGATTAAATTGATCGTCCCTGCGCTAAAAACCCCATTAAAACTAAATTCCCTAAACACCCCAGAGGTAGAGACTAACCAAGGCCGGCCAGACAGAAAAAGTGTGTTTTCAGTTTTCGACGGAAGGAGCGGAGGTCCGTAGTTGTTCTAATGTCGGGGGGGAGGTCGTTCCAGAGGGCTGGGCCCGCCACAGAGAAGGCCCTTCCCCTGGGCGTCGCCCGCTGACACAGTCTAGTGGACGGCACCCGGAGAAGTCCCTCTCTGTGGGAGCGGATCGGCCGTGAGGATGTATGGGGCAGGATCCGATCCCGCAGATAGCTAGGTCCCGAGCCATGGAGCGTTTTAAAGATGACAACCAGCACCTTGAAGCGCACCCGGAAGACGACAGGCAGCCAGTGCAGCTCGCGCAAGAGCGGTGTTATATGGGCGTACCTTGCGGTCCCCATTATTGCTCGCGCGGCTGCATTCTGGACCAGCTGAAGTCTTCGGGTGCACCTCAAGGGGAGCCCCATGTAGAGAGAGTTACAATAGTCCAGTCGGGATGTCACGAGAGCATGAGTGACTGTGCAAAGGGCGTCCCGATCCAATAGGGGGCGCAGCTGGCGAACCAGGCGAACCTGGTAAAACGCCCTCCTAGCCACGGCTGTCACTTGATCTTCCATGGACAGCCGGGCATCCAGGAGGACACCCAAATTGCGCGCCCCATCCACAGGGGCAAGATGTTCGCCCCCTATGGCCAGCGATGGAGTGAGTTGGTTGAATCGGGCAGCCGGAAACCACAGCCACTCGGTCTTGGTCGGGTTGAGCCTGAGTCCGTTACTTCCCATCCAGATGGATTCTCGGGTATTTGAAGGGAACTGTGAATTTGGGTCTTCAAATACAGGTCTCTGAAGAATTAAAATTGAAATGCTATGTTGATAGTGATTATGCACATGATGTAAAAACCAGAAAGTCCAATTCTGGGGTTGTGGTATGATTGTAGGGACTTTAATTGGTTGGAAGTCCAGGAAGCAAACAACTGTTGCATTTTCTACTGTGGAGGCAGAATTTATTGCTTTACCTGGTAAATACAGCTATTACAGGATTTAAATGAAAAGGTAAATGAAGTGGTAACGGTGTATGAGGATAATGCTGCCTGCATTAAAATGGCTACAGGTGACAGAGTAAAGAATAGAAGCAAACGTGGATATTAAATATTGTAACACAAGAGAAGCCATCAAACTTAAATTAATTAGCTTGCTTCACTGTGTGTCAGAAGACTACCTGGCAGACATAATGACCAAGCCATTGGGTGGAGTGCACCATGGGAGGAATATTGAGTTAATTGGATTTATGTCTATTCCAGTCATGAAGGGAGGAGTGTCAGAGAATTCATGACTGGGAGAGTCATGGTAACAAGGTCAGCCAAGGAATAGGCATAGCAACTAAACCAGCCAATGAGGGCTGTTTAGAAACTTAAACAGTATTTGCTGGAGACAGCTAGGGGCCTGGGCATGGCTTAGTCCAGCGTTTCTCAAATAGTGGGGCGCGCCCCCCTGGGGGGGCGCGAGGCTCTGTAAAGGGGGGCGCGTTTGACCTCGGCAAATCGGCTCTGCCGATTCCCTTTCTCCCTCCTCCTCCCTCCCTCCACAGCCGGCATGCTGGCCACTCGTCGTCTTCCAGGGACTGCCGTTCCTCACACACACACACACGCACACGCACACACACACACACGGAGGCTTCTCAGCTCCTGGAAGGAGCGGAGCGAGCGAACGAGCGATCAAGCACGGGTGGCCGGGGCAGGCTAAGGCGGGTGAGCCGGGCTGAGGAGACTCCGCGGGGAGTGGGGGCGGGGCGGGGACGACGACACACAGACAGAGAGAGGCACAGACACAGAGAGAGACAGGGAGGGGGGGAGGAATCAGAGAGTGACAGACACACACAGAGAGACAGAGAGAGACAGGGAGAGAAAGAGAGAGACACAGGAAGTGCGTGAATGCAAGACACACACACACACACACACAGTGATAGATGGGCAGACGAAGGAGAGACAGACAGAGATAGAGAGAAAGAAAAAGAAAGAAAGAAAAAAGTGGGAGAGAGAAAGAAAGAAAGACAGACAGAGAGAGAAAGAGAGAGACAGAAAGGAAAGAGAAAAAAGAGAGAGAAAAAAGAGAAAAAGAGAGAGAGAAAGAGAAAGAAATTTCTTTCTTTTTTATTCTCTTATACTTAATAAGGATACAGTGTTATGCAGAGGTGTACTTATAACAATTTTATAGACAAATGATACTATTTACAGTCGCGCGGGGGGGGCGTGAAATGTTTTCTTCTTCCTAGGGGGGGCCTGACAGAAAATAATTGAGAAACACTGGCTTAGTCCAACTGTTCTGTACAAAAGCTGAGTACTGAGAAACGAAAGTAATCTAATCTAGTCTACTGAATTAAAACTGAAACTATTCTCTGCTGTACTCTGCCTGTGTTTGTACTTACTTATAATCTCTCCTCTCAACCACATTGGAAGAACCACCTGTTGTTATTGTATAATTACTTACATGTTATATTGTATATAAAGAGAAGTTAATGAATCTAGAAAAACTCTAGAAAGAGTGCAGAGAAGAGCAACAAAGATTATTAGGGGACTGGAGACTAAAACATACAAAGAACGGTTGCAGGAACTGGGTATGTCTAGTTTAATAAAAAGAAGGACTAGGGGAGATATGATAGCAGTGTTCCAATATCTCAGGGGCTACCATAAAGAAGAGGGAGTCAAACTATTCTCCAGGGCACCTGAGGGCAGAACAAGAAGCAATGGGTGGAAACTAATCAAGGAGAGAAGCAACTTAGAACTGAGGAGCAATTTCCTGACAGTTAGGACAATTAATCAGTGGAACAGCTTGCCTCCAGAAGTTGTGAATGCCCCAAAACTGCAAGTCTTCAAGAAGATGTTGGCTAGCCATTTGTCTGAAATGGTATAGGGCTTCCTGCCTAGGCAGGGAGTTGGACTAGAAGACCTCCAAGGTCCCTTCCAACTCTGCTATTGTATTGTAATCCTGCTGAATCAGTTACCTGTGTGTGCTTTTTGGATTTGATTTCTTCAACAAACTCTGATAAAAGTCTCCAGTGATTATCCATACAGACCACTGAGTTACATTCACTAGCAAACCTCTGAAATGCCCTCACACCTCAACAGTTGTATAGAGTTCTTTAAAGTCTTGTTGTAAGGAAACATTGAGAACAAGCTGAACTGGGCCTGCGTAGGCACAGAGGGAAGAATCAGACAGGAATTTCTGGACCACTTGGTCAAACTGTTTATATTCCCTGACCATATTTCACAGACCTCATTGTTGCACTACTGACCTTGTAGGCAGGGATAAATACTGAGATGAACAAAAATATTCCAACATCATGCTCTACTGCATAGGGTGCTTGTCTGTTTCAATATATTTGTAACGTTGTGGGCCAACGGTATATAAGCTGCGGTTCTGCTTTAGGTCAGGGCTGCTCAGAAAGCTGCCAAATGCTTTGCTGGAATCCATTGTGAACGTAGATTTTTGCATACTTAATATATGTTGAATCTTCAAAGTGACTGGTTGCTTTAGATAAGGCATGTTTTGGCCACAATATTCCCTTTCTTTGTGTTTCTTTTTACCTCTCTTCTCCCCTACTGACTGCCAGGGAGTAGTCAGGTTGCTCTCACTGAGGTGGTGTGTGTGTGTGCGTGTGAGAGAGAGAGAGAATATTCTGAAGAAGGAAATGACAGTTTGTGTGTTGCTATCAAAAAACCTGTAATGACTAATCCATTAAATCACCAGGCATTGAATGCCACTCCAAAAAGACTTGAGTAAAAATTTTTTTGAAGCATGCTTGATGTCCTTCTAATTAGTTTGTTGTTCTGGGAGGTTTCCACCACCAACAGTGTTTCCTCAGAGAAATCAACAGACCTTCCCCAAGGAACATACAGCAGCAGAAAGAGGGAGGCAACTTTCGATTCCCATCCAAGAAGTTGGAGGGTCCCTACAAACTACAATGTATGTATGGGTGTGCTCCTGTTGTACATCTGAGATCCCTGGGCAGCAAGCAATGAAAAACATAGCTTATTGGGCCTGTCTCATTCCCTGGGCTCCCACCTGGTCTAAAGAGTCCTTAAGTGGAACTCAACCATTTATTTATTTTATTTATTTATTTATTTAAATTTATACCCCGCCCTTCTCCACAGAGGACCCAGGGCGGCGCACAGGAAATTTAAAAAACATACAAAAATACAATAAATATAATTTAAAAAACTATTAAATAACCCCATCCTGCGCTAAAACCAAATTTTAAAACCCAATTTAAAACTATCTTAAGTCCCCAAGGGAGGTTAGGCTAGGCCGGCTTGTTGAAACAGATATGTCTTAAGACATTGGCGGAAGAGGCGGAGGTCGGTGATGGTACGTAATTCAGGGGGTAGGTCATTCCAAAGGGCTGGCCCCGCCACAGAGAAGGCTCTTCCCCTGGGTGTCGCCAGTCGGCATTGTCCGGCCGACGGTACCCTAAGGAGGCCCTCTCTGTGGGAGCGGATTGGTCTGAGGGATGTATGGGGCAGGAGGCGGTCTCGCATATAACTAGGCCCCGAGCCATGGAGCGCTTTAAAGATGGTAGGGTCTGGTTACTTTTCACTATCTGTGCGTTGAGAAAATCTCCCTCTTCCTCTGTATACATACGAGTAACATGGAAGGGAAATGTTGCACTGGATTCCTCTGAAGAATGGACTTCATGTCAGGATTAGTTTCCAAGGAACATTTTATTCTGGTCAACTGAGCAGAGATAATTTTCATATAACCATGATGGCGAACCTACGGAGCCATTTGTTAGGGCACGTGAGGCGTTGCCCTGTCAACTCCAGTGCGCACCAGATGACTTCGGCCTTCTTTTAAGGCCATTTTTCACCTCTGGAGCATGAAAAACTGGCCCTTCATGAACAGACTTCCAGTTTGCTTGCGGAGCTGTTTCTCGCCCTCCAGAGCCTTTAGGCGGCTTCTCTGAAGGCTCCAGAGGGCAAGCCAGAAGTCCATTTTAGAGCTCCGGAGGATCGGGGGGGGGGGGGCAGCGAAGCTATTTTCACCACCACCACCACCATCCAGGCTCATAGAAAGCCTCTGGAACCTGAGGAGGGCACAAAATGGGTCCATTGTGCGCATAGCATTATGCGTGTGGGCACTCCCGTGCATGACCCCCTCTGCGCTCCCCCCACTTTTGGCATGCAATGGGAAAAAGGTTAACCATCACTGCCGTATAAGAATGTGTGATGACAATTTCTCAACAGAGAAAAGGGCAGAAGTTGCAATTATATTTTTCAATTCCTTTCCTGCTCCTCTGTTCATTCTTTGTTTTTGTTTTGTATATTTTATTAAATTAAAAAAATTCTAATTAAAAAAACGGAATGTGTATCAAATAAAGAGTCAATCTTCATGCTTGGCCTTGCAGTTTCCTTGGCAAGGATTTTGTATATTTTATTAGATGAACATTTTGGATTTTTTAAAAAAAGGAATGTGTATCAAACAAAGACTGGTACATTGTTGCACGCACATCTGTATTACCAATCTTTTTCCAACCCTTTGAAATGCCTTTTGGAAACATTTCTCATACCATAGAGACAATTATCACCCCTTTTCTAGCCCAGCTGCATATGTGACTTTCTCACTTTGACCTAATAGAGACTTCTGGGTATGCAAAATTACAGACACACAAGACATTTAGCATGGGTGTGCTTGGAAGCATCTCTGGGCAGCAAGAATGAAGTGGTCTCCCTTTGAGCCTCTGACTCGCTGATTGTCCTGGGTCCCGAATCCTTGGCAGCCATAGGAAATCAGTCATAAAGTTTTGGCATGTAGATGATCTCCACTGAGTCACCCCTAAGAAAGTGCAGGAACCTATACTCAGCTTTCTGCAAAGTAGTGCCCTCCAAGGCTTTTGCTCAAACGGTTTCCGAATAATACATCTAACGCCTGTGGGGACTGGAAGACTGCTCAGAGCAATTCTTTCCTCTACTGAGATTTAGGCTCTGCAAGGATGCAGCTAGAAAGAATCTCCCCTATCTAGACGTGGTTTGGAAGCAAAGAGAGTGGATGTTTCCAGTTATTCTCCCATGTTTCATTAGTCTATTCATAGGATAAAGCTGGGTATCATTTAGCAGCTGTGTACGCAAGCAAGATCTTCATAAACTTTTATAGCACAGCACATCCTTAATCTTGAGAAGCAAAGTAAGTCAAGCTTCACTCAGTTGCAAAAGTAGGTTTTGGAGAATTATCCTGTTCTACTTCCTTGCAGTTTCCTTGGCAAGGTTTTTTGAAAGTGGATTTCCCCTTTCCAAGGCCTGAGAGGACAGGTTAGGCGATAGTCTCTGAGATGGCTTTGCATTTAAAGCACTACTGGAAATGAGCGCCTCTTAGGCTCTAGGCTGGTGACCACCAAACTGGGCTTTTTTCCTCCCCACAAAATCTATCCATTCAGCTGTTCCTGCTACTCCAGTCCTAAACTCAAGACTGCAGCTTTCAAGATCCAGTATCATTCAAACAACACATACTTTGCACCTTTCAATCTGAGCTTCAAAGTTTGATTCTGAGGAAATGGACTGTTTGTCTGAGTGAGGACTGATGGCTTTTGACTTCGCCCTGTAGACTCTTAGGTTGGCTTTATTTAATTTTTCTTGATTGTCTACTGTACAATTTCCCCCCACATCTCCCCACCAAGGAGGGAGAACAATAAAAATATCATCCCTTGGTGCAGCTCTCAGGCCCCAGCTGTCAAAGTCTAGCAAGGACACCCCTAAAAACAAAGTAGGAATTGCGAATAAACCTGGAGATCCTGTGCTCAAAATCACAATTCTTTTTCTCCTCAATTCAATATATCTACAGCTCTTCTCCATGAAGGTCTCCTGCAGGGCACCTTTTACATCTGAAAATTTATGCTACTTTTGTCACTGCCCCAAACTTCCCCAATATATTTGCTATTCATATGGTTTCTTCCACTTGTGTGCCTCATTCTTGACACAATCTGAAGAGACATGCTTCGTGCACTGAATTCCTGGAACAGTTAGGAAAAGATGAACTTTAAATCCCTCTACTTCTCCTCTCACTTTCTCCTTATAAGAGCTATGGTGGCACAGTAATTAGAATGCAGTACTGCAGGCTACTTCTACTGGCTGCTGGCTGTCTGCAGCTTGACAGCTCAATTCCCACCGGCTCAAGGTTGACTTGGCTTTCTATCCTTTCGAGGTTGGTAAAATGTGGACTCAAATTCTTGGGGGCAATATGCTACGTAAACCGCTTAGAGAGGGCTATAAAGCACTGTGAAGCGGTATATAAGTCGAAGTGTTATTGCTATTATATGAGGAGCCACAATCTCTAATTATAGTCCGAGTGCTCAGACTGAGTGATCCCAACGAGAAGCTGAGTGATTGCTGAGTGATGAGTGATTGCTGAGTGATCCCAACGAGAAGCTGGCTGGGGAATTCTGGGGCTGACAATCTCAGCAACAACCTGGGAGAAAAATGCTGTGACTATGCCCGTGATATTTCTATTGTCTACCATGATAAAAATGGACCGAACACTCCCAAAAATATTTTTACATACTTGCACAATTTCTGCAAAAAAATAAATACTCAGCAACTTCTGCTGCTGATGGCTACCTAGCCTTTATCAAACTAATATGTTCCATTTTTTCTTTCCTCCTTTCTGTCTAATACCATGATATAGATTTATTAGATTTATTTATTTTTCTATACCGCGTCCTCTCCCCAGGGGGACTCGGAGCGGTGCACAGGGAAAATTAAAACAGCATAAAATATATACATAAATAAATACAATAAAAACAAATTAAATCAACTGTCCCTGTACTAAAATTCCCATTTTAAAATTAACATTCCCTAACCCCTGAGGTAGAGACTAACCTAGGCCGGCCAAGCAGAAAAAATGAGTTTTTAATTTCTGACGGAAGGAGCGGAGGTCCGTAGTTGTTCTAATGTCGGGGGGAAGATCGTTCCAGAGGGCTGGGCCCGCCACAGAGAAGGCCCTTCCCCTGGGCGTCGCCCGCTGACAAAGTCTAGTGGACGGCACCCGGAGAAGTCCCTCTCTGTGGGAGCGAATCGGCCGGGAAGATGTATGGGGCAGAATCCGATCCCGCAGATAGCTAGGTCCCGAGCCATGGAGCGCTTTAAAGATGAGAACTAACACCTTGAAGCGCACCCGAAAGACGACAGGTAGCCAGTGCAGCTCGCGTAAGAGCGGTGTTACATGGGTATACCTTGCGGTACCCATTATTGCTCGCGCGGCTGCATTCTGGACCAGCTGAAGTCTTCGGGTGCACCTCAAGGGGAGCCCCATGTAGAGAGAGTTACAATAGTCCAGTCGGGATGTCACGAGAGCATGAGTGACTGTGCGAAGGGCGTCCCGATCCAATAGGGGGCGCAACTGGCGAACCAGGCGAACCTGGTAAAACGCTCTCCTGGCCACGGCTGTCACTTGATCTTCCATGGACAGCCGGGCATCCAGGAGGACACCCAAGTTGCGCACCCCATCCACAGGGGCAAGATGTTCGCCCCCTATGGCCAGCGATGGAGTCAGCTGGTTGAATCGGGCAGCCGGAAACCACAGCCACTCGGTCTTGGTCGGGTTGAGTCTGAGTCCGTTACTTCCCATCCAGATCCGTACGGCTTCCAGGCACTGGCACATCACCGCTACGGCATCGTTGGGGTGGCTTGGGGTAGATATATACAGCTGAGTATCATCAGCGTAGAGATGGTACTCTACCCCAAAGCCACGGATGATCTCACCCAGCGGCTTCATATATGTGTTGAACAGGAGAGGCGAGAGGACCGACCCCTGAGGAACCCCACATGTGAGGGGTCTCGAGGTCGACCTCTGCTCTCCTGCCAACACAAATTGCGATCTGCCAGAGAGGTAGGAGGAGAACCACCGTAAAACGGTGCCTCCCACCCCCAACCCCTCCAGCCGATGCAATAGGATACCATGGTTGATGGTATCGAAAGCCGCCGAGGTCTAATAGGACCAGGATGGAGGAGCAACCCCCATCTCTGGCCCTCCAGAGATCATCGACCAACGCGACCAATGCCGTCTCGGTGCTATGCCCGGGCCGAAAGCCGGACTGGCGCGGGTCTAGATAATCAACTTCCTCCAGGTGACGGGGAAACTGTTGTGCCACCACACTCTCAACAACCTTCGCCAAAAAGGGAAGGTTGGAGACTGGACGATAGTTGGTTAATAAAGCTGGATCCAAAGAGGGCTTCTTAAGGAGGGGCCTCACCATGGCCTCTTTTAGGGAAGCAGGTAAGGCACCCTCACTTAAGGATGCGTTGACAACCTCTTGGAGCCAGCCTCGTGTCACCTCCCAGGATGCCAGTACAAGCCAGGAGGGACACGGGTCCAATAAACATGTGGTGGCTCGCAGTCACCCACGTAACCTGTCCATATCCTCGGAAGTAACGGAGTCAAACTCCTCCCAAACAAGATCTGTCTCGTGGCATCCCACTGGGCCATCAATGGAGGCTAACTCATTCTGTATCTGAGCGATTTTCTCCTGCAGAAAAATCACAAATTCCTCTGCTCTACCCTGTAGCGGGGCTTCCCGCACCCTCTGTTGAAGGAGGGAGTGGGTCACCCTAAACAGGGCGGCAGGGCGGTTTTCTGCGGATGCTCAGAGAGTGGCACAATGATGACATTTGGCCACTCTCAGCGCCACAATGTAAGCCCGTAAATGGGCTCTTACCTGTGTCCGGTCAGATTCAGAACGGGTAGCCCTCCATCTTCTCTCTAGGCATCTCTTGTGGCGTTTCATCACCCTCAGCTCCTCGGTGAACCAAGGAGCCAGGGTGTTTCGGCGCCACAAGAGAGGCCGCAAGGGCGCGACCCGATCCAAGGCTCCCGTGGTCGCAATATTCCATGCGGCCACGAGGTCCTCCATCGGGGCGCGGGTCAGGGGTACAGGAAGTGGCCCAAGCGCCGTCTGGAACCCATCAGGGTCCATCAGGCGCCTGGAGTGGAACCAAATAGGTGACTCAGGTTCCGCCTCCCCGCGGTGAGGGGCAGCGGTTGGAAAGTCGAGCCGGAGAAGTGAGTGGTCTGTCCATGACAAGGGCGTGATGACTATATCCCCTATACCCAGATCACTCTTCCATTGGCCTGAGACAAAGATGAGATCCGGTGTATGTCCACCCTCGTGAGTGGGGCCTTGAATTAGTTGGGTCAGGTCCATGGCCGTCATGGAAGCCATGAACTCCCGAGCTATCCCGGATGATTCGCCCGCCGATGGCAGATTAAAGTCCCCCATGACTAAAAGTCTGGGGGTCTCAACTGCCATCGTAGCGATCACCTCGAGGAGCTCGGGCAGGGCTGCTGTTACATAGCGGGGGGCCAGGTATACAACTAGCAAGCCCAACTGCCTCCCTAGGCCCCACTTCACGCAGAGGGACTCACAACCGGTAGTCTGTGGCACAATGGTCTCTCTCGGCTCTAGACCTTCCCTAATAATAACCGCTACCCCACCACCCCTGCCTAGGGCCCGAGGCTGATGAAAAGCGCGGTAACCTGGTGGGCACATTTCAACGAGGGGGAGTCCTCCCTCGTGGCCCAACCAGGTCTCCGCAATTCCTACCAGGTCCGGCTCCCCCTCTGACACAAGGTCATGGATGAGGGGGGCTTTGTTGACCACGGACCTGGCATTGCAGAACATCAGCCGTAGGCCCTGGCTCTGTACTCCCTGACCACCTAGCCTGCGGGGGTTGTGGCACTTGATATCAGGCAAATTCTTTGTAGTCAAATTAAATAGCCAATTTCTCAGCTGGACTTACAATGGAACATTAGAAATGAAATTGTCTACACTCATCACTTTGGGCCCCGTGTGGATTTTCTAGTGTACGATAAGGTTGGAAGGTTTCCTGAAGCACCATGCACACTCGGGGCACTTAAATGGTTTCTTCCCTGTTTGTATGACTTACAAGGCAATCTTTCCCACAGTCTGGACACTAATATGGTTTCTCTCCTGTGTGAGTTCTCTGGTGTCTAACCAAGCTGGAATTATCACTGAAACATTTCCCACAGTCAGGACATTCAAAGGGTTTCTCTCCTGTGTGAATCCTCTGATGAGTCATCAGGCTTGAATTCTGACTGAAACTTTTCCCACAATCAGGACATTCAAACGGCCTTTCTCCTGTGTGAATCCTCTGGTGTGTAACCAAGCTGGAATTATCATGGAAACATTTCCCACAATCAGGACATTCAATGAGTTTCTCTCCTGTGTGAGTTTTCTGGTGTACCACCAGATAGGAATTCCGACTGAAACTTTTCCCACAATAGAGACATTCAAAGGGTTTCTCTCTTGTGTGAGTCCTCTGGTGTCTAACCAAGCTGGAATTATCACTGAAACATTTCCCACAATCAGGACATTCAAATGGTTTCTCTCCTGTGTGAGTCCTCTGGTGTCTCACAAGGTGGGAATTGTGAGTGAAACGATTCCCACAGTCAGGACACTGAAATGGTTTCTCTGTGTGAATCCTCTGGTGGCTAATGAGGTGGGAATTTTTAATGAAACTTTCCCCACAATCAGGACATTCAAAGGCTTTCTCTCCAGTGTGAGTTCTCTGGTGTCTCACCAGATGGAAATTTCGACTGAAACTTTTCCCACAATCAGGACATTCAAATGGTTTCTCTCCTGTGTGAGTCCTCTGGTGTCTAACCAAGCTGGAATTATCACTGAAACATCTCCCACAATCAGGACATTCAAAGGGTTTCTCTCCTGTGTGAGTCCTCTGATGAGTCACCAGGTGGGAATTCTGACTGAAACCTTTCCCACAGATAGGGCATTCAAAGGGTTTCTCTCCTGTGTGAATCCTCTGGTGTCGCATCAAGTCAGAATTCTGAATGAAACTTATTCCACAATCTGGACATTCAAATGGTTTCTCTGCTGTGTGAGTCCTCTGGTGTCTAACCAAGCTGGAATTATCACTGAAACATCTCCCACAATCAGGACATTCAAAGGGTTTCTCTCCTGTGTGAGTCCTCTGATGAGTCACCAGGTGAATATTCTGACTGAAACCTTTCCCACAGATAGGGCATTCAAAGGGTTTCTCTCCTGTGTGAATCCTCTGGTGTCGCATCAAGTCAGAATTCTGAATGAAACTTATTCCACAATCTGGACACTCATATGGTTTCTCTGCTGTGTGAGTCTTCTGGTGTATCACCATTTTGAATTCTGACTGAAACATTTCCCACAGATAGCACATTCAAAGGGTTTATCTCCTGTATGAGTCCTCTGTTGTCTCATGAGTGGGAATTTCCAATGAAACTTTCACACAAACTGGACATTTATATGTTTTCTATCTGGTATGAGTTCTCTAATGTATCACCACGTCGCCATGCTCACTAAAGTATTTACCATATTGGGAGAACTTGTATTTCTTTTCTCCGACTGGGTCCTTCCATGAACCACAAGGAAGCTGTCGTGACCAAAGCTTTTCTCCAGTTTGTATCCTCTTATGCATAATCAGCTGTGATTTGAAAGTTCCCACAACAGGCACATCTATGGACCTTTTCCTCCCCTGATATTCTTGAGGAGGTCAAAAATATGTGTGATCCCTTGTTTAGTGGTGTTTTGATTCAAGACCTTTTTTTCCTCCCAGGGCAAGGGCTGAATCACTATCTGTCCAATGTGACCTTTTCCTCCCCACTGACTTTGTTATTTCCCTCTTTTGCTCAATGGAAAAATAATCTCCCTTGACTTTTCATGTATCTTTGAGATCCACAAACTTCCAGTTAGAAATCTCTTCTTTATTCTCCCTCCTTTGTTTCTCTCCTGCTGGCGAAGGAAAAAAAACTGTGTGGTTTTCTGAAGGAAATGGAAAATATTTTGATTTCTGGTTCCATTTTCTTTCCTTTTCAATGGTGCTGGTTATTCTTATTTGTCCAGAGTACTCTCATTGCCATCTTCTTTGTCCATAAGAGTCAAAGAAAAGTGTAACTTTAATTTTGTATAAAATGGTTGCAGAAGATGTGAAAAAGAGAAAAAAGTATACATTACAATGGATCAGCAAACATGCCACAATATTGCCCTGCTTCCCAAAAATAAGACCTCCCAGGATAATAAGCCCAATCGGACTTTTGAGGACATGTGCTAAAATAAGCCCTCCCCAAAAATATTGCAACACAGCAGCAGCCATGAAATGATCATGCTCGCTGCCTCCTGCACCTAAAAAATAATAAGATCACCCTGAAAATAAAGCCAAACGCTTATTTCAGGGGTCAAAAGAATGTAAGACTCTGTCTTATTTTCGGGGAAACATGGTAGAATATCCTCTTACATTATTATTCATTTGACACATGGAAGACTACCGAGATCCAAGTTAAAATATCCATTCAAACATGAAATTCACTTATTGACTTCAGTCAACCACAATTTCTTAGCACTGCAAAGGACTACTATATTTCCCAGAAAATAAGACCCACCCAGAAAATAAATGCTAGGATGATTTTTAGCATGTGTCTAATATAAGCCCTATCCCAAAAATAAGCTTTGGTTAAGAGCCTGTCCACTCCATACCAGCATCTGAGTTTTTTTTGCCTGGGGCCATGGCCACAGCTGTAACGGGGTTGACAGCTACATGGCCTATCTGGCAGGCCAGATCTCGTGCACACCCCTCCCCCCCAATATGGGATAGACAGCATTACCATCGGATGGATTTGTAACTGATGACAAATAGCACTCAATGTGTAATTAATACAGCTACATCTATATGGTGGGAAATAAACAGTGGGTTCTGTTTTAGGCCCAGTATTCTTCAATATCATAAGAAACAATTTAGATAAGGGAATAGAAGGGGAACTCATCACATTTGGAGATGACACTAAATTGGCAGGAACAGCTGACACCCCAGAATACAAGCTCAAGATAGATAGGGAAGAATTTCAGTAGATATGAACATTGGGTTCTATCCAACAAAATGAAATATAATGGAGAAAAAAAATTAGGTTTTACACTTAGCCAAGAAAACCAAATGCCAAGGTACAGCATAGGTACAACCTGGCTCAATAACAGTAACTGCGAGATGGATCTTGAAGTTCTAGTGGACAATTACTTAAATGTAAGCCAACAGTGTATTGCAATGGCCAAAAAAGCCAATGCAATCCTAGGCTGCCTAAATAGAGGAATAGAATCAAGACCACATTAAGTGTTAGTACCAATTTATACTCCTTTGGTAAGACCACACTTGGAATACTGCATTCAGTTTTGGTCACCACACATTTAAAAAGATATTGAGACTCTATAACAGGGGTCTCCAACCTTGGCCGCTTTAAGACTTGTGGACTTCAACTCTGGGAGTTGAAGTCCACAAGTCTTAAAGCGGCCAAGGTTGGAGACCCCTGCTCTATAAGGAGAGCAGAGAAGAGCAGCAAGGATGATTCGGGCACTGGAGGCTAAAATATTTAAAGAACAGTTGCAGGAATTGGGTATGTCTAGACTAGTGAAAGGAAGGACTAGGGGGTGGCATGATAGCAGTGTTCCAATATTTGAGGGGTCAAGATTAGAAGGGGGTCAACTTATTTTCCAAACCACCAGAAGGCAAAACAAGACACAATGGATGGAAACTCATCAAGAAGAGAAGCAGCCTAGAACTAAGGAGAGATTTCCTGACACTGAGAACAGTGAACCAGTGGAAGGGTTTCCCTTCAGAGGTTGTGGGAGCTCCATCCCTGGTGGCTTTTAATCAGAGACAGGACAGCCATTTGTCTGAAAGGAGATTGGGTCTCCTGCTTGGTCAGGGCGTCGGAATAGGAGACCTGCAAAGTCCTCCCCAGCTCTGTCACAAACCCTCCAGTGATGGGAGCAGCCACAACCTCTGGAGGGAAGCCATTCCCAAAGAATCCACCTTCACTGGAAGGAGACTTTTTCCATCTTCCCACCAGAAGGAAAGTTGCAGCCACCAGTTTCACAGCGTGCAGCACCAGTGGGCTTAAATTCGGGAAGGAACCTGCAACAGCAGCAGCAGCTGAGATACGTCAGCCCAGTTGTTTCTCTGCTTCCAGGACTCTCCTCCCACCTGCCCTCCACTCACCTTCCAGCCGCTGCTTCGACAATGGGAAGAGCAGAGAAGCCGCTCTGCCCCCACCTTCTTCCCATGAGACATCCGGAAGAGGAAGTTCCTCTGCGCTTCTCCTCTTCCATCCTTTCTAGCAATAAAGTACTCCTTTGTTTTAACTCCTTTAAGCTCAACCACGGACTCGCCCTGCTTTTTTCTCAGCTTTCTAGGCATCCGTCTCCAGATAGGAGGGAGAGAAACACACTTGTCCTTTCTCTACTACGTTTGCAAAATGTTCCACTGATTAAATGCTATCAAGTCGTTTTTGACTTCTAACAACCGACTTTGCAGCTGAGCCTAGTGAAATAGTGAAGTGTGATGTTACTTAACCTTGTGGAGATTAGCTATTAGCCCTAAAAGTTCATGAAGGTTTTACAGAATTACACAATCAGCTTTCTTAGGGATGACTCTTAGTGGAGATCAAAACCTCTCTAATACCCAAAACTTTATGACTGATTTCATGTGGCTCCTAAGCACCTTCAGGCCAGACACTTTAAAGGAGCCAACTTAATTCCTGCTGACCAGGGCTGCATCAATACAATACAATACAATAGCAGAGTTGGAAGGGACCTTGTAGGTCTTCTAGTCCAACCCCCTGCATGGGCAGGAACCTTATACCATTTCAGACAAATGGCTATCTAACATCTTTTTGAAGACTTCCAGGGTTGGGGCATTCACAACTGCTGGAGGCAAGCTGTTCCAGAGGTTAATTGTTCTTACTGTTAGGAAATTTCTCCTTAGTTCTAAGTTGCTTCTCTCCTTGATTAGTTTCCACCCATTGCTTCTTGTCCTGCCCCCAGGTGCCTTGGAGAATAGTTTGACTCCCTCTTCTTTGTGGCACCCTCTGAGATATCGGAACACTGCTATCATGTCTCCCCTGGTCCTTCTTTTCATTAAACTAGACATGCCCAGCTCCTGCAGCCGTTCTTCATATGTCTTAGTCTCCAGTCCTCTAATCATCTTGGTTGCTCTTCTTTGCACTCTTTCCAGAGTCTCCACATCTTTTCTACATCGTGGCGACCAAAACTGTATGCAGTATTCCAAGTGTGGCCTTACCAAGGCACTATACAGTGGCATTAACACTTCACGCGATCTAGATTCTATCCCTCTGTTGATGCAGCCTAGAACTGTGTTGGCTTTTTTGGCAGCTGCTGCACACTGCTGGCTCATATTTAAATGGTTGTCCACTAGGATTCCGAGATCCCTCTCACAGTTGCTACTATTGAGCAAGGTACCACCTATACTGTACTTGTGCATTTGGTTTTTCTTGCCTGTATGTAGGACCTTACTTTTTTCACAATTGAATTTCATTTTATTACATAGTGCCCAATGTTCAAGTTTGTCTAGATCCTTCTGTATCTTAAGCCTATCTTCTGGAGTGTTGGCTATTCCTGCCAGCTTGGTGTCGTCTGCAAATTTGATGAGTTCCCCATTTATCCCCTCATCCAAATCGTTGATGAAGATGTTAAAGAGTACTAGGCCTAAAACAGAGCCTTGGGGGACTCCACTGCATACTTCCTTCCATGTAGATGCAGTTCCATTGAGGACTACACGTTGAGTGCGGTTGGTCAGCCAGTTGCGAATCCATTTGGTGGTGCTGCTGTCTAACCCACAATTTTCTACTTTATCTAATAGTAGGTTGTGGTCTACTTTATCAAATGCCTTACTGAAGTCCAGGTAAATTATATCAACAGCATTCCTCTGGTCCACTGATTTTGTTACTTTGTCAAAGAATGCAATTAGATTCGTCTGGCATGATCTGTTTTTGACAAACCCATGTTGGCTTTTGGCTATTACTTTGTTTGCTTCTAGGTGTTCACTTATTTGTTGTTTAATTATCTTTTCCAGAATCTTTCCTGGTATTGAGGTCAGGCTGATGGGTCTATAGTTTCCTGGATCTGTTTTTTTTCCTTTTTTGAAGATGGGAACCACATCTGCTCTTTTCCAGTCTTCTGGCAGTTCCCCGGTGCTCCAGGATCTCTGAAAGATATAGTTCAGTGGTTCTGAGATCTCGTCTGCCAGTTCCTTCAGAACCCTGGGGTGTAATCCATCCGGTCCTGGTGATTTGAACTCGTCCAGGGCAGACAGGTGCTCACTTACCATTTTCTTCCCTATTTCAACTTGTGTTCCTAATCTGCTATTTGTGGTGCTGTTTTTTATTGATTGGACTGTTTTATCCCTTTGTGTAAAGACAGATGCAAAAAAAGAGTTAAATAGTTCTGCTTTCTCCCTGTTGCTTATCATCTTCTTGCCATTTTCTCCCAGCAGTGGACCAATTGTTTCCTTAACTTTTTTCTTATTTTTAACATGTTGGAAGAAGCTTTTTTTGTTATTTTTTACTTTTTTGGCAAGCCTTTCTTCATTGTGAGCCTTAGCTTTCCTCACTTCATCTTTACAGGCTCGGGCTATTTGCTGATATTTTGCCTTGGTTATGTCCCCCTTTTTCCACTTTTTATATTTATCCTTTTTGTCTTTCAATTTGTCAGAGAGTTCTTTATGCAGCCATGCTGGTTTCTTTTGGGAACTGTTATTTTTCTTCTTCATTGGTATTGCGCTGGACTGGGCTTTTATAATCTCATTTTTCAAAATTTCCCAAGCTTCTTGAGTTGTTTTCCCCTTGAGGATTCTCATCCATGGAATCCTTCCCAAGCTCTCTCTGAATTTATTGAAATTAGCTCTCTTGAAGTCTAAGACTCTAGTTTGACTTTGTTCAACTACTTTTGTTTGCATAATGTTGAATTCCAGTATTTCATGATCGCTTGCCCCCAAAGTTCCTGTAGCTTCTACACCTTCTATCATTTCCTCTCTGTTAGTGAGAATTAAGTCCAATATTGCTGATCCCCTTGTTCCCTTCTCTACCTTTTGGGAAACAAAGTTGTCTGCTAGGTTTGTTAGGAACCTGTTGGATCTTACACTTGGTGCAGAGTTTGTTTCCCAATTGATGTCAGGGTAGTTAAAATCTCCCATTACTATTGCAGTGTGCTTCCTACATACCTTAGTTAGCTGGTTAGCAAAAAGTACATCCAATTCCTCTGCTTGGTTGGGTGGCCTGTAGTATAGACCTATGACAATATCATTCCCCCCCCAACCTTTAATATTGACCCAAATACATTCAAGATAGTTCTCATCATTGTTGTGCTCTATTTCTGTAGAGATGTAATTATTTCTTATATATAGTGCAACTCCACCTCCTCTTTTATTTGGTCTATTTCTTTTAAATAATTTAAATCCTTCTAGCTGTATGTTCCATTTGTGGGTTTCATCCCACCAAGTTTCTGTAATGGCAACAATATCGTATCTGCCCTCATTTACTTGAATTTCTAATTCGCCCTGTTTATTCCTCATACTCTGTGCATTGGTGTATAGACATTTGAGTCCATTTTGATTGACCCTGTGTTTTCTGTCTACGAAACCTGTGTTATGCCTGACTATGGTTCTCTTTGCCCCTATTTCTTTGCCACTTGTATGGTTCATGTACATGGTATGGCACCCACTGTTAATTGTTTGGTTTTGCTTGACAGCAGTGTTGATAATATTACCTGCACAATTATCTATGTTACACGCACTGATAACCCTATGAATTTTAGTTTGCTGGGGACAGAAATATTCTTTATCTATTGATTCTCTGTCCCCACTATTCAGTTTAAATGTTTAGCCAGGAAATCTGTGAATTTAGTGCCAAGTAACTCAGTCCCTTTCTTGGATGGGTGCAAACCATCTCTTTTGTACAATTTATCATTGGACCAGCTGCAGGCATCATGACTAATAAGACCAAAGCCACCCAACCTGAAGCTTGATTCCTGGAGGAGGAAATTTTATATCTGCCAAATGCCATATGTAAATTCTGTAAATCTGCCTGCATGGAAATCTCCATTTAGTCACACACAGAGAAAAATATGCAGCAGGGCTTAGAAAATGGGGGCTAAGAAAGAGGGGGTGATTGTCAATATATAGTAGAAGAAATATTTTTAAAATACATTTTTAAAAGAAAACAAAAGGGAAGAGTAGAATATCCCACCAAAGCATATGGTTGACTAATAACTAGGCTAACCTTTTTAGAGAGATAGCCTGCACTGTTATTTTTAATGCAGATCCAGTAAGTTTTGGATGGTGATAGGGGTCTTTTAGCTATGGGATCTGAGCTCTGTTGCATGGAAGAATCTGGAATAAAATAACTGCAAGGTATATTTTCCTTTTCCGTCAGGAACTCAAGATGGCATACAAAGCATTTCCTGTGTAGCTTGGGCAATATACACACAAGACAGCCTGCACTACCTACCAACAATGTGATCCACTAGGGGGAAAAATTTGGAATCAGTCCTCTGAATTGTGTTAGTGAAATGAACAAATTTGCTGTTCTTTGGTTACTTCTAAACTCAGCAAAATGAGGACCATTCATCTGCATAGCTTAAATATCTGATCATTGCTCCAAATAATGTTTCTCGCTTTACTTGTAGGGTACATTTGGAAAACTTTAAAGAAATGTTGACCTTTAAAAAAAAAAGGAAAATGATGGCATGGTATATATGCCATGAGTTGTTATTCCTTTGAGGTTTATGGGCCTATTTTTAAGAATTGCTAAGGACCAGATGACTTTTGGAGTTTGTATTGTATCTTAACTTCCTTTAAAAAAAACAAAGGGCCCTTACCAGAAGCAAGTTCATGCTGCTGCTTTGTAACTATTTTCTAAGCTGCTTCTAAACTCATAGAATCATAGCATTATAGGATTGGAAAGATCCTCAGTGGTCTTCTACTCCAACCCACTGCTCAAGGCAGGAGCCTTATATAACCCCCAGTCTATTCTTGAAAACCTCCAATGATGGAGCATCCACAATGTCAGGGGGCAAGGTATACAATACAATACAATACAATACAATACAATACAATACAATACAATACAATACAATACAATACAATACAATTCAATACAATACAATAGCAGAGTTTGAAGAGACCATGGAGGTCTTCTAGTCCAACCCCCTGCCTAGGCAGCAACCTTATACCATTTCAGACAAATGGCTATCCAACATCTTAAAGACTTCTAGTATTGGTCATTCACAACGTCTGGAGGCAAGCGGTTCCACTGATTCTAACTGTCAGGAAATTTCTCCTCAGTTCTAAGTTGCTTCTCTCCCTGATTAGTTTCTACCCATTGCTCCTTGTTCTACCCTCAGGTGCCTTGGAGACTCCCCTTTCTTTGTGGCAGCCCCTGAGATATTGGAACACTGCTATGTCTCCCCTAGTCCTTCTTTTCGTTAAACTAGACATACCGAGTTCCTGCAACCGTTCCTCATGTTTAGCCTCCAGTCCCCTAATCATCTTGGTTGCTCTTCTCTGCACTCTTTCTAGAGTCTCCACATCTTTTCTACATCGTGGTGACCAAAACTGTATGCAGTATTCCAAGTGTGGCCTTACCAAGGCATTATAAAGTGGCATTAACACTTCACGTGATCTTGATTCTATCCCTCTGTTTATGTAGCCTAGAACTGTGTTGGGTTTTTTGGCAGCTGCTGCACACTGCTGGCTCATATTTAAATGGTTGTCCATTAGGACTCCAGGATCCCTCTCACAGTTGCTACTATTGAGCAAGGTACCACCTATATTGTACCTATGCATTTCGTTTTTCTTGCCTAAATGTAGAACCTTACTCTTTTAACCAGGTATTTTAGTCATCAATTGCCCCCTCAGTAAATTTCTCCTTACTCCTAAATTGGACGTCTCTTTAATGAGTTTCTGCCCATTACTTCTTGTCCTGCCCTCTGGTTCCCTAGAGAATAAGTCAATCTCCTCTTCTTTGTGACAGCCCCTCAAGTAATGGAAGAATGCTATTGTGTCTCCCCAACCCTTCTTTTCCATAGCCACAACATACCTAGCTCTACCAATTGATAGTCACTTAGTGTCTATTTGTCATCTTTCTTCTCTGCACATTTTCCAGGATCTCAACATCCCTTTTGTATTGTGACCAAAACTACAGAGTATTCTAAGTGTGGTCTCATCAGCATGGTGTAAAGTGGTACTATCACTTCTTGTTGTCTTGACACTATCCCTCTGTTGTTGCAACCTAGGACTGCCTTAGATCCTCTGTAAGCCTATGATTTTCAAACCCACTGGCACAACCAAAGGCTTCTTTAAAGGTTGTAACGTTACAAGGGGAACAGTATCTTAATTATCCAGTTTGAAATATCCTAACTTCCTTCTCTCAGACTGGCAGTGATGGAGCAGATCATCCCTAAATCTGAGAAGAATGCCAATCAAAATTGATCTGGGTTAACCACTTGAATTTTTTTAACTGTGTGTAATGAAATGTCCTGCTTTCATTGAATTTAAGACTTGGACAAACATCAACGCCACAAGAAATTAAGAGGCAGAAGCCTAATTGCAGCTCACATCATCCGAAGCACCAAGAGACTGAACTGATGTAGGATTGAAATTGAAAGTGTAAATTTATAATAAGGAGGGAAGGAAAGCTGAGTAGGACAGATTGGCCATAGAGATGCAGAATGCACAAGAGAGAGATTACAAGTTAATAATTGTAGTGAGTTAAAAACCCACTGTATGTGTGGAGTCCTCGTCACTGAGCAAGAGTTGGGAAATGAGCTTTACATTGCCTTATTACTAATTTCATTATTAAACTTAATCACTTGCAGTTTGAGGCAACTCTGAGCGTCTTGTGTGGCAAAATGGCTGCCACTTCCACAAGTCCACTGCATGGCCCAGGGATGAATGCAGGACCCACTGAAAATGGTGGCTGCTTCCAGGACAGTGTCATGAGGCCTAGGGATGCTGTCCTCTCATCAGTGGTAAAATTCAACTTTTTTTACTACCGGTTCTATGGGTGTGGCTTGTGGGCATGGCAGGGGAATGATACTGCAAAATCTCCATTTCCCCCACTACTCCTGGGGGAAAGATATTGCAAAATCTCCATTCCCACCCCACTCTGGGGCCAGCGAAAGGTGGTATTGACCAGTTCTCTGAACTACTCAAAATTTCTGCTACCAGTTCTCCAGAACCTGTTAGAACTTGCTGAATTTCACCCCCACCTCCCGTTCTTCCCCAACATGAGGATCAGAGATCTTCAAAAGATAAGAAGGAAGGTGTGAGTCCTGGTGGGGTGGGAGTCACACCTAAGGACTGCAGGGACCCAGTGGGAGTGAGAAAAAACCTGTGGGGACCCTGGAGATTTGAAGGCCAGGGATTGGAAACAGAGCACAGGGTGCCTTGGAGGGTGGGGGAGGTCTAGAGATGCCTGTGACAGGCGAGTTTTTCCCAGCCCTGAAGTAGCCAGTATTCTGCTTAGCGACTCACACATTCAATTAATGATTGCATCAGAGGAAACAGGGGGATCTGGGTAATGAAGAAAATCAATCTCACTTAACAGCCCTTGTAACATGCAACCGTAATCACAGCCATGACAGTTGTATCTCAAGGACTAGTTATAGGCTGGCTGGCGAATTCTGTAGCTAAAAATCTGGAAGAAACCAAGATAGAAGACTCAAACTCCACATATGGGAGTTACATAATCAATATACAAAACTATCAACCAGAAGCCATAATGAGGAATTTCACTACTTCTACAAAAGGAAATATCTAGAAATTGCTGCCGATAACCAGAAACAAAACATTCTGTTGATAACCAGAAAAGTTAGCCCTTTTCCATTTCCCTTTTCTTTCCATTTATAAATCTAATTGTGAGATATGTTTGAGTAAAGAGAATCAGGCCGGAATTCAAATAGTTAATTTCTCACCTATGCTTTCAATGGGAGATTACAAATGAAAAACCTTCTCTAAACTCATCTATTCTTGCCTTGCACGTATTTCTTTGTGTTCAATAATAAGGGATGGTTTATGTCTGATGTAAAATTTACAGACTGGACATTTGAAAGGTTTCTCCCCTCTTTGAGTCCTCTGGTGTCTCACCAAAATAGAATTCTGAATGAAACTTGTTCCAAAATCCAGACACTCATACAGTTTCTCTCCTATGTGAGTCCTCTGGTCTATCACCAATTCAAAATTAACAACTGAACCTTTCCTCAGTCAGGACATTCAAAGGATCTTTCTCCTGTGTGAATTCTCCAGTGTATTGCCAAACCGGAATTTCGGCTAACATTTTTCTTACAAGCTGGACATTCATATGGTTTCTTGTTAGAATATTCATGACTGCGAGAGACATGGTAACAAGGTCAGCCAATGAACAGGCATAGCAACTAAGTGAGCCAATGGGAGCTTAAACAGATATGAGTCTGTGCTGAGAATCGAAACTTTAAGTACTCTCTCTGCTCTGAACTCTGAACTGAAACCAACTGTTCTCTACTGTTTGTGTTCAGCTTGTAATTTCTACCATGTTGAAAGAATCTACTATTGATATTGTATATTTATTCATCTATTATTATTTATATAAAGAAGCTAATGAATCCAGCTGAATCAGTTATCTGTGTGTGCTGTCTGGATTGGATTTTTCTGCAACAAACTCTGACATTTCTCTCCTCTGAGCCCTCTGGTGTCTCCCCAAATCAGAACTCCACAATCTGGACACTGATACAGTTTCTCTCCTGTCTGAGTCTTTTGGTCTATTACCAGAGGGCAACTCTCACGAAAACTTTTTCCACAAACCAGATTCATATAGGCTTCCAGAGAAAGCATAAATCGCAATCATAGTCCCCAAACCCCTCCTTTATTTACACTGCTGTGAATTATGGTCATTCACAGCCCATAATGATTCACAGTCAGTCTGTGAAGATTTTGACAGATTTCTGCTCCGGTTGTCACAGTCTTTTGGGGTAATGTTAATAAGCACCCACCTTTATCTCCCTTGAAATGTTGCCATACCTAATTGCCAATTAGTTTTGCAAGGCCAAATGTAGCAGAGTTAAACATGACTTCTCAGAGCTTGAACTAGATGAACTAATTGCTTCCTGCAAAGGCTCACGTCATTTTGCTCTTCTTTTATGTCTCATGGGGTCATCTCCAAGCCTTACTCCCAAATCACCCTTTTTTACTTAATTGTTCTTGCCT
Organism: Rhabdophis nuchalis; assembly: GCA_039707465.1. Lineage (NCBI taxonomy): Eukaryota > Metazoa > Chordata > Lepidosauria > Squamata > Natricidae > Rhabdophis > Rhabdophis nuchalis. Next base: position 27,376,535 of record CM077646.1, on the reverse strand, counting down.
TCTGGCAGCTCTGTGCATGCGCACACTGGGAACAGGCTCAGACAGTTCTGCCTCGCTGATGCCAGACTCCAGAGGCTTTGGAGGCAGCACATAACTACCAGATGGCCCTTAGCCCCCTCTCTGCCTCCGACGAGATCCATCGTCCAAGCCTTCCCCAGAAACCCAGGACTGGCCCGTTTCTCCCCAACCTCCTCACTGTTCAACTCTGCTGCCAGCTCTGCAGGCTGCTAGCGGACCACAACATACGGTTTCTCTCCTGTATGTGTTGTCTGGTGTATCACCAGATTAGAATTCTGATGAAAACATTTCCCACAATCTGGTTTCTCTATATGAGGCCTCTAGTGTTTCTCCAGTGTGGATCTTCTTGGGCATAATTGGCTATGATCTATAATTTTTGATTTTCCCACAATAGGCAGATCTGTGAATCTTTTCCACTACAGAGATTCTTGGAGTCTCAAGGACATCAAAAATACTCACAATCCCTTTTTGGATGGAGCATTGATTAAAGTTACTGTTTCCTTCTTCACAGGGCAAGGCCTGCATTACGGTCTGCCTTATCTGGCTGTCCCAAGTGACCTTTTCATTTCTACTAACTTCCAGCTATTTCCCTCTTTTCTGAACTAGGAAATTATTCCCTTTGATACGTTTCTTCCAGATACTCCAGATTTTGTCCAGCTTAAAACTCTTTTCCTGGTTTTGTCTTCCTTGTCTGTAAGCTGATGGGGAAGAAGAGTTTTGGGGATTTCCAGAGGAACTAATAAGATTTTGATTGCTGCCTTGGTTTCCTTTGCATTTTAATACTGCTTGGGATTCAGTTCCCCACAGTGCTCTCTTTGGCATTGTTTTGCCTGTAAGATTCACATAAAAGGATTAGTTTAATAATGGTTTATAAAATGGCTGCACAATATTTTTAAAAAAGAGATCCAAAGGCATACCTTACAATAAAAGGCAAAGATGCCAAAATGTGAACTTAACCTCTTATATTAATTATTTACATTTTCAAAATACATGTCAAATACCCATTCAGTTATGAAATTTATTTGTTGACTTGGGTCATTCATGAGTTCATAGAATTCCAAAGAGTTATGATCGAATATATGGAAGTGATGGGGACAGACATTTATCCATAGCCTTGTTTCCCCGAAAATAAGACCCAATTTTCTTTTCTTTTGGCTCCCAAATAAGCACCAGGTCTTAGTTTTGGGGCATGTCTTGCCTGCTTACCTTAGGACCATCGCAGGCAACCCGTGACATCTGTTGCACTGCCGCCTGACTTCTTCTGCAGCCACTGGTGGCCAGACACCACATAGCTTATCGCGCAGCCCACGTAAGCTGTATCCAAACTATTCATCAGCTGATTAAAACACTTTTAACTTCTGGAGGATTTTTTTTTTGAGGAAGTAATGCTTTAAAAAGCTACCATCAGATATCCTTTTCCTTTTGGCTAAACTCCTCTAGGTACAATCCAACCATTTCCACTTGACTGCATTTTCTTTCACTCTTGCTTCCCTTCCGAGAAGGCAGAGATGAATGTGAGTCATGTATATGTATGTTATGCTGCTGCTTGTAGCAGGATGCCGTGTGGCCATTGCATCATTACCACAGGGATGAATCCAGGGCCCACTGAAAATGGTGGCTGCTTCCAGGACAAAGTCATGAGGCCCAATGATATACGTACTTCCCTCCCTCCCCAAAATGAGGTTCAGAGGTCTTCAAAAGATAAGGAGGAGGAGGGTGTGAGGTCGGGTGGGATAAGGGGACCCTGGGGGAGGGAGTGTAGTACCAAGGGAACACAAGGGTTAGGAAACCAAGCACAAGGGTGTTTGGAGGGTGGGGGATCCCTAGAGATGCCTACAAAAGGAAAGCCTGGTCCTGCACTAAACCTCCAAGCGTTTTCCCCAGCTATGAGTAGACAGTGTACTGCTTAGTGACTTGCACATTTGATTAATGGCTGCCTCAGGGAGAGAAGGGGGATTTGGGCAGTAATGGAAAGCAATTTCAATTAACATCCATTGCAACATGCTGCTGTAATTCAAGGCCCATCATAGTTATATCTTGAGGACTACTTTTATACTGTCTACGGAATTCTGGGGCTGAAAATATGGGCAAAACAAAGGGAGAAAACTGAAACTCCACATGTGGGAATTCCATAATCAACATACAAAAGCTCCACCCAAAATTCCTTTTTGAGGAACTCTACTATTCCTGGAAATAGAAATATCCAGAAGCTTATGCTGATAACCAGAAACTAGTAGTAACCCATTCTCCACTTTCCTTTTCTCTTCACATACAAGTGTAATCCTGAGAAAGGTTTTGAGTAAAATCAATCCCAAATTCAAACAATCAATTTCTCACCTACACTTTCAATGGGAGATCACAAATAAAATGCAAGCATTCACTAAACTCATCTACTTTTCCTCATATGGATTACCTTGTGTGCAATAAGGGGTGATTTATGCTTGAAGTAATGCCCACAGACAGGACATTTCAAAGATTTCTCCACAGTGTATCTTTTTGTGTATTACTAGGTGAAAATTCTGACTGAAACTTTGAATGTCCTTCCTCAGATAGGACATTCAAAGTGTTTTTCTCCTGTGTGACTCCTCTAATGATTCCCCAGGCAGGAATTCTGACTGAAATCTTTCCCACAATCAGGACATTCAAAGGGCCTTTCCCTTGTGTGACTTCTCTGGTGTCTCACCAGGCTAGAATTATCACTAAAACCTTTCCAACAGATAGGACATTCAAAGGGTTTCTCTCCTGTGTGAGTCTTCTGCTGTCTCACCAGATTATAATAATAATAATAATAATAATAATAATAATAATAATAATAATAATAATAATAATAATAATAATAATAATAATAATAATAATAATAATTTAATTTATAGACCGCTCCTCTCCCCATAGGGACTCGGAGCGGTGCACAGGGAAACTAAAACCACAATACAATATACACATACAGTTAAGAAAAAATTAAATATGAGCCTGTGCTAAAATCCCCTTAATCTGTTAAAATACCCAATTAAAAACAGCTAAACCCTGTAGAGAGAGGCTAACCAAGGCCGGCCAAACGGAAAAGATGAGTTTTTAATTTCAGACGGAAGGAGCGGAAGTCCGTGGTTGTTCTGATGTCGGGGGGAAGGTCGTTCCAGAGGGCTGGGCCCGCCACAGAGAGAGCCCTTTGAAGATTACAATTATCACTATAGCTTTTCCCACAAATAGGACATTCAAAGGATTTCTCTCCTGTGTGAGTCCTCTGCAGTATCATTGGGTAGGAATTCTGACTGAAACTTTCCCCACAATAGAGACATTCAAATTATTTCTCCCTTGTATGGGTTTTCCGGTGTCTAACCAAGTTGGAATTATCACTGAAACATTTCCAACAATCAGAACATTTGAAGGGTTTCTCTCCTGTATGAGTCCTCTGATGAGTAACCAGATGGGAATTTTGACTGAAACTTTTCCCACAATCAGGACATTCAAAGGGTCTTTCTCCTGTGTGAGTCCTCTGATGAATCACCAGATTTGTATTCTGACTGAACTTTTTCCCACAATCAGGACATTCAAAGGGTCTTTCTCCTGTGTGAGTCCTCTGATGAGTCACCAGATTGGTATTCTGACTGAAACTTTCCCCACAGATGCGGCATTCAAAGGGCCTTTCTCCTGTGTGAATCCTCTGGTGTATCACCAGGTTGGAATTATCACTATAGCTTTTTCCACAAATAGGACATTCAAAGGGTTTCTCTCCTGTGTGAGTCCTCTGGTGTATAACCAGATTGTAATTATCACTATAACTTTTCCCACAAATAGGACATTCAAAGGGTTTCTCTCCTGTGTGCGTCCTCTGGTGTGTCACCAGGGTGGAATTATCACTAAAACTTTTCCCACAGATAGGACATTCAAAGGGTTTCTCTCCTGTGTGGGTCCTCTGGTGTCTCACCAGATTGGAATTATTACTAAAGCTTTTCCCACAAATAGGACATTCAAAGGGTTTCTCTCCTGTGTGAGTCCTTTGGTGAATCACCAGGTGGGAATTCTGACTGCAACGTTTCCCACAGTCAGGACATTCAAAGGGTTTCTTTCCACTGTGAATTCTCTGGTGTTTAACCAGGTTGGAATTATCACTGAAGCTTTTCCCACAGTCGGGACATTCAAAGGGTGTCTCCCCTCTGTGTATGGTCTTGTGTTTCAGGAGTTGGGAATTTCTAATGAAACCTTTCCCACAATCTTGACACTCATAAGGTTTCTCCATGGAGTGAATCCTCTGATGTATTACTAGGTGGGAATTATGACTGGAACTTCTCTCACAGTCAGGACATTGAGGTTTTCTCCTTTATGATTCCTCTGGTGTACCACTAAGTTGGAATTATAACTGAAAGTTTTCCAACAATCAGGACATTCAAAGCATTTCTCTCCGTGAATTTAATGTAGGAATTTCTTATGAAACTTTCACACAATATGCACAGTCATACATTTTCTCCCTCCTGTGAGTTATCTCATGTAGCATCATTTTGCCATGTGCACTAAAGCATTTACCACATCGGGAGCACTTTTGTGGCTTCCTTCGTGTGGACCACATGAACTACAAGGGAGCTGTTTGTAACTAAGCTTTTGCCACATTCAGGTAATTTGTATGGATTTTCTCCTTTCTGGATCCTCTAGTACATAATCAGCTGCAATTTGCAATCTCTGCTTTTCCAACAACAGGCAAATCTATGGAGCTTTTCCACAACTGATATTTTTTAGGTGGTCAAAAAGATGGACAGTACCTTGTTTAATGGTGCTTTCATTCAAGCCATTTTATTCCTCACAGGAAGAGGACTGCATTACTGTCTGTTCTATATGGCTTTACTATTGACCTTTTCCTCCCAACAGACTTCCATGTTTCCCTCTTTTGCTGAATAATACATAATCCTGCTTCACTTTTCATATAATGTAGCCTTGAGTGCTGCATAATCTGCTCATTCTCTTGATTTTCTCTCTTTTGTCTAACAGCTGCTGGAGGAGGAGGAGAATTGTATGGTTTTCTGAAGGAAATGGAAAAGATTTTGATTTCAAGCTCAATTTTCTTCCCTTTTCAACGTTGTTTGTTATTTAGTTGTCCAGATTGATCTTATTGCCATCCTCTTTGTCTGTAAGATGCAAAGAAAAGTGTAACTTTAATTGTTTATAAAATGGTTAGCGACGAGGTGAAAAAAGAAGAAAAGTATATACTACTCTTGCTCATGGAAGTTTTCAGCTGCAAATAAGAGCAGAAAATACAGTCTGGTGACATCTCCACTCAAGTAGTCCTCACTTAACCTACCGCAATTGGATGTGATATTTGCATCATAAGCAACTCAATCATTAAGCATGATGTCCTGGGTCCTTTTTTGGAGAAGGTGCGGGGTATAAATTTGAATAAAATAAAATAAAAAATAAATAAGATGTCACATGACAGTGCCAACTTACATCTGTAGTTGTTAAGCAAATTACTGTGGGTTGTTAAAGGCAATTTCATATGACCGTGACTTGCAATTTCCTGCCAGTATACCTACTGCTCTTGTTCTTCAGAAGCTTTCCTGGGAAGGTCACAAACAGGGATCATGAGTGTGGGATGCCGCCACCATCATATGTGCAACTACTGGCAGAACCCGAATTGGTGCAACTCCTTTTCCTGCACCTTCAAAATCACAGTCACAGCTGACATGTGGTCATGGAACAAGTCCTAGGATTACCACAAATTTTGTGGACCAGGTACACGTCTGCTTCTACTGTGACACAGTAACTTTGAAGGCTCAGGGAAGAAGTGGTAAGTGAGGACTACTTGCACAACCAAAGCACAATTGAATCTGGTTAATACATGGATGGGAAAAGAAATACCATACTTATTGGCAAGACATGGAAGTAAAAAAACTTGTAAATTTTATTCATCTGTCATTTTCAATACACGTTTGGATTACAAAATATATCAAGAGGGCAACATCAAGTTGTAATGGGAGAATTTAACTGTCCTGATAACACGTCTTACTGGAATTCAATAAAATAAAAAAACAATCAATAGAATATAATCCATGAAGGAATCAAACGGGAACGCATCAAATTTGCAAATAACAAAAAGGTGGCAGGAATAGCCAACACCTCAGAAAATAGAGAATCTCGATAGATTTGAACACTGGGCCCTACCTAACAAAATGAAATTCAACGGAGGGGAACAAATAAGGTTTTACACGTATGCAAGGAAAACCAAATGTACGTACAGAATAGGTAGAACCTGGCTCAAGTAGTAACTTTGAGACAGACTTTCACACCCTAGTGGACAATTAATTAGATATAAGCAAGAATGTATTCCAATGGCAAAAAAAAAGCCAATACAATACTAGGCTGCATTAACAGAGGGATAGAATGAAGATGATGTGAAGTACTAGTTCCACTTTATAAAGAGTAAGACCACACTTAGAAAATTGCACACAGTTTGGTCACCATATCATAAAAAAGATGTTGAGACTCTGGAAAGGATGCACAAAAGAGCAACAAAGAGGATTAGGGGGCTGAAGGGAAAAATATAAAGAAGGGTTGCAGGAATTGGGTATGTCTAGTCTAGTGAAGGGAAGGACTGGGGGTGACATCATAGCCATCTTCCAATACTGGAGGAGTTGCCACAAAAGAGGGAACATATTCTCCAAAGCCCCCGAAGGCAGGACAAGGAACTGCATGGAAACTCTAAATTAATAACAGAAAATTTATAATAATAAATTTTTTTTAATGAAACTCATCAAGGAGAGAAGCAGCCTAGAACTAAGGAGAGATTTCCTGACACTGAGAAACATGAACCAGTAGAAGGGTTTCCTTCAGAGGTTGTGGGAGCTCCATCCCTGGTGGCTTTTAATCAGACAGGAGAACCATTTGTTTGAAAGGAGATTGGGTCTCCTGCTTGATCAAGGGGAATAGGAGACCTGCAAGGTCCCTCCCAGCTCTGCCACAAATCCTCCAGTGATGGGAGCAGCCACAACCTCTGGAGGGAAGCCATTCCCAAAGAATCCACCTCCACTGGAAGGAGACTTTTTCCATCTTCCCACCAGAAGGAAAGTTGCAGCCACCAGTTTCACAGCGTGCAGCACCAGTGGGCTTAAATTCGGGGAGGGAAGGAACCACCAACAGCAGCAGCTGAGATGCTTCAGCCCAGTTGCTTCTCTGCTTCCAGGACTCTCCTCCCACCTGCCCTCCACTCACCTTCCAGCCCCTGCTTCGACCACTGGAAGAGCACAAAAGCCGCTCTGCATACCACTCTCCTCCCATGAGTGATCCGGAACAAGAAATTCAGCTGTCGCAACGGTACTTTTTCAAAAGGCAACTGGACTTTCTTTCTTTCTACTCTTTCCGTTGCTTTCCAACCTTTCTAGCAACACAGTACTCGATGGTTTTAACTCCTTTAAGCTCAATATCCTCTTTCTAGGCACAGGGGTTGCCTTTTTGAGCACCATCCCCAGATAGGAGTCAGAAAAAAGAATCCTTCTCCAGCTTCTACCTAAGGCGTTTGCAACATGTTTTAAACTGATTAAATGCTATCAAGCCGTTTTTGCCTTCTAGCAACCGACTTTGCAGCTATGCCTAGTGAAATAGTGAAATGTGATCTTTCTAGAGTCTCCACATCTTTTCTACATCGTGGCGACCAAAACTGAATGCCGTATTCCAAGTGTGGCCTTACCAAGGCATTATGAAGTAGTATTAACACTTCACGTGATCTTGATTCTATCCCTCTGTTTATGCAGCCAGAACTGTGTTGGCTTTTTTGGCAGCTGCTGCACACTGCTGGCTCATATTTAAATGGTTGTCTACTAGGACTCCAAGATCCCTTTCACAGTTACTGCTATTGAGCAAGGTACCACCTATACTGTACCTGTGCATTTCGTTTTTGTTGCCTAAATGTAGAACCTTACTCTTTTCGCCATTGAATTTCATTTTATTAGATAGTGCCCAATGTTCAAGTTTGTCAAGATCCTTCTGTATCTTAAGCCTATCTTCTGGAGTGTTGACTATTTCTGCCAGCTTGGTTTTGTCTGCAAATTTGATGAGTTCCCCATTTATTCCCTCGTCCAAATCATTGATGAAGATGTTGAAGAGTACTGGGCCTAAAACAGTTAGTTACAAATCCATCTGGTGGTGATGCTGTCTAACCCACATTCTTCTACTTTATCTAGTAGTAGGTTATGGTCTACCTTGTCAAATGCCTTACTGAAATCCAAGTAAACTATATTGATGGCATTCCTCTGGTCCACTAATTTTGTCACATTATCAAAGATAATTGTTTTGCAAAGGCTCTTGTTTTGCAAAGGCTCATGATTGGTCTTAATGATCACTTCATTCGTCCTAATCCTGTCAGACATACATAATTGATTTTATCCTCTTCTCTATTGTCTCTAGCCTTGCTTCCTTAATTTTTCAATGGGGTGAAGGCATGGGTCATCAAACTAAGGCCTGCAGGCCGCATGTGGCCAAAAATGAGCCGTTTTGGCCTGCAGAATGCTTCTGGAGCTGTGGAGGGTATAAAACTGGGTGCACAGATGCCCCAGGAGGCCATAAAAAGGGCAAAAAAGGCTCGTTTTTCACTCCCTCTCTCCAGAATTTAGATAAAGAGATTGACACAGAGAGAGACACACACACACATAGGGAAAGAGAGAGAGGCAGAAAGAGAGGGAAATAGAGTGATAAAAACAAGAAAATGGGGGACATTAATGTAGACCTTTTACATAACAAAATGGAAGGAACAACAAGAGAAAATGTGGACTAATTGAATAATGAGAATATAAATTAATAGAAGTATGCATTATTATTAGAAATATATAAGCGCGTTGAACACAGGGATTATTTTTAACTTGATTAGCTTTATTTGTATTAGAATGCATGACACTCAGGTGCCACATTGTTCACGCATTGATTTGATATTTTGATTTTCAAAAATTAAAACTTGAAAAAAAAAAGAGAAAAGAAAGTAAGAGAGAGAGGAAGGGACAGAAAGAGAGGAAGCGAGAGAAAAAGAGAGAGAGAAAAGAGAGAAAGAGAGGGGGGAGAGACAGAGAGAGGGCGTGTCAGCCTCCGCTTTACTGCTTGCTTCGGCTGCCATTGAAACGGGGAAGGAGGAGCTGTGGGTAATGGGCATTGAATATTGCAGGAGGTGTTTGGAGCGAGAAGCTGATATCGCCAGTGACCAAGGCCAATGGTCTTACATTCCAATCTGATGATGCTTCTGAAGATGCTACCCACCTGACATCAAGGGGATTTTTGCATTGGATTATAACTTGGGGGGTATAGGTTAAAAGGGATAGACAATGCTTAATATCTATGCTTTCGTGCCTGAATATCTCATTCCTTGCTTGAAACTCACTGCTGTGTTTTCGTAATCAGTAAAAGTAACCTTAAATCTTCCAAAATAGATTTGAGTGCATTCTTTCCTGGTTATTGGTAGAAGCAGGCCTGACAGGGAGAGAGAAAGAAGAGAGAGGAGAGAGATTTGTTGATTGTAAGTTCCTTGGGGCTGAGAAGAATTGCTGCAAAACTGAATTTCCTGAAGTGGATCACTAGACTCCTGAACAACTGAAAAAACTATCTAGTAAAAAGAAAAGGCAACAGAAAGAGCAACATACAAACAAAAGCAAATAAAACACTCCCAACAAAAAAACAAAGTATAGTTTAATTTCTGTGTATTGTTCAAAGGACTGTTGAATGGACAGTGTTCTCTTTGGCATTCTTTTGCCTATAAGATTCACATACAAGGATTAGTTTAATTATGGTTTATTAAAAAAAATGGCTAAACAATATTTTTAACTAAGAGATCCAAAGGTATCCATTACAATAAAAGGCAAAGATGCCAAAATGCTAACTTAACCCCTTACGTTAATTATATTGTCAAATACTCATTCAGTTATGAAATGTATTTGTTGACTTGGGTCAATCACGAGTTCATAGATTTGCAAAGAGTTATCATCAAATATACCTGGAATTGCTAGGGACTGATTATAAACATAAACATAATCTTGTCTCCCTCTTTTGGGCCCCCAATTAAACACCAAGTCTTAGTTTCGGTGGATGTCTTACCCGCTTACATTAGGACCATTGCAGTCCACGCCCTGACACCCTGAGGAAATAATGCTTTAAAAAGTTCCCATCAGCTATCCTTTTCCTTTTGGCTAAGCTCCTTTAAGTGCACTGCAACCATTTCCACTTCACTGCATTTTGTTTCACTCTGAGAAGACAGAGGTATGTGAGTCAAGTATGAGTATGTTATGCTGATGCTTGTGCCGGGACGCCATGTGGCATGTTGCACCATTACCACAGTTTACACCAGGGATTAATCCAGGACACACTGAAAATGGTCGCTGCTTGCAGGACAAAGTCATGAGGCCCAATGATATATGTCTGTGATGGCGAACCTATTTGTTAGCACACATGAGGCGTTGCCTTGTTAGCTCCAGCGCACATGCATAGGCTGGCCAGCTGACTTTGGCCTCCTTTTAAGGCCGTTTCATTGAAGCCTCCGGAGCAAGGAAAACCAGCCCTACAGGAAAACCGGAAGTTCAGGAACAAACTTCTGATTTGCTCCTAGGGCCATTTTTCACCCTCCAGAGCCTTCAAGAAACTTCCCTGAAGGCTCTGGAGGGCGAAAAACGGCCCTATGACCAAACTGGAAGTCACAGTTCTTCAAGTTCCAAGTTGCCTGTAGAGCTGGTTTTCACCCTCCAGAGGCTTGAGGGAAGCTCCTGAACCCTCCGGGGGGATGGGAGGCTGTTTTTGCCCTCCCCCCCAGGCTACCAGAAAGCCTGTAAAGCTTGGGGAGGGCAAAAAGGGGGCGGCAAAAGTGTGGGGGAGAAATGGTCATGCACACATGCACTGGGGTCATGCGCAAAGCATTATGTGTGTCGGCATGCCCATGCATGGCCCCCCTGCATTCCCCCCTCTTTTGGCACGTGATCCAAAAAACGTTAGCCATCACGGATATATGTCCTTCCCTCCCTCCCCAACCTGAGGTTCAGAGATCTTCAAAAAAAGGAGGGTGTGTGGTCAGGTGGCAGTTAAATGTAAGGGGACCCTGGGGGAGGGAGTAAAGGGCCAAGGGCACTCAAGCGTTAGGAAACAAATCAAAGGATGTCTTGGAGTGTGTGGGAGGGCTGGAGATGCCTACGGTATGCAAGCCAAGCCCTGCGCTAGGCCTCCAAGGAGTTTTTCCCAGGTCTGCGTAGACAGTGTTCTGCTTAGCGACTCACACATTTGAATAATGGCTGAATCAGGGAGAGCAGGGGGATTCAGGTAGTTAAGGAAAGCAATTTCATTTAACAGCCATTGCAACCTGCAACTGTGAGCTGTGGAATTCTGGGGCTAAAAATCGTTCGAAACCAAGGTAGAAGACTGAAACTCTACATGTGGGAATTCCATAAACGACAAAAGCTCCACCCAAAATTCCTTATTGAGGAATTACTCTACTTCTGGAAAAAGAAATATCCAGAAGCTTCTGCTGATAACCAGAAACTTAGCTATTTTCCATTTTAATTTTCACTCCACTTACAATTTAATCCTGAGAAATGTTTGAGCAAAATGAATCGGGCCAAAATTCAAACAATCAATTTCTCACCTACACTTTCAATGGGAGATCACAAATGAAATTCAAGCATTCTCTAAACCCACCTACTTTTCTTCATATGGATTACCTTGTGTGCAATAAGGGATGATTTATGCTTGAAATAATGTCCACAGACTGGACATTTCAAATATTTCTCCACAGTGCAAGTCCTCTGGTGTATCACTAGGTAGGTATTCAGACTGAAAGATTTCCCTCAATCACGACATTCGAAGGGTTTCTCTCCTGTGTGAGTCCTCTGGTGTTTCACCATATTGGAATTCTGACGAAAACTTTTCCCACAAATAGTACATTCAAAGGGCTTCTCTCCTGTGTGAGTTCTCTGGTGTATCACCAGCTGGGAATTCTGACAGAAACTTTTCCCACAATCAGGACATTGAAAGGGTTTCTCTCCTGTGTGAGTCCTCCTGTGTATCACCAGGTGGGAATTCTGAGTGAAACTTTTCCCACAGTCAGGACATTGAAAGGGTTTCTCTCCTGTGTGAGTTCTCTGGTGTATCACCAGGTGGGAATTCTGACTGAAACTTTTCCCACAATCAGGACATTCAAAGGGTTTCTCTCCTGTGTGAATCCTCTGGTGTGTCACCAGGCTGGAATTATCACTAAAGCTTTTCCCACAAATAGGACATTCAAATGGCTTCTCTCCTATGTGAGTTCTCTGGTGTATCACCAGGTGGGAATTCTGACTGTAACGTTTCCCACAATCGGGACATTGAAAGGGTTTCTCTCCTGTGTGAGTCCTCTGGTGTGTCACCAGATGAGAATTCTGACTAAAGCTTTTCCCACATACAAGACATTGAAAGGGTTTCTCTCCTGTGTGAGTCCTCTGGTGTGACAGCAGGAGGAAATTCCGACTGAAAGTTTTCCCACAGTAAGGACATTCAAAGGGGTTCTCTCCTGTGTGAGTCATCTGGTGTATCACCAGTTTGGAACTCCGACTAAACCATTTCCCACAATCAGGACATTCAGAGGGTTTCTCTCCTGTGTGAATCCTCTGGTGTATCACCAGACTGGAATTATTACTAAAACGTTTCCCACAAATAGGACATTCAAAGGGCTTCTCTCCTGTGTGAGTTCTCTGGTGTGTCACCAGGCTGGAATTATTACTAAAACGTTTCCCACAAATAGGACATTCAAAGGGCTTCTCTCCTGTGTGAGTCCTCTGGTGTATCACCAGGATGGAACTCCGACTGAAACATTTCCCACAATCATGACATTCAAAGGGTTTCTCTCCTGTGTGAGTCCTCTGGTGTGTCACCAGGTGGGAAGTCTGATTGAAACTTTTCCCACAGTCAGGACATTCAAAGGGTTTCTCTCCTGTGTGAGTTCTCTGGTGTTTAATAAGGTTGGAATTATCACTAAAGCTTTTCCCACAGTCGGGACATTCAAAGGGTTTCTCTCCTGTGTGTGTGGTCTTGTGTTTCAGGAGTTGGGAATTTCTAATGAAACTTTTCCCACAATCTTGACACTCATAAGGTTTCTCCATGGAGTGTATCCTCGGATGTATTACCAGGCAAGAATTATGACTGAAACTTCTGCCACAGTCAGGACATTGAACGAGTTTTTCTCATTTATGATTCTTCTGGTGTATCACCAAGATGGAATTATAACTGAACGTTTTCTAATAATCAGGACATTCAAAGCATTTCTCTCCTATTTGAGTCTTTTGATGTATCACCAGGCTGTAATTGTGGCTTTCCCATAATCAGGACATTCAAGGGGTTTTTATTCTGTGTGAGTTCTCTGTTGTCTCTTGATATGGAAATTTCTACTGCAGCTTTTCTTGCGTTCTAGAAACTCATACAGTTTCTCCCTGGAGTCAATCTACTGATGCAACACCAGATTGAAATTGTGACTAAATTTTTTCCCTGGCAGGACATTTAATGGATTTCACTTCTGTGGGAGTCCTTGGGTGCTTCATCGGGATGGAATTCTCACTGACAATTTTCCCACAAAAAGGATGTTCAAATTGTTTTATTCTTCTGTATGCGATCTGGGAATTTCTAATGACACTTTCACACAATCTGCATAGTCATATGTTTTTTCCCTCCTGGGAGTTATCTGATGTAGCACCATGTTGCCATGCTCACTAAAGCAGTTACCACATTGGGAGCACATTTGTGGCTTCCCTCTTGTGTGGAGGTGCTTTGAACCACAAGAGAGCTGTTGTGACCATAGTTTTTGCCATATTCAGGTAATTAGTATGGATTTTCTCCTTTCTGGCTCTTCTAGTACATAATCAGCTGTTTTATGTAATCTGTGCTTTTTCCACAATAGGCAAATCTATGGAGCTTTTGAACATCTGATATTCTTGAGGATGTCAAAAATATGGACAATGCCTTGTTTAGTGGTGCTTTTATTCAAGCCGTATTCTTCCTCACAGGGAGAGGCCTGTATTACGTGGCTTTACTATTGATCTTTTCCTCTCAACAGACTTCCATATATTTCCCTCTTTTGCTGAATTATAAATAATCTCCCTTCCCCTCTCATTTAATTTATCCTTGAGTTCTGCATAATCTGCGTATTCTTTCTTGATTTTCTCTCTCAAACAGCTTCTGGAGGAGGAGGAGGAGCAGATTTGTATGGTTTTCTGCAGGAAATGGAAAATATTTTGATTTGTGGCTTGATTTTCCTTCCCTTTTCAACATTGATTGTTATTTACAGTTGTCCTGGGGGCTCTTATTGGCATCCTGTTCATCTGTAAGATGCAAAGAAAAGTGTAACTTCAATTTTTTATAAAATGGTTAGAGATAAGTTGAAAAAAGAATAAAAGTATACATCAGTTTTGCTGATGGAAGTCCTAAGCTGCAAATAAGGGCTGAAAATACTGTCTACAACCCTGTCTACTACTGACTTGCAATTTCCTTCCAGTATATCCACTGATTTTGCTTGTCAGAAGCTAGCTGGGAAGGTCAAAAATGGGGATCATGAGTGTCAGATGCTGCCACCATCATAAATGTGTAACTATTGGCAATTCCTTTACCTGCACCTTCAAAAACCACAGTCACTGCTGAAGTGCAGTCACGGAACAGGTGCTAGGATTAACAGAAATTTTGTGGACTAGGTTCATGTCTGCTTCTACTGTGCCATAGTAACTTCATAGTAACTGAAGGCTCAGGGAAGAAGTGGTAAGTGAGGACTATCTGTGCAACCAAAGACGGATTAAGCACAATTGAACCTGGTTAATACATGGATGGAACAAGAAATACGAAACTTATTGGCAAAACATAGAAATAAAAAACTTGTAAATTTTATTCCTCTGTAGGAGATTGAATAGATTCCTAACCAACTTAGCTCACAACTTTGTCATCTAAAAGGTAGAGGAGGAAACTAGGGGAAAAATTATACTCGATCTGATTCTTACTAATAGAGAAGCAATAGAAAGAGTTGAAGTAGTTGGAACGTTGGGTGAGTGACCACGTCTTACTGGAATTCAATATAATGCAAACACAAACAATAGAATGTAATGCAACAAGTGTCTTAAACTTTAGAAGAGCTGATTTTAACAAATTCAGAGCCTAAGCAAAATTTCATGGATAAAAATCCTAAGGAGAAAACAATGAAAGGAGTGTGGGAAATACTGGAAAATCTATATATACAGTATATAAAAGCAAAATACCACTCATACATTATCACAAAATCTCGAGAACCGTAAAGCCTACTAACCTCAGATTTTCCACATACCATATTTTTCGGAGTATAAGACGCACCTTTTTACTTCAGAAAAGAGGGTGAAAATATGGGTGCGCCTTATACTTCGAATGTAGCTGCCTGGGTCATCTGAAAAAGGAGCAGGTGAATCTGGCGCTAGAGAGATCGTGATGACTGGAAAGAAGATAGGTTTCGCTTTCAGGACTCCCACTTGACTCGACTCCCAGGAGGGCTTAGTGGGTGGCGACGGTGGCAGCGGCTCCAAAATGCCGCCTGAAAAGCACGCCTTTCTTTCCCAGTTACTCAGAGGTTTAGGTTTAAGGAGGCACTGCTTTAAGTTGCCCTCCTCCTCCTCCTGAAAACGAAAGGTGCCTCAGAGATGGTAGATTTCTCAGAACACTAGTTTGAGAATAATAATAATAATAATAATAATAATTTATTATTTCTAGACCGCCCCCTCTCCCCATGGGGACTCGGGGCGGTGCACAGGTAGCATAAAAGCAATATATAAACAACAACAATAAATATAACAACAAAATTTAAAAACCAATTAAATAAACCCTGTGCTAAAATCCCAATTAAACTAAAACCTATTCTATAAAATCCCAAGGCAAGGAGGCTATCCCAGGCCAGCCAGACGGAAAAAGTAAGTTTTTAATTTAAGACGGAAGGAGCGGAGTTCCGTAGTTGTCCTAATGTCGGGGGGAAGGTCGTTCCAGAGGGCCGGGCCCGCCACAGAGAGCGCCCTTCCCCTGGGTGTCGCCCGCTGACACAGTCTAGTGGACGGCACCCGGAGAAGCCCCTCTCTGTGGGAGCGAATCGGCCGTGAGGACGTATGAGGCAGGATCCGATCCTGCAGATAGCTAGGTCCCGAGCCATGGAGCGCTTTAAAGATGATGATTAGCACCTTGAAGCGCACCCGGAAGACGACAGGCAGCCAGTGCAGCTCGCGCAAGAGCGGTGTTACATGGGTAGACCTTGCGGTCCCCATAATTGCTCGCGCGGCTGCATTCTGGACTAGCTGAAGCCTCCGGGTGCACCTCAGGGGCAGCCCCATGTAGAGAGAGTTACAATAGTCCAGTCGGGATGTCACGAGAGCATGAGTGACTGTGCGAAGGGCGTCCTGATCCAATAGGGGGCGCAATTGGCGAACCAGGCGAACCTGGTAAAACGCCCTCCTGGCCACGGCTGTCACCTGATCTTCCATGGACAGCCGGGCATCCAGGAGGACACCCAAATTGCGCACCCCATCCA
The DNA here is from genome assembly GCA_039707465.1 of Rhabdophis nuchalis. Taxonomy (NCBI): domain Eukaryota; kingdom Metazoa; phylum Chordata; class Lepidosauria; order Squamata; family Natricidae; genus Rhabdophis; species Rhabdophis nuchalis. The sequence continues at coordinate 27,360,016 of CM077646.1, read as the reverse complement.
CAGGGGCAAGATGTTCGCCCCCTATGGCCAGCGATGGAGTAAGCTGGTTGAATCGGGCAGCCGGAAACCACAGCCACTCGGTCTTGGTCGGGTTGAGCCTGAGTCCGTTACTTCCCATCCAGATCCGTACAGCTTCCAGGCACTGGCACATCACCGCTACGGCATCGTTGGGGTGGTTTGGGGTAGAAATGTACAGCTGGGTGTCATCAGCGTACAGATGGTATTCTACCCCAAAACCACGGATGATCTCACCCAGCGGCTTCATATATGTGTTGAACAGGAGGGGCGAGAGGACCGACCCCTGAGGCACCCCACATGTGAGGGGTCTCGCGGTCGACCTCTGCCCCCCTGTCAACACAAATTGCGATCGGCCAGAGAGGTAGGAGGAGAACCACCGTAAAACGGTGCCTCCCACCCCCAACCCCCCCAGCCGATGCAATAGGATACCATGGTCGATGGTATCGAAAGCCGCCGAGAGGTCTAATAGGACCATGATGGAGGAACAACCCCCATCTCTGGCCCTCCAGAGATCATCAACCAACGCGACCAATGCCGTCTCGGTGCTATGCCCGGGCCGGAAGCCGGACTGGCGCGGAACTTCTTTGTAGAAGTTAAAAACCTGAAATGGGGACAATCAAGCTGGATTCAAAGACTTTGGCTGCTAAGAATCCGGAGAGATTGGGGTGGGGGGAGGAAGTCTAGTGTTCTGATGAAAATCTTTGTAGAGAGATTGTTCCCCCACCCCAATCTCTCCGGATCTGCTTATTGCTATTGCGCCCAGCTATTGTATCTCTTCGTAGCATGACAGATCTGGGCGGCTTGGGGGAGGGAATGGAGGAAGGGAAGAGAAAGAATATCCGTGGAGGCTTTCCTCAGGACCCTATATCTCCACTTTCTCTCCGGAAAAATGCTATTTGCATCATCGGGATTTTGGCTAATAGAACAAGCACGGGATGGAAAGGAAACTTCGGAATACAGGAGCACTGCATTCCTGGAGTCTGGCAACTGCTGTATTCCAAGGTTTCCTTTACATCCAGCGCTTGTTTCACTAGCCAAAATCCCAACGATGCCAATAGCTTTTTCCAGAGAGAAAGTGGAGATCTAGGATCCTGAGAAAAGTCTTCGTGCAGAGGTGATTGGTTTTCTTCCCTTGCTTCCCTCCCCCCGCCTAATCTCTCCAGATCTATCATGCACTGCTTATTGCTACTGCTATTGAGCCCAACTACCGTATCTCTTTGCTGCATGACAGATCCGGGCGGGTTTGGGGTGTGTGTGTGTGAGTGTGACAAAGCAGCCTCATTTCCTTTATGCTTCCCTTTTGCCACTCGAAGGGATTCCTGGAAGGGATCCCCAGCCCTCCTCATCAATGGGCTGTTCCCAGCCAAGAACAGCAGCAGCCATTCAGCAGCTCCCACATGTCTTTCCCTCCTCGCTGAAGAGAAAAGTGGCTTTGAGATCGATAAAAGCCTTACTCTTTAAGAATATCAAGCTCTCACACTTCGCATTTTTGCCCTCCCTGGCCCCCAGGAGCACTTTGCAGGCCTCCCAAACTCTCTGCATGCAGGTGGTTTGGGAGGCCTGCAGAGTGCTTCTGGCAGCCAGGGAGGGCAAAAACCTTTTTAAAAAATTTGCCTCTTCAAAATCATGATGCGTCTTATACTCCGGTGCGTCTTATACTCTGAAAAATATGGTATGTTCCTCTTGGCTTCTAGGTGCTCACTCAGAAAGGATTTTTCAAAATGACCATCAGAGCATTAGAATTTCCTATATTATTATTAACCCGCTCTGATGCTAAGGAGTTCTACTCCCCCTCCTGATCAGAAAAGAAATCTGTTCCAAAGGCAAAACACAAGCAGAGGAGAGGAGATTCAATTTCAGTTTTACTTTCACAGCAGGAAGCAGCTTTACTACAGAACAGTTGAACTAACCAACAGCCAGGCTCCTTCTTATCTGCTTACTCACACAGCAAATAGTGTTTCACTTTCAAACTACCATATTTTTCAGAGTATGTGACGCACCGGAGTATAAGAAGCACCCAGGTTTTGAAGAGGCAATTTTTTTTTAAAAGGAGGTAGGTATTTATTTATTTATTTCAATTTATATAACCGCTCCTCCTCCATTGAAATGGACTCAGGGCATTGCACAGAGAATTAAAATCAGTAAATAACAATAAATACAGTAATAATATCTAAAATGAATTAAACTAAGAACCTGTGCTAAAACATTCCCATTAAAATTCTAAAATACATTTACTCATTGGCTAAGATTGAATTGTGTCAGAGCTCTAAGCTCTAAGCTAGACCGGCTTGATGGAAAAGATACGTCTTAAGTGAGCGGCGAAAGAGGGGAAGGTCCATGATAGTCTGAAGTTCGGGGGGGGGGTAGATCATTCCAGAGGGATGGCCCTGCCCCCGAGAAGGCCCTTCCCCTGGGCACCACCAGCCGACATTGACCAGCGGATGGTACCCTGAGGAGGCCCTCCCTATGGGAGCGGATCGGACAGTGGGAGGTATGCGGCAGGAGATGGTTCTGCAAATAACTAGGCCCCGTGCCATGGAGCGATTTGAAAATGATGACAAGCACCTTGAAACGCACCCGGAAGGCCACCGGTAGCCAGTGCAGCTCACACAGGAGAGGTGTTACATGGAAACTTCGAGATGTTCCCAAAATCCCCCGCACGGCTGCATTCTGGACTAACTGGAGCCTCCGGATGCACCTCAAGGGGAGCCCCATGTAGAGAGTGTTACAATAGTCTAGGCGGGACGTAAGGAGCGCTTGAGTGACTGTGCGGAGGGCATCCCGGTCAAGAAAGGAACGCAACTGGCGTAACCAGGTGTACCTGGTAAAAAGCCCCCCTGGTCACGGCGGCCACCTGGTCATCCACCGACAACCGTGAATCCAGGAGGATGCCTAAGTTGCGAGCCCTTTCCACGGGAGTCAGTGACTCACCCCCGATGACCAGCGATGGAATCAGCTGGCGTTGCCGGGAGCCACAGCCACTCGGTCTTGGACGGGTTGAGCCGAAGTTTGTTGCTTCCCATCCAGACCCGCAAGGCTTCCAGACACCGGGACATCACCTCGATGGCATCGTTGGGGTGGTTGGGGGTAGATATGTACAGCTAAGTATCATCAGTGTACAGATGGTACTCTATCCTACAACCACGGATGATAAATAATAATAATAAATTTAATTTGTAGACCGCTCCCTCTCCCCGAAGGGACTCGGGGCAGTGCACAGGGGAATTAAAAAACGTACAAACATAGATACATCATAAATATATAAAATCAAATTAAACAATTTATCCCTGCGCTAAAAAACCTAAAATCCTAAAAACTAAACCCCTTTAAAAAACACAATTAAAACTATTTAGCTATTCAGACTAAAAAGGCTGGAAGGTAGGTTAGGCCAGGGCGGCCTGCTGGAATAGATAAGTCTTGATCTTTTGACGGAAGGCGCGGAGATCCGGGGTTGTTCTGAGCTCGGGGGGTAGGTCGTTCCATAGAGCTGGGCCCGCCACAGAGAAGGCCCTTCCCCTGGGCGTTGCCCACTGGCATTGCCTAGTGGACGGCACCCGGAGAAGTTCCTCTCTGTGGGAGCGAATCGGTCGAAGGGATGTATGGGGCAGGATGCGATCTCGCAGATAGCTAGGTCCCGTGCCATGGAGTGCTTTAAAGATGGTGATCAGCACCTTGAAGCGCACCCGAAAGACCACAGGCAGCCAGTGCTGCTCGCGCAGGAGCAGTGTTACGTGGGAATGTCTAGGGGCACCCAGAATTGCGCGCACGGCTGCATTCTGGATTAGCTGCAGTCTTCGGGTGCACATCAAGGGGAGCCCCAAGGAGAGACCGTTACAGTAGTCTAGTCGGGATGTCACAAGGGCATGAGTGACTGGGCAAAGGGCATCCCGGTCCAGTAGGGGACGCAACTGGCGTACCAGGCAAACCTGGTAGAACGCCCCCCTGGCCACGGCTGTCACTTGATTTTTCATACACAGCCGGGTATCCAGTCGGATGCCCAAATTGCGTGCCCCATCCACAGGGGCTAGATGTTCCCCCCCTATGGCCAGTGATAAAAACCACGGGTGATCTCGCCCAGCGGCTTCATATATGTGTTGAACAGGAGCGGCGAGAGGACCAACCCCTGAGGCACCCCACATGTGAGGGGTCTCGGGGCCGACCTCTGCCCTCCTGCCAACACAAATTGTGATCGACCAGAGAGGTAGGAGGAGAACCACCGTAAAACGGTGCCCCTCACCCCCAATCCCTCCAGTCGATGCAATAGGATATCATGGTCGATGGTATCAAAAGCCGCCTAGAGGTCTAATAGGACCAGGATGGAGGAACAACCCCCAGCTCTGGCCCTACAGAGAATATCCACCAACACGACCAATGCCGTCTCAGTGCTGCCATAGAATAGGGAGTATTCATGGCGGGGCCTCACCAGCAGCCTTCATTTAGACAGATATACTTTGTTAGTGATGATGACAATGAGAGAGACATCCGTTGTGGAATCTACCCAGGCCACAACTGGCTAGCCAACTGCAGACGTTGCTGCGAGAACACCAGAAGTATATTCTGGAACTTAAGAGTGCTGTTGATTCTGTTCCTCAGGGCCACAAGGACTTCCAAGTGGTGATTAATGCCAATAGGAAGCCTTCTTGAGAGCACAGGGGTCGTTTCAATGCCCCCATGACTTCAGAACTGGCTGTTCTCATTGTTGGCCAGAATTTTGAGAAGAGAGATATCGTTCTCCACAGCAGAGAAAACAGATTGTTACGAATCAGTGAGATGCACCATGCCTATGAAGCTCTCCGGTACCCTCTGATGTTCTGCCATGGAGAAGATGGCTACTGCATCAATATATCTCAGTGTGAACCAAACACCAAAATTCCTCTCAAGAACACCGTGTCTGCTGCTGCCTTTTACAGCTGCAGGATAATGGAGCATGATGGTGAAGAATGCTACCTATTGCTGTTCCAGTTCCATACCGAACCACAGGTAGCCAACCAACTAGTATGATCATAGAAGCCCAGTCCAACACAATATCACTAAAAAGGGAAAACAAAATATCCAAGAAGAAACCAGCATGGTTGCATAAAGATTTCTCTAATAAACTGAAAGAAAAAAAGATCTGAATAAAAAATGGAAAGAGGGACACATAACAAAGTCAGAATAGCAGCATATAGCCCGAATCTGCAAAGATGAAATCAAGCTCATGGTGAGAATGAACTAAAACTTGCAACTAATTTCAAAAATCATTTTAAAACATGTATAAAAAAAAGAAAAAAGTCAGGGAAACAGTCAGTCCACTAATGGGAGATAATGGCAAGGAAGTGATGGGCAGTAGAGGCACAGCAGAGCTATTTAATTCATTATTTACATCTATCTTCAGGCAAGTGTCATTTTGCCTCTTTATAAGTTCTATGGTGAGGCCCCATCTGGAGTATTGTGTACAGTTCTGGTCACCATACCTTCAGAAGGATGTTATGGAAATGGAAAAGGTGCAGAGGAGGGCAACCAGAATGCTTAGAGGGCTGGAACACCTTCCTTACCATCTGAGGCTGCAACGGCTGGGCCTCTTCACTCTAGAACGACGGCGCCTGAGAGGTGACCTGATTGAAGTCTATAAAATCATGCACGGTGTGGACAAAGTAGAAAAGGAAAAACTGTTTTCCCTATCGCACAACACTAGAACTAGGGGGCACTCCATGAAACTTTTGGAAGCTAGACCTCAAACAAATAAGAGGAAGTACTTTTTCACCCAGAGGATCACTGGTCTATGGAACTCCCTGCCAGAAGAAGTGGTGACAGCTATCAACCTTGACACCTTTAAGAAAGGATTAGACGAGTTCATGGAGAACAAGGGTATCCATGGCTATCATTATGGATGCCTAAGGACACCCTCCGGGTTGGAGAGCTAGGCAGGATATCTCTCAATGCCATTTGCAGGGAATCATAAGCAGGTGAAGATATCTGCTTGGGAAGACCCTGAAGCAAATGGTGAGCCACTGTGTGAGACAGAATGCTGGACCAGATGGGCTGTGGCCTGTTCCAGCAAGGCTATTCTTATGTTCTTATGTTCTTAAAAAGAAAAAATAGCTAAACCTACTAAAACAGAACTGTAAAAGGCAGACTAGAAATACAAATTAAAACATGCAAGAAAATGATAAGAGAACACCTGTCCATTCTAAACAAATCCCAATCATCGGGATGGATTGCATCCGAGAGTTCTAAAGGAGCCAGCAGACATGTTCTAAGGACCATTCAACCTTATCTTCAAAGATTTTCATGCATCACTACTTGGGAAGATCGTGGAAAAGATAATGAAACAAAAGATTCGAAAACACCTAATAAATAACCAGAAGTCAACATGGGTTTGTCAAAAACAGATCATTTTAAACAAATGTTATTTCATTCTTACACAAAGTGACTAAATTAGTGGATCAATCAAATACATTATATAATTGAATTTCCGTAAGGCAGTTGACAGAGTAGACCATAAACTTCTTCTTGGTAAATTAGAAAAAAATTGGGTTAGGTGCATCCATCCATCGACAGATTCATAACTGGCTGACAAACCACACTCAAAGTGTATTCCTTAATGGGACTATACCTATATGGAGGAAAGTAAGTAGTGGGTATCCCAATGTTCTGTTTTAGTATCTTCTTTTACAAAGATATTAAATATCTTCATAAATGCCTTAGATGAGGAAATAGAATGGGAATGGAAAAATAAGGTTTTGTACTTAACACAAATGATACTGGTACAGAATAGGTAGAACCTGGTTCAAGCAGTAACTATGAGCGGACCATTGAAGTCCTAGTGGACAATCATTTAGATATGAGCCAGCAGTGTTTTCCTGAAGCAAAAAGGCCAATACAATACTAGGCTGCATTAACAGAGAGATAGAATCAAGACGATGTGAAGTACTAGTACCACTTTATCAAGAGTAAGAGCACACTTAGCAAATTGCACACAGTTTGGTCACCATATCATAAAAAATATGTTGAACTCTACAAAGAATGCAGAAAAAGAACAAAAAAGAGGATTAGATGTCTGGAGGCTAAATCTAAACAAGGGTTGCAGAAATTGGGTATGTCTAATCTAGTGAAGGGAAGGACTAGGGGTGACATGATAGCCATCTTCCAATACTGGAGGAGTTGCCACAATAGGGGGGGAGGTGTCAACCTATTCTCCAAAGCCCCTGAAGGCAGAACAAGGAACTGGATGGAAACTGAGCAAGGAAAGAAGCAGCCTAGAACTAAGGAGAGATTTCCTGACACTTAAGAACAGAGAACTAGTGAAAGGGTTTCCCTTCAGAGGTTGTGGGAGCTCCATCCCTGGTGGCTTTTAATCAGAGACAGGACAGCCATTTGTCTGAAAAGAGATTGAGTCTCCTGCTTGATCAGGGCGTTGGAATAGGAGACCTGCAAGGTCCCTCCCAGCTCTGCCACAAACCCTCCAGTGATGGGAGCAGCCACAACCTCTGGAGGGAAGCCATTCCCAAAGAATCCACCTTCACCCGAAGGAGACTTTTTCCATCTTCCCACCAGAAGGAAAGTTGCAGCCACCAGTTTCACAGCGTGCAGCACCAGTGGGCTTAAATTCGGGGAGGGAAGGAACCTGCAACCGCAGCAGCTGAGATGCTTCAGCCCAGTTGCTTCTCTGCTTCCAGGACTCTCCTCCCACCTGCCCTCCATTCACTTTCCAGCTGCTGCTTCGAACATGGGAAGAGGACAAGAGCAGCTCTGCACACCACTCTCCTCCCATGAGGTTTCCGGAAGAGGAAGCTCAGCTGTTCCCAAGGGTGGTTTTTTTCAAAACACTACTGGAATTTCTTTCTTCTACTCTTCCCATTGCTTTTCAACCTTTCTAGCAACACAATACTCGATGGTTTTAACTCCTTTAAGCACAACCACAACTATTCTCCTGTTTCTAAGCCGATATGTTGCCTATTTGAGCACCATCTCCAGATAGGAGGCAGAAAAACAATCCTTCTCCAGTTTCTCCCTGAGGCGTTTGCAACGTGTTTTAAACTGATTAAATGCTATCATGTCGTTTTTGACTTCTAGCAACTGACTTTGCACCTGAGCCTAGTGAAATAGTGAAATGTGATCTTCTTTAACCTTGTGAAGATTAGTTATGTGACAAGCCCTAAAAGTTCATGAAGGTTTTACAGTCATCTTTCTCAGGGGTGATTCTCAGTGGAGATCAAAACCTCTCTAATACCCCAACACTTTATGACTGACTAGCTGTACCTGGCCATGCGTTGCTGTGGCGCAGTCTGTTTAAATGGCCAATTAATCTGTGTGTAGATCTACACCTGCACACACAAACATGTACACACAACCACCGTATAACCCCCAACCTACCTACCTACCTACTGTATTTCTCCATCTCTATCTATCCCTCTACTTACCTACCTACCTACCTACTGTATTAGTCCCTATCTATCCTTCTACCTACCTACTCACCTAACTACATATCTACCTACCTACCTACTGTATTTTCCCCATCTCTACCTATCTACCTACCTACTGTATTATCCCTATCTCTCTCTTCCCCTCTACCTACCTACCTACCTACCTACCTACCTACCTACCTACCCACCATGCAGCCTTCTGGGACAAAAAATGGGCCACATTGGAGTGTGTCACCCACACGCCTTGTTTTGGGCCTAGTAGGCCTGCCTGAAGCCTCTTGGGACCACAAATGGGCCACATGGGTGCGTGCCATCTGTGACAGAACGTTGGAGACTTATTCGGTTGCTGAGGAAACGACTGTTGGAAATATGAGGGGCATGTGCGTGACGCATCATAAGAAGCAGCCGAGTGGGAGGAGCTTGGGAGGTGAAAACCTCAGAAGTTCGTACCTTTTACATTTGTGCTGCTTGCACATGGCACAGGTGTGCCAGCCACACAAACTGTACGTATGATTGCTTCGGAAGTTTTTGGGAACATTGTGTGAAAATTTGGTGCCGATCGGTGGAGTACTTTCTTAGATTAGCATCTATGCACAAACAATTTTAAATTTTTATTTATATAGATTTCCTTGGTTTTAAAATGAGATGCAAAATTTGCTCTCATCAGAAAAGGGGATTTTGGACCACTGAGAATCAGGACTTTGGACCACTGTGCTTCATTAAGCCCAGATCGCCCGCCCACCTTTCAGCCAAGTTCAGGACTTACCTTCCAGAATCCCAAGGACTGGAATTGAAAGGTAAGGCCAACAATTTTGGCCTGCAGAATGCTTCTGGAGGTGGGATGTGTGTGAAAGAAGGCCAAGAAAAAATATGGGTTAAAATGGCCAGGTTTTGGCCAAATGAACTGTTTTGGCCTGCAGAATGCTTCTGGAGCAGAATGCTTCTGAAGAACTGGGTGCACAGAGGTCCCATGAAGCCATAAAAAGGGCAAAACCGGAGCGTTTTTCACTCTTTCCCCCTCTAGAAAATAGATAGAGATAGACAGCGAGAGAGACACACATAGGGAAAGAGAGAGAGACAGAAAGAGAGGGAGATAGAGTGATAGAAATAGGAAATGGGGAACATTAGTGTAGACCTTTTATATAACAAAATGAAAGTAATAACAAGAGAAAATGTAGACTAATTGAATAATGAGAGTATAAATTAATATAAGTATGCATTATTATTAGAAATAATAAGCACGTTGAACACAAGGATTCTTTTTAACTTGATTAGCTTTATTTGTATTAGAATGCATAACACTCAGGTGCCACGTTGTTCACGCATTGATTTGATATTTTGATTTTAAAAAATTAAAACTTGGAAAAAAAAGAGAAAAAGAAAGTAAGACCGAGAGGGAGAGACAGAAAGAGAGGAAGCGAGAGAAAGAGGAGAGAGGAAAAGAGAGAGAAAGAGAGAAGGGGGGGGGAGACAAAGAGAGAGGGAGAGAGACAGAAGAGAGAGAGGAGAGAGAGTTGTTGATTAAAAGTTCCTTGGGGCTGAGAAGAATTGCTGCAAAACTGAACTTCCTGAAGTGGACCACTAGACTCCTGAACAACTGAAAAAACGATCTAGTAAAAAGAAAAGGGAACAGAAAAAGCAACATGCAAACAAAAGCAAATAAAACACCCCCAGGAACAAAACAAATTAAAGTTTAATTTCTGTGCATTGTTCAAAGGACAGTTGAATGGACAGTGTTCTCTTTGGCATTCTTTTGCCTATAACATTCACATACAAGGATTAGTTTAATTATGGTTTATTAAAAAAATGGCATCACAATATTTTTAAAAAAGGGATCCAAAGGCATCCATTACAATAAAAGGCAAAGATGCCCAAATGCTAACTTAACCCCTTACGTTAATTATTTACATTCTCAATAAAACTTACTTTTTCCAACAGGCCGGCCTGGCCTAACTTACATCACCTAGCCCACAGTCTGTAGTTAAAATGTTTTAAATTGGTCTTAGGGATATTGTTTTAATATATTTAAATTTTTAGCACAGGGATATTAATTTAATTTGGTTTTATATTTTGTACATTGTTGTTTATATATGTTTTTAAATTGCCTGTGCACCGCCCCGAGTCCCTTTTGGGAAAGGGTGCGGTATATAAATTAAATAAACCATAAACCAAACCAACCAATATATATGTCAAATACTCATTCAGTTATGAAATGTATTTGTTGACTTGGGTCAATCCTGAGTTCATAGATTTGCAAAGAATTATCATCGAATATACCTGGAAGTGCTCGGGACAGATTATACACATACACATAGCCTTGTTTCCCTCTTTTGGGGCCCCAAGTAAACACCAAGCCTTAGTTTCGGTGGATGTCTTAGCCGCTTACATTAGGACCATTGCAGTCCACGCCCTGACACCCTGAGGAAATAATGCTTTAAAAAGTCCCCATCAGCTATCCTTTTCCTTTTCGCTAAACACCTCTGCCTGCACTCCAACCATTTCCACTTCACTGCATTTTGTTTCACTCTGAGAAGGCAGAGAAGTATGCGAGTCAATTATGAGTATGTTATGCTGATGCTTGTGCCAGGACGCCATGTGGCATGTTGCGCCGTTACCACAGTTTACACCGGGGATCAATCCAGGACCCACTGAAAATGGTCGCTGCTTCCAGGACAAAGTCATGAGGCCCAATGATATATGTCTGTGATGGCGAACCTATTTGTTAGCACACATGAGGCGTTGCCTTGTTAGCTCCAGCGCACATGCGTAGGCTGGCCAGCTGACTTTGGCCTCCTTTTAAGGCCGTTTCATTGAAGCCTCCCGAGCAAGGAACACCAGCCCTACAGGAAGTTCAGGAACAAACTTCTGATTTGTTCCTAGGGCCATTTTTCACCCTCCAGAGCCTTCAAAAAGCTTCCCTGAAGGCTCTGGAGGGCGAAAAATGGCCCTATAACCAAACTGGAAGTCACAATTCTTCAATTTCCAAGTTGCCTGTAGAGCTGGTTTTCACCCTCCAGAGGCTTGAGGGAAGATCCTGAAGCCTCCAGGGGGGATGGGAGGCTGTTTTGTCCTCCCCCCCAGGCTACCAGAAAGCCTGTAAAGCCTGGGGAGGGCAAAAAGGGGGCAGCAAAAGTGTGGGGGAGAAATGGTCATGCACACATGCACTGGGGTCATGCGCAAAGCATTATGTGTGTCGGCATGCCCATGCATGGCCCCCCTGCATTCCCCCCTCTTTTGGCACGCGATCCAAAAACGTTAGCCATCACGGATATATGTCCTTCCCTCCCTCCCCAACCTGAGGTTCAGAGATCTTCAAAAAAAAGGAGGGTGTGACTTCCGGTTCCGGCTCCAGCGGCGACGGGCGAGCCTAGGGTTCGTCCGCCGCTTTGTTTCTTTTCCTGCCCCCCCACGGGGGCGAGACGCCCCCTTTTTGGGGGTCTCCCATAAAGCCGGCTTGCCTGGGTCGCCCTCCCCCAGCGGCAGCTGGGAAGCGACCCTTGTCTTCGGCTTAGGTGGAGGAGGACATGCTGCGGGGGGTTTCCCCTTCGCCAACGGTGGGCGGCATCGTTTTGTGAACATGGAGAGAGCTGGCCGTCTGAGTCGGAAGGCTTCCCGGGGCTTCGGCTGCGAGGGGGAAAGTGAGTGATTTTAAACAATTTTTTTTGCTGTCAGCCTGGGCTGAAAGAACTTGGAGGGGGGTGTCTGCTTGTTAAACCCCCCCTCGGACTAAAGCGGCACTTGAAAATGGCTCCTCGTTGCGAGGAAGCGGATATCTTTAATCCGGACTGTTTGAAACAAGGGAAAGTGATCTGCGGTTTGCCTTGAAACAAAGTATCTAGGTCTGGCTGATTTGAAACATTTTTTTTTACCACTCTCTCCTTCTGGCTCTGAGTCTGGGCGGTGGAAGATGGCTTCTCTTTGTCCCTGAATGACTATTTTACTTATGGAAAATTTCCAGCATCGCTTTGTGATTTGGACTTCCTCTTGTTATTAAAGAAGAATTTTTTTGGATTATGTGATTTCTTTTCTGGAGTGCATTCGCTATTATAATTATTGATCTGGAAAACTGTTTCTCTTTTGGTTCCTGAACTTTTTACAATCCTGATTTGAACTTCCAGCTCCTGATTTGCCTCAACGGCCCCACCCAAAAAACGCCATTTTAGTGGCATTGACTTTAACAGCTAATTATGGCACAAAAATCAGAACTGGCAGGCTTAGAACTAAGGATGGCTTCTCTTGAATCAGTTATACAAACTTTGGTGCAAGAAATCAAGGCCCAGAGAGAAGAAAACATCAACTTTAAAAAGGAGCTACTGGACACACGGAAACAAGTGCTGGAGAACACACAGAAGAATGAAGAGTTGGAAGGGGGGCTGGCTGGGGCTAAGGGAGAGATTAAAAATGTTACTAATGAGGTTGTAGAAATAAATGGGCATGTGTCTAGGATTGATATGGAAAGGATGACATATTTTTTGAGATTTCAGAACGTTTCTGAGGAATCTGGTGAATGTCTCCCTGAACTCATGAGCACAATTATAGCAGATTATTTACATAAACCTAAGGATGAGATCAGAGGGGACATTGACCTAGCCTACAGAATAAACTCTGCATATGCCAGGATAAATGAAGTACCCAGAGAGATACATGTTAAATTTGTTAGAAGGTCAACCAGAGAGGAAATCTTGAAAGCGCAAAGAGGAGGTCCGTTAATTTACCAACAAAAGGAGGTTGCCATCCTGAAGCAGATCCCAAGAAAGATTAGAGAAGCGAGAAGGAAATTTTCCTTCTTGTCTAAAAAATTGTTTGATCACAGGATCTGGTTCAAGTGGGTGATGCCCGAAGGGATGCTGGTGTTCTGGGAAGGAGGAAGAGTGAGGATTAAAACAGTTGTTGAGGCGGAAGCCTTTCTTAAAAAACATTCCTCTGTCCTGGGGGAAGATCCAGGGGGGGCAGGGGGGGCCACGGCCCCGCCCGCTGGGGGCCTGGAAGGAGGGATAGAAGACACAATTGCCAAGAGACTTAGATCTAAAAAATAACTTTGCTTTGATTTTTTGAGTAATATTGTATAACATGTATATCTGGATTTTTGCAAATGACTGACAGCATAGAATTGAGAACTTAGAAATATGTACTTGTTTTCACTTTGTAGTATTATGAAAAATGTTTTTTGTTAATGATTTATTATGAAGCTCCGGAAGGCCCGACGACTTCGACGCGAAACCTCTCAAAATTTCTTTGTATCTCTTACCCTACCCTAATGAAAAACTGTAAAACCAATAAAACTTTTTCAATATATAAAAAAAAAGGAGGGTGTGAGGTTAGGTGGCAGTTAAATGTAAGGGGACCCTGGGGGAGGGAGTAAAGGGCCAAGGGGACTCAAGCGTTAGGAAACAAATCAAAGGATGTCTTGGAGTGTGTGGGAGGGCTGGAGATGCCTACGGTATGCAAGCCAAGCCCTGCGCTAGGCTTCCAAGGAGTTTTTTCCAGGTCTGCGTAGACAGTGTTCTGCTTAGCGACTCACATATCTGAATAATGGCTGAATCAGGGAGAGCAGGGGGATTCAGGTAGTTAAGGAAAGCAATTTCATTTAACAGCCATTTCAACCTGCAACTGTGAGCTGTGGAATTCTGGGGCTAAAAATCGGGTGAAACCAAGGTAGAAGACTGAAACTCCACATGTGGGAATTCCATAAACGACAAAAGCGCCACCCAAAATTCCTTATTGAGGAATTACCGTACTTCTGGAAAAAGAAATATTCAGAAGCTTCTGCTGATAACCAGAAACTTAGTTAGTTTAATTTTCACTCCACTTACAATTTAATCCTGATAAATGTTTGAGCAAAATGAATCGGGCCAAAATTCAAACAATCAATTTCTCACCTACACTTTCAATGGGAGATCACAAATGAAATTCAAGCATTCTCTAAACCCATCTACTTTTCTTCATATGGATTACCTTGTGTGCAATAAGGGATGATTTATGATTGAAATATTATCCACAGACTGGACATTTCAAATATTTCTCCATAATGCAAGTCCTCTGGTGTATCACTAGGTAGGTATTCTGACTAAAAGCTTTCCCTCAATCACGACATTCGAAGGGTTTCTCTCCTGTGTGAGTTCTCTGGTGTTTCACCAGATTGGAATTCTGATTAAACCTTTTCCCACAAATAGGACATTCAAAGGGTTTTTCTCCTGTGTGAGTCCTCTTGTGTCTCACCAGATGGGAATTACAACTAAAGCCTTTCCCACAATCAGAACATTCAAATGGTTTCTCTCCTGTGTGAGTCGTCTGGTGTATCACCAGGTTGGAAATCCGACTAAAACATTTCCCACAATCAGGACACTCAGAGGGTTTCTCTCCTGTGTGAATCCTCTTGTGTGTCACCAGGTTGGAATTATCACTAAAGCTTTTCCCACAAATAGGACATTCAAAGGGCTTCTCTCCTGTGTGAGTTCTCTGGTGTGTCACCAGGCTGGAATTATTACTAAAACATTTCCCACAAATAGGACATTCAAAGGGCTTCTCTCCTGTGTGAGTTCTCTGGTGTATCACCAGCTTGGAATTCCGACTGAAACTTTTCCCACAATCAGGACATTGAAAGGGTTTCTCTCCTGTGTGAGTTTTCTGGTGTATCACCAGGTGGGAACTCTGAGTGAAACTTTTCCCACAGTCAGGACATTCAAAGGGTTTCTCTCCTGTGTGAATCCTCTGGTGTGTCACCAGGTGGGAACTCTGAGTGAAACTTTTCCCACAGTCAGGACATTCAAAGGGTTTCTCTCCTGTGTGAATACTCTGGTGTATCACCAGGGTGGAATTATCACTAAAGCTTTTCCCACAAATAGGACATTCAAAGGGCTTCACTCCTGTGTGAGTTCTCTGGTGTATCACCAGATGGGAATTCTGACGGAAACTTTTCCCACAGTCAGGACATTCAAAAGGTTTCTCTCCTGTGTGAGTCCTCTGGTGTATCACCAGGTTGGAACTCCGACTAAAATATTTTCCACAATCAGGACATTCAGAGGGTTTCTCTCCTGTGTGAATCCTCTGGTGTGTCAGCAGACTTGAATTACTAATAAAAAGTTTCGCACAAATAGGACATTCAAAGGGCTTCTCTCCTGTGTGAGTTCTTTGGTGTATCACCAGGGTGGAATTCTGAGTGAAACTTTTCCCACAATCAGGACATTGAAAGGGTTTCTCTCCTGTGTGAGTCCACTGGTGTGTCACCAGGTGGGAACTCTGAGTGAAACTTTTCCCACAGTCAGGACATTCAAAGGGTTTCTCTCCTTTGTGAATCCTCTGGTGTATCACCAGGGTGGAGTTCTGACTGAAACTTTTTCTACAATCAGGACATTGAAAGGGTTTCTCTCCTGTGTGAGTTCTCTGGTGTATCACCAGGTGGGAATTCTTACGGAAACTTTTCCCACAGTCAGGACATTCAAAAAGTTTCTCTCCTGTGTGAGTCCTCTGGTGTATCACCAGCTCGGATTTCAAACTAAAACTTTTCCCACAGTCAGGACATTCAAAGGGTTTCTTTCTTGTGTGCATGGCCTTGTGTTTCAGGAGTTGGGAATTTCAAATGAAACTTCTCCCACAACTTTGGCACTCATAAGATTTCTCCATGGAGTGTATCCTCTGATGTATTATCAGGCGGGAATTATGACTGAAACTTCTGCCACAGTCAGGACATTGAACGGGTTTTTCTCATTTATGATTCCTCTGGTATATCACCAAGATGGAATTATAACCGAAAGTTTTCCAATAATCAGGACATTCAAGGGGTTTTTATTCTGTGTGAGTTCTCTGTTGTCTCTTGATATGGAAATTTCTACTGCAGCTTTTCTTGCATTCTAGAAACTCATACAGTTTCTCCCTGGAGTCAATCTACTGATGCAACACCAGATTGAAATTGTGACTAAATTTTTTCCCAGGCAGGACATTTAATGGATTTCACTTTTGAGGGAGTCCTTGGCTGCTTCATTGGGATGGAATTTTCACTGACACTTTTCCCACAAAAAGGATGTTCAAATGGTTTTATTCTTCTGTATGCGATCTGGGAATTTCTAATGACACTTTCACACAATCTTCGCCCTCCTGTGAGTTATCTGATGTAGCACCATGTTGCCATGCTCACTAAAACATTTGCCACATTGGGAGCACTTTTGTGGCTTCCCTTTTGTGTGGAGGTGCTTCCATGAACCAGAAGGGAGCTGTTGTGACCATAGTTTTTGCCACATTCAGGTAATTAGTATGGATTTTCTCCTTTCTGGCTCTTCTAGTACATAATCAGCTGTTCTATGCAATCTGTGCTTTTCCCACAAGAGGCAAATCTATGGAGCTTTTGAACAGCTGATATTCTTGAGGTCAAAAATATGGACAATGCCTTGTTTAGTGGTGCTTTTATTCAAGCCGTCTTCTTCCTCACAGGGAGACCCTGTATTACGTGGCTTTACTATCGATCTTTTCGTCTCAACATCCATATATTTCCCTCTTTTGCTGAATTATAAATAATCTCCCTTCCCCTCTCACTTAATTTATCCTTGAGTTGTCGATAATCTCCTTATTCTTTCTTGATTTTCTCTCTCAAACAGCTTCTGGAGGAGGAGGAGCAGATTTGTATGGTTTTCTGCAGGAAAAGGAAAATATTTTGATTTGTGGCTTTATTTTCCTTCCCTTTTCAACGTTAATTGTTATTTATAGTTATCCTGGGGGCTCTTATTGGCATCCTGTTCATCTGTAAGATGCAAAGAAAAGTGTAACTTCAATTTTTTGTAAAATGGTTAGAGATAAGTTGAATAAAGAATAAAAGTATACACCACTTTTGCTGATGGAAGTCCTAAGCTGCAAATAAGGACTGAAAATACTGTCTACAACCCCTCAGGTGACATCCTTGTTCAAATAGTCCTGACATAAGGTACTGCAATTGTAACTGATATTTGCGTCGTTAAGCTCAAATAAAAAAAAAGTTTTTGCACTCTGTAAACCGCCCCCAAACGGCCCGCTTTTAGTGAAAATGTGCCCTTTTTTCAAATAAAGGGCATTAATAGCCTTGGGGGGGGGGATGGGACTTGCAGAGTGTTTCTGGGGGGGAGGCAAAAATGAGGGGGGGAAAGGCCCATTTTTCACAAAAATGGGCCAATTTCTTTCTCATAAAAATAGCATTTATAGCCTTATGGAGGCTTATAGATTGCTCCTGGGTGCTGGGGAGGGGGGCAAAAAATGGGCTTGCCCCACTCATTTCTGAATTCCCCAGCCCACAGAAACTGTCTGAAAGCCTTCATAAGGCTATGCAAATCCATTTTGGTGAAGGGGGTGGGGCTTCAGGAGGCCAAAAATGCTGTATTTGGTGTATAAGATGCACCCAGATTTTCAGCCTCTTTTAAGAGGAAAAAATGTGTGTGTTATACTCCGAAAAATATGGTAGCTCTCTGATGCTAAGGAGTTCTACTCTCCCTCCCCACCTGAAAAGAAATCAGGCCTAAGCTCTAATGCTAAGAAGTTCTACTCCCCCTCCCTACTTCAAAGAAGAGTTTCAATTTCACTTTCACTACAGAACAGTTGAGCTAAGCCACATCTAGGCTCCTTTCTATCTTCTTCTTGCTCACACAGCAAATACTGTTTGAGTTTCCAAACAGCCCTCAACTCTCTCACACACTGACAGGATGCTAGCCAGATGAATTCTAATGGATGCTGGTAGACAGAGGCAGATTACACACACACCTACCCCATTATTTTACTCCTCAGTTCAGACTAATCTATTCCTTCTAGCATTTATTTATTTATTTATTAGTCAAATTTATATAACCGCACCCTCCCCCGAAGGGACCCGGGGCGGTGCACAGGAAGTTAAAACAAACAGTATAAAATATAAATAATTAATATCGAATTAAATAGGTTATCCCTGTGCTAAAATTTACAAAGTTTAAACATGATCCATTAAAACCCAATTAAAACAATTTATAATGCAGACTGAAGGCTAGGAAAATAACTTAGGCCAAACCGGCCTGATGGAAAAGGAGTGTCTTTAATTTCTGGCGGAAGGTGCGGAGGTCCGTGGTTGTTCTGAGGTCGGGGGGGTAGGTCGTTCCAGAAGGTTGGGCCCACCACAGAGAAGGCCCTTCACCTGGGCGACGCCCACTGGCATTGCCTAGTGGACGGCACCCGGAGAAGTCCCTCTCTGTGGGAGCGAATCGGCCGCAGGGATGTATGAGGTAGGATGCGGTCTCGCAGGTAGTTTGGTCCCGTGCCATGGAGCGCTTTAAAGATGGTAATCAACACCTTGAAGCGCACCCGAAAGACCACCGGTAGCCAGTGCAGCTCGCGCAGGAGAGGTGTTACATGGGAATATCTAGACGTTCCCAAGATCGCCCGCGCGGCCGCATTCTGGACCAGCTGCAGTCCTCGGGTGCACCCCAAGGGGAGCCCCATGTAGAGAGCATTACAGTAGTCTAGCCGGGATGTCACAAGCGCGTGACTGTGCGAAGGGCGTCCCGGTCCAATAAGG
Organism: Rhabdophis nuchalis; assembly: GCA_039707465.1. Classification (NCBI taxonomy): domain Eukaryota; kingdom Metazoa; phylum Chordata; class Lepidosauria; order Squamata; family Natricidae; genus Rhabdophis; species Rhabdophis nuchalis. The sequence continues at coordinate 27,341,089 of CM077646.1, read as the reverse complement.
GACGCAACTGCCGCACCAGGCGTATCTGGTGGAAAGCCCGCCTGGCCACGGCTGTCACGTGATCTTGCATAGACAGCCGGGTATCCAGGAGGACGCCTAGGTTGCGTGCCCGATCCACGGGGGCCAGATGTTCGCCCCCTATGGCCAGTGATGGAATCAACTGGTTGAACCAGGACGCCGGAAACCACAGCCACTCGGTCTTGGACGGGTTGAGTTTGAATCTGTTGCTTCCCATCCAGATCCGTACGGCTTCCAGACATCGGGACATCACTTCAACAGCATAACACCAGTTAAAGGGAAAAGAGGGGAATATGCAGAAAAAGATTTACAGATGCGATTAGGAAAACACAAGTAAGGGAACCTGCACACAAGTATCATCAAACTCATCCCCAAGTCAGTAGAAAGGCTGAAAAAAATATACATCTAATAACCCCTATGTTGATCAATCACAAATGAGATCCATGCCTTGGACTAATAAGTATTTCTCTGGTTTTAAATATGAACCTCAGATTGATTACTCCAAGGGACAAGGTTGTTGATCTCGGACCCCGGTTACCCTGTGCCTGGTGCCATGCTCTACGTCAGGTTCCTGTTCGATGAAGCAGAAATAAACAATAAACTACACAATTCTGTGTGTATTGTTTTATCTCCCATGCTCCGGCACGATCCGACAAACACTCAGTGATAAGAAGATATAGTGAGATGAAGTCAAGGCTGAAGCACAGTGCTCCCCTCCACCATTTAAACCTTCCCGCAACTCCCACCACCACCCATGCACGCTCACAACAGTCCCAGCCAAGCCCCAAGCCATGTTGGTTTGCCGCTGTGCGTAGGCAGCTTTGCTGTGCTTTGAAATGGCAGGATGAGAATCCTGGGATGTGCTACAGTGATGGTGCACCTCTCTCCCCTTCAGCCATACCCTGAACCCTTACATGACCATCTCACCGACCAGCATCCAAAGGCAAAGCACTTTCTGTCTGCTGTCTGGAAATACAATGGATGCTTCCAAATGATTTATTTTGGAGTCAGAGAGTGAAATTGTATGCCAACATTCAAAGTTCAGGGGCAGGTCTACCATAGAATAGGGAGTATCATGGCGGGGCCTCACCAGCAGCCTTCATTTCCCACAGATATAGTTTGTTTGTGATGATGACAATGAAAGAGACATCCGTTGTGGAATCTACCCAGGCCACAACTGGCTAGCCAACTGCAAACGTTGCGGCGAGAACACCAGAAGTATATTCTGGAACTTAAGAGTGCTGTTGATTCTGTTCCTCAGGGCCACAAGGACTTCCAAGTGGTGACTAATGCCAACAGGAAGCCCTCTTGAGAGCACCGAGGTCGTTTCAATGCCCCCATGACTACAGAAGTGGCTGTTCTCATTGTTCGCCAGGATTTTGAGAAGAGAGATATCGTTCTCCACAGCAGAGAAAACAGGTTGTTACGAATCAGTGCCTATGAAGCTCTCCGGTACCCTCTGATGTTCTGCCATGGAGAAGATGGCTACTACATCAATATACCTCAGTGTGAATCAAACACCAAAGTTCCTCTCAAGAACACCGTGTCTGCTGCTGCCTTTTATAACTGCAGGATAATGGAGCATGATGGTGAAGAATGCTACCTTTTGCTGTTCCAGTTCCGTACCGAAGCACAGATAGTCAACCAACTAGTATGATCATAGAAGCCCAGTCCAACACAATATCACTAAAAAGGGAAAACAAAATATCCAAGAAGAAACCAGCATGGTTGCATAAAGATTTCTCTGATAAACTGAAAGAAAGAAAAAAGATCTGAATAATAAATGGAAAGAGGGACACATAAAAAAGGCAGAATAGCAGCATAGCCCGAATCTGCAAAGATGAAGTCATGCTCATGGTGAGAATGAACTAAAACTTGCAACTAATATCAAAAATCATTTTAAAACATGTATAAAAAAAGAAAAAAGTCAGGGAAACAGTCAGTCCACTAATGGGAGATAATGGCAAGGAAGTGATGGGCAGTAGAGGCACAGCAGAGCTATTTAATTCATTATTTGCATCTATCTTCAGGCAAAAAGAAAAAATAGCCAAACCTACCAAAACAGAACTGTAAAAGGCAGACTAGAAATACAAATTAAAACAGGCAAGAAAATGATAAGAGAACACCTGTCCATTCTAAACAAATTCTAATCATTGGGACCCGATTGATTGCATCCCAGAATTCTAAAGGACCCAGCAGCAGTGTTCTAAGGACCATTCAATCTTATCTTCAAAGATTTTCATGCATCACTACTTGGGAAGATCGTGGAAAAGATAATGAAACAAAAGATTTGAAAACGCCTAATAAATAACCAGAAGTCAACATGGGTTTGTCAAGAACAGATCATTTTAAACAAATGTTGTTTCATTCTTACACAAAGTGATTAAATTAGTGGACCAATCAAATACATTATATAATTGAGTTTCGGTAAGGAAGTTGACAAAGTAGACCATAAGCTACTTCTTGGTAAATTAGAAAAAAATGGGGTTAGGTGCATCCATTCACACAGATAGATTCATAACTGGCTGACAAACCACACTCAAAGTGTATTTCTTTTTTTTTATTATTAGAAGATTTTATAAAGATTACAAACATTTTCTCCCCCCCTCTCTCCCCCCAACCTCTTTCCCCCTCCCCCCTCCCCAGACTTCCCAGAACAAGCGCAGGGTATAACTTTCATGAACATGAAACTAAGAAACTTACATATTATCCCTAATTCTTTAACTATAACTCAAAACATCATAAACATAAACTACTTAAAAAATATTTCATTCATATGCTATAAAAGCCTTCTTATTTGGATATTTTTTTTGCATATAATCGATCCATCTTTTCCATTCTAATATATATCTTTCATTTGAATGATCTTTAAGATACGATGAAATTTTTGCCATCTCAGCCAGGTGCACAACTTTTAAAGTCCATTCCTCTGTAGTAGGGGGATCTTCCTTCTTCCAATACTGTGCCATCAGCAACCTGGCAGCTGTTATCAAATTCAAAATCAACTTAGTTTCTATTGCTGTGCAATCCGTAACCATTCCCAACAGGAAAAATTGTGGTGTAAATTTAATTTTTTTCCTTAAGATATTTTGAATAATCCACCATATCTTAATCCAAAAAGCCTTAATTTTTTTACACGTCCACCATATGTGAAAATATGTGGCATCTTCACATTCACATCTCCAGCATTTAGGTTGTACACTTGGGTACATGCAAGATAACTTTTTTGGGTCTAAGTGCCATCTATAAAACATTTTATAAAAATTCTCTCTTAAATTTTGGGCTTGTGTGAATCTTACATTACTAACCCATATCTTCTCTCAAGTCTCCAACATTATTGGTTCACCTATATTTTGCGCCCATTTTATCATGCAGTCTTTAACTAGATCAGTTTCTGAATCTATTTCCACAAATACACTGTATAACTTTTTTATGTGCATTTGACCTTTGTCCCTTATCTGCTTTATCAAGTTCTCATCCTGCTTCAAGATACCAATTTTTTGGTCTTCTCTCCATCTGGCCTGCAGCTGTCCATACTGAAACCAAGTCCTGATAATTCCTTCTTCTCTTAATTGCTCTTCTCTTAATTGTAGTTTAACTCCTTCTTTGTAAAGGAATTCCTTGTAAGTAATCCTCTCTTGCTTTAGCTCCACATTTAAATTCTCTATCATGTGTCTGGGTACTGTCCATATTGGTAACTTATCATTTAATTTGTATTTATACTTTTTCCAGACTCGCAATAGAGCATTTCTTAGTATATGACTTTTAAAAGTCTTATCTATTTTCTTAGCATACACTAGGTAAGCATGCCAGCCGTCGATCAGACCATATCCTTCAATATTCAGTAATTTTTCCTCTGTTAAATTGATCCAATCCGTAATTGCTGAGAGGGCCGCCGCTTCATAATACAATCTTACATTAGGCATCTTAAGCCCACATCTTTCTCGGGTATCTTGCATTATCTTTTGATTAACTCGGGGTTTCTTCCCCGCCCATACTTTTATTATTTATTTATTTATTTATTTATTTATTGAATTTATATCCCGCCCTTCTCCAAACGGACCCAGGGCGGCGCACAGGAATATTAAAAAACATATAAACATATAAAACTTTTAAAAAACTTATTCAATTAAAGACCTGTGCTAAAACTGAATTAAAATCCCCATTTAAAACTATCTATGAGTCAGTATTGGAGGCTACGCTAGGCCGGCTAGTTGGAATAGGTGTGTCTTCAGACACTTGCGGAAGAGGCGGAGGTCGGAGATAGTGCGGAGTTCAGGGGGTAAGTCGTTCCAAAGGGCTGGTCCCGCCACAGAGAAGGCTCTCCCCCTTGGTGTCGCCAGTCGGCATTGTCCGGCCAACGGCACCCTGAGGAGGCCCTCTCTGTGGGAGCGTATCGGTCTGAGGGATGTATGGGGCAGGAGGCGGTCTCGCATATAACTAGGCCCCGAGCCATGGAGCGCTTTAAAGATGGTCGTCAGAACCTTGAAGCACACCCGAAAGACCACAGGAAGCCAGTGCAGCTCGCGCAGGATCGGTGTTATATGGGAGTGTCTAGGCGCTCCCGTAATCACCCGCGCGGCTGCGTTCTGGACTAGCTGTAGCTTTCGGGTGCACCTCAAGGGAAGCCCCATGTAGAGAGCATTACAGTAGTCGAGTCGGGACATGACGAGTGCTTGAGTGACTGTGTGTAAGGCACCCCGGTCCAGTAAGGGGCGCAATTGGCGCATCAGGCGTACCAGATGGAACGCCCCCCTGGCCACGGCTGCCACATGGTCCTCCATAGACAGCCGGGAGTCCAGGAGGACACCCAAATTGCGCGCCCTCTTCACGGGGGCCGGTGTTTCGCCCCCAATGGCCAGAGTTGGAATAATCTGGCTGAATCGGGGTGCCGGAAGCCACAGCCACTCAGTCTTGGACGGGTTGAGCTTGAGTTTGTTACTACCCATCCAGATCCGTACGGCCTCCAAGCACCGGGACATAACCTCGACGGCATCGTTGGGGTGGTCTGGGGTGGATATGTACAACTGAGTATCATCAGCGTACAGATGATATCCCACCCCAAAACCACGGATGATCTCACCCAGCGGCTTCATATATGTGTTGAACAGTAGGGGCGAGAGGACCGACCCCTGAGGTACCCCACATATGAGGGGCCTCGAGGCCGACCTCTGCCCCCCTGCCAACACACATTGCGACCGACCAGAGAGGTAGGACGAGAACCACCGCAAAACGGTGCCTCCCAGCCCCAACCCCCCCAGTCGGCGCAATAGGATACCATGGTTGATGGTATCAAAAGCCGCTGAGAGGTCTAATAGGACTAGGATAGAGGAAAATCCTCTATCCCGCGCCCTCCAGAGATCATCAACCAACGTGACCAATGCCGTCTCGGTGCTGTGCCCGCGTCGGAAGCCGGACTGGCGCGGGTCTAGATAATCAACTTCCTCCAAGTGTCGCGGAAACTGTTGAGCCACCACACTCTCAACAACCTTCACTAAAAAGTGAAGGTTGGAGATGGGACGATAGTTCTCTAATAATGCTGGATCCAGGGATTGCTTCTTGAGGAGGGGCCTTACTACCGCCTCTTTCAAGACGGCGGGCAAGGACCCCTCACTCAAAGATGTGTTGACAATGCCCTGGAGCCAGCCTCGTGTCGTCTCCCAGGATGCCAGTACAAGCCAGGAGGGACACGGGTCCAATAAATATGTGGTGGCCCTAAGTCTCTTTGACAACTTGTCCATATCCTCGGTAGTAACAAAATCAAACTCCTCCCATGATGGTGTCACAAGAACAGCCTCGGTACGCTCGAATGGGCTACTGTCGATGGAGGGTAACTCGCTCCGAATCCGAGTGATTTTCTCCTGCAGATAAATCCCAAATTCCTCTGCTCGACCCTGTAAAGGGGCTTCCCGCGGCCTCTGTTGAAGGAGGGAGCGGGTCACCCCAAACAGGGCGGCAGGGCGGTTATCTGCGGATGCAATAAGAGTGGCACAATACTCACGTTTGGCCACTCTTATCGCCACTAAGTAAGTCCTAATATGGTCTCTCACTAGTGTTCGGTCGGCTTCGGAGTGAGATGATCTCCATCTGCTCTCTAGGCGTCTCTTGTGGCGCTTCATTTCCCTGAGCCCCTCAGTAAACCAAGGAGCCCAGGTGGTTCGTCGCCGCAAGAGAGGCCGCAAGGGCGCGACTCGGTCCAAGGCCCCCGTGGCCGCACTTAGCCATGCGGCCACTAGGTCCTCAGTCGAGTCGCGGGGAAGTCCACAGGAATTGGCCCAAGCTCCCTTTGGAATCTTATAGGGTCCATCAGGAGCCTGGGGTGGAACCATATAGGAATGTCCGGTTCCGCCTCCCCGCAGTGAGGTGCAGCGATCGGAAAGTCGAGCCGAAGGAGAGCGTGATCTGTCCATGACAGGGGTATGATGACTAAATCCCCTATTCCCAGATCACGACTCCACTGTCCCGAGACGAAGATTAGATCCAGGGTGTGTCCACCGTCGTGGGTAGGGCCTACAACTACCTGGGTCAGGTCCATGGCTGTCATGGAAGCCATGAACTCCCGAGCTACCCCAGAGGTTTCGCCTGCTGACGGCAGGTTAAAGTCCCCCATGACTAAAAGTCTGGGGGTCTCAACCGCCGCCTCGGCTATCATCTCTAGGAGCTCGGGCAAGGCTGTTGTTGCATAGTGAGGAGCCAGGTATACAACTAACATGCCCAACTGCCTCCCTAGGCCCCACTTCACAAGGAGGGACTCGTCGTCTGAGGGATCGTGGTCTCCTTTGGCTCAAGACCTTCCCTAACCATAATCGCCACGCCCCCACCCCTCCCTAGGGCGCTAGGCTGATGGAAGGCTCGGTATCCTGGTGGGCACATTTCTACGAGGGGATGTCCTCCCTCGTTGCCCAACCAGGTTTCCGTAATACCTACCAGGTCCGGGTCCCCCTCTGACACAAGGTCATGAATGAGGGGGGCTTTTTGTACCACGGACCTGGCGTTGCATAGCATCAGCCTAGGGACCCAGGTCTGTTTATACCCTTCTGCCATTCCTTCAGATTTTCATCTTTTTTAAGTATAGGTATCATTTGAAAGAGAAATAAATTTTTTGGTAAAACATTCATTTTTACAGCTGCTATCCTTCCCAGCAAGGACATTTGTAACTTTTTCCATTTTTCCATCTCTATCTGAATTTTTTTCCATAACAGTTCATAATTATGCTGATATAATTTCATGTTTACTGACATAATATGGACCCCTAAGTATTTAACCTTCGTAACTCGTTCATATCCTGTTAACCTTTCTATCTCTTCTTTCTGGCTTCCACCATATTTTTAGCTATTATAGGATCTGCATGATCTTGCCCATCTTTTGGAATCAGCGAGATAAATGCTGTCTTCCAAGATGGAGGTACATCTCCCCCCTGTTGTATATTATTAAATAATTCCTTCAATGGTTCCACCATTTCCTCCTGTAAACTTTTATAATATATAGCTGTCAAACCATCCGTGCCAGGAACTTTGCCCATTTTCAGTTGCTTAATAGCAGACAAAATTTCCTCAGAAGTTATCAGTTGATCTAAGCTTTCTTTCTGCTCTTTGGAAATTGTAAGAATGCTCTCTCCATGCAGATACTTATCTATATATCTTGAATTTTATCACCAGTATACAACTTGGAGTAAAACTCTAAAAATGACTTTTTAATCAGTTTATGTTCAAAAAGAACTTTACCTTTATAAATAATTTTTTCTATTGCCCTTGATTTTTGCTTTTTTCTCAACAAATATGCTAACCACCTGCCTGGTTTATTAGCGTTACAAAAAGTATTATGTTTTGCATACTGTAAGTTAGTTGCTACCTGGTCTGCCATTAGCATGTTAAATTGGGCCTTCAGTAAATTAATTGCCTCGTTAGCTTTCTTATCCATTGGATTTGCTATTAAAATCCGTTCCTGTTTACTAATCTCATCTTCTAATTCTTTTCTCTTCTCCACCTGTTTTTTCCTGTATTTATTATTTAAATATATCAAAACACCTTGCATATATGCTTTGCTTGCATCCCATACCACTTCCATAGATGTACCTTTGTGCATGTTCATAACAAAAAACTCTTTCATAAATTTTTTACACTCTTTTACATTCTCTTCATACCTAAACAAATTATCATTTAATCTCCAGGACCTCCCAGGACCTTTCCCATTCCCCAATTCCATCCAAACTGGACTGTGATCTGACATCGTTCTTAAACAAATCTTCGTTTTCTTTACCCTTATTAAAAGATTGTTAGTAATTAGTATAAAGTCAATTCTTGAAAAAGATTGATGTCTATCTGAAAAGAAGGTAAAATCTTTTTCTCCTAAGTTTCTTTCACGCCAGATATCCCTCAACTCCCAATCATCCATCATATCCCAAAATGGTTTAGGCAATTTAGCTCTTGATAAAATATTTTGTTTAGGCCCCTTCTTATCTTTTTCCACATCCAAAACACCATTCCAATCGCCCAATAGGATGCAAGATTTATATCCCCATTGTATCAACTTCAGATGTAATAAGTTGTAAAAAATTTCTTGTTGCTGATTCGGAGCATATACTCCAATTACAAGAATTTTTTGTCCATTGATTAAAAGTTCAATCGCTAAATATCTTCCTTGATCATCTGCTTCAATTAGTTTCCCTATTAAGTCTCTTTTCACATACATAACTATACCATTTTTCTTCTCTGATGCTGCTGCGACATAGTGTGTACCCAGTCTCGTATTTATCAGGTATTTTTGATCTTGTATCCTAATATGTGTCTCTTGCAAACAAATTATTTCATTTCTAAATTGTTTAAGATAGTGAAATATTTTTCTTCTCTTCTGTGGAGAATTCAAACCGTTAACATTCCAAGTCAAAAATTTAGTTCCCATTTCTGGGCTTCTGAAGCTTTTGAAGCAATTCCGTGTGGCCTTGTCTCAGCTGACCTTTGGGTCTTGCTACCCGCACAGCTTCTGTTTTAGTAGTTTCCTGGATTGTCAACTGGAATTGTTGTTGTTGATGTATTAATTCTTTGTGCTTAGCTGCTGCCGCTCTAGTCTGTCTTTGATGCTTGGATTCCTCTGATATATCAATTATCTCTTGTACAATCATCTGAGTGTGCAGCTTCTCTTCTTGACCCGCTGGAGCTTCCCCATGAACCACTATCAATAACTCTTCCTTCTGTTGTTCCCTTATTTCCTTCCTTCCTTTTTCTCCTGGTGATTTTGGTGTTTCAGCCTTCAATACATTGGCATAGAAATCTCTTGCCTTCCATACTGAATTAAGTTGATATCTCTTTTCCATATAATTTACCACTAGGCCAAACTGACACCTCCCATCTATACTGCAGCTGACGTTTTTTCAATTCTTACACCAGAAAGTGTATTTCTTAATGGGACTATACCTATATGGAGGGAAGTAAGTAGTGGGTATCCCAATGTTCTGTTTTAGTATCTTCTTTTACAAAGATATTAAATATCTTTGTAAATGCCTTAGATGAGGGAATAGAATGGGAATGGAAAAATAAGTTTTTGCACTTAAAACAAAAGGTACTGGTACAGAATAGGTAGAACCTGGTTCAAGCATTAACTATGAGAGGACCCTTGGAGTCCTAGTGGACAATCATTTAGATATGAGCCAGCAGTGTATTGCAGAAGCAAAAAAGCCAATACAATACTAGGCTGCATTAACAGAGAGATAGAATCAAGACGATGTGAAGTACTAGTACCACTTTATAGAGAGTAAGAGCACACTTAGCAAATTGCACACAGTTTGGTCACCATATCATAAAAAATATGTTGAGCTCTACAAAGAATGCAGAAAAAGAGCAAAAAAGAGGATTAGAGGCCTGAAGGCAAAATATAAAGAACGGTTGCAGGAATTGGGTATGTCTAATCTAGTGAAGGGAAGGACTAGGGGTGACATGATAGCCATCTTCCATTACTGGAGGAGTTACCACAATAAAGGGGGGGAGGTCAACCTATTCTCCGAAGCCCCTGAAGGCAGGACAAGGAACTGGGTGGAAACTGAGCAAGGAAAGAAGCAGCCTAGAACTAAGGAGAGATTTCCTGACACTGAGAACAGTGAACCGGTGAGAGGGTTTCCCTTCAGAAGTTGTGGGAGCTCCATCCCGGGGGGGGGGGGGGCTTTTAATCAGAGACAGGACAGCCATTTGTCTGAAAGGAGATTGAGTCTCCTGCTTGATCAGGGCGTTGGAATAGGAGACCTGCAAGGTCCCTCCCAGCTCGGCCACAAACCCTCCCGTGATGGGAGCAGCCACAACCTCTGGAGGGAAGCCATTCCCAAAGAATCCACCTTCACTCGAAGGAGACTTTTTCCATCTTCCCACCAGAAGGAAAGTTGCAGCCACCAGTTTCACAGCGTGCAGCACCAGTGGGCTTAAATTCGGGGAGGGAAGGAACCTGCAACAGCAGCAGCTGAGATGCTTCAGCCCAGTTGCTTCTCTGCTTCCAGGACTCTCCTCCCACCTGCCCTCCACTCACTTTCCAGCTGCTGCTTCAACCATCGGAAGAGCACAAGAGCCGCTCTGCACACCACTCTCCTCCCATGAGTTTACCGGAAGAGGAAGTTCAGCTGTTCCCAAGGGTGGTTTTTTTTCTTCTTCAAAACACAACTGGACTGTCTTTCTTCTACTCTTCCCGTCGTTTTCAACCTTTCTAGCAACACAATACTCGATGGTTTTAACTCCTTTAAGCACAAGTATTCTCTTTGTAAGCAGATATGTTGCCTATTTGAGCACCATCTGTAGATAGGAGGCAGAAAAACAATCCTTCTCCAGTTTCTCCCTGAGGGGTTTGCAATGTGTTTTAAACTGATTAAATGCTATCGTGTCATTTTTGACTTCTAGCAACTGACTGCAGCTGAGCCTAGTGAAATAGTGAAATGTGATCTTCTTTAACCTTGTGAAGATTAGTTGTGACAAGCCCTAAAAGTTCATGAAGGTTTTACACAGTCCGCTTTCTCAGGGGTGATTCTCAGTGGAGATCAAAACCTCTCTAATGCCCCAACACTTTATGACTGACTAGCTGTACCTGGCCACGCATTGCTGTGGCCCAGTCTGTTTAAATGGCCAATTAATGTGTAGATCCTGCACCTGCACACACAAACACGTACACACAACCACCGTATAACCCCCAACCTAACTACCGTATTTCTCCATCTCTATCTATCCCTCTACTTACCCACCTACCTACTGTATTAGTCCCTCTCTATCCCTCTACCTACCTACCTACCTACCTACCTACCTACCTACCTATCCACCTAACTACATATCTACATACCTACCTACTGTATTTTCCCCCTGTCTCTCTCTACCTATCTACCTACCTACTGTATTATCCCTATCTCTCTCTTTCCCTCTACCTACCTACCTACCTACCTATCCACCATGCAGCCTTCTGGGACCAAAAATGGGCCACATTGGAGTGTACCACCCACACGTCTTGTTTTGGGCCTAGTAGGCCTGCCTGAAGCCTCTTGGGACCACAAATGGGCCACATGGGTGCGTTCCGTCTGTGACAGAACATTGGAGACTTATTCGGTTGCTGAGGAAACGACTGTTGGAAATATGAGGGGCATGTGCATGACGCAATATAAGAAGCAGCCGAGTGGGAGGAGCTTGGGAGGTGAAAACCTCAGAAGTTCGTACCTTTTACATTTGTGCTGCTTGCACATGGCACAGGTGTGCCAGCCACACAAACTGTACGTATGATTGCTTTGGAAGTTTTTGGGAACATTGTGTGAAAATTTGGTGCCGATCGGTGGAATACTTTCTTAGATTAGCATCTATGCACAAACTATTTTAAATTTTTATTTATATAGATTTCCTTGGTTTTAAAATGAGATGCAAAATTTGCTCTCATCAGAAAAGGGGATTTTGGACCACTGAGAATCAGGACTTTGGACCACTGTGCTTCATTAAGCCCAGATCGCCCGCCCACCTTTCAGCCAAGTTCAGGACTTACCTTCCAGAATCCCAAGGACTGGAATTGAAAGGTAAGGCCAACAATTTTGGCCTGCCGAATGCTTCTGGAGGTGGGATGTGTGTGAAAGAAGGCCAAGAAAAAATATGGGTTAAAATGGCCAGGTTTTGGCCAAATGAAGTTTTGGCCTGCAGAATGCTTCTGGAGCTGTGGGGGATGAAGAACTGGGTACACAGAGGTCCCATGAAGCCATAAAAAGGGCAAAACCGGACCGTTTTTCACTCTTTCCCCCTCTAGAAAATAGATAAAGAGATAGACAGAGAGAGAGACACACATAGGGAAAGAGAGAGAGACAGAAAGAGAGGGAGATAGAGTGATAGAAATAGGAAATCGGGAACATTAGTGTAGACCTTTTATATAACAAAATGAAAGTAATAACAAGAGAAAATGTAGACTAATTGAATAATGAGAGTATAAATTAATATAAGTATGCATTATTATTAGAAATAATAAGCACATTGAACACAAGGATTCTTTTTAACTTGATTAGCTTTATTTGTATTAGAATGCATAACACTCAGGTGCCACATTGTTCACGCATTGATTTGATATTTTGATTTTAAAAAATTAAAACTTGGAAAAAAAAGAGAAAAAGAAAGTAAGACCAAGAGGGAGAGACAGAAAGAGAGGAAGCGAGAGAAAGAGGAGAGAGGAAAAGACAGAGAAAGAGAGAAGGGGGGGAGACAAAGAGAGAGGGAGAGAGAAAGAAGAGAGAGAGGATAGAGAGTTGTTGATTAAAAGTTCCTTGGGGCTGAGAAGAATTGCTGCAAAACTGAACTTCCTGAAGTGGACCACTAGACTCCTGAACAACTGAAAAAACTATCTAGTAAAAAGAAAAGGCAACAGAAAGAGCAACATGCAAACAAAAGCAAATAAAACACCCCCAGGAACAAAACAAATTAAAGTTTAATTTCTGTGCATTGTTCAAAGGACTGTTGAATGGACAGTGTTCTCTTTGGCATTCTTTTGCCTATAAGATTCACATACAAGGATTAGGTTAATTATGGTTTATTAAAAAAATGGCATCACAATATTTTTAAAAAAGGGATCCAAAGGCATCCATTACAATAAAAGGCAAAGATGCCCAAATGCTAACTTAACCCCTTACGTTAATTATTTACATTCTCAATAAAACTTACTTTTTCCAACAGGCCGGCCTGGCCTAACTTACATCACCTAGCCCACAGTCTGCAGTTAAAATGTTTTAAATTGGTCTTAGCGATATTGTTTTAATATATTTAAATTTTTAGCACTGGGATATTAATTTAATTTGGTTTTATATTTTGTACATTGTTGTTGTTGTTTTTAAATTGCCTGTGCACCGCCCCGAGTTCCTTTTGGGAAAGGGTGCGGTATATAAATGAAATAAACCATAAACCAAAGCAACCAATATATATGTCAAATACTCATTCAGTTATGAAATGTATTTGTTGACTTGGGTCAATCCTGAGTTCATAGATTTGCAAAGAGTTATCATCGAATATACCTGGAAGTGCTGGGGACAGAATATACACATACACATAGCCTTGTTTCCCTCTTTTGGGGCCCCAAGTAAACACCAAGCCTTAGTTTCGGTGGATGTCTTAGCCGCTTACATTAGGACCATTGCAGTCCACGCCCTGACACCCTGAGGAAATAATGCTTTAAAAAGTCCCCATCAGCTATCCTTTTCCTTTTGACTAAGCTCCTTTAAGTGCACTCCAACCATTTCCACTTCACTGCATTTTGTTTCACTCTGAGAAGGCAGAGAAGTATGCGAGTCAATTATGAGTATGTTATGCTGATGCTTGTGCCAGGACGCCATGTGGCATGTTGCACCATTACCACAGTTTACACCAGGGATCAATCCAGGATCCACTGAAAATGGTCGCTGCTTGCAGGACAAAGTCATGAGGCCCAATGATATATGTCTATGATGGCGAACCTATTTGTTAGCACACGAGGCGTTGCCTTGTTAGCTCCAGCGCACATGCGTAGGCTGGCCAGCTGACTTTGGCCTCCTTTTAAGGCCGTTTCATTGAAGCCTCCGGAGCAAGGAAAACCAGCCCTACAGGAAGTTCAGGAACAGACTTCTGATTTGTTCCTAGGGCAGGTGGCAGTTAAATGTAAGGGGACCCTGGGGGAGGGAGTAAAGGGCCAAGGGGACTCAAGCGTTAGGAAACAAATCAAAGGATGTCTTGGAGTGTGTGGGAGGGCTGGAGATGCCTACGGTATGCAAGCCAAGCCCTGCGCTAGGCCTCCAAGGAGTTTTTCCCAGGTCTGCGTAGACAGTGTTCTGCTTAGCGACTCACACATTTGAATAATGGCTGAATCTGGGAGAGCAGGGGGATTCAGGTAGTTAAGGAAAGCAATTTCATTTAACAGCCATTGCAACCTGCAACTGTGAGCTGTGGAATTCTGGGGCTAAAAATCGTTCGAAACCAAGGTAGAAGACTGAAACTCTACATGTGGGAATTCCATAAACGACAAAAGCTCCACCCAAAATTCCTTATTGAGGAATTACTGTACTTCTGGAAAAAGAAATATCCAGACGCTTCTGCTGATAACCAGAAACTTAGTTAGCCATTTTCCATTTTAATTTAAACTCCACTTACAATTTAATCCTAAGAAATGTTTGATCAAAATGAATCGGGCCAAAATTCAAACAATCAATTTCTCACCTACACTTTCAATGGGAGATCACAAATGAAATTCAAGCATTCTCTAAACCCACCTACTTTTCTTCATATGGATTACCTTGTGTGCAATAAGGGATGATTTATGCTTGAAATAATGTGCGCAGACTGAACATTTCAAATATTTCTCCACAGTGCAAGTCCTCTGGTGTATCACTAGGTAGGTATTCAGATTGAAAGATTTCCCTCAATCACGACATTCGAAGGGTTTCTCTCCTGTGTGAGTCCTCTGGTGTTTCACCAGATTGGAATTCTGACTAAAACTTTTCCCACAAATAGGACATTCAAAGGGCTTCTCTCCTGTGTGAGTTCTCTGGTGTGACGTCAGGAGGAAATTCCGACTGAAACCTTTCCCACAGTCCGGACATTCAAAGGGTTTCTCTCCTGTGTGAGTCCTGTGGTGTATCACTAGGTTGGAACTCCGACTAAAACATTTCCCACAATCAGGACATTCAAAGGGTTTCTCTCCTGTGTGAATCCTCTGGTGTGTCACCAGACTAGAATTATCACTAAAGCTTTTCCCACAAATAGGACATTTAAAGGGCTTCTCTCCTATATGAGTTCTTTGGTGTATCACCAGGTGGGAATTCTGACTGTAACGTTTCCCACAATCGGGACATTGAAACGGTTTCTCTCCTGTGTGAGTCCTCTGGTGTGTCACCAGATGAGAATTCTGACTAAAGCTTTTTCCACATACAAGACATTGAAAGGGTTTCTCTCCTGTGTGAGTCCTCTGGTGTGACATCAGGAGGAAATTCCGACTGAAACCTTTCCCACAGTCAGGGCATTCAAAAGGTTTCTCTCCTGTGTGAGTCCTCTGGTGTATCACCAGGTTGGAACTCCGACTAAAACATTTCCCACAATCAGGACATTGAAAGGGTTTCTCTCCTGTGTGAGTCCTCTGGTGTATCACCAGGTTGGAACTCCGACTAAAACATTTCCCACAATCAGGACATTCAAAGGGTTTCTCTCCTGTGTGAATCCTCTGGTGTGTCACAAGGCTGGAATTATCACTAAAGCTTTTCCCACAAATAGGACATTCAAAGGGCTTCTCTCCTATGTGAGTTCTTTGGTGTATCACCAGGTGGGAATTCTGACTGTAACGTTTCCCACAATCGGGACATTGAAAGGGTTTCTCTCCTGTGTGAGTCCTCTGGTGTGTCACCAGATGAGAATTCTGACTAAAGCTTTTCCCACATACAAAACATTGAAAGGGTTTCTCCCCTGTGTGAGCCCTCTGGTGTGACATAAGGAGGAAATTCCGACTGAAACTTTTCCCACAATCAGGACATTCAAAGGGTTTCTCTCCTGTGTGAGTCCTCTGGTGTAACACCAGGTTGGACCTCCGACTAAAACATTTCCCACAATCACGACATTCAGAGAGTTTCTCTCCTGTGTGAAGACTCTGGTGTGTCACCAGACTGGAATTATTACGAAAACATTTCCCACAAATATGACATTCAAAGGGTTTCTCTCCTGTGTGAGTTCTCTGGTGTGTCACCAGGCTGGAATTATTACTAAAACATTTCCCACAAATAGGACATTCAAAGGGCTTCTCTCCTGTGTGAGTTCTCTGGTGTATCACCAGCTGGGAATTCTGACTGTAACGTTTCCCACAATCAGGACATTGAAACGGTTTCTCTCCTGTGTGAGTCCTCTGGTGTGTCACCAGGTGGGAAGACTGACTGAAACTTTTCCTACAGTCAGGACATTCAAAGGGTTTCTCTCCTGTGTGAGTCCTCTGATGTATCACCAGGTGGGAATTCTGACTAAAACTTTTCCCACAGTCAGGACATTCAAAGGGTTTCTCTCCTGTGTGAATCCTCTGGTGTGTCACTAGGCTGGAATGATCACTAAAGCTTTTCCCACAAATAGGACATTCAAAGGGCTTCTCTCCTGTGTGAGTCCTCTGGTGTGTCATCAGGCTGGAATTATTACTAAAACGTTTCCCACAAATAGGACATTCAAAGGGCTTCTCTCCTGTATGAGTTCTCTGGTGTATCACTAGCTGGGAATTCTGACTGAAACTTTTCCCACAGTCAGAACATTCAAAGAGTTTCTTTCTTGTGTGCATGGCCTTGTGTTTCAGGAGTTGGGAATTTCTAATGAAACTTTTCCCACAATCTTGACACTCATAAGGTTTCTCCATGGAGTGTATCCTCTGATGTATTACCAAGCGGGAATTATGACTGAAACTTCTGCCACAGTCAGGACACTGAACAGGTTTTTCTCATTTATGATTCCTCTGGTGTATCACCAAGATGGAATTATAACTGAACGTTTTCCAATAATCAGGATATTCAAAGCATTTCTCTCCTATTTGAGTCTTTTGATGTATCACCAGGCTGGAATTGTGATTTTCCCATAATCAGGACATTCAAGGGGTTTTTCTTCTGTGTGAGTTCTCTGTTGTCTCTTGATATGGAAATTTCTACTGCAGCTTTTCTCACATTCTAGACACTCATAGTTTCTCCCTGGAATCAATCTACTGATGCAACACCAGATTGAAATTGTGACTAATTTTTTTTCCAGTCAGGACATTTAAAGGGTTTCACTTTTGTGGGAGTCCTTGGGTGCTTCATCGGGATGGAATTCTCACTGACACTTCCCACAATCTGGTTTTATTGGTTTTATTTATGGTTTTATTCTTGTGTATGCGATCTGGGAATTTCTAATGACACTTTCACACAATCTGCATAGTCATATGTTTTCTCCCTCCTTTGAGTTATCTGATGTAGCACCATGTTGCCATGCTCACTAAAGCATTTACCACATTGGGAGCACTTTTTTGGCTTGCCTCTTGTGTGGAGGTGCTTCCATGAACCACAAGGGAGCTGTTGTGACCATAGTTTTTGCCACATTCAGGTAATTAGTATGGATTTTCTCCTTTCTGGCTCTTCTAGTACATAATCAGCTGTTCTATGCAATCTGTGCTTTTCCCACAAGAGGCAAATCTATGGAGCTTTTGAACAGCTGATATTCTTGAGGTCAAAAATATGGACAATGCCTTGTTTAGTGGTGCTTTTATTCAAGCCGTCTTCTTCCTCACAGGGAGACCCTGTATTACGTGGCTTTACTATCGATCTTTTCGTCTCAACAGACTTCTTTTGCTGAATTATAAATAATCTCCCTTCCCCTCTCACTTAATTTATCCTTGAGTTGTCCATAATCTGCTTATTCTTTCTTGATTTTCTTGATTTTCTCTCTCAAACAGCTGCTGGAGGAGGAGGAGCAGATTTGTATGGTTTTCTGCAGGAAATGGAAAATATTTTGATTTGTGGCTTGATTTTCCTTCCCTTTTCAACATTGATTGTTATTTACAGTTGTCCTGGGGGCTCTTATTGGCATCCTGTTCATCTGTAAGATGCAAAGAAAAGTGTAACTTCAATTTTTTGTAAAATGGTTAGAGATAAGTTGAAAAAAGAATAAAAGTATACACCACTTTTGCTGATGGAAGTCCTAAGCTGCAAATAAGGTCTGAAAATACTGTCTACAATCCCTCAGGTGACATCCTTGTTCAAATAGTCCTGACATAAGGTACTGCAATTGTAACTGATATTTGGGTCACTAAGCAGCTCAATCATTTTGCAATTTTCTTCCAGTATATCCACTGATTTTGCTTGTCAGAAGGTAGCTGGAAAGGTCACAAATAGGGATCACGAATGTGGGATGCCACCGCCATCATGTGTGGTGCCATAGCAGTTCTCTCGGCACCTGGAGGAAACTGATTATCTAGACCCGCGCCAGTCCGGCTTCCGGCCTGGGCACAGCACAGAGACGGCATTGGTCGCGTTGGTGGATGATCTATGGAGGGCCAGAGATAGAGGTTTTTCCTCTATCCTGGTCCTGTTAGATCTCTCAGCGGCTTTCGATACCATCGACCATGGTATCCTATTGCACCGACTGGAGGGGTTGGGACTGGGTGGGCACTGTTTTACAGTGGTTCTCCTCCTACCTCTTCGGTCGGTTGCAATTTGTACTGACAGGAGGGCAGAGGTCGACCTCGAGACCACTCACTTGTGGGGTGCCTCAGGGGTTGGTCCTCTCACCCCTCCTGTTTAACATCTATATGAAGCCGCTGGATGAGATCATCCGTGGTTGTGGGGTAGAGTACCATCTGTACGCTGATGACACTCAGCTGTACATATCCACCCCCAACCACCCCAACGATGCCGTCGAAGTGATGTCCCAGTGTCTGGAAGCCATGCAGGTCTGGATGGGAAGCAACAAACTTTGGCTCAACCCGTCCAAGACCGAGTGGCTGTGGCTCCCGGCGCCCCAGCATGGCCAGCTGATTCCATCACTGGTCATCGGGGGCGAATCACCGGCCCCCGTGGAAAGGGCTCGCAACTTGGGTGTCCTCCTGCATTCGCGGCTGTCCCTGGATGACCAGGCGGCTGTCCCTGGTACGCCAGTTGCACCCCTTTCTTGACCGGGACGCCCTCCGCACAGTCTCTCAAGCGCTCGTTACGTCCCGCCTACACTACTGTAATGCTCTCTACATGGGGCCCCCCTTGAGGTGCATCCGGAGGCTCCAGTTAGTACAGAATGCGGCCGCACGGGGGATTCTGGGAGCATCCCGAAGCTCCCACATAACACCTCTCCTGCGCGAGCTGCACTGGCTGCCGGTGGCCTTCCGGGTGCGCTTCAAAATGCTTGTTACCATCTTTAAATCGCTCCATGGCACGGGGCCTAGTTATTTGCAGGACCGTCTCCTGCCGCATACCTCCCTCCGTCCGATCCGCTCCCATAGGGAGGGCCTCCTCAGGGTACCATCTGCCGGTCAATGCCAGCTAGCGGTGCCCAGGGGGAGGGCCTTCTCAGTGGCTGGGCCATCCCTCTGGAACGACCTACCCCCCGAACTTCGGACTATCACAGACCTTCCCCTCTTTCGCCGCTCACTTAAGACTTATCTTTTCCATCAAGCCGGTCCAGCTTAGCCAATGAGTAATTGAATTTTAGAATTTTAATTGGGATGTTTTAGTACAGGCTTTTAGTTTAATTTATTTTTAATTATTCTGTATTTATTGTTATTTATCAATTTTAATTCCCTGTGCACCGCCCTGGGTCCATTTCGATGGAGAAGGGCGGTTCTATAAATCTAAATAAATAAATAAATAAATAAATCATAAATCATAAATGTGGAACTATTGGCAGAACCCGAATTGGTGCAACTCCTTTTCCTGCACCTTCAAAACCACAGTCACTGCTGAAGTGCGGTCACGGAACAGGTGCTAGGAAATTTTGTGGACTAGGTTCATGTCTGCTTCTACTGTGCCATAGTAACTTCATAGTAACTGAAGGCTCAGGGAAGAAGTGGTAAGTGAGGACTATCTGTGCAACCAAAGATGGATTAGGCAAAATTGAACCTGGTTAATACATGGATGGAACAAGAAATACAAAACTTATTGGCAAAACATAGAAATAAAAAACTTGTAAATTTTATTCCTCTGTAGGAGATTGAATAGATTCCTAACCAACTTAGCTCACAACTTTGTCATCTAAAAGGTAGAGGAGGAAACTAGAGGAAAAATTATACTCGATCTGATTCTTACTAATAGAGAAGCAATAGAAGGAGTTGAAGTTGTTGGAACGTTGGGTGAGTGACCATGTCTTACTGGAATTCAATATAATGCAAACACAAACAATAGAATGTAATGCAACAAGTGTCTTAAACTTTAGAAGAGCTGATTTTAACAAATTCAGAGCCTAAGCAAAATTTCATGGATGAAAATCCTAAGGACAAAACAAGGTGAAGAGTGTGGGAAATACTGGAAAATCTATATATACAGTATATAAAAGCAAAATACCACTCATACATTATCACAAAATCTCCAGAACCATAAAGCCTACAAACTTCAGATTTTCGACGTACCATATTTTTCGTAGTATAAGACGCACCTTTTTACTCCAGAAAAGAGGGTGAAAATCTGGGTGCGTCTTATACTTCGAATGTAGCTGCCTGGGTCATCTGAAAAAGGAGCAGGTGAATCTGGCGCTGGAGAGATCGTGATGATTGGAAAGAAGATAGGTTCCGCTTTCAGAACTCCCACTTGACTCGACTCCCAGGAGGGCTTAGGGAGTGGCGACGGTGGCAGCCGCTCCACACTTTGCTGGGGAATGAAATCATTGTGGCCTGAGCTGCCCGCCAAATCCCTGAGGCACCTTTCACTTGCAAGAGGAGGAGAGCGAGGGCGGAGTATACCAAAGACTTTGAGTAACTGGGACAGAAAGCCACACTTGGAACCTGCCGGAAACTGGTCACTCACCCAGATGAATTCTAATGGATGCTGGTAGACAGAGGCAGATTCCCCCCCCCCTTATTTTACTCCTCAGTTCAGACGAATCTATTCCTTCTAGTGTAACACCAGTTAAAGGGAAAAGAGGCAAAAATGCAGAAAAAGATTTACAGATGCGATTAGGAAAACACAAGTAAGGGAACCTGCAAACAAGTATCATCAAACTCATCTCCAAGTCAGTAGAAAGGCTGAAAAAAAGTATACATCTAATAACCCCTATGTTGATCAATCACAAATGAGATCCATGCCTTGGACTAATAAGTATTTCTCTGGTTTTAAAGATGAACCTCAGATTGATTACTCCAAGGGACAAGGTTGTGGATCTCGGACCCCGGTTACCCTGTGCCTGGTGCCATGCTCTACGTCAGGTTCCTGTTAGACGAAGCAGAAATAAACAATAAAGTACACAAATCTGTATTGTTTTATTTCCCATGCTTCGGCACAATCCGACAAACACTCAGGGATAAGATATAGTGAGATGAAGTCAAGGCTGAAGCCCAGTGCTCCCCTCCACCGTTTAAACCTTCCCGCAACTCCCACCACCACCCATGCACGCTCACAACAGTCCCAGCCAAGCCCCAAGCCATGTTGGTTTGCCGCTGTGCGCAGGCAGCTGTGCTGTGCTTTGGAATGGCAGGATGAGAATCCCGGGATGTGCTACAGTGATGGTGCACCTCTCTCTCCTTCAGCCATACCCTGAACCCTTACACGGCCTTCTCACCGACCAGCATCCAAAGGCAAAGCACTGTCTGGAAGTACATTGGATGCTTCCAAATGATTTATTTTGGAGTCAGAGAGGGAAATTGTATGCCAACATTCAAAGTGAGGGGGAGGTCTACCACAGAATAGGGAGTATCATGGCGGGGCCTCACCAGCAGCCTTCATTTCCCCAGATATAGTTTGTTAGTGATGATGACAATGAGAGAGACATTCGTTGTGCAATCTACCCAGGCCACAACTAGTTAGCCAACTGCAGACGTTGCTGCGAGAACACCAGAAGTATATTCTGGAACTTAAAGGTGCTATTGATTCTGTTCCTCAGGGCCACAAGGACTTCCAATTGGTGATTAATGCCAATAGCAAGCCTTCTTGAGAGCACCGATGTCGTTTCAATGCCCCCATGACTACAGAAGTGGTTGTTCTCATTGTTCGCCAGGATTTTGAGAAGAGATATCGTTCTCCACAGCAGAGAAAACAGGTTGTTACGAATCAGTGAGATGCACCGTACCTATGAAGCTCTCTGGTACCCTCTGATGTTCTGCCATGGAGAAGATGGCTACTACATCAATATACCTCAGTTTGAACCAAACACCAAAGCTGTTCCACTTCCGTACCGAACCTCAGGTAGCCAACCAAGTACAGTGGTACCTCGGTTCACGAACTTAATTCGTGAAATGACTCTGGTCGTGATGCGATTTGGTCGTGATGCGAGGCACAATTTCCCATAGGGTTCAATGTAAATCCGATTAATCCGTTCCGACCTTGTTTTTTGGTCGTAATTCTTGAACTGACTCTTTTCGCGAACCAAATTGGTCGTGAAGAGAGGCACAGTTTCCCATAGGGTTCAATGTAAATCCGGTTAATCCGTTCTGACCTTGTTTTTTGGTCTGTTTCTCTCCACGACCGTTCCTACAGGAAGTCGCAACCATGTTAAAGCCTATCGGCGCGGGCAGAAGGACGACATCATTAAAACAAACGTGGAAATAGCAGGTTTCTCTTTAAGCAATGTCACCACCCTCCCCTCCAAAGGCCGGGCGGGGAGCGCCGCTCTGGATCCGGGTGAGGAGGAGGACCAGCCTGGGGGCTTTTGAGGGATCGCTGCCCGCTCCAAAGCGCAGCTCAGAGCAAGGGAGCCGGGGCGGGGACGGGAGATTGAAACAGCGCGCACGCACGCACACCTCTCCTGGGAGGAAGGAAGCCACTGCTCCAGCCCCAAAGTGAACCGGAGGGAGCTGGAAGAGAGCTCGGAGGTCCTCTAGTCCAGCCTCTGCTCAAGCAGGACTAGAGCCTCCGCTAGTCCAGATCAGGGGCTGTCTCCTTCTTTCGGAAAAGCCTCTTTGGAAAAGTCCAAACTCCCCCTTAAATACATTTTCCCTTTCAAATCCCATTCAAAGAACGTTCGCTGTTTTGTAAAGAAAACAGACACCGGGGCACTGACACCGGGGCAAGGCAAGTAAACTTCCGAAGGGATTCTAATGGGATTAGAAAGGGAAAATGTATTTAAGGGGGAGTTTGGACTAGAATCTCTTTTTTCTTTCGTTCCTTGCTTGCCTGATTTATTTTCTTCTTCTTCTTTAGCGATTTTGACTTTGGGAAGGAAGCTAGACCAACATTTCCCCTTCCCCCTCTCCAGATCCGGGCCGGCAGAGAGAGAAAGAGAGATGGAGAGATCAGAAAGAAAGAAGTTGTTACAGACTTACTCGAAACTGGCTGCTTTAAGGGGCCTCTTTAAGAAACCCCCCCCCCGTCGTAAACAACCGCTCGAACTGAAAAGATTGCAAGGCTAAAGATTCGTTCACCCGGCGCTTTTGAGGGATCGCTGCCCGCTCCAAAGCACAGCTCAGAGCAAGGTAGCTGGGCAGGGAGCAGAGGCTGGACTAGAGGACCTCCGAGCTCTCTTCCAGCTCCCTCCGGTTCACTTTGGGGCTGGAGCAGTGGCTTCCTTCCTCCCAGGAGAGGTGTGCGTGCGTGCGCGCTGTTTCAATCTCCCGTCCCCGGGAGATTGATTCGTTCACTCGGCGCTTTTGAGGGATCGCTCTTCTGGGAGGAAGGAAGCCACTGCTCCAGCCCCAAAGTGAACCGGAGGGAGCTGGAAGAGAGCTCGGAGGTCCTCTAGTCCAGAGGTCCCCAACCTTTGCAACTTTAAGTCTGAAGGACTTCAGCTCCCAGAATTCTCCAGCCAGCTTTGCTGGGAGCTGAAGTCCTTCAGACTTAAAGTTGCAAAGGTTGGGGACCCCTGCTCTAGTCCAGCCTCTGCTCAAGCAGGACTAGAGCCTCCGCTAGTCCAGATCAGGGGCTGTCTCCTTCTTTCTGAAAAGCCTCTGGGGATGGAGCTCCAGCGCGGCCGCTTTTGGCCTCTCCATGCATCTGGGGAAGTGGCGCGGAAGATTTTCAGAAAGAAGGAGACAGCCCCTGATCTGGACTAGCGGAGGCTCTAGTCCTGCTTGAGCAGAGGCTGGACTAGAGGATCTCCGAGCTCTCTTCCAGCTCCCTCCGGCAGAGGCGTAGCATGGGGGGTGCAGGGGGCGCACCGGGCGCAACATCTGGGGGGGCGCGCTGAAGCTGGAGTCCGACCTGAAACTGGAGAAGCTTTGGTTTTGCGCTTTAAAAAGCCGAAAGCGGCGGCTTTCGGACTTTGGCGGGACTTCGCCCTTCATTATCCAGCGCCGAGTGAACGAATCTTTAGCCTTGCAATCTTTTCAGTTCAAGCGGTTGTTTACGATGGGGGGAGGAGGTTCTTAAAGAGGCCCCTTAAAGCAGCCAGTTTCGAGTAAGTCTGTAACAACTTCTTTCTTTCCGATCCCTCCATCTCTCTCTTTCTCTCTCTGCCGGCCCGGATCTGGAGAGGGGGAAGGGGAAATGTTGGTCTAGCTTCCTTCCCAAAGTCAAAATCGCTAAAGAAGAAGAAGAAAATAAATCAGGCAAGCAAGGAACGAAAGAAAGAAGAGATTCCAGTCCAAACTCCCCCTTAAATACATTTTCCCTTTCTAATCCCATTCAAAGAACGTTCGCTGTTTTGTAAGGTCTCTATTGGTAGGTCTCTATTTCTTTCTTTACAAAACAGCGAACGTTCTTTGAAGGGGATTAGAAAGGGAAAATGTATTTAAGGGGGAGTTTGGACTGGAATCTCTTCTTTCTTTCGTTCCTTGCTTGCCTGATTTATTTTCTTCTTCTTTAGCGATTTTGACTTTGGGAAGGAAGCAGCCCTGCGGCCAGCTTCGGGAAGCGTCCCGACAAGCAGAAGCCCCGAGCCCAGAAAGAGACGGGCGAAAGTGATGCTGGCAGCCGCGCGCGGTGTGTGTGTGGAAGCGAAGGCAGGGGGGAAGGAGCTGCCTTCCCGGCCGGGCTCCGCAGCTGAGGGGCGATGGAGCAAACCGCGCAAACTGCTCCATCGCCCCTCAGCTGCGGAGCCCGGCTGGGAAGGCAGCTCCTCCCCCCCCCGCCTTCGCTTCCACACACACACCCGTCCCCCTCACAACATTCGTTCGTAGATAAAATGTCCGCGGCTCCGGTACGTGAAGCGAGGCAGGGTTCGTGCAGCGGAGCACATTTTTTGGAAAATTTCTGGTCGTACAGCGAATTGGTCGTGAAGAGAGGCGTTCGTGAAGCGAGGTACCACTGTAGTATGATCATAGAAGCCCAGTCCAACACAATATCACTAAAAAGGGAAAACAGGATATCCAAGAAGAAACCAGCATGGTTGCATAAAGATTTCTCTGATAAACTGAAAGAAAAAAAAGATCTGAATAAAAAATGGAAGGAGGGACACATAATAAAGGCAGAATAGCAGCATATAGCCCGAATCTGCAAAGATGAAATCAAGCTCATGGTGAGAATGAACTAAAACTTGCAACTAATATAAAAAATCATTTTAAAACATGTATTAAAAAAAGAAAAAAGTCAGGGAAACAGTCAGTCCACTAATGGGAGATAATGGCAAGGAAGTGATGGGCAGTAGAGGCACAGCAGAGCTATTTAATTCATTATTTGCATCTATCTTCAGGCAAAAAGAAAAAATAGCCAAACCTACCAAAACAGAACAGTAAAAGGCAGACCAGGAATACAAATTAAAACAGGCAAGAAAATGATAAGAGAACACCTGTCCATTCTAAATAAATTCTAATCATCGGGACCCGATTGATTGCATTCCAGAGCTTTAGAACCATTCAACCTTATCTTTCAAAGATTTTCATGCATCACCACTTGGGAAGATCGTGGAAAAGATAATGAAACAAAAGATTTGAAAACGCCTAATAAATAACCAGTAGTCAACATGGGTTTGTCAAAAACAGATCATTTTAAACAAATGTTATTTCATTCTTACACAAAGTGACTAAATTAGTGGACCAATCAAATACATTATATAAGTGAATTTCAGTAAGGCAATTGACAAAGTAGACCATAAGCTACTTCTTGGTAAATTAGAAAAAAATTGGGTTAGGTGCATCCAACCACACAGATAGATTCATAACTGGCTGACAAACCACACTCAAAGTGTATTCCTTAATGGGATTATACCTATATGGAGGGAAGTAAGTAGTGGGTATCCCAATGTTCTGTTTTAGTATCTTCTTTTACAAAGATATTAAATACCTTCGTAAATGCCTTAGATGAGGGAATAGAATGGGAATGGAAAAATAAGGTTTTGTACTTAACACAAAAGGTACTGGTACAGAATAGGTAGAACCTGGTTCAAGCAGTAACTGTGAGAGGACCCTTGGAGTCCTAGTAGACAATCATTTAGATATGAGCCAGCAGTGTATTGCAGAAACAAAAAAGCCAATACAATACTAGGCTGCATTAACAGAGAGATAGAATCAAGACGATGTGAAGTACTAGTACCACTTTATAGAGAGTAAGAGCACACTTAGCAAATTGCACAGTTTGGTCACCAAATCATAAAAAATATGTTGAGCTCTACAAAGAATGCAGAAAAAGAGCAAAAAAGAGGATTAGAGGCCTGGAGGCAAAATATAAAGAAGGGTTGCAGGAATTGGGTATGTCTAATCTAGTGAAGGGAAGGACTAGGGGTGACATGATAGCCATCATTCAATACTGGAGGAGTTACCACAATAGAGAGAGGGAGTTCAACCTATTCTCCGAAGCCCCTGAAGGCAGGACAAGGAACTGGATGGAAACTGAGCAAGGAAAGAAGCAGCCTAGAACTAACGAGAGATTTCCTGACACTTAAGAACAGAGAACCAGTGAAAGGGTTTCCCTTCAGAGGTTGTGGGAGCTCCATCCCTGGGGGCTTTTAATCAGAGACAGGACAGCCATTTGTCTGAAAAGAGATTGAGTCTCCTGCTTGATCAGGGCGTCAGAAATAGGAGACCTGCAAGGTCCCTCCCAGCTCTGCCATAAACCCTCCAGTGATGGGAGCAGCCACAACCTCTGGAGGGAAGCCATTCCCAAAGAATCCACCTCCACTGGAAGGAGACTTTTTCCATCGTCCCACCAGAAGGAAAGTTGCAGCCACCAGTTTCACAGCGTGCAGCACCAGTGGGCTTAAATTCGGGGAGGGAAGGAACCTGCAACAGCAGCAGCTGAGATGCTTCAGCCCAGTTGCTTCTCTGCTTCCAGGACTCTCCTCCCACCTGCCCTCCACTCACTTTCCAGCTGCTGCTTCGACCATCGGAAGAGCACAAGAGCCGCTCTGCACACCACTCTCCTCCCATGAGCTTACCGGAAGAGGAAGCTCAGCTGTTCCCAAGGGTGGTTTTTTTTTCAAAACACAACTGGACTTTCTTTCTTCTACTCTTCCCGTCGCTTTTCAACCTTTCTAGCAACACAATACTCGATGGTTTTAACTCCTTTAAGCACAAGTATGCTCTTTGTAAGCAGATATGTTGCCTATTTGAGCACCATCTGTAGATAGGAGGCAGAAAAACAATCCTCCAGTTTCTCCCTGAGGGGTTTGCAACGTGTTTTAAACTGATTAAATGCTATCATGTCATTTTTGACTTCTAGCAACTGACTTTGCAACTGAGCCTATTGAAATAGTGAAATGTGATCTTCCTTAACCTTGTGAAGATTAGTTATGTGACAAGCCGTAAAAGTTCATGAAAGTTTTACAGAATTACACAGTCAGCTTTTTCAGGGGTGATTCTCAGTGGAGATCAAAACCTCTCTAATACCCTTATACAAAATTTGGTATCAGAAATTAAGGCTCAGAGGGCAGAAAATGTCAACTTTAAAAAGGAACTATTGGACACTCGAAAACAAGTGCTTGAGAATACACAGAAGAATGAAGAATTGAAAGGGGGGGCTGGAGGGGGCTAAGGGAGAGATTAAAAATGTTTCTAATGAGGTTGTGGAAATAAATGCGCATGTGACTAGGATTGATTTGGAAAGGATGACATATTTTTTGAGATTCCAGAATGTTTCTGAGATGGATGGTGAATGTCTCCCTGATCTTATGAGTACAATTATTGCAGACTATTTACATAAACCCAAAGATGAGATCAGAGGCGACATTGACCTAGTCTACAGAATAAATTCTGCATATGCTAGGATGAATGAAGTACCCAGAGAGATACATGTAAAATTTGTTAGAAGGTCAACCAGAGAGGAAATCTTGAAGGCGCAAAGAGGGAGTCCTATGATTTACCAACAAAAGGAGATTACCATCTTGAAGCAGATTCCAAGAAAAATTAGAGAAGCCAGAAGGAAATTTTCCTTCTTGTCTAAAGCATTGTTTGATCATGAGATCTGGTTCAAGTGGGTGATACCCGAAGGGATGCTGGTGTTCTGAGAAGGAGGTAGAGTAAAGATTAAAACAGTTGCTGAGGCGGAAGCCTTTCTTAAAAAACATTCCTCTGTCCTGGGAGAAGATCCAGGGGGGGCAGGGGGAGCCATGGCCCCACCCGCTGGGGGCCCGGGGGAGAAGGGGGAAGATACAATTGCCAAGAGACTTAGATCTAAAAAATAACTTTGCCCTGGTTTTTCTTTTGAGTAATATTGTATGATATTTGTAATCTGGATTTTTGCAATTGACTGACAGTATATAACTGAAAAATTTAGGAATATGTACTTGCTCCCAGCTTGTAGTGTTATGTGAAATGTTTCTTTTTTTTCTTTTTAATAATGTAATTTGAGGTTCCAGAGGAGCCGACGACTTTGACGTGACCACTCTCAAAATTTCTATGTAACCCTTACCCTACCCCACAAAAAATGTAAACTCAATAAAACTTTTTCAATATAAAATAAAGGCAACAAATCCACAAAAAAAAAAAAAAAAACCTCTCTAATACCCCAACATTTTATGACTGACTAGCTGTACCCAGCCACGTGTTGCTGTGGCCCAGTCTGGTTAAATGGCCAACCAATCTGTGTGTAGATCTACACCTGCACACACAAACACGTACCCACAACCACCGTATAACCCCCAACTTCCCTACCTACTGTATTTTTACCTACCTACCTACCTATCTACCTACCTACCTACCTACCTACCTACCTACTGTATTTCTCCCTCTATCCCTCTACTTACCTACCTACCCACCTACCCAACTACATATCTACCTACCTACTGTATTCCCCCCCCCCCGCTCTCTCTCTCTACCTACTGTATTTTCCCTACCTACCTTCCATGCAGCCTCCTGGGACCAAAAATGGTCCACATTGGTGTGTGCCACACCCACGCCTTGTTTTGGGGCTAGTAGGCCTGCCTGAAGCCTCCTGGGACAAAACATGGGCCACATGGGAGGGTGCCATCTGTGACAGAATGTTGGAGGCTTATTCGGTTGCTGAGGAAACGACCGTTGGAAACATGAGGGGCATGTGCGTGACGCATCATAAGAAGCAGCCGAGTGGGAGGAGCTTAAGAGAGGTGAAAACCTCAGAAGTGCGTACCTTTTACATTTGTGCTGCTTCCACATGGCACAGGTGTGCCAGCCACACAAATTGAACGTATTATTGCTTCGGACGTTCTTGGGAACATTGTGTGAAAATTTGGTGCCGATCGGTGCAGTACTTTCTGAGATTAGCATCTTTGCACAAACTATTTAAAATTTTTATTTATATAGATTTCCTTGGTTTTCAAATGAGATGCAAAAGTTGCTCTCATCAGAAAAGAGGACTTTGGATCACTGAGCACCAGGACTTTGGACCACTGTGCTTCATTAAGCCCAGATCGCCCCGGCCACCCTTCAGCCATGTGCAGGACTTACCTTCCAGAATCCCAAGGGCTGGAATTGAAAGGTAAGGCCAACAATTTTGGTCTGCACAATGCTTCTGGAGGTGGGGCGTGTGTGAAAGAAGGCCAAAAAAAGAAAAAGAGGTGAAAATGGCCAGGTTTTGGTTAAAAAATGAACTGTTTTGGCCTGCAGAATGCTTCTGGAGCTGTGGGGGGTGAAGAACTGGGTGCACAGAGGTCCCAGGAGGCCATAATAAGGGCAAAAACAGACCGTTTTTCACTCTTTCCACCTCTAGAAGATAGATAAAGATATAGACAAAGAGAGAGACACACATAGGGAAAGAGAGAGAGAGACAGAAAGAGAGGGAGATAGAGTGATAGAAACAGGAAATGTGGAACATTATTGTAGACCTTTTATATAACAAAATGAAAGTAATAACAAGAGAAAATGTAGACTAATTGAATAATGAGAGTATAAATTAATATAAGTATGCATTATTATTAGAAATATATAAGCGCGTTGAACACAAGGATTCTTTTTAACTTGATTAGCTTTATTTGTATTAGAATGCATAACCCAAGGTGCCACGTTGTTCACGCATTGATTTGATATTTTGATTTTAAAAAATTAAAACTTGAAAAAAAAAGAGAAAAAGAAAGTAAGACCGAGAGGGAGAGACAGAAAGAGAGGAAGTAAAAGAAAGAGGAGGGAGAAAAAGTGAGAGAAAAGAGAGAGAAAGAGAGAAGGGGGGAGAGACAAAGAGAGAGGGAGAGAGAAAGAAGAGAGATGAGAGAGAGTTGTAGATTGTAAGTTCCTTGGGGCTGAGAAGAATTGCTGCAAAACTGAACTTCCTGAAGTGGACCACCCCCAGGAACAAAACAAATTAAAGTTTAATTTTTGTGCATTGTTCAAAGGACTGTTGGATGGACAGTGTTCTCTTTGGCATTCTTTTGCCTATAAGATTCACATACAAGGATTAGTTTAATTATGGTTTATTAAAAAAAATGGCTACACAATATTTTAAAAAAAGGGATCCAAAGGCATCCATTACAATAAAAGGCAAAGATGCCAAAGTGCTAACTTAACCCCTTACGTTAATTACTTACATTCTCAATATATATGTCAAATACTCATTCAGTTATGAAATGTATTTGTTGACTTGGGTCAATCCTGAGTTCATAGATTTGCAAAGAGTTATCATTGAATATACCTGAAAGTGCTGGGGACAGATTATACACATACACATAGCCTTGTTTCCCTCTTTTGGGGCCCCAAGTAAACACCAAGCCTTAGTTTCAGTGGATGTCTTACCCGCTTACTTTAGGACCATTGCAGTCCACGCCCTGCCACCCTGAGGCAATAATGCTTTAAAAAGTTCCCATCAGCTATCCTTTTCCTTTTGGCTAAGCTCCTCTAAGTGCACGCCAACCATTTCCACTTCACTGCATTTTGTTTCACTCTGAGAAGGCAGAGAAGTATGCAAGTCAATTATGAGTATGTAATGCTGATGCTTGTGCCAGAACGCCATGTGGCATGTTGCACCGTTACCACAGTTTGCACCAGGGATCAATCCAGGACCCACTGAAAATGGTCGCTGCTTCCAGGACAAAGTCATGAGGCCCAATGATATATGCTTCCAGGACAAAGTCATGAGGCCCAATCCGGCTTTCGGCCCAGACACAGCACAGAGACGGCATTGGTTGCGTTGGTGGATGATCTCTGGAGGGCCAGAGATGGGGGTTGATCCTCCATCCTGGTTCTATTAGACCTCTCGGCGGCTTTTGATACCATCGACCATGGTATCCTATTGCATCGACTGGAGTGGCTGGGGGTGAGGGGCACCGTTTTACGGTGGTTCTCCTCCTACCTCTCTTGTCGATCGCAATTTGTGTTGGCAGGAGGGCAGAGGTCGGCCCCGAGACCCCTCACATGTGGGGTGCCTCAGGGGTCGGTCCTCTCGCCGCTCCGGTTCAACACAAATATGAAGCTGCTGGGTGAGATCATCCGTGGTTTTGGGGTAGAGTACCATCTCTATGCTGACGATACGCAGCTGTATATATCTACCCCGAACCACCACAACGATGCCGTCGAAGTGATGTCCCAGTGCCTGGAAGCCGTGCGGATCTGGATGGGAAGGAACAGACTCAGACTCAACCCGTCCAAGACCGAGTGGTTATGGCTTCCGGCGTCCCAGTACAACCAGTTCACTCCATCATTGGCCATAGGGGGGGGAACATCTAGCTCCTGTAGATGGGGCACGCAATTTGGGCATCCTCCTGGATACCCGGCTGTCTATGGAAGATCAAGTGATGGCCGTGGCCAGGGGGCATTCTACCAGGTTCGCCTGGTACACCAGTTGTGTCTCCTATTGGACCGGGATGCCCTTCGCACGGTCACTCATGCCCTTGTGACATCCCGTCTAGACTACTGTAACGGTCTCTACATGGGGCTTCCATTGAGGTGCACCCGAAGACTGCAGCTAGTTTAGAATGCGGCCGTGCGGGCAATTCTGGGTGCCCCTAGGCATTCCCACGTAACACCGCTCCTGCGCGAGCTGCACTGGCTGCCTGTGGTCTTTCAGGTGCACTTCAAGGTGCTGATCACTATCTTTAAAGCGCTCCATGGCACGGAACCTAGCTATCTGCGAGATCGCATCCTGCCCCATACATCCCTTCGACCGATTCGCTCCCACAGAGAGGGACTTCTCAGGGTGCCGTCCACTAGGCAATGCCAGCAGGCGACGCCCAGGGGAAGGGCCTTCTCTGTGGCGGACCCAGCTCTATGGAACGACCTACCCCCCGAGCTCAGAACAACCCCGGACCTCAGTGCCTTCTGTCAAAAGCTCAAGACCCATCTCTTTCAGCAGGCCGGCCTGACCTAACCTACCTTCCAGCCTTTTTAGTCTGAATATTTAAATAGTTTTAATCGGGTTTTTAAGGGGTTTAGTTTTTAGGATTTTAGGTTTTTTAGTGCAGGGATAAATTGTTTAATTGGATTTTATATATTTATGATGTATGTATGTTTGTATGTTTTTAAATTCCCCTGTGCACCGCCCCGAGTCCCTTCAGGGAGAGGGAGCGGTCTATAAATTAAATGTATTATGATGATGATGATGATGATGATGATGATGATGATGATGATGTCGTCTGTGATGGCGAACCTATTTGTTAGCGCACACGAGGCGTTGCCTTGTTAGCTCCTGGCCAGCTGACTTTGGCCTCCTTTTAAGGCCGTTTCATTGAAGCCTCCGGAGCAAGGAAAACCAGCCCTACAGGAAAACCGGAAGTTCAGGAACAGACTTCTTATTTGCTCCTAGGGCCATTTTTCACCCTCCAGAGCCTTCAAGAAGCTTCCCTGAAGGCTCTGGAGGGCGAAAAACAGCCCTATGACCAAACTGGAAGTCGCAGTTCCCAAAGTTCCAGGTTGCCTGTAGAGCTGGTTTTCACCCTCCTGAGGCTTGAGGGAAGCTCCTAAAGACTCCAGGGGGGGGGATGGGAGGCTGTTTTTGCCCCCCCTCCCAGGCTACCAGAAAGCCTCTAAAGCCTAGGGAGGGCAAAAAGGGGGCGGCAAAAGTATGGGAGAGCAATGGTTGTGCACGCATGCACTTGGGTCATGCGCATAGCATTATGTGTGTCGGCATGCCCATGCATGACCCCCCTGCATTCCTCCCTCTTTTGGCACGCGATCCAAAAAACGTTAGCCATCACGGATATATGTCCTTCCCTCCCTCCCCAACCTGAGGTTCAGAGATCTTCGAAAAAAGGAGTTTGTGAGGTCAGGTGGCAGTTTTACTTTTACTTTACTTTATTTCAATTTATATACCGCCCTTTTCACCAAAAAAAGGGACTCAGGGCGGTGCACAGAAAGATAAAACCCCACAATATTCAAAATATAAAAAACAATTAAACCAGTAGAGCTGTGCTAAAATTTAAATAAATAATTAAAACCCATAAATAACGAATTAAAATATTCCCTAATCTATGTCAGGCCGGCTAGATGAAAGAAATGAGCTTTTACCATCCGTGGCGTAGGTCCATGATGGTGCGGATATCGGGGGGAAGGTCATTCCAGAGCGTTGGACCCGCCACAGAGAAGGCTCTTCCCCTGGGGGTCGCCAGTCGGCATTGACTGGCTGACGGCACCCTGAGAAGCTCAACTCTGTGAGAGCGGACAGGTCGAAGGGAGGAATGTGGTAGGAGGTGGTCTCTCAAGTAACCAGGACCCGTGCCATGGAGCGCTTTGAAGATGGTAACTACCACCTTGAAGCGCACCCGGAAGACCACAGGCAACCAGTGCAGCTTGCGCAGGAGAGGTGTTACGTGGGAGTAACGAGAAACTCCCAGAATCCCCTGCGCGGCTGCATTCTGCATTAGTTGGAGCCTCCGGGTGCACCTCAAGGGGAGCCCCATGTAGAGGGCGTTGCAGTAGCCTAGGCGGGAAATAACGAGGGCTTGAGTGACCGTGCGTAGGGCATTTTGATCTAGAAAAGGGCGCAATTGGCATATCAGGTAAACCTGATAGAAGGCCCCCCTGGCCACGGCCGTCACATGATCGTCTAAGGATAGCCGTGAGTCCAGGAGGACGCCCAAGTTGCGGGCCCTTTCCGCGGGAGCCAATGACTCGCCCCCGATACCCAACGATGGAGTTAGTTGGCTATATCGAGATGCCGGAAACCACAGCCACTCGGTCTTGGACGGGTTGAGTCTGAGTTTGTTCCTCCCCATCCAGACCCGCACAGCCTCCAGACACCAAGACAGCACTTCCACGGCATCGTTGGGGTGGCCAGGGGTAGAAATGTACAGCTGAGTATCATCAGTGTACTGATGGTATTCTACCCCAAAGCCACGGATGATCTCACCCAATGGCTTCATGTAGATGTTAAACAGGAGGGGTGAGAGAACCGAGCCCTGAGGTACCCCACATAAAAGGGGCCTCGAGGTCAATCTCTGCCCTCCTGTCAGTACACACTGCGACCGGCCAAGAGGTAGGAAGAGAGTTAAATGTAAGGGGACCCTGGGGGAGGGAGTAAAGGGCCGAGGGGACTCAAGCGTTAGGAAACAAATCAAAGGATGTCTTGGAGTGTGTGGGAGGGCTGGAGATGCCTACGGTATGCAAGCCAAGCCCTGCGCTAGGCCTCCAAGGAGTTTTTCCCAGGTCTGCGTAGACAGTGTTCTGCTTAGTGACTCACACATTTGAATAATGGCTGAATCTGGGAGAGCAGGGGGATTCAGGTAGTTAAGGAAAGCAATTTCATTTAACAGCCATTGCAACCTGCAACTGTGAGCTGTGGAATTCTGGGGCTAAAAATCGGGTGAAACCAAGATAGAAGACTGAAACTCTACATGTGGGAATTCCATAAACGACAAAAGCTCCACCCAAAATTCCTTATTGAGGAATTACTGTACTTCTGGAAAAAGAAATATCCAGACGCTTCTGCTGATAACCAGAAACTTAGCCATTTTCCATTTTAATTTTCACTCCACTTACAATTTAATCCTGAGAAATGTTTGAGCAAAATGAATCGGGCCAAAATTCAAACAATCAATTTCTCACCTACACTTTCAATGGGAGATCACAAATGAAATTCAAGCATTCTCTAAACCCACCTACTTTTCTTCATATGGATTACCTTGTGTGCAATAAGGGATGATTTATGATTGAAATAATGTCCACAGACTGGACATTTCAAATATTTCTCCACAGTGCAAGTCCTCTGGTGTATTACTAGGTAGGTATTCAGACTGAAAGATTTCCCTCAATCACGACATTCGAAGGGTTTCTCTCCTGTGTGAGTCCTCTGGTGTTTCACCAGATTGGAATTCTGACTAAAACTTTTCCCACAAATAGGACATTCAAAGGGTTTCTCTCCTGTGTGAGTCCTCTTGTGTCTCACCAGAAGGGAATTATGACTAAAGCCTTTCCCACAATCAGAACATTCAAATGGTTTCTCTCCTGTGTGAGTCTTCTGGTGTGTCACAAGATGGGAATTCTGACTAAAGCTCTTCCCACAGATAGGAAATTCCAAGGGTTTCTCTCCTGTGTGTGTCCTCTGGTGTGTCACCAGGCTGAAACTTAGACTAAAATGTTTCTCACAATCAGGACATTCAAAGGGTTTCTTTCTTATGTGTATTTTCTTGTGTCTCATGAGACTGGAATTATTACTAAAACTTTTCCCACAAATAGGACATCCAAAGGGCTTCTCTCCTGTGTGAGTTCTCTGGTGTATTACCAGGTGGGAATTATTACTAAAGCTTTTCCCACAGTCAGGACACTCAAAGGATTTCTCTCCTGTGTGAATCGTCTGATGTGCCACCAGATTGGAATTATCACTAAAGCTTTTCCCACAAATAGGACATTCAAAGGGCTTCTCTCCTATGTGAGTTCTCTGGTGTATCACCAGGTGGGAATTCTGACTGTAACATTTCCCACAATTGGGACATTGAAAGGGTTTCTCTCCTGTGTGAGTCCTCTGGTGTGTCATCAGATGAGAATTCTGACTAAAGCTTTTCCCACATACAAGACATTGAAAGTGTTTCTCTCCTGTGTGAGTCCTCTGGTGTGTCACCAGGTGGGAATTCTGACTGAAACTTTTCCCACAGTCAGGACATTCAAAGGGTTTCTCTCCTGTGTGAGTCCTCTGGTGTATCACCAGCTGGGATTTCAAACTAAAACTTTTCCCACAATCAGGACATTCAAAGGGTTTCTCTCCTGTGTGAGTTCTCTGGTGTATCACCAGGTGGGAATTCTGACTGAAACTTTTCCCACAGTCAGCACATTCAAAGGGTTTCTCTCCTGTGTGAGTCCTCTGGTGTATCACCAGCTGGGATTTCAAACTAAAACTTTTCCCACAGTCAGAACATTCAAAGAGTTTCTCTCCACTGTGAATCCTCTGGTGTTTAACCAGGTTAGAATTATCACTAAAGCTTTTCCCACAGTCGGGACATTCAAAGGGTTTCTTTCTTGTGTGCATGGCCTTGTGTTTCAGGAGTTGGGAATTTCTAATGAAACCTTTCCCACAATCTTGACACTCATAAGGTTTCTCCATGGAGTGTATCCTCTGATGTATTACCAGGCGGGAATTATGACTGAAACTTCTGCCACAGTCAGGACATTGAACAGGTTTTTCTCATTTATGATTCCTCTGGTGTATCACCAAGATGGAATTATAACTGAAAGTTTTCCAATAATCAGGACATTCAAAACATTTCTCTCCTATTTGAGTCTTTGGATTTATCACCATGCTGGAATTGTGCCTTTCCCATAATCAGGACATTCAAGGTAGGAAGGGTTTTTTCTTTGTGTGAGTTCTCTGGTGTCTCTTGATATGGAAATTTCTACTGAAGCTTTTCTCACAATCTAGACAGTCATACAGTTTCTCCCTGGAGTCAATCTACTGATGCAACACCAGATTAAAATTGTGACTAATTTTTTTTCCAGTCAGGACATTTAAAGGGTTTCACTTTTGTGGGAGTCCTTGGCTGCTTCATTGGGATGGAATTCTCACTGACAATTTTCCCACAAAAAGGATGTTCAAATGGTTTTATTCTTGTTTATGCGACCTGGGAATTTCTAATGACACTTTCACACAATCTGCACAGTCATATTCTTTCTCCCTCCTGGGAGTTATCTGATGTAGCACCATGTTGCCATGCTCACTAAAGCAGTTACCACATTGGGAGCACTTTTGTGGCTTCCCTCTTGTGTGGAGGTGCTTCCATGAACCACAAGGGAGCTGTTGTGACCATAGTTTTTGCCATATTCATGTAATTAGTATGGATTTTCTCCTTTCTGGCTCTTCTAGTACATAATCAGCTGTTCTATGCAATCTGTGCTTTTCCCACAATAGGCAAATCTATGGAGCTTTTGAACAGCTGATATTCTTGAGGAGGTCAAAAATTATGGACAATGCCTTGTTTAGTGGTGCTTTTATTCAAGCCGTCTTCTTCCTCACAGGGAGACCATGTATTACGTGGCTTTACTATTGATCTTTTCCTCTCAACAGACTTCCATATATTTCCCTCTTTTGCTGAATTATAAATAATCTCCCTTCCCCTCTCATTTAATGTATCCTTGAGTTGTGCATAATCTGCTTATTCTTTCTTGATTTTCTCTCTCAAACAGCTGCTGGAGGAGGAGGAACAGATTTGTATGGTTTTCTGCAGGAAATGGAAAATATTTTGATTTGTGGCTTGATTTTCCTTCCCTTTTCAACATTGATTGTTATTTACAGTTGTCCTGGGGGCTCTTATTGGCATCCTGTTCATCTGTAAGATGCAAAGAAAAGTGTAACTTCAATTTTTTGTAAAATGGTTAGAGATAAGTTGAAAAAAGAATAAATGTATACACCACTTTTGCTGATGGAAGTCCAAAGCTGCAAATAAGGGCTGAAAACACTGTCTACAACCCTGTCTACTACTGACTTGCAATTTCCTTCCAGTATATTCACTGATTTTGCTTGTCAGTAGCTAGCTGGGAAGGTCAAAAATGGGGATCATGAGTCTCAGATGCTGCCACCATCATAAATGTGTAACTATTGGCAATTCCTTTACCTGCACCTTCAAAACCACAGTCACTGCTGAAGTGCGGTCACGGAACAGGTGCTAGGATTAACAGAAATTTTGTGGAAAAGGTTCATGTCTGCTTCTACTGTGCCATAGTAACTTCATAGTAACTGAAGGCTCAGGGAAGAAGTGGTAAGTGAGGACTATCTGTGCAACCAAAGATGGATTAGGCACAATTGAACCTGGTTAATACATGGATGGAACAAGAAATACAAAACTTATTGGCAAAACATAGAAATAAAAAACTTGTAAACTTTATTCCTCTGTAGGAGATTGAATAGATTCCTAACCAACTTAGCTCACAACTTTGTCATCTAAAAGGTAGAGGAGGAAACTAGAGGAAAAATTATACTCGATCTGATTCTTACTAATAGAGAAGCAATAGAAAGAGTTGAAGTTGTTGGAACCTTGGGTGAGTGACCAAGGTTCAATATTCAATATAATGCAAACACAAACAATAGGATGTAGTGCAACAAGTGTCTTAAACTTTAGAAGAGCTGATTTTAACAAATTCAGAGCCTAAGCAAAATTTCATGGATAAACATCCTAAGGAGAAAAAAATGAAAGGAGTGTGGGAAGTACTGGAAAATCTATATATACAGTATATAAAAGCAAAATACCACTCATACATTATCACAAAATCTCCAGAACCGTAAAGCCTACTGACCTCAGATTTTCCAAGTACCATATTTTTCGGAGTATAAGACGTACCTTTTTACTCCAGAAAAGAGGGTGAAAATCTGGGTGCGTCTTATACTTCAAATGTAGCTGCCTGGGTCGTCTGAAAAAGGGGCAGGTGAATCTGGCGCTGGAGAGATCGTGATTATTGGAAAGAAGATAGGTTCCGCTTTCAGAACTCCCACTTGACTCGACTCCCAGGAGGGCTTAGGGAGTGGCGATGGTGGCAGTGGCTCCACACTTTGCTGGGGAATGAAATCATTGTGGCCTGAGCTGCCCACCAAATCTCTGAGGCATCTTTCACTTGCAGGAGGAGGAGGGCGAGGGCGGAGTATACCAAAGACTTTGAGTAACTGGGACAAAAAGCCACACTTGGAACCTGCCGGAACCTGCCACCTGAAAAGCATGCCTTTCTTTCCCAGTTACTCAGAGGCTTTGGTTTAAGGAGGCGATGCTTTAAGTTGCCCTCCTCCTCCTCCTGAAAATGAAAGGTGCCTCTGAGATGGTAGATTTCTCAAGAAGCTAGTTTGAAAAGTTAAAAACCTGAAATGGGGAAAATCAAGCTGGATTCAAAGACTTTGGCTGCTGAGAATCCAGAAAGATTGGGGTGGGGGGAGGACGTCTAGTGTTCTGATGAAAGTCTTTGTAGAGAGATTGTTCCCCCCCACACACACACCCAATCTCTCCGGATCTGACTATTGCTATTGCGCCCATGTTATCTCTGTAACATGACAGATCTGGGTGGCTTGGGGGAAGGAGTGGAGGAAGGGAAGAGAAACAATATCCACGGAGGCTTTTCTGAGGACCCTAGATCTCCACTTTCTCTCTGGTAAAATGCTATTTGCATCATCGGGATTTTGGCTAATAGAACAAGCACGGGATGGAAAGGAAACTTTGGAATACAGGAGCACTGCATTCCTGGAGTCTGGCAGCTGCTGCATTCTAAGGTTTCCTTTCCATCCAGCGCTTCTTTCACTGCCAAAATCCCAACGATGCCAATAGCTTTTTCCAGAGAGAAAATGGAGATCTAGGATCCTGAGAAAAGTCTTCGTACAGAGGTGATTGGTTTTCTTCCCTTGCTTCCTACCCCCCTCCCCCCCCGCCTAATCTCTCCGGATCTGTCATGCAGTGCTTATTGCTACTGCTGCTATTGAGCCCAGCTACCATATCTCTTTGCTGCATGACAGATCTGGGCGGGATTGGTGTGTGTGTGTGTGTGTTTGAGACAAAGCAGCCTCATTTCCTTTATGCTTCCCTTTTGCCACTCAAAGGGATCCCTGGAAGGGATCCCCAGCCCTCCTCATCAATGGGCTGTTCCCAGCCAAGCACAGCAGCAGCCATTCAGCAGCTCCCACATGTCTTTCCCTCCTCGCTGAAGAGAAAAGTGGCTTTGAGATCGATAAAAGCCTTACTCTTTTAAGAGGATCAAGCTCCCACACTTCGCATTTTTGCCCTCCCTGGCCCCCAGGAGCACTTTGCAGGCCTCCCAAACTCTCTGCATGCAGGTGGTTTGGGAAGCCTGCAAAGTGCTCCTGGGGGCCACGGAGGACAAAAACCTTTTTAAAAAATTGCCTCTTCAAAATCATGATGCGTCTTATACTCCGGTGCGTCTTATACTCTGAAAAATATGGTGTGTTCCTCTTGGCTTCTAGGTGCTCACTCAGAAAGGATTTTTCAAAATGACCATCAGAGCATTAGAATTTCCTATATTATTATTAACCCGCTCTGATGCTAAGGAGCTCTACTCCCCCTCCTGATCAGAAAAGAAATCTGTTCCAAAGGCAAAACACAAGCAGAGGAAAGGAGATTCAATTTCAGTTTTACTTTCACAGCAGGAAGCAGCTTTACTACAGAACAGTTGAACTATCCAACAGCCAGGCTCCTTCTTATCTGCTTACTCCCACAGCAAATAGTGTTTCACTTTCAAACTACCGTATTTTTCAGAGTATGTGACGCACCGGAGTATAAGAAGCACCCAGATTTTGAAGAGACAATTTTTTTTAAAAAGGAGGTAAGTAGATAGAGAGACACGCACAACACACACACACACACACACAGAGAGAGAGAGAAATCCAGTAGGTAGGTAGGGAGAGAGAGAGAGTAGGTAGGTAGGTAGGTAGGTAGGTGGATAGAAAAAGAAAAATAGAGAGAGAGAAATACAGTAGATAGGTAGGGGGGAGAGTGTAGGAAGGTAGGTAGGTAGATGTTTTCAGATGTATTTATCCATGTGCTGGAGAAGAAAATCACTGACATCCTGTAGCACCTAAAACTTTGTTTCTGCTGCCACAGCACTTGACCAATCGCTCTCATCAATCCCTCTAACTAACCACCTTCTGAAAGGAAAAAAAAAGTTTTTGCACTATGAAAACCTCTCCAAAATGGCCCATTTTTTGTGAAAATGGGCCCTTTTTTTCAAATAAAAGGCATTTCTGAAACCCCCAGCCCCCAGAAACTGCTTGAAAGCTTTAATGGGTATGCAAATCCATTTTGGTGAAGGAGGTGGGGCTTCAGGAGGCCACAAATGCTGTGTTTGGTGTATAAGATGCACCCAGATTTTCGGCCACTTTTAAGAGGAAAAAATGTGCATCTTATACTCCAAAAAATATGGTAGCTCTCTGATGCTAAGAAGTTCTACTCTCCCTCCCCACCTGAAAAGAAATCAGTTCCAAGCTCTGATGCTAAGAAGTTCTACTCCCCCTCCCTACTTCAAAGAAGAGTTTCAATTTCACTTTCACAGCAGCAAGTAGTTTTACTACAGAACAGTTGAGCTAAGCAACATCTAGGCTCCTTTCTATCTTCTTCTTGCTCACACAGCAAATACTGTTTGAGTTTCCAAACAGCCCTCAACTCTCTCACACAGGACACTAGCCAGATGAATTCTAATGGATGCTGGTAGACAGAGGCAGATTCCCTCCCCCCATTATTTTACTCCTCAGTTCAGACGAATCTATTTCTTCTAGTGTAACACCAGTTAAAGGGAAAAGAGGCAAAAATGCAGAAAAAGATTTACAGATGCGATTAGGAAAACACAAGTAAGGGAACCTGCACACAAGTATCATCAAACTCATTCCCAAGTCAGTAGAAAGGCTGAAAAAAATATACATCTAATAACCCCTATGTTGATCAATCACAAATGAGATCCATGCCTTGGACTAATAAGTATTTCTCTGGTTTTAAATATGAACCTCAGATTGATTACTCCAAGGGACAAGGTTGTTGATCTCGGACCCCGGTTACCCTGTGCCTGGTGCCATGCTCTACGTCAGGTTCCTGTTCGATGAAGCCGAAATAAACAATAAACTACACAATTCTCTGTGTGTATTGTTTTATCTCCCATGCTCCGGCACAATCTGACAAACAGTCAGTGATAAGATATAGTGAGATGAAGTCAAGGCTGAAGCCCAGTGCTCCCCTCCACCGTTTAAACCTTCCCGCAACTCCCACCACCACCCATGCACGCTCATAACAGTCCCAGCCAAGCCCCAAGCCCTGTTGATTTGCCACTGTGCTCAGGCAGCTGTGCTGTTCTGTGGAATGGCAGGATGAGAATCCCGGGATGTGTTACAGTGATGGTGCACCTCTCTCCCATTCAGCCATACCCTGAACCCTTACACGGCCATCTCACCGACCATCATCCAAAGGCAAAGCACTTTCTGTCTGCTGTCTGGAAATACAATGGATGCTTCCAAATGATTTATTTTGGAGTCAGAGGGAAATTGTATGCCAACATTCAAAGTGGAGGGGCAGGTCTACCATAGAATAGGGAGTATCATGGCGGGGCCTCACCAGCAGCCTTCATTTTCCACAGATATAGTTTGTTAGTGATGATGTCAATGAGAGAGACATTCATTGTGGAATCTACCCAGGCCACAACTGGCTAGCCAACTGCAATACAATACAATACAATAGCAGAGTTGGAAGGGACCTTGTAGGTCTTCTAGTCCAACCCCCTGCGTGGACAGGAACCTTATACCATTTCAGACAAATGGCTATATAAAGCCTGTCTGAAAGATTCTGGTATAAATTACTAGACCAATACAATATTACTAGACCAATACAACTACTAGACCAATATAATACAATGCAGAAGTTGCTGTGAGAACACTAGAATTATATTCTGGAATTTAAAGGTGCTATTGATTCTGTTCCTCAGGGCCACAACAGGGTGGATAAAAATCAATGATTTTTTTAAAAAAATAAAAAAATAATCGATTTTTTTGATTTAAATCGGATTTTTTTATTTAAATTGGATTTTTGAGGAAAATATATTACCATCCAAAAGTTATTCCATCATGAAATAAAGATTAGTTTTTTAATTATGTGGAATAAGGCTGTGTATGTTTAATTTTTTTGGTAAATACATTCCATTAATCCATTCACAATGTTGATGTCAGCCTTTGCTTTTGCTTGCTAAGGCTGTCATATTGAAACGGGGGGAGGGTTGGGGTTGCTAGGATACTAAGGGAGCAGGAGAGAGAGATAGCCAGAGTGTATTATCACCTCAGCTAACGGTCTGCATTCCATTCTGATGATGATCCTGGACAGAGGTTTTTGTAAGATTATTGGGCAGT
Organism: Rhabdophis nuchalis; assembly: GCA_039707465.1. Classification (NCBI taxonomy): domain Eukaryota; kingdom Metazoa; phylum Chordata; class Lepidosauria; order Squamata; family Natricidae; genus Rhabdophis; species Rhabdophis nuchalis. The sequence continues at coordinate 27,297,420 of CM077646.1, read as the reverse complement.
TTCTCTGCCTACAAGATATTATCACAGATGCTTGGTTTACTTTTGCAGTTCTCAAAACTGAATTTGACTCAGCAGAGATCACGTGTCTCTTCTTCACAGCAAAAATGTTATAACATGAACAGAGTTGAAAAATAGACCTTAATCCTAACTTCTACAAACCTATGAATACAGAATTAACCCCTTCAGTGCTAACTTTCAAGAAGTTCAGTGAATAGAATAGAAACAATATTTTTCTGATTGTTTGGAGTGGAATAGATATGCACAAGAAGAAATTGAAACTAAGTATGAGGAGGAAGGGGCAAGCAGACAAGCAGTACTATAAAACGAAAGTCTAAGTTTCTTAAAATATATATATTTTGTATAGCCAAATTAGTTAACAAACATGGATGTTTGTTTAAGCAAATTACATATGCTGTAATGTTATTGTTTCAGTTGAATAAATCTATTTAAATTATTATTATTAAGGTCATGATTATTTTTCTCCTTCTTAAGTACAACAGAAAAGTTGTCCAAATATGAATGATTAACCTATTAAACTGGGGATAAAAAAAATTAATATGAAAAGTTGTTATTCTACAAATCTTCATCTACTTGCATATTATAAGTTATACCAGCAAGAATTAGTCTTTATGTAGAAAACTATGATTTAAATCAAGCTTTTTTACTAGTGATTTAAATCATGATTTAAATCGTGATTTAAATCAACTTGATTTAAATCAAATCCACCCTGGGCCACAAGAACTTCTAAGTGGTGATTAATGCATATAGGGAGCCTTCTTGAGAGCACCGAGGTAATGTCAATGCCCCCATGACTACAGAAGTGGCTGTTCTCATTGTTGGCCAGGATTTTGAGAAGAGAGATATTGTTCTCCACAGCAGAGAAAACAGGTTGTTACGAATCAGTGAGATGCACCGTGCCTATGAAGCTCTCCGGTACCCTCTGATGTTCTGCCATGGAGAAGATGCCTACTACATCAATATACCTCAGTGTGAACCAAACACCAAAGTTCCTCTCAAGAACACCGTGTCTGCTGCTGCCTTTTACAGCTGTAGGATAATGGAGCATGATGGTGAAGAATGCTACCTTTTGCTGTTCCAGTTCCGTACCGAACCACAGGTAGCCAACCAACTAGTATGATCATAGAAGCCCAGTCCAACACAATATCACTAAAAAGGGAAAATAAGATATCCAGGAAGAAACCAGCATGGTTGCATAAAGATTTCTCTGATAAACCGAAAGAAAGAAAAAGATCTGAATAAAAAATGGAAAGAGGGACACATAAAAAAGGCAGAATAGCAGCATATAGCCTGAATCTGCAAAGTTGAAGTCAAGCTCATGGTGAGAATGAACTAAAACTTGCAACTAATATCAAAAATCATTTAAAAACATGTATCAAAAAAAGAAAAAAGTCAGGGAAACAGTCAGTCCACTAATGGGAGATAATGGCAAGGAAGTGATGGGCAGTAGAGGCACAGCAGAGTTATTTAATTCATTATTTGCATCTATCTTCAGGCAAAAAGAAAAAATAGCCAAACCTATCAAAACAGAACTGTAAAAGGCAGACCAGGAATACAAATTAAAACAGGCAAGAAAATGATAAGAGAACATGTGTCCATTCTAAACAAATTCTTATCATCAGGACCCGATGGATTGCATCCCAGTGTTCTAAAGGAGCCAGCAGACGTCTTCTAAGAACCGTTCAACTTTATCTTTCCAAGATTTTCATGCACCAAGGAACTACCAGTGGATTTGAAAAGACCTGATGTAGTTCCCATTTTCAAAAGGGGGGAGAAAAATCGATCCATAAAACTACAGGCCAATTAGCCTGACATCACTATTTGGGAAGATCCTGGAAAAGATAATGAAACAAAAGATTTGAAAACACCTAGAAGCAAGCAAATAAATAACCAGAAGTCAACATGGGTTTGTCAAAAACAGATCATTTTAAACAAAAGTTATTCATTCTTACACAAAGTGACTGAATTAGTGGACCAATCAAATACATTATATAATTGAATTTCAGTAAGGCAGTTGACAAAGTAGACCATAAGCTACTTCTTGGTAAATTAGAAAAAAATAGGGTTAGGTGCATCCATCCATCGACACAGATTCATAACTGGCTGACAAACCACACTCAAAGTGTATTCCTTAATGGGATTATACCTATATGGAGGGAAGTAAGTAGTGGGTATCCCAATGTTCTGTTTTAGTATCTTCTTTTACAAAGATATTAAATATCTTCGTAAATGCCTTAGATGACGGAATAGAATGGGAATGGAAAAATAAGGTTTTACACTTAACACAAAAGGTACTGGTACAGAATAGGTAGAACCTGGTTCAAGCAGTAACTATGAGAGGACCCTTGAAGTCCTAGTGGACAGACAATCATTTAGATATGAGCCAGCAGTGTATTGCAGAAGCAAAAAAGCCAATACAATACTAGGCTGCATTAACAGAGAGATAGAATCAAGACGATGTGAAGTACTAGTACCACTTTATAGAGAGTAAGAGCACACTTAGCAAATTGCACACAGTTTGGTCACCATATCATAAAAAATATGTTGAGCTCTACAAATAATGCAGAAGAGCAAAAAAGAGGATTAGGGGCCTGGAGGCTAAATCTAAAGAAGGGTTGCAGGAATTGGGTATGTCTAGTCTAGTGAAGGGAAGGGAAGGACTACGGGTAACATGAAAGCCACTTTCCAATACTGGAGGAGTTCCTACAATAGAGGGGGTTCAACCTATTCTCCGAAGCCCCTGAAGGCAGGACAAGGAACTGGATGGAAACTGAGCAAGGAAAGAAGCAGCCTAGAGCTAAGGAGAGATTTCCTGACACTGAGAACAGTGAACCAGTGGAAAGGTTTCCCTTCAGAGGTTGTGGGAGCTCCATCCCTGGGGGCTTTTAATCAGAGACAGGACAGCCATTTGTCCGAAAAGAGATTGAGTCTCCTGCTTGATCAGGGCGTAGGAATAGGAGACCTGCAAGGTCACTCCCAGCTCTCCCACAAACCCTCCAGTGATGGGAGCAGCCACCTCTGGAGGGAAGCCATTCCCAAAGAATCCACCTTCACTGCAAGGAGACTTTTTCCATCTTCCCACCAGAAGGAAAGTTGCAGCCACCAGTTTCACAGCGTGCAGCACCAGTGGGCTTAAATTCGGGGAGGGAAGGAACCTGAAGCAGCAGCTGAGATGCTTCAGCCCAGTTGCTTCTCTGCTTCCAGGACTCTCCTCCCACCTGCCCTCCACTCACTTTCCAGCTGCTGCTTCGACTATGGGAAGAGCACAAGAGCCGCTCTGCACACCACTCTCCTCCCATGAGCGATCCGAAAGAGAAAGCTCAGCTGTTCCCAAGAGTGTTTTTTTTAAAAACACAACTGGACTTTCTTCTCCTCTTCTCCTCGCTTTTCAACCTTTCTAGCAACACAATACTCGATGGTTTTAACTCCTTTAAGCATAACCACTAGTATTGTCCACTTTCTAAGCAGATATTTTGCCTGTTTGAGCACCATCTGTAGATAGGAGGCGGAAAAACAATCCTCCAGTTTCTCCCTGAGGGGTTTGCAACGTGTTTTGAACTGATTAAATGCTATCAAGTCATTTTTGACGTCTAGCAAATGACTTTGCAGCTGAGCCTAGTGAAATAGTGAAATGTGATCTTCCTTAACCTTGTGAAGATTAGTTATGTGACAAGCCCTAAAAGTTCATGAAGGTTTAACAGAATTACACAGTCAGCTTTCTCAGGGGTGATTCTCAGTGGAGATCAAAACCTCTCTAATACCCCAACACTTTATGACTGACTAGCTGTACCCGGCCACGCGTTGCTTTGGCCCAGTCTGGTTAAATGGCCAACCAATCTGTGTGTAGATCCACACCTGCACACACAAACACATACACACAACCCCCAATCTACTGTATTTCTTCCTCTCTCCCTCTACTTACTTAACTACCTACTGTATTTTTCCTTCTCTCTATCCCCCTACCTACCTACTGTATTTCTTCCTCTCTATCCCTCTATCTACCTACCTACTGTATTTTTCCCTCGCCCTCTCTCTATCCCTCTACCTACCTACATACCTACCATGCAGCCTTCTGGGACCAAAAATAGGCCACATTCGAGTGTGCCACCCCTCATGCCTAGTTTTGGGCCTAGTAGGTGTCCATGCAGCCTCTTGCGACCAAATATTGGCCCCTTGGGAGTGTGCCACCCCCACGCCTTGTTTTGGGCCTAGTAGGCCTGCCTGAAGCCTCCTGGGACCAAAAATGGGCCACATGAGAGTGTGCCATGTGTGACAGAACATTGGAGGCTTATTCGGTTGCTGAGGAAACGACCGTTTGAAATGTGAGGGGCATGTGCGTGATGCATCATAAGAAGCAGCTGAGTGGGAAGAGCTTAAGGGAGGTGAAAACCTCAGAAGTGCGTACCTTTTACATTTGTGCTGTTTGCACATGGCACAGGTGTGCCAGCCACACAACTGAACGTATGATTGCTTCGGAAGTTCTTGGGAACATTGTGTGAAAATTTGGTGCCGATCGTTGAAGTACTTTCTGAGATTAGCGTCTTTGCACAAACTATTTTAAATTTTTATTTATATAGATTTCCTTGGTTTTCAAATGAGATGCAAAATTTGCTCTCATCAGAAAAGAGGACTTTGGACCACTGTGCTTCATTAAGCGCAGATCGCATCGCCCACCCTTCAGCCAAATGCAGGACTTACCTTCCAGAATCCCAAGGACTGGAATTGAAAGGTAAGGCCAACAATTTTGGTCTGCAGAATGCTTCAGGAGGTGGGGCGTGTGTGAAAGAAGGCCAAAAAAAGAAAAAGAGGTGAAAATGGCCAGGTTTTGGCCAAAAAATGAACTGTTTTGGCCTGCAGAATGCTTCTGGAGCTGTGGGAGGTGAAGAACTGGGTGCACAGAGGTCCCAAGAGGCCATAAAAAGGGCAAAACCGGGCCATTTTTCACTCTTTCCACCTCTAGAAGATAGATAAAGAAATAGACAGAGAGAGACACATAGGGAGAGAGAGACAGAAAGAGAGGGAGATAGAGTGATAGAAACAGGAAATGGGGAACATTATTGTAGACCTTTTATATAACAAAATGAAAGTAATAACAAGAGAAAATGTGGGCAAATTGAATAATGAGATTATAAATTAATATGTATGCATTATTATTAGAAATATACAAGCACATTGAACAAAAGGATTATGTTTAACTTGATTAGCTTTATTTGTATTAGAATGTATGACACTCAGGTGCCACACTGTTCATGCATTGATTTGATATTTTGATTTTAAAAAAAACTGGGGGGAAAAGAGAGAGGAAGAAAGAGAGGCATAGACAGAAAGAGAGAAAGCAAGAGAAAGAGAAGTGAGAAATAGAGAGACAAAAGACAAACAGAAGGAAAGAGAGAGAGGGAGAGAGAGAGAGGGAGAGAGAATGAAGAGGGAGGAACGAGAGAGAGATTTGTTGCTTGTAAGTTCCTTGGGGCTGAGAAGAATTGCTGCAAAACTGAGTTTTCTGAAATGGACCACTAGACTCTGAGCAACTAAAAAAATGATCTAGTAAAACGAAAAGGCAACTGAAAGAGCAACATGCAAATAAAAGCAAATCAAACACCCCCAGGAACAAAACAAATTAAAGTTTAATTTGTGTGCATTGTTCAAAGGACTGTTGAATTGGCCATGCGCACCTAGTGACATGACCTAGCCATGCCCAAATTGTCACATGACCACCTAGCCATACCCACCCAGCTGGTCCACCCCATCCCCCCCCCCTCCAACAGTCTGAGGGACCATGAATTGGCCCCATTTAAAAAGTTTCAGGACCCCTGGGTTAAGGTCATATCCTGGAGGTAAAGGTATTTTCTTTGTGAATAGGTTGGCCCAGGATTTCTTAATGGGCATCTGTTGTAGGCTATTAGGAACGACTGGGGGCTGCTTTCTGCCTGTAAGAACGTGTTTCTCCATTTCTTTTTTGGAGAAATAGAATATTCTACCTCTTTTAATATTCCCCAAAATATTTAATTCTCTGGTAGCGGGAAGGGGGGTTTCCCACAATTCCCCCCTTTTGGGCTATATGTATTTACATATATTGCCCAATGTACGCACTATTAGAATGGTCTCTGTACTTTCTATATACCTGGCACATCATGAGGGATATTTGCCTGGAATACTTACTTGGGGTCTATTGGAATGGGAGGTGGTTTTGCAGGCCACTGGGACAAGGGAAAGTACACCAGTGGAGGCAGTAGAGGATTCTCAAGATTATGGCCTTGACCCCAAAAGGAGACTTTTCCAACCAGGAAGGTCTAGCAGCCAAGGCAGAAGTTCTGTTAAGTAGAAATGTATAGTGTGCAATTTTCTGTGCCAATTCTTTTTAGGTATCTGATGTCACTTTCTAGGAGCTTTCAGTCAGGTTTGAAGCAAGCACATAACCCAAAATTGTTTGGAGCCATGATTGTGCCTTAGAAGATAATCAAAGACTGCCCATTTCCAAGGATTGCTTCCTGAACCTGCCTTAGTTTATTGCATCCAGGATTTGTGAGGGCAAACTTAGATTAACCAGTGTAAAAGCCAGGCTATGAATATTTTTGAAGTTGCGTACAAGGAGTCCTGGGACTCCTACTAATGTAATGGACAACCAGTGCAACATATTCTGCTTTACTCGGCAATGGGGCACCATCATTTGTGAATCACAGTCAGGAGTTGGGGTTCAGAAATCTCTTTTCTGCTACCTCTTCAGTGAGGAAATTGAGGCATGCCCCCTACCCATGGAATTGGGAGTGAGGCATGACTATTTGGGCCTTAGTGCCACAGAACAAAAACCAACTAGGGGAAGCTTTATGTCAGTAGTCCTCAAACTACAGCTTGCCGGCTGGATACGGCCCCCCAACACAATGTATCCATTCTGTTCAGTGGTAGGGTTAAGCCCTGCCCATCGACTTACAGCCACTCTTTTCCCGTCAGCCTCATCATCCTTCCTCCAGCCGTTGGCCTTATATATACCATGCAGAATCTAGCAGCTCAGCTGTGTACTTCTGTTCATCGCTGCTCACAAAGGTAAGGATGAAGGGCAAGGGCTGGAAGGTGGGTGGGGGAGGGCAGGGTAGCAGATGGGTGATACTGTCGTTGAGTGTACTGACATGTGCAGGTAGTAGGGGAGCATGCGGGAGACTGTTAGGGGTAAAAAAAACACCGTTGGAAAATAAACAGGTGGAATAGTGCAATACACCAGACAGCAAGAGATACGTTGCTTTAACCACAAACTATCAAGCACTGATAGTAGAAAAAATAAAGTCTTTACTTTTGTAGTAATTAAAATACTTCTTCCAAACAGTGATACTAACTCCTCTAACAATAAACAGTCCTTCACCAAAACCACAGTTTTCTTACAGTAATTCAAACAATGATACTTCTTCTGTCTTCAGGTTCAGCTTCTTCCTCAGTGGCATTCAGGAAGCAAAGGAAAGCAAAAGGGAATGAACTGTGTTTCCAGCTGCCTTTATGATTCAGCTGGGGAGCACAGCCAATCAGATTCCACATAGTCCTTAAAGTTACATATACTCTTTAAAAATTCTGGCTTATATATATTGTCAACCCAACATCAGGATAAATATCCTAACAGAACCCGTGGCATCAGAGCCCTTCTGGGGTGTTTCCCGAATCCGTCCTGTCCTGCGAGGGGAGCCTGTGGGGATGATACGCTGCTTCCAGGCCAGATTGGGCAGGGGCAGGTTTATAAAATGGCTGCACAATGTTAAAAAAATAAAGAAATCCAAAGGCATACATTACAATAAAAGTCAAAGATGCCAAAATGCTAACTTAACCCCTTACATTAATTATTTAAACTTTCAATATATATGTCAAATGCCCATTCAGTTATGAAATTTATTTGCTGACTTGGGTCAATCATGAGTTCATAGAATTGCAAAGAGTTATCAAATACACCTAGAAGATCTGGGGACAGGTTATACATATATACATTCCCACAAATAGGACATTCAAACGGTTTCTCTCCTGTGTGTGTCCTCTGATGTATCACCAGGTTGCAACTCAGACTAACACTTTTCCCACAATCAGGACATTGAAATGGTGTCTTTGTAATGTGTGTTTTCTGGTGTTTTACCAGGCTGGAATTATCACTAAAGCTTTTCCCACAGTCAGGACATTCAATCTCAGCATCAACTGGAGCAACGGGCAGAGACCACCCCACCTTTTGCTAATTGTGCCTCTAAAATTTGCCTCATGGGGGTATACAATGGCCGTGGAGAAGCAGAAGAATTAACCTCTTCATGAGGAGCTAAAGGTCCAATTGAAGGTGATTTTTATTTGATCGTAATCAGGCAGAGGTTTTTGTTGTCAATTTTTGTCCAGCCAAAGCATCAGAGCCATGCTGGCTGGGGAATTCTGGGAGTTGAAGTCCACAAGTCTTAAAGTTCCCAAGTTTGGACACCCCTGCTGTAAACGGAGCGTCCCGCACTCCGGATACCAGGGACAATGCTTCCCTATCTCCCCAATCAGCTTCCATATGTCCACCTCAGGTGCTCACTTGCCTTTTGTAACAGGAATCGAAGTTCTTGTACATGTTGCTGATTTTGTTGAGATAGATTGCGATCCATACTTACCATTGAGGGGTCCCAGATGACATAGGTGCACCTTGGGGTCTATTCTGGATGAAGATAAGTATGTTGGTTGTTGCTTCCCCTGGAGGGTGTCCCTGTTCGGACACCAGATGATTCAGAAACCAGTCATAGGGTATCCAAAAAGTCTCTCCCCCTTCACAGAGTTCATTGCTTTTTATACAGTTTTAACAAGCAGCAAAGAGTATATCACACAACATCGTTATTGGTGTATTCTCCTTGTCAATCTTTAAGAATATCCCAGCCAGGGTAGAAGCTCGCATACCTTGATGGTTCCTGGTGATGTGTGATGGTGCTAATAGGGTGAGCTCACAGACATTTGAGGTAAACATGTACTGAGGCCTCTACGTAACCTTTACATGACCTCTATCTCTACATTGGGGGTGTGTGTGTGTGCAGGACAACTCATGAAAACTTAGTTTTGCAAGAGAGATAAATTTGAAGATGGAAGCTTGACCACACTAGCTTTTCAAAATTAATCAGGTTCTGGGCTTTAAAAGCTCATCAAGCACTTATTTAGGTACAGTCCTTAAATTATGGCCAGATTGCTAGCTTGATTATGTTAATAGAATAATGGAACATGCAACATTAATTCCTTATCTGTATTATTGGGGAGCGAATCTCACTAGAGCAGTCTCCCCAATTTCCAGAGTAAGAATTCAGCCTTGATTACTCCTGAGCAGAATGTTTGGAGGGTGTTGGTTTGCAGATTGAAACCTGATCTAAACATTCCTGCATTTTGTAAGGATATGGGTTCAAAACCTCTCTACATCCTAAACATTTATGACCGATTTCCTGTGACTCCCAAGGATTTGGGGCCTGGGAGCATCAACAGGCCAGAGGGCCTAAGGAAGCGAGCTTCATTCATGCTAGCTAGAACTGTGTCCAAGCACGCCCTGAATTTGTTTTATTTCTGAAGGAAGAAATTTTAAGTTTGCTATATGCCATATGCTTCTGTAAATTGTCTTGCACAGAGGTTTTCACTAGGACAAACCTGGAGAAAACACTCGTGGCAGAGTCTAGAAAAAAAGGGGGGGGTGTTAGAAAGAGGAGGTGACTGCCTATATATGGCAAAAGAAGCATAAACTCCCCAAAGTGACACTTCAAAGGGTTGTAAAAGTACATGCAAAAATATATGAAAGGCTGCCATACTCTTTGTTTGAATTGCATTACCTTTATTAATTTGAAATATTTGAAGTCATATACAACAGTGTTTCTCAACCTTGGCCACTTGAAGATGTCCGGACTTCAACTCCCAGAATTCCCCAGCCAGCGAATGCTGGCTGGGTAATTCTGGGAGTTGAAGTCCGGACATCTTCAAGTGGCCAAGGTTGAGAAACACTGATATACAAAACAAAACAATTTTACAAACAGGTCCAGACAAACACCTCTCTAATTCGCAGGAGCATAAATTGTTGGGGGAGGCACAACACACCCAGACCTGCAAGATTTTCTTATAACCTTCAGTCTCTATTGTAAAAAAAAACCCTGGTGAGGCTTCCTGTGAAGTTGATTTCTTTGTTCTGGTTTATCAAGTAGGGTTGAGCCTGAAGGACCTTTCATGACTGAGGAGGGGCTGGTCCCCACTCCTCGTCCAGCAACAGCACCTTCCCCCCTGCAGCATACCAGCTCTCTAATAGGAAAGCCATCCAGAGAGACCCGCTACTGCCCATTGGTCTCAGCCCCATCAGCTGCAGGAAGGAGAAGCACAGAGTGTAGAGATGAATGGATGTGAGTAGTCCTCGCTTAGTGACCACAACTGTGATTGACAAGTCTTGCAAATCACTTTATTGCAACAGGCTTTTGACCTCCCTTCCCTTCTGGTCATTATGTGAATCAACATGGACGTTAAGGGAGACATCAAGTGACTGCTACCTTTGATTTTATTTCTGCCTTCGACATAAACTTTGTCTTAAGCTTGTTGGGAAGCATGCTAATGGCTATCACAGGGTCAGGGGACAATGTAATGGGGGTAAATGCCAAGATTGTTTTTTATGTACCATCATAATCTTGAATGGTTGCTAAACTAGTCAAATGGTAAGTGAGGACTATCTGTGTTACACCCAGAAAAAAAGCCATTTGCACTGGATGTCATTTGCTGGAAGCATCATGGGGAGGAAATTGTCATTCTCCTATCCAGCTGGTGGGATACCCAGAAGGACGTGAAAAGTGGTGGGGAGATATTTCTGTTCTGGGAGCTCCCCTTCCTCTGGAACTGATGGAGGAATTAGGGATTATGAGCACACACAAATGGATGGCTATCCCCCAAATGGAAGGTTTTGTGAACCTGAGCTCTTCCTAAGAAGATGCCACAGGGAGCACAGCCACTTCTGAAAAGCCCTCTTACCATGCTTCCTCCTAATCCTTCTCTTCAATGGCCTAGTTATCCTAGCTCCCTCAACTGATCATCATACAATTTAGCACCTAGACCCTTTATTATCTTAGCTCCTCTTCTTTGCATCTTTGTCTTCTTTGCACCTTTTCCATAATCTCAATATCTTTTTGTATTGTGATGACCAGAACTGGGTGCAGTATTCTAAGTGTCTAAAGACACATCTTTTTCAGCAAGCCGGCCTAGCCTAACCTCCCGTGGGGACTATTTTTAGATAGTTTTAAATTAGGGTTTTTTTTATTGGATTTTAGCATAGGATTATAATTTAATATGTTTTTAAATTTTGTATTTATTATTTTGTATGTTTTTTATATTGAAAAAGTTTTATTGGTTTTACAGTTTTTCAATAGGGTGGGGTAAGGGATACAAAGAAATTTTGAGAGCATTCACGTCAAAGTCATCGGCCCTTCCGGGACTTCAAAATAGATCATTAACAAAAAACATTTTTCATACACTACAAAGTGAAAGCAAGTACATATTTCTAAGTTCTCAGTTCTATGCTGTCAGTCATTTACAAAAATCCAGATACACATGTTATACAATATTACTGAAAAAATCAAAGCAAAGTTATTTTTTAGATCTAAGTCTCTTGGCAATTGTATCTTCTATCTCTCCTTCCAGGCCCCCAGCGGGCGGGGCCGTGGCCCCCCCTGCCCCCCTGGATCTTCCCCCAGGACAGAGGAATGTTTTTAAGAAAGGCTTCCGCCTCAACAGCTGTTTTGATCCTCACTCTTCCTCCTTCCCAGAACACCAGCATCCCTTCGGGCGTCACCCACCTGAACCAGATCCCTTGATCAAACAATTTTTTGGACAAGAAGGAAAATTTCCTTCTCGCTTCTCTAATCTTTCTTGGGATCTGCTTCAGGATGGCAACCTCCTTTTGTTGGTAAATTAACGGACCTCCTCTTTGCGCTTTCAAGATTTCCTCTCTGGTTGACCTTCTAACAAATTTAACATGTATCTCTCTGGGTACTTCATTTATCCTGGCATATGCAGAGTTTATTCTGTAGGCTAGGTCAATGTTCCCCCTGATCTCATCCTTAGGTTTATGTAAATAGTCTGCTATAATTGTGCTCATGAGTTCAGGGAGACATTCACCAGATTCCTCAGAAACATTCTGAAATCTCAAAAAATATGTCATCCTTTCCATATCAATCCTAGACACATGCCCGTTTATTTCCACAACCTCATTGGTAACATTTTTAATCTCTCCCGTAGCCCCCGCCAGCCCCCCTTCCAACTCTTCATTCTTCTGTGTGTTCTCCAGCACTTGTTTCCGTGTGTCCAATAGCTCCTTTTTAAAGTTGATATTTTCTTCTCTCTGGGCCTTGATTTCTTGTACCAAAGTTTGTATAACAGATTCAAGAGAAGCCATCCTTAATTCTAAGCTTGCCAGTGCTGATTCTTGTGCCATGATTAGCTGTTAAAGTCAATGCCACTAAAATGGCGCTTTTTGGGTGGGGCTGTTGAGGCAAATCAGGAGCCAAAAGTTCAAATCAGGATTGTAAAGTTCAGGAACCAAGAGAGAAACAGTTTTCCAGATCAATAATTATAATAACGAAGGCACTCCAGAAAAGAGATCACAAATCCCAAAAAAAAAAATATTCTTCTTTAGTAACAAGAGGAAGTCCAAATCACAAAGAGACGCTGGGAATTTTCCATAAGTAAAATAGTCATTCAGGGACAAAGGGCAGCCATCTTCCACCGCCCAAGCTCAAAGCCAGAAGGAGAGAGTGGGGAAAAAAATTGTTTCAAGCCAGCCAGACCTAGAAACTTTGTTGCAATAGAAGCCGCAGATCACTTTCCCTTGTTGCAAACAATCCGGATTGAAGATATCTGCTTCCTCGCAGCGAGGAGCCATTTTCAAGTGCCGCTTTAAATCCGAGGGGGGGTTTAACAAGCAAGCACCCCCCTCCAAGTTCTTTCAGCCAGGCTGACAGCAAAGAAAAAAAAGTTTTAAATCACTCACTCTCCCCCTCACAGCCGAAGCCCCGGGAAGCCTTCCGACTCATCCGATCAGCTCTCTCCATGTTAGTGAACGATGCCGTCTTCCTTTGGCGAAGGGAAAACCCCCCGCAGCATGTCCTCCTCCACCTGAGCTGAAGACAAGGGTCGCTTCCCCACTGCCGTGGGGGGGAGCAACCCAGGCAAGCCGGCCCTACGGGAAACCCCCAAAAAACGGGACGTCTCGCCCCCGTGGGGGGGCAGGAAAAGAAACAAAGCGGCGGACGAACCCTAGGCTCGCCCGTCGCCGCTGGAGCCGGAACCGGAAAAACCTGTTTTGTATGTTTTTAAATTCCTGTGCACCGCCCTGGGTCCTTTGTGGAGAAGGGTGGGATATAAATGTGATTAAAATAAATAAATAAGTGTGCTCTCACTAGCATAGTGTGAAGCACTCCTGTTACTTCTTGTTGGCTTTTCGAAACATTTGTGTCTACTATATCATGGAAACTGCAACTTTCACAATGTCTGTTGAATCTGATTCATAATGTGTAGAGTCATCAGGGAAGTCAGATAGATCCTCTGTAATGGTATGATTTTCAAAATCCTACAAATCCTACAAACAACCAAGGGCTGCTTTAGGTGTTGTAAAGTTACAAGGGAAACTGTAGCTTACTTGTCCAATTTCAAATGACTTAGATTCCATCGCTCAGACTGGCAGTGATGGAGACGATCATCCCTGAATCTGAGAGGCATGCCAATCAAAACAGATCCAGTTTAGCCATTCTAATTTAACTGTGCTATGCCGTTCTTTCACAGAATTTAGAACAGGAGCAGATAGCAAAACAACAAATAAATTAAGAGGCAGAACTGCAGCTCACGTCATCAGAGTCACGCAGTACATGGACTAATATATATGACTAAAATTGGAATTCTAAATGCATGTGGAGGGAAGGAAAGCTGAGAAAGACAGATTGGTCATAAGAGATGCAAAATGCAGAAGAGACAGATTACAAGTTAACAATTGTAGTGGGTTAGAAATCCACTGTATGTGTGGAGTCCTCCCCACTGAGCAAGAGTTAGGAAATGAGCTTTACATTACCTTTTTATTATTAAATTCATTTATTATGAAACTTAATCACTGTCTATCTTGCAGTTTGAGGCCACTCTAAGCGTCTTGCCTCACTCTAATGTTCATAGCAACACTGACAATACCTATTTTCCCTTTGTCAAAAGCCATGCTGCGTTTTTAAAAATGAAACATTTTCAACTGTACATTTCCCCCCTCACGTTAAGGTAGCAAAACAGAGGTTTGTCCTTCTTCTGCACAACAATGTGGACAGTGTGGCAAAATGGCTGCCACTTCCAGAACTCCACTGCATGGCCCAGGGATGAATGCAGGACCCACTGAAAATGGTGGCTGCTTCTAGAATAGTCATGAGCTGCACGGATGCATGCCCTTCCAGCAGTAGTGAAATTTAAAAAAAAATTACTACCAATTCTGTGGGTGTGGTAGGGGAAGGATATTGCAAAATCTCCATTTCCTCCCCACTCTGCAGCGAGACAGAGTGGTAGTTCAGTAGTTCTCTGAACTATTCAAAATTTCTGCTACTGGTTCTCCAGAACTTGTGAGAATTTGCTGAATTTCACCCCTGTCTCCTGTCCTTCCCTGACACGAGGATCAGAATTTTTCAAAATGTAAGGAGGAAGAGGGTGTGAGGCATGGTGGGGTAGGAGTCACGGCATTTTCCATTTTCCTTTTCTCTCCACCTACAAATTTAATCCCATGAAATGTTTGAGCAAAATTAAACAGTCCAACATTCAAACAATCAATTTCTCACCTACACTTTCAATGGGAGATTACAAATGAAATTCAAGCATTCTCTGAACTCATCTACTTTTCCTCATATGGATTACCTTGTGTGTAATAAGGAATGATTTCTGTGAAATCAAAGATTTCTCCACTGTGTGAATCCTCTGGGGTATGACTAGGTAGGAATTCCGACTGAAACAATCCTACAGTCAGGACATTAAAAGGATTTCTCTCCTATGTGAATACTCTGGTGTCTCATTAGGTGGGAATTTTGACAGAAACTTTTTCCACAGTCAGGACATTCAAAGGGTTTCTCTCCTGTGTGAGTACTCTGGTGTGTCACCAGGCTGGAATTACCACTAAAACCTTTCCCACAGATAGGGCATTCAAAGGGTTTCTGTCCTGTATGACTCCTATGGTGTCTCACAAGGCTGGAATTATCACTAAAACCTTTCCCACAGATAGGACATTCAAAGGGTTTCACTCCTGTGTGAATCCTCTGGTGTAGCACCAGTGTATAATGGCGACTGAAATTTTTCCCACAGTCAGGACATTCAAAGGGTTTCTCTTGTGTGTGAGTCCTCTGATGTTTCCCCAGGCTGGAATTATCACTAAAACATTTTCCACAAATAAGACATTCAAAGGGTTTCTCTCCTGTGTGAGTCCTCTGGTGTATCACCAGGTGGGAATTCTGACTGTAACGTTTCCCACAATCCAGACATTCAAAGAGTTTCTCTCCTGTATGAGATCTCCGGTGCATCAGCAGGTGGGAATTCTGCCTGTAACGTTTCCCACAATCCAGACATTCAAAGGGTTTTTCTCCTGTGTGAGTCCTCTGGTGCGTCACCAGGCTGGAATTCTGAGTGTAACGTTTCCCACAATCCAGACATTCAAAATGTTTCTCTCCTGTGTGAGTCCTCTGGTGTGTCACCAGATTGGAATTGCAACTAAAACCTTTCCCACAATCAGGACATTCAAAGGGTTTCTCTCCTGTGTGAGTCCTCTGGTGTGTCACCAGATTGGAATGGCGATTAAAACCTTTTCCACAATCAGGACATTCAAAGGGTTTCTCTCCTGTGTGAGTCCTCTGGTGTTTCCCCAGGCTGGAATTATCACTAAAACCTTTCCCACAAATAAGACATTCAAAGGGTTTCTCTCCTGTGTGAGTCCTCTGGTGTATCACCAGGTGGGAATTCTGACTGTAATGTTTCCCACAATCCAGACATTCAAAGGGTTTCTCTCCTGTGTGAGATCTCTGGTGTACCACCAGGTGGGAATTCTGTTTGAATCTTTTCTCACAGTCTGGACATTCAAAGGGTTTCTCTCCTGTGTGAGTCCTCTGGCGTATCATCACGTTTGAATTCTAATTAAAGCTTCCCCCATAGATAGGACATTGAAAGTGTTTCTCTTCTGTGTGTGCGAATCCTCTGGTTTATTACCAGGCAGGAATTATGACTGACACATCTCCCATAGTCAGGACATTGAAAGGGTTGAACATCTAGAAACAAATAAAATGATAACTAATAGCCAGCACAGGTTTGTTAAAAACAGATCATGCCAAACCGATCTTGTTTCATTCTTTGACAAAGTGGGTAAATTAGTAGACCAGCAAAATGCTATGGATTTAGACTTCAGCAAGGCATTTGACAAAGTAGACCTCAATCTACTTCATTTTCAAGTCTGTCAAGATCTTTTTGGATCCTAAGCTTCTCTTCTGGGGTGTTGGCTATTCCTGCCAGCTTTGTGTCATCTGCAAAATTGATGAGTCTCCCTTCTATTCCCTCATCTGTCATGAATGAAGATACTGAAGAGTATCTGAACCCTATGGCATATCACCGCTTACCTCCTTTCATGTAGATGTACTACCATTAAGGACTGCTTCTCCCTTATCAAAAAGTAGGTTGTAGTCTAATTTATCATATGCCTTGCTGAAGTCTAAATATACTATGTCCACAGCATTTCTCTAGTCTAATTTAGTCACCTTGAAAAGAATGAAATAAGAAGTTTGGCATGATCTGTTTTTAATAAATTCATGCTGCCTTTTAATTAAAACTTTTTTTGTTTCTAGTTATTCGTAGATCTGCTTTTTAATTATTTTTTCTGGTATCTTCCCAGGTATCGATGGTAAACTGATTGGTCTATAGTTTGGTAGCTTCCTGCGTCTGGTTTTTCTTTTTCTTTTTTTGAAGCTGGGAACTACGTCAGCTCTTTTCTAATCCTCAAGTAATATCCTGGTGTATCCCAGGATTTTTGAAAGATATGGAACAATGGTTCTGAGATAACATTGTCAGCTCCCTCAGAACCTTGGTATTCTGAGAATCAGGTCCCGGTGATTTGTATTCATCAAATCAAATTTCAGATGACACCAAGCTGGCAGGAATATCCAACGCCCCAGAAGATAAGATCAAGATAAAGAAGAATCTCAACAGACTTCAACACTGAGCCCTATTTATCAAAATGAAACTCAATGGAGAAAAAAACCCCAAAAGGTTTTACACTTAAGCAAGAAAAACTCAATGTACAGGTACAGAGTAGGTGGAACCTGGCAGTATCTATGAGAGGGAACATTGAATGTTAGTGAACAATCATTTAATTATGAGCCAGCAGGGTGTTGCAGTGGCTAAAAAAAGCCAATGCAATCTTAGGCTGTAATAACAGAGGGTATAGTCAAGATCAAGTGAAGCGTTAGTACCAATTTATATTGCTTTGGTAAGATCACACTGCAACCATGTATAAAAGGATGTTGAGACTCTATAAAGAACCCATAGAAGAGTAGCAAAGATGATTAGGGGGTTGGAGGCTGAAACAAAGACTGGTTGCAGGAATTGGGTATGTCTAGTCTAGTGAAAAGAACTGGAGGTGACATGGTAGCATCTTCCAATACTTGAGGGCTTGCCACAAAGAAGGGGGTGGGTCAACCTATTCTCCAAAGCACTTGAAGGTAGGACAAGGAACTGGATGGAGCAAGGAGATAAGCAAGGAGGTCAAGAAATTAAACTATTATTATTATTATTATTATTATTATTATTATTAGATAAGCAGTCTAGAACTAAGGAGAAATTTCCTGACACCCAAAATAATTAACCAACAGAACATCTTGGCCTTCAGAAGTTGTGGGTGATCCATCACTGGAATCTTTTAATCAGAGACTGGATAGCCATTTGTCTGAAATGATGTTGGGTCTCCTGCTTGATCAGGGAGTTGGAATAGAAGACCTGCAAGGATCCTTCAAACTATGTTCCTCTGTTACTTACACTCCTCTAGTGATGGAGCATCCACCACCTCTGGAGAATCAACCTTAGCTTAAAAGAGGCATTTAAAATCTTCCCACCAGAAGGAAAATTGCAGCCACCAGTCTCACAGCGTGCAGCACCTTTGGGCTTAAATTGGGGGAGGGAAGGAACCTGCAGCAGCAGCAATAGTAGCTGAGATGCTTCAGACCAGTTGCTTCGCTGCTTCCAGAACTCTCCTCCCACATGCACTCAACTCACCTTCCAGCTGCTTCTTCGACCGTGGGAAGAGCAAAAAAGCCGCTCCGCACACCCCATTCCTCCGATGAGCGATCCAGAAGAGGACGTTCCTCTGTGCTCTTTCTCTTCTCCCATCCTTTCTAGCAATACAGTACTCGATGGTTTTAACTCTTTAAAATCAACCACTGTGGTTGTCCAAGTTAACTTTTCCTTCCCACTGACTTTTCCTTCCTCTTCCCGCTACTTCTCTCTTTTGCTGAACTAGGAAATGACCCCCTTGATATTTTGATATGTTTCTTCCAAATGCTCTCTTTTGTCCAGCACAGAACACTTTTCTTCGTTTTTTCTCCTTGTCTGTGACCTGCTGGAAAAGAAGTATTTTGGGGTTTTCCATAAGAACTAATAAGATTTTGGTTGCTGCCTTGGTTTCCTTTGCATTTTAATGCTGCTTGTAATCCTCAGTTCTCCACAGTGCTCTCTCTGGCATTCTTTTGTTTGTAAGATTCACATAAAAGGGTTACTTTAATTACGGTTTATAAACTGGCTACGCAACATTTGAAAAAAAACAGAGCAAAAAGCATGTATACTACAATAAAACGTGTCAAAGATGCCAATGTAACATGACTGTGACTTGCAGCTTCCTATCATTTTCATTTTGTTTGTTAGAAGTCAGTTGTGAAGGTTCCAAATGCTGTGTCCGTGACTGTGGGACACCACAACCGTAAGTGCAAGCTAGTGTCACCCCCACTTAACTGTGATAGCCACAACTTTGAGGAAAACTTTATAGTCTTTTTTTAAGCACCACTGTAGCTTTGAGTCGTAAGTAATAAGGTAGGCCTACCAATAAAACAGAACATCACAAATGGGCTCAATAAGGACTTTTTTTTAAAGTTGAGAGTTAATCAATTGTGCCACGTTAATCCATGGACGGCACACCACCAGGAAACCCTGTGTTTGATTGCTAGATATGGAAGTAAAAACAAAATTCCTGAAGACAGCACTAGCAGATCAGTTCAAAATTGTTACCAAGAAAAGAACGTGCCTTTAAAATTACAAGGACTCAATCTTAGCACAGAGAAGACTAAAAAAAAATCTCCCAACACATAGAAAAATGCAGCCACCAGTTTTAAGGCATGTGTCCCCACTGGAATACAATCTGGGGAGGGAAGGAATATGTAGCAGCTGACATGTTTCAGCCTCATTGTTTCTCTGCTTTACACCTGGGGAAACCCTAACATCCAGTGGTGAAATTCAATTTTCTCCCTACTGGTTCTGTGGGTGGGGCTTGGTGGGTATGGCTTGGGGGGGGGGGGTGACATGTGACTGAGTCGGCATGGCCAATTTTACATCACTCACAGCGACCCACCAAGCCACACCCACACAACCAACAGAAAAGTTCAACGGACCAAGTCTTCTAACGTTCAACCTAGGTGCTTCTCAGCTCCTTCTCATGTTTGCTGTGTGTATAAGCTCAAGGAGGAGGAGAGAAGCAGCCATGTTAGATACTGCAGCAGAAAGAAGCCAAACCTTTCTCCCTCCCTTCACAATGGAGCTGCTCAGAAGGCAGCTGCTGGCCGCTATCTGCCACACATCACTTCCACTGACTTTGAAGTCTTTCTTTTGCGCCGGTGGTCGCCCCTTCAATCTCCCACCCATTGGGAAAGCTGGTGGTCCTCCTGCCTGGCAACTGCTTGCTCTCCCCCCCCCCCCCCCCCATAAATAGCGTGGAGGCTGAGGAAAGGGAGAGAGAGGGGAGCTGCAGCAGGAAGGAGTCTCTGGTGGCCACAGCAGCAGAAGCGGTGGTGGCTGAAGCACAACCCTGAGCTGCCAGCTCCGGCTCTCCCTTTCCTGAGCATGTCCTGTTACTGCTGGCACTGGCGGGGCTTTTGCCATCGCTGCTACTGTCCGTTCACGGCGGCAGCAGGAACAGCAGTGATGGCAAGAGCCCCGCCGCCCAGCTTGCAACCACCACGGGACATGCTCGGAGAAGGGAGAAACAGAGCTGGCTGCCCAGGGTTGCGCTCCAGCCACTGGCAGTAGCGGATCTGCTGCTGCTGCTGCTGCAGCCACCAGAGACTCCTTCCCCGCCACCGCACTCATGGGAAAGGAGGAAAGGGCGCCCGACTCCACAAAATGGGCAGGAGAGACGAGGAGCATCAGCTGCTGCAAATTTGGAGGCAGAGTGTGGGGGGGAGGGGGAGGGACTGGTTGATGCTGGCGATCATCCTGGCCATCACCGTCGCCAAGCTGGAGGTGATCTTTAGGGTGAAGGGGGATAAGTCTCCCAGAGACTCTCCAGCCTTCCCTGTCCCCTCCTTTCACACCCAGGCTCTCTGGTTTTCAAGTAAAGAAAGAAAGACGGAGGAACTGGATCCCCTTTCCACCGCTGTCCTCCAAATTCACGACTGGTTCGGATTGGTGTCTGTGTGTGTGTGTTTTGTCTCTGCCTATGGGCGAGCGGGTGGAAAGGGGATTCTCCTGCAGCCCCCTCCTCCTCCTTTGCAGACTCGCCTTCTCTCCTAGCCCAGGGGTCTGCAAAGTCGGCTCTTTTAAGACTGGTGGACTTCAACTCCCAGAATTCCCCAGCCAGCTGGCTGGGGAACTCTGGGAGTTGAAGTCCACCAGTCTTAAAAGAGCCGACTTTGCAGACCACTGTCCTAGCCAGATCCGTTTCAGGCGGCAAATCTGGCCAGAAAAAAAGAGAAGGCGAATCTGCGGGGGAGGGGGAGGGTGCACGGCTCTTTCCACGATCACTTTTCAGGCAGCAGCGCCTTTCCTGCTCGAAATGTCTTTACCCCGAGGGCATCGCTGACAGCTGCTTCTTATGGCTCGGGAGGTCCACCTTCTCCTTGCTGTTGCTGCTTCTCAGCCTGTGCAGAGGCAGGAGACCAAGCTGGCAATCAGTCGGCTGCCTCTGATCTGCCTGCCTTGCTCCAATGCCCAGCTCCTGCGCCCTTGCCCGACCGATGCGCGGACCAGGTGGGTGAAGCTACATTCGGAATATAAGACACACCCAGATTTTTGCCCTCTTTTTTGGGCGGAAAAGGTGCGTCTTATACTCCGGAAAATACAGTATATGTAACTTTAAGAACTATGTGGAATCTGATTGGCTGTGCTTCTCAGCTCAATCATAAAAGGGCAGCTGGAAACACAGTTCATTCCCTTTTGCTTTCCTTTGCTTCCTGATTGCCACTGAGGAAGAAGCTGAACCTGAAGACAGAAGAAGTATCATTGTTTTGAATCACTGTAAGATAACTGATTTTGGTGAAGGACTGTTTATTGTTAGAGGAGTTAGTATCACTGTTTGGAAGAAGTATTTTAGTTACTACAAAAGTAAAGACTATTTATTTTTTCTACTATCAAGTGTTTGATAGTTATTGTGTGTATTAAGCAACATCTCTTGCTGTCCGGTGTATTGCACTATTCCGCCTGTTTATTTTCCAACTGGGGTGTTTTTTTACCCCTAACACTTTTAAAAACATTTGGGTCAAAATGGGCCTATTTCCAGCCTCCATTTCCCAGCTGGAATGGTCTTTGTTTTAACTGAAGTGCAAGTTCCCCAATGAAGCTGGGAGGCTTGATTCCTCTGCCTATGACAACTCAAGAGCAGGTCAGGAATGCTTTGCTAGTTAACATTCGGCTTCACTTACTTCCCAAAGGCAAATTCATCTCCAGGCTTTTCAAAGCATCAGGGGATCTCAACTTTCACAATGTCTGTTGACTCTGATTCATAATGTGTAGAGTCATCCAGGAAGTCAGATAGATCCTCTGTAATGGTATGTTTTTCAAAATTCTACAAACCCACTGGCACAACCAATGGCTGCTTTAGGTGTTGTAAAGTTACAAGGGAAACCGTAACTTACTTGTCCAATTTCAAATGACTTAGATTCCATCGCTCAGACTGCCAGTGATGGAGACGATCATCCTTGAATCTGAGAGGCATGCCAATCAAAACAGATCCAGTTTAGCCATTCTAATTTATTTTTATTTATTTATTTATTTTATTCAAATTTATATCCCGCCCTTCTCCAGAAGGACCCAGGGCGGCGCACAGGAATTAAAAACATACAAATATAACAATATAAAATTTAAAAAGATATTAAAACTCCCACCCTGTGCTAAAATCAATTAAGATCCCCAATTTAAAACTTCTATGCCGTTCTTTCATAGAATTTAGAACAGGAGCAGATAGCAAAACAACAAATAAATTAAGAGGCAGAACTGCAGCTCACGTCATCAGAGTCACGCAGTACATGGACTAATATATATGATTAAACTTGGAATTCTAAATGCATGTGGAGGGAAGGAAAGCTGAGAAAGACAGATTGGTCATAAGAGATGCAAAATGCAGAAGAGACAGATTACAAGTTAACAATTGTAGTGGGTTAGAAATCCACTGTATGTGTGGAGTCCTCCCCACTGAGCAAGGGTTAGGAAATGAGCTTTACATTACCTTTTTATTATTAAATTCATTTATTATGAAACTTAATCACTGTCTATCTTGCAGTTTGAGGCCACTCTAAGCGTCTTGCCTCGCTCTAATGTTCATAGCAACACTGACAATACCCATTTTCCCCTTGTCAAAAGCCATGCTGCATTTTTAAAAATGAAACATTTTCAACTGTACATTTCCCCCCTCATGTTAAGGTAGCAAAACAGAGGTTTGTCCTTCTTCTGCACAACAGTGTGGACAGTGTGGCAAAATGGCTGCCACTTCCAGAACTCCACTGCATGGCCCAGGGATGAATGCAGGACCCACTGAAAATGGTGGCTGTTTCCAGGACACAGTCATGAGCTCCACGGATGCATGCCCTCCCATCAGTAGTGAAATGCAAAAAAATTTATTACAAATTTTGTGGGTGTGGTAGGGGAAGGATACTGCAAAATCTCCATTTCCTCCCCACTCTGCAGCGAGACAGAGTGGTAGTTCAGTAGTTCTCTGAACTACTCAAAATTTCTGCTATTGGTTCTCCAGAACTTGTCAGAATTTGCTGAATTTCACCCGTCTTCTGTCCTTCCCTGACACGAGGATCAGACTGGTTCGAATAGAGGAACGAGAGACCACAAAGGTAATAGAGAAACAGGATTTATTGACGCGTCATGAGTTCAGAGTGCTCTCACACTAAAGACTGAACTGCCTGGGCAACGCCCAGGGAGTTAGTTTTATACCTTCGTCCTTAATACAGAAACACATATGGATAAAAGCAGAAGTTAACTTTGGAATAGTACAGAAACAGAAGTTAATAGCAAAAATTAATACGTGTCCTATAAATGCATAGTCATTTGTTTAATGCCAACTATAGTTCCAATATAGGGTATACATCTCCCCTTCTCCCCCCAGTTACTTCCTCTTTCCATCTCTTGAAGCAAGGTTTCAGCAATATTTGTAATACTTTGAGAACTTTTAAGAACAGAGAAGTACACCTACACATCTTTCCCAAGCTGTCCAAAGGGCAAGCGGGCAAATCTCCCAAGGGGTCAGGGTTGACCCAGGGTCCAGGAATTGGGGTCCCTGGCCACTCTGCCACAGTGTGAGGCATGGTGGGGTAGAAGTCATGGCATTTTCCATTTTCCTTTTCTCTCCACCTACAAATTTAATCCCATGAAATGTTTGAGCAAAATTAAACAGCCCAACATTCAAACAATCAATTTCTCACCTACACTTTCAATGGGAGATTACAAATGAAATTCAAGCATTCTCTGAACTCATTTACTTTTCCTCATATGGATTACCTTGTGTGTAATAAGGAATGATTTCTGTGAAATCAAAGATTTCTCCACTGTGTGAATCCTCTGGGATATGACTAGGTAGGAATTCTGACTGAAACATATCCTACAGTCAGGACATTAAAAGGATTTCTCTCCTATGTGAATACGTTGGTGTCTCATAAGGTGGGCATTTTGACAGAAACTTTTTCCACAGTCAGGACATTCAAAGGGTTTCTCTCCTGTGTGAATACGCTGGTGTGTCACCAGGCTGGAATTATCACTAAAACCTTTCCCACAGATAGGACATTCAAAGGGTTTCTCTCCTGTGTGAGTACTCTGGTGTCTCACAAGGCTGGAATTATCACTAAAACCTTTCCCACAAATCGGACATTCAAAGGGTTTCTCTCCTGTGTGAATCCTCTTGTGTCTCAACAGATTGGAATTATCATGAAAATGTTTTCTACAGATAGGACATTGAAAAGGTTTCTCTCCTGTATGAGTCCTATGGTGTATCACCATATTGGATTTCATCTTGAAACTTTTCCCACAGTCAAGACATTCAAAGGGTTTCTCCCCCGTGTGAGTCCTCTGATGTAGCACCAGTGTAGAATTGCGATTAAAACGTTTCCCACAAATAGTACATTCAAAGGGTTTCTCTCCTGTGTGAGCCCTCTGGTGCATTACCAGGTAGGAATTCCGACTGAAACTTTTCCCACAGGCGGGACATTCAAAAGGTTTCTCTCCTGTGTGAGATCTCTGGTGTTTCCCCAGGTTGGAATTATCTCTAAAACATTTTCCACAGAGAGCACATTCAAAGGGTTTTTCTCCTGTGTGAATCCTCTGGTGTGTCACCAGGCTCGCATTCTGAGTGTAACGTTTCCCACAATCCAGACATTCAAAGTGTTTCTCTCCTGTGTGAGTCCTCTGGTGTTTCCCCAGGTTGGAATTATCTCTAAAACGTTTCCCACAATCAGGACATTCAAAGGGTTTTTCTCCTGTGTGAGTTCTCTGGTGTGTCACCAGACTGGACTTTCGACTAAACCTTTTCCCACAGTCAGGACATTGAAAGGGTTTCTCTCCTGTGTGAGTCCTCTGGTGTCTCACAAGGCTGGAATTATCACTAAAATCTTTTCCACAGATACAACATTCAAAGAGTTTCTCTCTTGTGTGAGATTTCTGGTGTATCATCAGGTGGAAATTCCGTCTGAATCTTTTCTCACACTCAGAACATTTAAAGGGTTTCTCTTCTGTGTGTGTCCTCTGGCGTGTCATCATGTTTGAGTTCTAATTAAAGTTTCCCCTATAGATTGGAGATTCAAAGGGTTTCTCTCCTGTGTGTGTGAATCCTCTGGTTTATTACCAAGCAGGAATTATGACTGACACATCTGCCTTAGTCAGGACGTTGAAAGGGTTTTTCTCCATTATGATTCCTCTGGTATATCACCAAGTTGGAATTATAACTAAAAGTTTTCCAACAATGAGGACATTCAAAGTATTTATCTCCTATGTGAGTCTTCTGGTGTATCACCAGGCTGGAATTGTGACTTTCCCATAATCAGGACGTTCAAAGAGTTTCTATTCTGATTGAGTTCTCTGGTGTCCCTTGAGATGAAAATTTCTAATGAAGCTTTTCTCAGAATCTAGACACACATACAGTTTCTCCTTGGAATTCTTACAATGCCTTGTTTAGTGTTGTTTTCATTCAAGCCATTTCTTCCTCACAACGAGAGGCCTCCATTACTGTCTGCTCTACATGGCTTTACTATTGACCTTTTCCTCCCCACAGACTTCCAGATATTTCCCTGTTTTGCTGAATGAAAAAATGATTATTTAATGTAATGTATCCTTGAGTTCTGTATAATCTGCTTATTCCGGCTTGAAATTGGTTTTCTCTCATTTGTCTAATGCTGGAGAAGGAGGTGAATTGTGTGGTTTACTGAAGGAAATAAAAAATATTTTGATTTCTGGCTTGATTTTCTTCCCTTTTCAACATTGTTGTCCCAAGTGCTCTGTTTGTCTGTAGGATTTAAAGAAACTTTGTTTATAAAATGCTTACAGATGATGGGAATATATGTGTGTATATATATATATATGTGTGTGTGTTAAATTTCTTTAAGGGATGATTAATAATAATTAATTAAGAGACCAGGATGGATCCATTTCGGGCTCCTTAGCCCTCGTCAGCTGGCCATACTTCCCTACAGGGATTTGAACTGGTGCTCTCCAGCATTCGAAGCAGGCTTCTCTATGCCTTGAGCTAACCAGTTTCCCTGATTACATCATCCTTTCTACAGGACTTTATTGATGAAGTGGATATATTGTTATAGCTTCCTGTTAGGCCTATTTAAGGGAGGAGACAAACTTGTCATCCTTCTCTGTCCTTCGACTCAACCTAGAGACCATCCAGAGACCTATTAAATTGCTGCTGTCTTTTTAGATATGTGTTAAATTTCTTTAAGGGATGATTAATAATAATTAATTAAGAGACCAGGATGGATCCATTTCGGGCTCCTTAGCCCTCGTCAGCTGGCCATACTTCCCTACAGGGATTTGAACTGGTGCTCTCCAGCATTCGAAGCAGGCTTCTCTATGCCTTGAGCTAACCAGTTTCCCTGATTACATCATCCTTTCTACAGGACTTTATTGATGAAGTGGATATATTGTTACAGCTTCCTGTTAGGCCTATTTAAGGGAGGAGACAAACTTGTCATCCTTCTCTGTCCTTCGACTCAACCTAGAGACCATCCAGACAGAGACCTATTAAATTGCTGCTGTCTTTTTAGATATGTGTTAAATTTCTTTAAGGGATGATTAATAATAATAATTATTATTATTATTAATAATTATTATTATTATATATATATAATGTTAAATTTCTTTAAGGGATGATTAATAATAATTAGTTAAGAGACCAGGATGGATCCATTTCGGGCTCCTTAGCCCTCGTCAGCTGGCCATACTTTCCCTGTTAGGCCTATTTAAGGGAGGAGACAAACTTGTCATCCTTCTCTGTCCTTCGACTCAACCTAGAGACCATCCAGACAGAGACCTATTAAATTGCTGCTGTCTTTTTAGATATGTGTTAAATTTCTTTAAGGGATGATTAATAATAATAATTATTATTATTATTAATAATAATTATTATTATATATATATAATGTTAAATTTCTTTAAGGGATGATTAATAATAATTAGTTAAGAGACCAGGATGGATCCATTTCGGGCTCCTTAGCCCTCGTCAGCTGGCCATACTTTCCCTACAGGGATTTGAACTGGTGCTCTCCAGCATTCGAAGCTGGCTTCTCTATGCCTTGAGCTAACCAGTTTCCCTGATTACATCATCCTTTCTACAGGACTTTATTGATGAAGTGGATATATTGTTACAGCTTCCTGTTAGGCCTATTCAAGGGAGGAGACAAACTTGTCATCCTTCTCTGTCCTTCGACTCAACCTAGAGACCATCCAGACAGAGACCTATTAAATTGCTGCTGTCTTTTTTAGATATGTGTTAAATTTCTTTAAGGGATGATTAATAATAATTAGTTAAGAGACCAGGATGGATCCATTTCGGGCTCCTTAGCCCTCGTCAGCTGGCCATACTTTCCCTACAGGGATTTGAACTGGTGCTCCAGTTCAAATCCCTGTAGGGAAAGTATGGCCAGCTGACGAGGGCTAAGGAGCCCGAAATGGATCCATCCTGGTCTCTTAACTAATTATTATTAATCATCCCTTAAAGAAATTTAACACATATCTAAAAAAGACAGCAGCAATTTAATAGGTCTCTGTCTGGATGGTCTCTAGGTTGAGTCGAAGGACAGAGAAGGATGACAAGTTTGTCTCCTCCCTTGAATAGGCCTAACAGGAAGCTGTAACAATATATCCACTTCATATATATATATATATATATATATATATATATATATATATATATATATATATATATATATATATATATATATATATATATATATATATATATATATATATATATATATATATATGAGAGAATATTATCACAGCTCCTGTTCAGAGGTCCCTTTAAGGGGAGGAGACTTAACGTCATCCCTCTCTGCCCTTCGACTCAACCTAGAGATCATCCAGACAGAGAACCAAATAGATTCCTGCTGTGTGACGTTAAGTCTCCTCCCTTTAAAGGGACCTCTGAACAGGAGCTGTGATAATATTCTCTCATTTAAGAGTCCTGTAAATTGGCTGATGTATCAGGGATACCGGATAGCTCAAGGCATAGAGAGGCTTGCCTCAAATGCTGGAAAGCACCGGTTTAAATCCCAGTAGAAGGAGTATGGCCAGCTGAAGAAGGCTAATAAGCCTTCTGCATCACATACACGTGCAGCACTGTGCGCTGATGCCCTTCCCCCATGCTTCTACATCATCATCATAACGGTCACCTCCTCAACAACCACAGACGCCACCAGAGATAACGCCGCCCATGCGCACACATCCTCAACAACCTCCGCTGCTGCCCTCCTCTTCCTTCAGGCCTCCGCCCTCCTCGCCGCTGCCGTCACTGCCACCCTCCTCCAGGCCTCCACCCTCCTCACCACTGCCATCGCTGCCACCCTCCTCCTCCTCCTCCAGGCCTCCTCCCTCCTCCTCCCCCACAGGGCTCTCACAAGGAAGGGCTGAGCAACATTTCTCGCTGCTGCAGCCACAGTCACTCTCCTCCCCCCCAGGATCTACTGGTAAAGTAGAGGATAGAGATAGAGAGGGAGGTATCCAGTAGTTGGGTAGGTAGGTAGCTATAGGGATAGAGAGATACACATATAAATACATTAGTTAGTTAGGTAGTTAGGTACAGGGATACAGAGAGAGGGAGGAATACAATACACATATAGGTAGGTAGGTAGATAGATAGATAGATAGATAGAAGGATATAGACAGAGAGAAATATAGTAGGTAGGTAGGTAGGTAGGTAGAGGGATAGAGGGAGAAATACAGTAGGTAGGTAGGTAGGTAGGTAGAGGGATAGAAAGAGATAGGGAGAAATATAGTAGTTAGTGAGGGAGGGAGAGAGAGAGGGAGAAATATAGTAGGTAGGTAGAGGGATAGAGAGAAAGGAGGAGAAATACAGGAGGTAGGGAGGGAGGGAGAGAGAGAGCGGGAGAGAGGGAGAAATACAGGAGGTAGGTAGAGGGAGGGGGGATAAATACAGTAAGTAGGTAGGTAGGTAGGTAGAGAAATACAGTAGGCAAGTAGGTTGGGGGTTATACAGTGATTGTGTGTACATGTTTGTGTGTGCAGGTGTAGATCTACACAGATTGGTTGGCCATTTAACCAGACTGGGCCACAGCAATCCGTGGCAGGGTACGGCTAGTAGTATATATTACTATATAATATATGATTATATATTATATATTATGATTCATTTGACACACGGAAGACTACTGAGATCCATGTTCAAATATCCATTCAATCAAATTCAGTTGTTTCGTTGAGTCAATCACAAATTCTTAGCAATGCAAAGGACTATCATATTACCTCTTGAAGTGCTGGGGATAGATTATATAATTACAGACATATCCCTACAGCAGTGGTTCTCAATCTTTCCAATGCCACAACCCTTTAATACAGTTCCTCATGTTGTGGTGACACCCAACCATAAAAATTATTTTTGTTGCTACTTCATAAATGTAATTTTGCTACTGTTATGAATTGTAATGTAAATATCTGATCTGCAGGATGCATTTTCATTATTACAAATTGAACATAATTAAAGCATAGTGATTAATCTGCCAATCTTGGTTTGGGAGATTAGCCAGGCTGGGATATTCCTCCAGCAGCAGTTCATGGTTTACATGAGTTTCACTTTATTAAGTTTACTATTTTTACATTCCATTCTCCCCACCCACCCACCCAGTTTTTCTTTCATTCTACCTTCCCTCCTTCCTTCTATTTTTTCCATTCCTCCCTCCCTCCCTTTTCTTTCTTTCTTTCCATTCCTCCCTCCTTCCCTTTTCTTTCTTTCTTTCTTTCCATTCCTCCCTCCCTTTTCTTCTTTCTTTCTTTCTTTCTTTCTTTCTTTCTTTCTTTCTTTCTTTCTTTCCATTGCTCCCTCCCTTTACTTTCTTTTTTTCCTTCCTTCCTTCCTTCCTTCCTTCCTTCCTTCCTTTCGCATCATTGCAACCAGGTGTGGGAGCACGTAGTAGTTAATTTATGCGAGCAATCAATTTAACACAGATTTATTTATTATTATTATTATGCCAGCCGGTCCGCAGAATTTTCTTTAAAATGAAACCGGCCCCTGGTGCAAAAAAGGTTGGGGCCCCTGTCTTAGGCGATCCCTGGGAAAGGGTCGTTCAACCCCAAAGGCGTCACGACCCACAGGTTGAGAACCGCTGCCTACAGAAGGAAATACAGATACATCCGCCAACTCATGTATACATGGAGAAAATCTATGTCTTTCAAGCCTGACAAAATGCCCCAAAATGGTTACAGTCAAACCTTCTGAACTAAATTTAGAGATGTGGGGCTTTAACTGATGAAATGATGCCAAAAGCCTCTGCAAACTTTGAAGCACCAGTTTTGCTAATGGAAGTCCTCCGCTGCAAATAACTGCAGAAAATACTGTCTACATCCCCTCTGGTGACATCCTTGTTCAAGTAGTCCTCACTTAACCTACCACAATTGGAAATGATATCTGCGTCACTAAGCAGCTCAATCATTTAAGCATTGTGTCACACGACAGTGCCAACTTACACCTGTTCCTCTGTAGTTGTTAAGCAAATTACGGTGGGTTGTTAAAGGCATTTCATTTTTTCATTTTATTAAATTTATACCACGCCCTTCTCCAAACAGACCCAGGGCGGCGCACAGGAATATTAAAATATATACAAAATCACGTAAAAAATTTAAAAAACTTATTTGATAAAGATCCTGCGCTAAAACCAAATTAAAATCCCCAAAATTTAAAACTGTCTAAAAGTCATTATGGAGGTTACACTAGGCCGGCTAGATGGAACAAATGTGTCTTTAGGCACTTGCGGAAGAGGCGGAGGTCAGAGATGGTGCGAAGTTCAGGGGGTAAGTCGTTCCAAAGGGCTGGGCCCGCCACAGAGAAGACCCTTCCCCTGGGTGTCGCCAGTCGGCATTGTCTGGCCGACGGCACCCTGAGAAGGCCCTCTCTGTGGGAGCGTATCGGTCTTAGGGATGTATGGGGCAGGAGACGGTCTCGCATATAACTAGGTCCCGAGCCATGGAGCGCTTTGAAGATGGTCATCAGAACCTTGAAGCGCACCCGAAAGACCACAGGAAGCCAGTGCAGCTCGCACAGGATTGGTGTTATGTGGGAGTGTCTGGGCGCTCCCGTAATCACCCACGTGGCTGCATTCTGGACAAACTGCAGCTTTCGAGTGCACCTCAAGGGAAGCCCCATGTAGAGAGCATTACAGTAGTCGAGTCGAGACGTCACGAGTGCTTGAGTGACTGTGCGTAGGGCAGCCCTGTCCAGTAAGGGGCGCAATTGGCGCATCAAGTGTACCTAATGGAACGCCCCCCCTGGTCCTCCATGGACAGCCGGGAACCCAGGAGGACACCCAAATTGCGCGCCCTCTCCACGGGGCTGGTGTTTCGCCCACAATGGCCAGAGTTGGAGTAATCTGGCTGAACCGGGGTGCTGGAAGCCACAGCCACTCAGTCTTGGACGGGTTGAGCCTGAGTTTGTTACTACCCATCCAAATCCGTACAGCCTCCAAACACCGGGACATCACCTCGGCGGCATCGTTGGGGTGGTCTGGGGTGGATATGTACAGCTGAGTATCATCAGCGTACAGATGATATCCCACCCCAAAACCATGGATGATCTCGCCCAGCGACTTCATATAGGTGTTGAACAGTAGGGGCGAGAGGACCGACCCCTGAGGAACCCCACATACGAGGTGTCTCGAGGCTGATCTCTGCCCCCCTACCAACACATATTGCGACCGACCAGAGGTAGGACGAGAACCACCACAGAACGGTGCCTCCCAGCCGCAACCCCCCCAGTCGGCGCAATAGGATACCATGGTCGATGGTATCAAAAGCCGCTGAGAGGTCTAATATGACTAGGATAGAGGAATATCCTCTATCCCGCGCCCTCCAGAGATCATCAACCAATGCGACCAATGCCGTCTCGGTGCTGTGACCAGGTCGGAAGCCGGACTGGCGTGGGTCTAGATAATCAACTTCCTCCAAATGTCGCGGAGACTGTTGAGCCACCACACTCTCTACAACCTTCACTAAAAAGTGAAGGTTGGAGACGGGACGATAGTTCTCTAATAATGCTGGATCCAGGGACGGCTTTTTGAGGAGGGGCCTTACTACCGCCTCTTTCAAGACGGCAGGCAAGGACCCCTCACTCAAAGATGCGTTGACAATGCCCTGGAGCCAGCCTTGTGTCGTCTCCCAGGATGCCAGTACAAGCCAGGAGGGATACGGGTCCAATAAACATGTGGTGGCCCTAAGTCTCTTTGACAACTTGTCCATATCCTCGGTAGTAACAAAGTCAAACTCCTCCCAAGATGGTGTCTCAAGACTAGCCTCAGACCGTCCGACTGGACCACTGTCGATGGAGGGTAGCTCATTCTGAATCCGAGTGATTTTCTCCTGCAGATAAATCCCAAATTCCTCTGCTCGCCCCTATAGAGGGGCTTCCCGCGGCCTCTGTTGAAGGAGGGAGCGGGTCACCCCAAACAGGGCGGCAGGGCGGTTATCTGCGGATCCAATAAGTGTGGCACAATACTCGCGTTTGACCACCCTTATCACCACTAAGTAAGTCCTAATATAGGTTCTAACTAGTGTTCGGTCGGCTTCGGAGCGAGAAGATCTCCATCTGCTCTCTAGGCGTCTCTTGTGGTGTTTCATCTCCCTAAGCTCCTCGGTGAACCAAGGAGCCTGGGTGGTTCGTCGCCGCAAGAGAGGCCGCAAGGGCGCGACTCGGTCGAGGGCCCCCGTGGCCGCACTTAACCATGCGGCCACTAGGTCCTCAGTCGAGTCGCGGGGCAAGTCCACAGGAATTGGCCCAAGCTCCCTCTGGAACTTTACCGGGCCCATCAGGAGCCTGGGGCGGAACCATATAGGAATATCAGGCTCCGCCTCCCTGCAGTGAGGTGCGGCGATCGGAAAATCCAGCCGAAGGAGTGCGTGATCTGTCCATGACAGGGGTGTGATGGCTAAATCCCTTATTCCCAGATCACGACTCCAGTGTCCCGAGACGAAGATTAAGTCCAGGGTGTGTCCGCCCTCATGGGTAGGGCCTACAGCTACCTGGGTCAGGTCCATGGCTGTCATGGAAGCCATGAACTCCCAAGCTGCACCAGAGGTTTCGCCTACTGACGGCAGGTTGAAGTCCCCCATGACCAGTAATCTGGGGGTCTCAACCGCCACCTCGGCTATCACCTCTAGGAGCTCGGGCAGGGCTGTTGTTGCATAGCGAGGAGCCAGGTATACAACTAACACGCCCATCTGCCTCCCTAGGCCCCACTTCACGAGGAGGGACTCACACCCAGTCATCTGAGGGATCGTGGTCTCCTTTGGCTCAAGACCTTCCCTAACCATAATCGCCACCCACCACCCCTCCCTAGGGCCCTAGGCTGATGAAAGGCTCCGTAGCCTGGTGGGCACATTTCTACGAGGGAAAGTCCTCCCTCGTGGCCCAACCAGGTTTCCGTGATACCCACCAGGTCCGGGTCCCCCTCTGACTCAAGGTCATGGATGAGGGGGGCTTTTTGTACCACGGACCTGGCGTTGCATAGCATCAGCCTAGGGCCCCGGGTCTGTGGTTCTTGCCCACCTAGTCTGCGATGGGAGCATTGGGGGTTGGAGCGCGTGACCGCCCGTAACCAGCGGCCACGGTCCTCCAACCGGTAATGTCCATCCCGTCTCCCACCGCCCCTGCCCCTCCCCAAGACCGAGCGGATGGAAAATACCTCAGTGGAAATGACCCCCCGTTCCCCCTCCTCCGTTTCTCTACTTCCGCTGGCTGGCCTTATAATTTGACGTCCCCCCCGCCTATCCCCTCCCTCCTCCCTGGAACCCCCTAAAAGTCGAATTAAAAATTTACCCAGAAAGGCAATTTCATATGACGGTAATTTGCAATTTCCTGCCCGTATATCCACTGATTTTTCTTATCAGAACCTAGCTGGGAAGGTCACAAATGGGGATCATGAGTGTGGGATGTTGCCGCCATCATAAATGTGCAACTATTGGCAGAACCCAAATTGGTGCAACTCCTTTTGCTGCACCTTCAAAACCACAGTCACTGTTGGAAGTGCGGTCACATAAAAAGTCCTAGGATTACCACAAATTTTATGGACCCAGTGCACGTCTGCTTCTGCGGGATCGGATCCTGCCTCATACATCCTCACGGCCGATTCGCTCCCACAGAGAGGGACTTCTCCGGGTGCCGTCCACTAGACTGTGTCAGCGGGCGACACCCAGGGGAAGGGCTCTCTCTGTGGCGGGCCCGGCCCTCTGGAACGACCTTCCCCCCGATATTAGGACGACCACGGACCTCCGCTCCTTCCGTCTTAAATTAAAAACTTACTTTTTCCGTCTGGCTGGCTTGGGATAGTCCCCCTGTCTTGGGGTTTTACTGGGTAGATTTTAGTTCAGTTAGTTTAATGGGAATTTTAGCACAGGTTGAGTTTAATTTGGCTTTTAAAATTGTTTGTATATTTTATTGTTGTTTGTATGTTTTTTACTGTTTTTATTCTACCTGTGCACCGCCCCGAGTCCCCATGGGGAGAGGGAGCGGTTTATAAGTATTAAATGATGATGATGATGATGATGATGATACTGTAATAGGAGCAAGGAACTGGATGGAGCAAGGAGATAAGCAGCCTAGAACTAAGGAGAAATTTCCTGACACCCAAAATAATTAACCAATGGAACATCTTGACCTTCAGAAGTTGTGGGTGATCCATCACTGGAAGCTTTTAATCAGAGACTGGATAGCCATTTGTCTGAAATGATGTTGGGTCTCCTGCTTGATCAGGGAGTTGGAATAGAAGACCTGCAAGGATCCTTCAAGCTATGTTCCTCTGTTACACTCCTCTAGTGATGGAGCACCCACAACCTCTGGAGAATCAACCTTAGCTTAAAAGAGGCATTTTAAATCTTTCCCACCAGAAGGAAAATTGCAGCCACCAGTTTCACAGGGTGCAGCACCAATGGGCTTAAATTCGGGGAGGGAAATAACCAGAAGCAGCAGCTGAGATGCTTCAGCCCAGTTGCTTCTCTGCTTCCAGGACTCTCCTCTCACCTGCACTCAACTCACCTTCCAGCTTCTGCTTCGACCATGGGAAGAGCACAAAAGCCGCTCCGCATGAGTGATCCCATGAGTGATCCAGAAGAGGAAGTTCCTCTGTGCTCCTTCTCTTGTCCCATCCTTTCTAGCAATACAGTACTCGATGGTTTTAACTCTTTAAAATCAACCAGTCGTCCAAGTGAACTTTTCCTTCCCCTTCCCGCTACTTCTCTTTTTTTCTGAACTAGGAAATGATCCTTGTTATTTTAATATGTTTCTTCCAAATGCTCTCTTTTGTCCAGCACAGAACGCTTTTCTTCGTTTTTTCTCCTTGTCTGTGACCTGCTGGGAAAGAAGTGTTTGGGGGTTTTCCATAAGATTTTGATTGCTGCCTTGGTTTCCTTTGCATTTTAATGCTGCTTGTGATTCTCAGTTCTCCACAGTGCTCTCTCTGGCATTCTTTTGTTTGTAAGATTCACATAAAAGGGTTACTTTAATTATGGTTTATAAAATGGCTACGCAACATTTGGAAAAAAAAAAACAGAGCAAAAAGCATGTATACTACAATAAAACGTGTCAAAGATGCCAATGTAACATGACTGTGACTT
Source organism: Rhabdophis nuchalis (assembly GCA_039707465.1). Taxonomy (NCBI): domain Eukaryota; kingdom Metazoa; phylum Chordata; class Lepidosauria; order Squamata; family Natricidae; genus Rhabdophis; species Rhabdophis nuchalis. The sequence continues at coordinate 27,261,606 of CM077646.1, read as the reverse complement.
GCAGCTTCCTATCATTTTCATTTTGTTTGTTAGAAGTCAGTTGTGAAGGTTCCAAATGCTGTGTCCGTGACTGTGGGACACCACAACCGTAAGTGCAAGCTAGTGTCACCCCCACTTAACTGTGATAGCCACAACTTTGAGGAACACTTTAAAGTCTTCTTTTAAGCACCACTGTAGCTTTGAGTCATAAGTAATAAGTTAGGCCTACCTATAAAACAGAACATCACAAATGGGCTCAATAAGGACTTTTTTTTTAAAGTTGTGGGTTAATCAATTGTGCTACGTTAATCCATGGATGGCACACCACCAGGAAATCCTGTGTTTGATTGCTAGATATGGAAGTAAAAACAAAATTCCTGAAGACAGCACTGGCAGATCAGTTCAAAATTGTTACCAAGAAAAGAACGTGCCCTTAAAATTACAAGGACTTAACCTTAACACAGAGAAGACTAAAAAAAAAAATCTCCCAACACATAGAAAACTGCAGCCACCAGTTTTTTATTTATTTATTTAAATTTATACCCCGCCCTTCTCCTAAAAAAGGACTCAGGGCGGCGCAGAGGCATTATTAAAACCATACAAAAATAGAAAAATACCTAATTATTAAAAACTATTAAACTATCCCTGTGCTAAAACTAATAAAACTCTACAATTTAATATTTTCCCTATAAAAGTCAGAAACGGGGGTTATGCTAGGCCGGCTTGTTGGAATAAATAAATTTTAAGACGTTGGCGGAAAAGGCGGAGGTCCCCGATGATGTGTAGATCGGGGGTAGGTCATTCCAGAGGGCTGGGCCCGCCACAGAGAAGGCTCTTCCCCTGGGCATCGCCAACCAGCATTGCCCGGCCGATGGTACCCGGAGAAGGCCCTCTCTGTGGGAGCGGATCGGTCGTAGGGATGTATGGGGCAGGAGGCGGTCGCATATATAGCTAGGCCCCGAGCCATGGAGCGCTTTGAAGATGGTCATCAGCACCTTGAAGCGCACCCAAAAGGCCACAGGTAGCCAGTGCAGCTCGCGCAGGAGAGGTGTTATGTGGGATTGCCTTGAGGCACCCATAATCACCCACTCAGCCACATTCTGGACTAACTGCAACCTTCGAGTGCACCTCAAGGGGAGCCCCATGTAGAGCGTTGCAGTAGTCCAGCCCGGGATGTCACTAATGCCTGAGTGACTGTGCGAAGTGCTCCCCAGTCCAGTAAGGGGCGCAACTGGCGTACCAGGCGTACCTGATAAAACGCCCCCCTGGCCACGGCCTTCACATGGTCCTCCATGGTCAGCCGGGAATCCAGGACGACACCCAAGTTGCGCGCCCTCTACACGGGGGCTAGTTGTTCGCCCCCAATGGCCAGTGTTGGACTTACCTGGCTGTACCGGGGTGCCGGAAACCACAGCCTCTCAGTCTTGGACGGGTTGAGCTTGAGTATTGTTGCTACCCATCCAGCCCTGTACGGCGTTCAGACACCGGGACAGCACCTCGACGGCATCATCGGGGTGGTTTGGGGTGGATATGTACAGCTGAGTATCGTCAGCATACAGATGGTATTCCACCCCAAAACCACGGATGATCTCGCCCAGCGGCTTCATATAGGTGTTAAACAGAAGTGGCGAGAGGACCGACCCCTGTGGCACCCCACATGTGAGGGGCCTCGGGGCTGACCTCTGCCCTCCTGCCAACACCCATTGCGACCGACCAGACAGGTAGGACAAGAACCACCACAAGATGGTGCCTCCCACCCCCAACCCCCCGTCGGTGCAATAAGATACCATGGTCGATGGTATCGAAAGCCACTGGGAGGTCTAATAGGACTAGGATAGAGGAGCAACCTCTATCCCGAGCCCTCCAGAGATCATCCACCAACGCGACCAATGCCGTCTCGGTGCTGTGACCGGGCCGGAAGCCAGACTGGCGCGGGTTTTAAGGCATGTGTCACCACTGGAATACAATCTGGGGAGGGAAGGAATATGTAGCAGCTGACATGTTTCAGCCTCATTGTTTCTCTGCTTTACACCTGGGGAAACCCTAACATCCAGTGGTGAAATTCAATTTTTCCCCTACTAGTTCTGTGGGTGTGGCTTGGTGGGCATGGCTTGGTGGGGGTAACATGTGACTGAGTCGGCATGGCCGATTTTACATCACTCACAGCGACCCACCAAGCCACACCCACACAACCAACAGAAAAGTTCAACGGACCAAGTCTTCTAACGTTGAACCTAGGTCAGGGGTGTTCAAACTTGGGAACTTGAAGACTTGTGGACTTCAACTCCCAGAATTCCCCAGCCAGCATGGCTGGCTGGGGAATTCTGGGAGTTGAAGTCCACAAGTCTTCAAGTTCCCAAGTTTGGACACCCCTGACCTAGGTGCTTCTCAGCTCCTTCTCATATTTGCTGTGTGTATAAGCTCAAGGAGGAAGAGAGAAGCAGCCATGTTGAATACTGCAGCAGAAAGAAGCAAAATCTTTCTCCCTCCCTTCACAGTGGAGCTGCTCAGAAGGCAGCTGCTGGCCGCTATCTGTCCCTTTATGATCCCATTCCTTCCTTCCTAGGATTGTACCTTAAAGACTGTGGCCAGAGGTTACTTTCTGAGGAGCTCTCTTGCGACACCGCCCCTCCAGCTGCTGCCGTTCTCCTTGTCAGGTCCAGCCACAAGCAGCACTGGCAGGCACAGGAGTGAAACCCAGCAGTTTCTGACAGGTTCTGGAGAACCGGTAGTGGAAATTTTGAATAGTTTGGAGAACTGGCAAATACCACATCTGGCTGGCTCCCGAGTGGTTTGGGAATGGAGATTTTGCAGTATCCTTCCCCTGCCATTCCCACTAAGCCACACAACTAAGCCACACCCATAGAATCGCTAGTAAAAAAATTCATCACTGTGTGCACACCCAAAACAGGGGGTGGGTGCACAGACACAATGCCATTGCCTGCCAGTGGCTCCGGGGCCTTGGGAAATGGCTCGTATTTAGGCCCTGGGCCCTGACCCAAGCTGAAGGGCGAGTGGACAGCATGAATTGCTTACCTTTGGTGAGCTGAGAGGGTGAGGTGACTGGCGAGGCAATTAGCTGGGCCGCGTGGCAAAGGCAACATACTGTATATAGGAGGCAACACATATAGGGTGGGCGCGGCAAGCAGCAAACATCACCCCTGCAAACATCCATACTTGCTTCTGCACTCTCCTTCACCTTTCAGCTGCTGCTTCTATGCTGGGAAGACCAAGAGGCTTAGCTACTTACCTCACCCCTCAGCGGAGAGCCAGAGGAGGAAGCTCTCCTGCTGTTCTCTCCTCCAAATCCTCTCTACTGTTCAAATATTTCAACTCTTTTTTTGAGGTCAACTGTTTTGGCCTCAATTACCAATGCTTTGCTGTACTCTATTCTACAGTTGTCTATCATGGCTGTTGCTTATCTATAGTGCGCCATTTAGTGACATAAAGCTGAAAACCATGTAGTTCCATCGCCAAAGGCAGCTGCAAGATTTTTTTCATTGATTATGCAACATCAAGTCAAGTCATTTTTCACTCCAGTGATCACATCGATAGCCTTTCTCCATGATGATTGTTCCTAACTTGTCCATTTGGGCCTCCCAAAGATTCAATCATCACCACAGAAAAAGAGCAAAAAGCTTCACCAAGGGAAAGAAGGGGGGAGAACTATATGCATACAGCAGTGAAAGCGCACCTCCTTTAAGGATCGTTGAAGACTGTCCCAGCCACTTATTTGTTGTGTGTGTGCGTGCGCAGAACAACTCATGAATGCTTAGTTTTGCAAGAGACAGAAACCTGAAGATAGAAGCTTCACTATACTTAGCTTTTTCAAAATTAACCAGGTTCTGGGCCTTAAAAGCTCATCGAGCACTTGTTTATGTACAGTCCCTAAGTTATTATCAGCTTGCTAGCTTGATTCCATTAACAGAACAGTGGAACATGCAACAATTCCCTATCTGTATTATTGGTGAGTGAATCTTGTTAGAGAGATCTTCCCAATTTCCAGAATAAGAATTCAGACCCGAGTATTCTTGAGCAGAATATTTGGAGGGTGTTATGATAGTTTGCATAAGCTGATCAATAGATTCCTACACTTTTGTTGTCAGTAAAGTTGATTACCTCTCAAGATCCTAAAACTTTTATGACTGATTTCCTGTGGCTCCCAAGGATTTAGGACCTAGTATAGTGTGAAGCAGTACTATTACCTCTTCTTCTCTTGACACAATCCCTCAAGAACCAAGAAGGCTTGCAATTTATAAATTTCTCTTTTAATTTCCAATCCTTTGATTTGTGTGCCTTTCCGAATAACCCTCGTAAGTATTTCCAATGTTAATATAAGCAATAACAGCAATAACGGACATCCTTGACAAGTAATTTTCTGAATTTTGAAATTTTGTGTCACTTCATCATTCACAATTACTCTAGCTTCCTATTTGAAATATATTGCCATGAACATGTTCATATATTGTCACCAAATTCCATATATTTTAATTATTGTAACAAATTTCCATTTAACATTATCAAATGCCTTTTGAGCATCTGGAAATAATACCACTTGTTTCTCACTATGTTTTTCGTAATATTCTAGTATATCAAAAATTGTTCTCATGTTACTCTTTATTTGCCTTTTAGGCAGAAAATCATTTAGGTCCATATGTATAAGCCTATTCAGGAACCTTTTCAATTGTTCAGCTATTATTGATGTAAAGATTGTCAACTTCTAAAGTGTTGCCATGACAATTATCAGGCTGCCAAGGGAGGGAAGATTCCATGTATGCTTTCGGCCAGAACCTAGTTGGAGAATATGAGTTATGACGTATGACAGAAGGAAGGGGATTCAGGGGTAAAGCTCAAATGCAATTAAGCAAAAGCAGTTTTCGCTCCACAGGAGTTCACACCAAAATGTTGATCCTAATAAATGACTGGATTTCTTTTAAACTTTGTCCCAAGGCTCATAGGTTACTTAGGTCATCTTCTGGGAACTTCACAGATATTTTATAATCCATATTCAGCAAAGAGATAGGTCTATAGTTTTTTTATTAAGGTTAGATCAGCATCCTCTTTCTGAATAAACGTGATATTAGCCATGATGATGCTGGTTTCTTTGCTTCTCTTACAACTGCATTATGTATCTCCAATAATGTTTGTCCTGTGTGTCTTATAATTTTTTGTAAACTTCTGTTGGAAACCCATCAGGACCTGGGGTTTTGTTATTCTTTTGTTTTTTCATTGCTGCTATTAATTCCGGCATATTTATTTCCTTTAAATACTAAAAAACCAACATAGTTCAAGGCTGCATAAACAGAGGGATAGAATCAAAATCACGTGAAGTGTAAATACCACTTTATAATGCTTTGGTAAGGCCACACTTGGAGTACTGCATCCAGTTTTGATCACCATGATATAAAAAAAAAATGTTGAGACTCTAGAAAGAGCAGAGAAGATGATTAGGGGACGGGCTAAAACGTATGAAGAACAGTTGCTGGAACTGAATATGCGTAGTCTGATGAAAAGAAGGACCAGGAGTGACATGAAAGTAGTGTTCTGATATCTCAAGGGCTGCCACAAAGAAGAGTCAAGCTATTCTTCAAATAACATGAGGGTAGGACAAGAAACAATGGGTGAAAACTAATCAAGGAGAGAAACAACTTAGAACTAAGGAGAATTTTTTTGACAGTTAGAACAATTACTCAGTGGAACAATTTGCCTCCGGAAGTTGTGAATGCTCCAACACTGAACGTTTTTAAGATGTTGGATATCCATTTGTCTGAAGAGTTTCCTGCCTAAGCAGGGGATTGGACTAGAAGTCCTCCAAGGTCTAGTCTAGTCTACTCTATTCTTTTTGTCCTTTGTGAATATTCTGGTGATATGTGAGGTAGGAATTTCGACTGAAACTTTTCCCACAGTCAAGACATTCAAAGGGTTTCTCTCCTGTGTGAATACTCTGATGGTTGATGAGGTGGGAATTCTGACTGAAACTTTTTCCACAATCAGGACATTCAAAGGGTTTGTCTCCTGTGTGAGTTCTCTGGTGTCTCATGAGGTGGGAATTCTGAGTGAAACCTTTTCCACAGTCAGGACATTCAAAGGGTTTCTCTCCTGTGTGAGTCCTCTGGTGTCTCATGAGGTGGAAATTTTTAATGAAACTTTCCCCACAATCTGGACATTCAAAGGGTTTCTCTCCTGTGTGAGTCCTCTGATGATATATGAGGTAAGAATTTTGACTGAAACTTTTCCCACACTCTGAACATTTAAAGGGTTTCTCTCCTGTGTGAATTCTCTGGTGTATTACAAGATAGGAATCCTCACTGAAACATTTCCCACAATCGGGACATTCAAAGGGTTTCTCTCCTGTGTGAGTTTTGTGGTGTCTCATGAGGTGGGAATTTGTAATGAAACTTTTCCCACAATCGTAACATTGAAAGGGTTTCTCTCCTGTGTGAGTCCTCTGGTGTCTCACAAGGTGGGAATTCTGACTAAAACCTTTTCCACAGTCAGAACATTCAAAAGGTTTCTCTCCTGTGTGAATCATCTGGTGGTTCATGAGATGGGAATTCTGACCAAAACTTTTTCCACAGACAGGACATTCAAAAGGTTTCTCTCCTGTGTGAATTCTCCTGTGGTTCAGGAGGTGGGAATTCTGACTAAAAGCTTTTCCACAGTCAGGACATTTAAAAGGTTTCTCTCTTGAGTGAGTCCTCTGGTGTCTCCTGAGTTCGCAATTCTGATTGAAACCTTTTCCACAGTCAGGACATTCAAAGCGTTTCTCTCCTGTGTGAGTACTCTGGTGTCTCATGAAGTGTGAATTTCTAATGAAACTTTCCCCACAATCTGGACATTCAAAGGGTTTCTCTCCTGTGTGAGTCTTCTTGTGGCTCATGAGTTGGGAATTTTGACTGTAAGTTTTCCCACAATCTGGACATTCAAAGGGTTTCTCTCCTGTATGAATACTCTGGTGTGTCACGAGGCTGGTATTATCTCTAAAACCTTTTCCACAAATAGAGCATTTAAAGGGTTTCTCTCCTGTGTGAGTCCTCTGGTGTCTCATGAGGTGGGAATTTGTAATGAAACATTTCCCACAATCAGGACATTCAAAGGGTTTCTCTCCTGTGTGAGTCCTCTGGTGTCTCACCAGCATGGAATTATGACTAAAACATTTCCCACAGATGGGACATTCAAAGGGTTTCACTCCTGTGTGAATCTTCTGGTGTATGATGAAGTGGGAATTTCTAATGAAACCTTTCCCACAAACTTGACATGCATACGGTTTCTCCATGGAGTAAAATCTTTGATGTATTACCAGGCTGGAATTATGATTGGAACTTCTCCCACAGTCAGGATACTAAAAGTGGTTTTTTCCTTTGGGATTCCTCTAGTGCAGGGCTGTCAAACTCATACCCTGCAGGCTGGATGCGTCACACAATGACCATGCCAATGTCCATTTTAGCACAGGGGAAAAGATCACAATACGTCACAACACTGCTGTGATGATGCAGGTTTGACACCCCTGCTCTAGTGTATCAGCAAATTGGAATTACAATTGAAAGTTTTCCTACAATCAGGACATTCAAAGCATTTTTCTCCTATGTGACTTCTCTTGTGTATCACGAGGTTGGAATTCTGACTGAAACTTTTCCCACCGAAAGGACATTTGAATGATTTTTTTTCCTGTGTCAGTTCTCTGGTGTCTTAGATGGAAATTTCTAATGAAGCTTTTCTCTCAATCTAGACTCTCATAGTTTCTCCCTGGAGTCAATCCATTGATGTATTACCAGAACAGAACTGAGACTGATTTTTTTGCCACAGTCAGGACATTCAAAGGGTTTCATTTCTTGAGTCTTGAGTGCTTCACCAGACTGGAATTCTCATTGAAACTTTTCCCAAAGAAAGGATGTTCAAATGGTTTTATTTGTGTGAGTGCTTTAATGTCTCATGATCTGGGAATTTCTAATGAAACTTGCACTCAATCTGCAGTCATATGTTTTCTCCCCACTGTGAGTTATCTGATGTATCACCATGTTGCTGTTCTCACTATAGCATTTATGAATTGGGAGCACTTTTATGGCTTCCTCTTGTGTGGTTGCTTCCATGAACCACAAGGGAGCTGTTGTGACCAAGCTTTTGCCACATTCAGGTAATTTGTATGACTTTTCTTCTTTCTGGCTCCTCTAGTACATAATCAGTTGTGATTTGCAATCTGTGCTTTTCCCACAATAGGAAAATCTATGGAGCTTTTTCACAGCTGATATTCTTGAGGAGGTCAAAAATATGGACAATGACTTGTTTAGTGGTCCTTTCATTCAAGCCATTTTCTTCCTGACAGGCCTGCATTCCTGTCTGCTCTACATGGCTTTACTATTGACATTTTCCTACCCACTTCCCTTTTTTGGTGATTGAAAAATAATCTCCTTTGACTTTTCATGTAATGTATCCTTGAGTTCTGCATAATCTGCTTATTCCACCTTGAAATCTTTCTTGATTTTCTCTCTAACAGCTGCTGGAGGAGGAGAATGGTGTGGTTGTCTGAAGGAAATAGAAAATATTTTTATTTCTGGCTCAATTTTCTTCTCTTTGCAACGTTGCTTGATATTTACAGTTGTTCCGAGTTCTCTTATTGTCATCCTCTTTGCCTGTAAGATTCAAAGAAAAGTGGAACTTGGTTTATAAAATGGTTAGAGATTATGTGAAAAAAAAGTATATTACAATGAAAAAGCAAACATGCCCCAATGCTAGAATAATCTCTTATCTTATTTATGATTCATTTGACACATGGAAGACTACTGAGATCCATGTTCAAATATGTATTCAATCAAATGCAGTTGTTTTGTTTAGTCTATCTAAAATTCTTAGCAATGCAAAGGACTATCATCAATTATATCTCGAAGTGCTGGGGATAATTATATAATTGGAGACATATTCCTACAGCGAGAAATACAGATACACCCACCTACACATGTATATATCTTCTACATCTAATACATCTTATACATCTTATACTGTACATCTTATACACCTAATCTTGCAAAGCTTCTCCAATAATATTATACTGCTAACTAGGGCATACAAAACCTTTCCTAGACCAATTCTCAAATACAGTTCATCTATCTGGAATCCAGATAGATGAACTGTATTGGATATTAATACAAATGAGAGAGTTCAGAGGTATTTCACGACAAGAGTACTCCACTAGGCTTGAAATTTTGAGCTTGGAAAACCTAGAACTACGCCGCCTACAGCCTGACCTAAGCACTGTACACAACATTATCCAGGACAATGTCCTACTTGTCAAGGACTACTTCAGCTTCAACCACAATAATACACAAGCAAACAATAGATATAAAGTCAAGGTAAACTGCTCCAAACTCCATTGTAGAAAATACAACTTCAGCAATAGAGTAATCAATACTTGGAATGCACTACCTGACTCTGTTGTTACAACTCCAAACTCCCATAATTTTAACCTAAGACTGTCTACTGTTGACCTCACCCCATTCCTAAGAGATTTGTAAGGGGCATGCAAAAGCGCACCAGCATACTTACCGCAGGGGTCCCCAACCTTTTTTGCACCAGGGACCGGTTTCATTTTAAAGAAAATTCTTTAAAATTCAACTTGGGTGAGGGCAAAAGTGAAACCTATGATCAAGAAATATATCAGTCAGCAATAGGAAGCTTGTTATGTCTGTCACAGTGGTCCAGTGCTTGTGCAGTAAGCATTTTGAGTAGCTTTACTGCTGCACCAAAGCAAATTGCAATGGATGGGTGTAAAAAGGATTCTCAGGTATTTGAAGGGAACTGTGAACCTGGGTCTTCAAATACAGGTTTCTGGAGAATTAAAGTTGAAATGTTATGTTGACAGTGATTATGCCAATGATATACGAGTAAATACCAGAAAGTTCAATTCTGGGATTGTGGTATTGTTTAGAGGGACATTAATTGGTTGGAAGTCCAGAAAATAAACAACTGTAGCCATTTCTACTGCAGAGGGAGAATTTATTGCTCTATCTAAACTTTGTTCAGAGGTAACTAGGTATGTGCAGTTGTTAAAGGATTTAAATGTAAAAGTAAATGAATCTATAATAGTGTTTGAGGATAATGCTGTTTGCATTAAAATGGCAACAGGTGACAGAGTAAAAAAGAGAAGCATGTGGATATTAAATATTGTAATGTAAGAGAAGCCATCAAATGTAAATCGATCAGCTTGCTTCACTGTTCTTCAGAAGAAAATCTGGCAGATATAATGACCAAGTGGAGTGCAGCATGGGAAGAATATTAAGTTATTTGGTTTTATGTCTATTCCGGTCATAAAGGGAGGAATGTCAGTGTTTAAGAAATTATGAGCTGGGATAGCCATAAGAACAAGTCAGCCAATGGGAACTGTTTGGTGACTAAGAAACAGGATTTGTTGTGAGCCATGTGAAATGGCTTGGAGCCTGGGTGTGGCTTAGCTTAACTGGTCTGTATATAAAAGAGTTTGTTTTGACCTTGCACAATTGTTTTGTGTTCTGGTTGTTCTGATTCTGGCTTTTGTCTCTTGTCCTTGTACTTGCTACCATGTTGAAAGAGCTGCATGGGTATTGTATACATGCATCATGGTTTATATCAGGGGTGTCAAATTCAAGGCCCGAGGGCCAGATTTGGCCCATGGGCTGCTTACCGTATTTTTCGGAGTATAAGATGCACCTTTTTCCCCTCAAAAAAGAAGGTGAAAATCTGGGTGCATCTTATACACTGAATACAACATTTCTTTGCCTCCTAAAACCTTGCTCCTTCACCAAAATGGCCACACAGAGCCTCTAGGAAGCTTTCAGAGAGCTCCTGGGGGCTGGGAAGAGTAGAAGAGCAAAAAACGGCCCATTTTTTGCTCAATCTTACCCCACCCAGCCCCAGGAGCACTCTATAAGCTTCCTAAAGACTATTCATGCCCTTTTTTAAACAAAAAATGGGCCCGTTTAAGTGAAAAATGGGCCGATCGTTCCTCGTTTTTGTCCCGTCCCCCCAACAGGAGCACTTTGCAAGCTTCCTAAAGGCTCTACGTGGGCATTTTGGTGAAGGGGTGGAGTTTCAGAAGGCAAAAAATGCTGTATTCAGTCTATTCATGTCTTTTGGGGGGGGGGCATTTTTGGGAGGTTTGCAGACCTCCTCTTCAAAACCTTGCTGCATCTTATACTTCGGTGCGTCTTATACTCCAAAAAATACAGTAAACCTGGACCACAGGGTTGGAAACAGCGAAGGACCAACCCCAAGTGCCCCTGCCAGCAAAAACGGAGCTTGGGAGATCTACCCTCCCAAGCTCTGTTTTCACTGGCAGAGGGTTGCAAGAGGCCATTGCAGCTGAAATGGAGCTTGGGAGCCCATTTTCGCTGGTAGAGCACTCGGGCCACCATAGGCATCCCTGGCACGAGTGATGTCGAACTGGCAATGCTACCTTGGCCATGCCCACCCTGGGCCCCCAAGGTCAAAAACAACACTGATGCGGCCCTCAATGAAATCGTGCTTGACACCCCTGCTTTATAATATTGTATATAAAGAAGTTTCTTCTATAAATGAATCCTGCTGAATTATTTACTTGTGTGCTGGCTGGATTGCTGCAAACTCTAACATGCTTTTTTTGGGGTGTGTGATACATCCCACTCTTCAACTGCTTGAACTACCTGTTCCATTCAAGTTTCATATTCTTCCTCCCCCTCTGGCATTGGTTGTATTCCCCAAAACATATGTAATTTCTTGTACCCAGCCCCTACACAGTAGTTACCAGTCAAGATTAGGTTGGGTCTCTTTTCAGATCCTGCATTAGGGGCCCAATGTTTTTGCTGAAGGCATGGCCTGTGGGGTCGGGTATATCACCTTGTCCTATTGTCTTTGGTTAACTGAGGCTTTCAACCACAAATCACTCTGGGATCCTCATCTTCCACTCCAATAGCACATTAAGAGTGAAAAGAGTCCACCTTCATATCTACAGTGCAAATAATCTGGTCTGGGACACAGGCCCTCACCGCTTGTAGAATTTGCTGTTCTGACCAAGCATCCTGAGGGAGGTCAATTGCTAAACATGTTTCTATCTCACAGTTCTGGTTCTCATACCACTTAGCGAAGGTAGTGGACTCCATTTTGCTCACTTGGCTCAAGTCTCTGGATGGGACGCCCCCCCCCCCTCCGTGGAGAAAGGCCAGAAGGAAATCACAGAGGAGCTACCCCTGAAAGAGCCGTTGGGAGTCCAGGTTCTCTTGGTATGGCCGCTGGTCCACACTGGTCCCTCAATCAGGCACCTCTACTGGCCTGGGTCACATAGTGAAGTGGTCATTCTCCACTAAGCAGGCAGGTCACGTGGTGGGGTGATGGTCAGTCTTTTCCCAGCAATGAGTTACATGATGAGATGGTATTCCCTCCCTCCCTCTCAACTCATTCCAGTGATGGCAGCACCCACAACCTCTGGAGGTCAAAGAATCGACCTTAACTAGGAAAGACATTTTAAATCTTCCCACCAGAAGGAAAGTTGCAGCCACCAGTTTCACAACGTGCAGCACCAGTGGACTTAAATTCGGGGAGGGAAGGAACCTGCAGCAGCAGCAGCAGCTGAGATGCTTCAGCCCAGTTGCTTCTCTGCTTCCAGGCCGTGGAGGAAACCAAACAGCCCGACTTGCTTCCGGATTCCCCTCCCACCTGCCCTCAACTCACCTTCCAGCAGCTGCTGGGAGCTTGGGACGAGCACAAGAACCACTCTGCACACCACCTTCTTCCCATGAGCGATCCAGAAGAGGAAGTTCCTCTGTGCTTCTCATCTGCTCTCATCCTTTCTAGCAATACGGTACTCGATGGTTTTAACTCCTTAAGCGCGACCACAGAGCCCGTCTACTAAGGTCAGCTTTCTAGTCACAGATGTTGACCTCCATCTCCGGATCGGAACCGCTTCTCCCGTCTCTTACTTAAGGCGTCTGCAAGATGTTTTCACTAATAAAATGCTATTAAGTCGTTTTTGACTTCTAGCAACCGACCTTTGCAACTGAGCCAAGTGAAATAGTGAAATGTGAGGCTACTTAAACTTACGAAGATTTAGCTATGTGCTGAGCCCTAAAAGTTCATGACTTTTTTATTTTACAGAATTACAGAATAAGCTTTCTTGGGGGTGTCTCTCAGTGGAGATCAAAGCCTCTATACACCTCAAGTTCTTTATGGCTTATTTACTGTGGCTCCCAAGGATTTAGCACATTGCCGCACCATCAGGTGAGATGCTACAGGGGAGCCAGCTTCACTTCTACTGGCAAGAGCTGCATCCAATTTGTATATTTGCTAAATGTTAAATCCCATGTGTAAATTCTGTAAATTTATTTGCAGGGAAGTCTTCATTAGATCACAGATAGAGGAAAATATGCAGCAGGATCTAGAAAATGGGGACTAAGAAAGAGGGGACAATTGTCAATATATAGTAGAAGAAATATTTAAAAAATACATTAAAAATAGAATATCCCACCAAAGCACATGGCTGACTGATCACTAACTTTATTACAGGGACAACTTACACTGCCATTTTCAACGCAGATTTAGTAAAGTTTAGATGGTGATAGGGGCCCATTAGCTATCGGATCAAAGCTCTGTTGTATGGAGGAAGCTGAAATATAATAACCTCAACATATACAGGTAGTCCTCAACTTACAACACACAGTTGACCCCAAAATTTATGCTGCTAAGTGAGAATTTGGTTAAGTAAATTTTGCCCCATTTTACGACTCTTCTTGCCACATTTGTTAAGTGAATCACTTAACAATTGTTGAATTAGTAACATGGTTGTTAAGTGGACTCCCCATTGAGTTTGCTTGTCAGAAGGTCAGAAAAGGGGATCATGTGACTCCAGGACACTGCAACTGTCAGCTGTCAACCATCCAAATGTAAATCACATGTCCAGGGGAATGGTTAAATGATCATGTGTGAAAAAAGGTCATGTCACTTTTTTCAGTGTTGTTGCAACTTTGAATACTCACTAAATGAATTGTTCTGAGTCGAGGACTATCTGTGTTTTATTTATTGTCTTTTCATTCAGGAAGTCAAGATGGTGTACAAAGCGCTTCCTGAGTAGCATGCTGTAATTTACAGGGTAAATGTCCCCCAGACATCCTGCCTACTTACAAGATACACCTTTGGCCTCTCAATATTCCATAGCTCATGGAAGGCTTCTTCATACTTAACCTAACGCTGAATTAGAACTCATGGCTTTCCATCCAGTGCCCTTGAGATTTATCCCTGATATTTGTTTTTTGTGCCTTTAGGTTAGAATTGATGTCTGGCCTTGCAGTTTCCTTGGCAAGAGTTTTGGAAGTGGTTTCTCCCTTTCCAGTAAGCATGAGAGGACTGGCAGACGGGACTGGGACTAAGGGTTTCCCTGTCTCTAATCTTGTGCCTTCACCACTACACCAAACTAGATCTTCCTCCTCCCCATAAAATCTCCCCATTAACCTGTTCCTGCTTCTCCAATAGCAAATTCTGCAGTTTTCAAGATCCAGTCCAAGATCTTTGCAATCGACTGGTCCTTAATCTCCAGATAACAGACCTTTTTCATCTTTCAATCTGAATTTCAGACTTTTTTTCTGAAATGGATGTTCCTTGGATTGGGGACTGGTGGCTTCTGGCTTAGCCCCTTGGACATATATTATTATTTTTATCCTTATATTGATACATAGACTTAGTAAGTTTTGAGGGTCTAATTTATCTATTATCATAATGAGATACTTTGTTGTGTATTTTGCTATTCCTTTTGTGTTCGTTTTAATTTTCTTCTTTGCATATTGAAATTCAATTAATATTTCTTTATTTTCACTCTGCACTTAATTCTTAATCATGACATAAATTGTTATTTTTATCCTCATATTGATATGTGTTGTCTACCTTTCTTGCCTTCTGGGGATTTTCTTGTATGCATCAGACATCTCCAATCCCCTCCCATACAAAATAGAAAAAAAATTGCAGAACTGGAATAAAAAGAAAACCACGCTTGACAATCAACTCTTATGGTACCCAACCAACCACAAAATCTTTCAATTTCTTCAGTTCTGTTCCTTGTTCTCTTTTATTCAGAAATCTGTGTCCACTAAATATAATTTGTCCTCACTCGGGTGAATTGTGAACATTGTTTTAGAAAGCAAGATTATGCCCTTTGGTATAGCCCTGTAAAACAGAGGTCCCCAACCTTTTTGGCACCAGGGACCGGTTTCATGTTAAAAAAATTCCGCGGACCAGTGGCCATGGCTCGGCTGGCATAGAGGGAGAGGGGGGGAGGGGGAACAGGTGGCGCATGCGCGCGCGGGGGGATGACTTGGCTCACTCGTCCCTCTCATGCCCCCAACTGCGCGAGTGGCCGTGCCTGTGCTCTCCTGCCCCTGGTGCACTTTCTGCCCAGGGGGCTGCCCCCTCCTCCCTCCTCCTCTCTCCGTCCCTTTCTAAGAGTTGTGCCACTCACTACGGCCCGGTTCCTATCAAACCACGGACCGGCACCGGTCCACGGACCGGGGGTTGGGGACCCCTGCTGTAAGATTCAGAAGCTTTTGGTCCATTTCAAGCTTTTTAGTTCATAACCATAATGAGACATCATGACAGTTGTGCAACAAGGAAATGGTGTGAAAAAGAGTGAGAGAAAGGAAAAATTACGTACGATTTTAATATTTTAAAATTTAGAAGCTTTCAACATGTTTACATTTGAAACTATCTGGCAGAATGGGGCAACTCGTCTCTGCCAACTCCTTGCAGGACAACCTGACATGACTAACATGTTGCAGGGACAGCTTGCTGCGGGAGCGAGTTTGTGGGCAGATTGTGTAGGGTTCACGGGCTGGTGATTTGGGATGCCTGGGCTGGTTGGCAGAGGGCATGAAGTATGCAGGCAGGCAAGTGGGTGAGCAGAGTGCAGAGGTGCTGGGTGTGTGAGCAAATAGTGGGCTCAGGTGTGCAGGCAGGTGAACAAGCAGGTGGGCAGAAGGCACTAGGTGTGATGAAAGGATGGACCATGCCACCATCAGCAGCAGCAGGTGGAGCCACAGAGAACAGTGCATGTCCAGGCACACAGAAGTAGCCACAGCCAGCTACATACCTACCGGCCAGCTGGTACTCAGTGCAAGTTGGTGAGAGCCGTGGCAGGGCAGTTCCCAGAGCACCCCTTGCCCTGCCCAGCCTCCTCTGATATGACAATGGTGATGGCACCGGGCAAAAGGGGTCAGAGTGGGCAGGGGAGATGCCAGCTGTGAGATTGAGACTATAGCATCAGAGGAAAACAAGCCAGCAAAATAGTAGGACCGAGAAGGGATGCTTTGTGAGGGAAATAAACAGAAGACATAAGCAAGGGTAGAAGCATGCCAATCATAAAATGCTGTCCAACTATAAATTGGAGGGGCGTGAAGATGTTCACGTTGATAACTGGAACAGTGGGGGTTGTGTAAAGAGTCAGAACACACCATTGCAGCTGATAGATTAAAAAGAGCTGGCTACTGCTTGTGGCAATCTAAACTGTGATTGGGTGCTTTAAGTGAAAAGGGGGAGTTTCCTTGTTTCCCGCCTTTTTGCCCTTTGTGCTCTGTTTTACCTGATGATGTTCCGCTGTGTTGCTTTTAGCTCACTATGCTCCTGTTTGCCTCTAATTTACTGTAAATATATTTCTTGATATAAAACAGTGGTTGGTAGTCAACCTGGTCCCTGCCGCTCACTAGTGGGCATTCCAGCTTTCATGGTGGGCGGTAGGGGTTTTGTCCGATACTGAAGCACTTTCCTTTTTTTAATTTAATTGACTTCCCTACTTTATAAATCACCATTACTGTGGAACCGGTTGGCGGTTAGAAAATTTTACTACTAACAGAGCTACAAAAGTGGGCAGTAGGTATAAAAAGGTTGACTATCCCTGATATAAACCCACAAGTTCTTGTCAGCGTCTCTTGATTTCCATGGAATTAACGCCATGTCCATGGAGAACACTTCCCCCCTGTTCCTAATGAAGGACATGCTAAGACACCTGGCGAAGGGGAAGGTGTTCACCAAGCTAGACCTAAGTGAAGCCTACTATTGAATATGAACTTGAAAGGGAGATGAATGGAAGACCGCATTCAACTGCCCTCTGGGTAGCTTCCAATTTAAGTTCATGCTTTTTGGGCTCTAGGGACCTCCTGCAGTCTTCATGCAGCTAATTAATGAAGCACTGCATGAGCACCTGTACAAAGGGTTCCTAGTTTACTTGAACCACATTCTCATATTCAGTGAGACACTGGAAGAACACATTAAGTTAGTGCCGCAGGTACTGAAAATACTCCTACCCGCAAAGCTCTATGGCAAACCTTTCTAAGTGGGAATTCCATAAGACCTCCTTAGACTATCTGGGCTACCAAGTATCAAGCAAGGGAATTGAGATGGATCCAGGGAAAGTGAAAGTGGTGCTAGACTGGCAACCAAACACATTAAACTGAAATTGCCCAGCAAAAAGCTGGGACCTAAATTCTTAGGGCCCATTCCGATAGTGAAAGTAATTAACCCAGTAACAGTTCAGCTGAGCCGACCACGCATATTAGGGAAAGTGCAACCAGTCTTTCATAGTTGCCTGCTAAAGCCTGCTGTCAGGTCAAGGCTGAGACCGCAGAAAGGACCAGTACCCAAGCCAATAGTGGTATAAAGAGAGACCAATTACGAAGTGAAGAGGATTTTAGATTCTAAGCTACATAGAGGTTGATTGCAATATTTAGTCCACTGGAAAGACAAAACAGATGGCTACAGGCAATTCCTCCCCCTCCCATACCCAGGAAAGTACATCAAAGTTGAAAAGAAGAGCAGAAACAGGAAAAGTCATAAAATGGCATTCAGGCCCTCCCTACCAGAATGGCAGCATCCCAATAGGGATCTATATTCCTACAGCCCTTCTCCATGAAGGTCACCTGTAGGGCAGAACAGCCTTTATATCTGAAATTCTACACCGCTTTTGTCACTGCCCCAAATTTCCCCAATATATTTGGTATCCACATGGTTTCTTCCACTTGCGTGCCTCAGACTTGATGCAGTCTGAGCAGACATGCTTGGTGGAATGAATTTCTGGAATTGTTAGGAAAGGATAAATGTTGATCCCTCTGCAGTTGTTAGGAAAAGATAAACTATTTCTCTTCTCTTATTTTCTCATTATATCAAAAGACACAATATCTTACTGAGTATATCCTGAGTACTCTTATCTTAAAGAGATGCTGGCTGGGGAATTCTGGGGCTGAAAAAATCAATGACACCCAGGGAGAAAAAGGCGGGCCTCTGCATGTGACATTTCTATAATTTATTATGATAGAAATGGAAAGAAAACTCCTAAAAAGATTTTTGCAGATTTGCACAATTTCTGCAAAAATAAATATCCAGCAACTTCTGCTGCTGATGGCCAGACAGTCATTATCAAATTAACATGTTCTACTGTTTCTTCTTTACTCCTTCCCATCTAATATGACATATTTGATGACAAAAAATGAGGCAAATTCTTTGTAGTCAAATTAAAAAGTCAATTTCTCAGCTGAAATTATAATGGGACATTTGAAATGAAATTCAAGCCTTCTCTACGCTCATCACTTTGGGCCTCAGGTGGATTTTCTTGTGTGCAGTAAGGGTGGAAGGGTTCCTGAAGCACCGTTTACACTCAGGACACTTAAATGGTTTCTCCCCTGTATGTATAAACATGTGATTTAGAAGGCTACCCTTAGTACTGACATCTTTCCCACAGTCTGGACACTCGTATGGTTTCTCTCCTGTGTGAGTCCTCTGGTGACTCACCAGCCGAGAATTCCAAAGGAAACTTTTCCCACAATCTGGACACTTATATGGTTTTTCCCCAGAGTGAGTCCTCTGGTGTGTCACCAGACTGGAATTGTTACTGAAACCTTTCCCACAATCAGGACATTCAAAGGGTTTCTCTCCTGTGTGAGTCCTCTGGTGTATCACCAGGCTGGAATTTTGACTGAAACCTTTCCCACAGTCAGGACAATCAAATGGTTTCTCTCCTGTGTGAGTCCTCTGGTGTGTCACTAGGCTGGAATTTTGACTGAAACTTTTCCCACAATCAGGACATTCATAGGGTTTCTCTCCTGTGTGAGTCCTCTGGTGTTTGACCAGGCTGGAAGTGTGATTGAAACTTTTTCCACAGATAGGACATTCAAAGGGTTTCTCTCCTGTGTGAGTCCTCTGGTGTATCACCAGGTTGGAATTTTGACTGAAAGCTTTTCCACAGTCAGGACATTCAAAGGGTTTCTCTCCTGTGTGATTTGTCTGGTGTCTAATGAGGTGAGAATTGTTACTGAAACTTTCCCCACAATCAGGACATTGAAAGTGTTTCTCTCTTGAGTGAGTCCTCTGGTGGTTCACCAGGCTAGAATTATGAGTGAAACTTTTGTCACAATCAGGGCATTCAAAAGGTTTATTTCCTATGTGAGACCTCTGTTGTCTCATGAGATAGGAATTTCCAATTAAATTTTCACATAATCTGGACACTCATACGTGATGTGAGTCCTCTGATGTATTACCATGTTGTCATGCTCACTAAATTATTTACCACATTAGGAGCACTTTTAAATCCTTTGTCCCATGTGGATCTCCTTGTACATAATCAGCTGTGATTTACAAGCTGTGCTTTTTGCACAACTGGTGCCATCTATGTAGCTTTTCCAACCCTTATATTCTTGACTTCAAAAATATGGCTGATCCATTGTTTAGTGGTGCTTTAATTAAATCTATTTTTTTCCTTGCAGAGCAAGGGCGGCATTTCTGTCTGCCCTACGTGGCTTTCCAAGTGATGTTTTTCCTTCCCAGTAACTGCCAGATATTTTCCTTTGTTGCTGAAAAAAACCTTCCCTTGACTTTTCATGTAATATAATCTCGAGTTCCGTATAATCTACTTATTCCAGTTTGAAATGTTTCCTAATTTTCTCATTTGCTGCTGCTGGAGAAGAAGAATTGTGTGAAACAAGTGGAAAATATTTTGATTTCTGGCTTGATTTTTTTTTTTCCATTTCAAAGTTGCTTGTTATTATCCAGTGTGCTCCTATTGCAATCTTCTTTGCCTATGGGATTCAAAGAAAAACGTAATGTTAATTGTTTATAATGTGATTATAGAAGATGTGAAAAAAAGAAGAACATATACGCTGCAATGAAAAAGTGAATTTGGCCCATTGCTAGAATAATCCTTACATTAATCATGATCCATTTGACACATGGAAACCTACCAAGCTCCAAGTTCAAATATCCGTTCAATCATGAAACTCTCTTGTTGATTTGGATCTATCAGAAATTCTTACCGTGGAAAGGCTTATCATCAAATATATCTGGAGGTGCTGGATATAATTATCTAATTGCAGATATATGCTCACAGAGAGAAACCCAGGTACAGACACATAAAAATGTATATATGTCAAAAATCTAATAAATAATAATAATAATAAATCCATGTCTTTCAAACCTGAAAAAATATCTCCAAATGGTCACAATCAAACCTTCTGAGATAATTTTAGAAATGTGGGGCTATAATTGATGAAATGATGCCTTAGGCCTCTGCAAGATTTGAAGCACCCGTTTTGCTTGTGGAAGTCTTCGGCTCCAAATATGGGCAGAAAATACTCTCCACAACTACTCTGTGGTAACATCCCAATTGAGATTGAGATTTATTGAATTTATATACCCCCCTATCTCCCTTTCGGGACTCAGGCCGGTGTACAGCCAACAGTAAGAATAGGTTATACAAAAACTAAAATCACATGTTAAAATATATTAAATAGATTGGCCTGCCAATTAAAACCCCCTGCAAAAATCAATTTAAAACTACGACAGGCTGGCAGCACGAAATAAATGGGTCTTCAGGGCCCGACGGAAGAGGCGTAGGTCCGTGATCATCCGTAGTTCAAGGGGTAGATCATTCCAGAGGGCAGGAGCTGCCACAGAGAAGGGTCTCCCACTAGGGGTCGCCAGCCGACATTGCTTGGCCGACGGCACCCTGAGGAGGCCCTCTCTGTGGGAGCGAACTGGTCAGTGGGAGGTATTTGGCAGCAGGAGGCGGTTTTGCAAGTAGCCAGGTCCCTTGCCATGGAGTGCTTTAAAGATGGTCACTAATATCTTGAAGCGCACCCGGAAAGCCACAGCCAGCCAGTGCAGCTCACGCAGGAGAGGTGTCACATGGGAGCGTCTAGATGCTCCCAAGATCCCCTGCGCGGCAGTCCTCAAGCAGTCCTCACTTATTGACGACAACTGAGACTGATACCTGGTCACTAAGCAGTCCAATCATGAGCATGTGGTCACACGAGACTGCACACTTACATCTGTTCCTCTGCAGTTGTTAAACAAATCATTGTGGGTTGTTAAAGGCAACTTCAAATGACTATGACTTGCAAATTCCTTGTAAGGTCCTGCCTCACCAATCCTCTCAAGAAAGCAGACCTCTTGAAGCAAAAGCGAATTCAAAAGGAAAGGAATTTTACTGCAAGATTGTGATAGCAAGAGATCTAGGCAGGAATTAAGTTTCCTGCTTAAACAAGTAAATTAAAACAGTGCAGACAGAGCCCCTCCCAAAGTCCAATACATCGTGACTTTACTTTACTTTACTTTATTTTCAATTTATATACTGCCCTATGTCAGGCCGGCAAGACGAAAGAAATGAGCTTCTACCATCCGACGGAAGAGACGTAGGTCTGTGATGGTACGGATATCGGGGGGGGGGGGGGGGGGGAGGTCGTTCCAGAGTGTTGGACCCGCCACAGAGAAGGCTCTCCCCCTGGGGGTCGCCAGTCGGCATTGACCGGCTGATGACACCCTGAGAAGGTCAACTCTGTGAGAGCGGACAAGTCGAAGGGAGGAATGTGGTAGGAGGCGGTCTCTCAAGTAACCAGGACCCAAGCCATGGAGCGCTTTGAAGATGGTAACTACCACCTTGAAGCGCACCCGGAAGACCACAGGCAGCCAGTGCAGCTCGCGCAGTGAAGCCAATCTCGAGGTGTAAAGATATTATGAGAAACCCAGCCTGAGGAGGTGATAAACGCAGGTCTCCAAGGAAACGCTGCTGCTCTTCTCCAGGAATGAGATAAGGCACCTGGCTTGAAACATCTTCCTTCCCACCTCCCTAGGCCCCAAAAATTACAGCAAAGCAAAGCAGGAAATATAAACAGAAACTCCATATAGAGATCCCCCTAAGCCTTCCCCCTCCCCCCAGAACGACAGTGTCCCTGTAGAAATATATGGGACCTGACAATCCTGCTGGTATCTCCACTGATTTGCTTGTCAGAAGCTAGCTGGGGAGGTCATAAATGGGGATCATGAGTATGGGATACAGTGGCAATTGTATATGTGCACTGGTCGACAGAACCTGAATTGGTCCATCAGTTTTTCCTTTGCCTTCATAACCACAGCAACTGCTAACGTGCAGTGACTGAACACGTGCTAGGATGACCACAAATTTGAGGACCAGGTATACACCTGCCTTTACAGTGCCATAGTAACTGTGAAGGCTCAGGGAACAAATAGGCAAGTACTTGTATACAACTGAACATCCCCCAAAGTCCTCAATAGCTATTGTTTTAAAAGCACAATTGAACCTGGTTAATACATGGATGCAGCACCAATAGGAAGCACCATGGTTACTGGTACGACATGGAATTCAAAAAATAAGCAGAGCAGCTACAGAAGACCAGCAGAGATGACAATCTCCAGACCACCTCTGATTAAGAAGAGCTGCTCATCCACTCGATCTACAAGTGAGGAGAGCAGACCAGAAGGAGGCACAGAGGAGGTCAGCAAGGCTGCTTGAGAGGAAGCAGCTCCACCCCTCCTCACAACAAACAGCTGTGGAAGGGAGACTTAATCAGACGCTGGGTAAAAGTGTGTTTCTTGAGAACACATGTTTGTTTTGGTGTACATCTTCCTGGCTTTGAGGGATCCTGTCTCTGGAACTGTGTTTTTTGGACTCTGAGCCTCAGACTTTCCTTGTGGACTTTAGACTTCATTCTCGAATTGTGCTTTTGTTGTTGGAACTCTGGACTTGTGGGTATCATTGCTTCCCTTTTTGCCTCATGGTCAGCTAGGACCTACTTTTTATAGCAGGGGAATCCAGACTGGGGGCTTGGGGCTGAGGTAGCATTTCACTGGTACCATTGGTGCTTCATTTGACACTGTGATACAATACAATACAATACAATACAATACAATACAATACAATACAATACAATACAATACAATACAATACAATACAATACAATAGCAGAGTTGGAAGGGACCTTGTAGGTCTTCTAGTCCAACCCCTGCGTGGGCAGGAACCTTATACCATTTCAGACAAATGGCTATCTAACATCTTCTTAAAGACTTCCAGGGTTGGGGCATTCACAACTTCTGGAGGCAACTTCTGTTCCACTGATTAATTGTTCTGTCAGGAAATTTCTCCTTAGTTCTAAGCTGCTTCTCTCCTTGATTAGTTTCCACCCATTGCTTCTTGTCCTGCCCCGAGGTGCCTTGGAGAATAGTTTGGCTTCCTCTTCTTTGTGGCACCCTCTGAGATATCGGAACACTGCTATCATGTCTCCCCTGGTCCTTCTCTTCATCAAACTAGACATACCCAGTTCCTGCAACCGTTCTTCATATGTTTTAGTCTCCAGTCCCCTAATCATCTTGGTTGCTCTTCTCTGCACTCTTTCCAGAGTCTCCACGTCTTTTCTACATCGTGGTGACCAAAACTGAATGCCGTATTCCAAGTGTGGCCTTACCAAGGCATTATGACGTGGTATTAACACTTCACGTGATCTTGATTCTATCCCTCTGTTTATGCAGCCAGAACTGTGTTGGCTTTTTTGGCAGCTGCTGCACACTGCTGGCTCATATTTAAATGGTTGTCCACTAGGATTCCAAGATCCCTCTCACAGTTGCTACTATTGAGCAAGGTACCACCTATACCTTGTGAGTGAGTAATGAACAGATGCTACTTAAATTTATTGCTTGCTGTTGCTTGTGGTTTCCCTTTGTTTTTTATATAGGGAATTTTTTATGACAGGCTGGACAGGAAACTGGATAGAAACTAATCAAGGAGAGAAGCAACCAAGAACTAAGGAGAATTTTCCTGGACTCTCCTCCCACCTGCCCTCAACTCACCTTCCAGCCGCTGCTTCGATGCTTGGAAGAGCATAAAAGGCGCTCTACACACTCCCGTGAGTCATCCAGAAGAGGAAGTTCCTCTGCCCTTCTTCTCTCCTCCCATCCTTTCTAGCAATATGGTACTCGATGGTTTTAACTCCTTAAAATCAACCATTGAGCCAGCCTACGGTATTGTCAGCTTTCTAGGCGCAGATGTTATCCCCTTGACCTCCATCTCTGGATAGGAAATGCTTGTCCCGTCTCTACCTAAGGCAGTGCTTCTCAAATAGTGGGGCGGGCCCCCCAGGGGGGGCGCGAGGCTCCGTAAAGGGGGGCGCGTTTGACCTCGGCAAAGGATTTAATTTTTTTAAAATTTCTAATGCACTTTAAATCTTTTCTGCTACAGTTAATAAAGCTATTCTTTGTTGTAAATTGATCCACATTTCTTTCTTTTTTTATTCTCTTATACGTTAATAAGGATACAGTGTTATGCAGAGGTGTACTTCTAACAATTTTATAGACAAATGATACTATTTACAGTCGCGCGGGGGGCGCGAAATGTTTTCTTCTTCCTAGGGGGGCATGACAGAAAATAATTGAGAAGCACTGACCTAAGGCAATGAAATTCAATGGTGAAAAGAGTAAGGTTCTACATTTAGGCAAGAAAAACAAAATGCACAGGTACAGTATAGGTGGTACCTTGCTCAATAGCAGTAACTGTGAGAGGGATCTTGCAGTCCTAGTGGACAACCATTTAAATATGAGCCAGCAGTGTGCAGCAACTGCTGAAAAAGGCGACACAGTTCTAGGCTACATAAATAGGGATAGCATCAAGATCACGTAAAGTGTTAATCCCACTTTATAATGTCTTGGTAAGGCCACACTTGGAATATGGCATTCAGTTTTGTAGAAAAGATGTGGAGACTCTAGAAAGAGTGAAGAGAAGAGCAACAAAGATGATTAGGGGACAGGAGACTAAAACATATGGGGAACGGTTGCAGGAACTTGGTATGTCTAGTTTAATGAAAAGAAAGACTATGGGAGAAATGATAGCAGTGTTCCAATATCTCAAGGGTTGCCACAAAGAAGAGTGAGTCAAGAAATGGAAACATCTCCAGTGTGTTGGGAGGACAGCTTTACATTATCTTACCCCCACATTCACAGCAATGCTAACAATACTATTTCTTTCATTCTCAAAAGCTATTTAAAGAGCCACACAATGTTTTTTTTAAGAAATGAAACATTTCCATCGTATCATTTCTTTCTCACAGCTCAAACACCAAGGCAGTTGCAACAAATTTCACAGCATCTTGGTGCTGCTACCACAGGGTAAAAAGTAGGCACCTCCAAAAAGAAAGGATGACAGCAGGGGTTGTTAATGAACCTGTGAACCCTATAATCAAAACCACAACGCTTTTTCTGCTCAAGAAACCACCTCTGTCCATATTTTTTTACAATGTATTCTTTAGAAGCTTCAGCAGCTTACTGCAGGGGTCCCCAACCTTTGCAACTTTAAGTCTGAAGGACTTCAGTTCCCAGAATTCTCCAGCCAGCAAAGCTGGCTGGAGAAGTCTGAGAGCTGAAGTCCTTCAGACTTAAAGTTGCAAAGGTTGGGGACCCCTGGCTTACTGGGATTATTTCGAAACTTTACTTATGACTCACAGACATTTTCTGCAAAGGATATAGTGCAGTAGTGGGTTCAGCATTCCGTTCCAATGGTACGCTTGGAATGGCCCCGGCATCACTCACATGCATACATACGTCATACTTGCCTGCGACGCTTCCGCAAGCCTCCGCGATGCTCCAGCTGCTCAGTGGAGTGTCGTGCAGGCGTCGTATGTGCCATGCGTGTGCGCGGAAGCACCAAAGGCATAAAGCACAGGTAAGAAACGAGGGGAGGTGGGTGGGGCCCTCTGGAGCACGGTATCCGGTGCTCCGGGCAGGCTCCGGTACGCCCATACTGGGGCGTACCGTCTGCAACCCACCACTGATATAGTGGCTGGGAAATCTGGCCTTAAAAATCTGGAAGACACCTAGAAAGAAGGCTGAAACTCTGCAAGTTTTATTTCTCTGTTCTACAATGCTCAATTTGCAAATTACACTGTTTCTGCTAAGGTAAATATACATTAACTCTGCTGATGGCCGGATATGTACTCTTTGCCTTTATCGAATTAACATTTTCCATTTTTTTTCTCATACTTGATGTCTCCTGAGACATTTGACTAACAAGAATCGGAATCAGTAATCAATTTTTCAACAACAATAATAATAATAATAATAATAATAATAATAATAATAATAATAATAATTTAATTTAATTTATAACCCGCTCTCTCTCCCCGAAGGGACTCGAGGCGGGGCACAGGGAATTTAAAATACATATAAAATCACATAGTACAATATTAATATGAAATTAAACTAACCCTGCGCTAAAAACCCATATTAAAACTAAAAATAAATCACTAAAAACCCTAAACAGTTGATTACCCTAGGCCGGCCAAGCAGAAAAAGTGTGTTTTTAATTTTTGACGGAAGGAGCGGAGGTCCGTAGTTGGGCTTCCAAGGGACATCACAAATGAATTTCAAGACTTCCCTAAACTTATTGCCTCCTGAATAATTTGAATTTTCTTGTGCACAGTAAGGGAATATTTTTTTGTGAAGCACCGTCCACTGTCCAGGCATTTGAATGGTTTCTCCCATGTATGTATATCTACATGATTTATAAGACTAGACCTAGTGCTAAAATGTTTCCCAGAGTCTGGACACTCTTACGGTTTCTCTCCTGTGTGACTTTTCTAGTGTATCATCAGGTCAGAATTCCCAAAGAATTTCCCCCCCACAATCTGTATACTCATATAGTTTCTCCTCCTTTGTGAATCTTCTTATGTCTCATCAGATGAGAATCCACAATCTAGATTCTCATATGCTTTCTCTCCTGTGTGAGTCTTCTGGTGTATTACCAGACTGGAATTCTGACTGAAACTTTCCCCACAAACTGAAGATTCATACCGTTTCTCTTCTGTGTGAGTCCTCTGGTGTATCACCAGTTCAAAATTCCAGTCAAACGTTTCCCACAATCTGGACAATTATAAGGTTTCTCTCCTGAGTGAATCTGAATCTGAAAATGAAATTCTAAATGTATAATTTAGGGAAGAGAAGCTAAGAAAGACAGATTGGTCATGGTGATGCAGAATGCACGAGAGATTACAAGTTAACTGTCAGTGTTCCAGAAAAACCCAGCCCAATCAAAAACTCTGAGGCAGGCATTTTTTCAAAGTTTCCTTTTATTTGAGTAGTTATAGTGACACATCTGGAAAAACCAGAATCCGAGAGTTCCAGGTTTTCCTCAGTAAATCAAAGAACCAAACCCAACCCCTGCACCCATCAGTCCATCACAAGGTCCAATCACAATCCATCCCAACTCGAGACATCACTTCAATCTCTCCTCCTCCAAGTGCAGGAATACCATGACATTGACCGAAAAAAAGAATGCTATTATGTCTAACTACATTCCCTCTACTAAATTCCCCCCTCCTAATTTCCCAAGCACAAGAATGTTACAGTGTGGAAGTTTCTGGTGTTAATATGGCTTCCAAAGCTGACATTAATAATTGTAGTGCATTAAAAACCCACTGTATGTGTGGAGTCCTCATCGCTGAGGAAGAGCTTTGAAATGAGCTTTACATTATTTTTTTATTATTAAATTCATTTATTATTAAACTTTATTGCTGCCCATCTCACAGTGTGAGAAAAATCCGAGCGTCCTGCCAATACCCATTTTTTACATGTCAATTGCTTCTGATCATTCTAACATAATGCATTTTTAAAAATGAGACATTTTCTATTGTACATTTTTTCCCCTCGTGTTTTCTCGTGTTCTCTGCTTCCACAAGTCCACCGCATGGTCCAGGGACTAATCCAGAGCCCACTGAAAATGGTGGCTGCTTCAAGGACACACTTAAAAAATCGAAGGATGCATATCCTTCCCTCCTTCCCCAACAGGAGGATCAGATATCTTCAAAAAAAAATTTTTTTTCCGAATTTATACCCCGCCCTTCTCCTTGTTAGGACTCAGGGCAGCGCACAGGCATTATTAAAAACCATAACAAAAGATAATATACACTATTAAAAAACATATTAAATTAAATTAAAACCCATGCTAAAAACCCATTTAAAACCCTAAAAATTAAAATTTATAAATAGAGTCAGAGACGGGGGGCTACGCTAGGCCGGCTTGTTGGAATAGATACGTCTTAAGACGTTGGCGGAAGAGATAGTGCGAAGGTCGGGGGGTAGGTTATTCCAGAGGGCCGGGCCCGCCACAGAGAAGGCCCTTCCCCTGGGTGTCGCCAACCGGCATTGCCCGGCCGACGGTACCCTGAGAAGACCCTCTCTGTGGGAGCGGATCGGACGAAGGGATGTATGGGGCAGAAGGCGGTCTCGTATATAGCTAGGCCCCGAGCCATGGAGCGATTTGAAGATGGTCGTCAACACCTTGAAGCGCACTCGAAAGGCCACAGGCAGCCAGTGCATCTCGCGCAGGAGAGGTGTTATGTGGGCTTGCCTTGGGGCACCCATAATCACCCGCGCGGCCGCATTCTGAACTAGCTGTAGCTTTCGAGTGCACCTCAAGGGGAGCCCCATGTAGAGAGCGTTACAGTAATCCAGCCGAGAAGTCACAAGCGCTTGAGTGACTGTGCGAAGGTAAGGAAGTGGAGGATGTGAACTCTGGTGGGTGTGAGTCAGGCATAAGGAGATCCTTGGAGGAAGGAGAGGCCTGTGGGGACCGTGGGGGGAGAAGACTGGAGGGGGGGGACCATGTGGAGGAGTGAAGGATACAAGGGATAGGAAACAAGGGCACAGGTGTCTTGGAGGGTGAGGGAGGCCTAGCCAGGAGATTCTGCTAATAACCAGAAAATGGTGGTTATCCATTGCTCACTTTCCTTTTCTCTCCACCTACAAGTTTAATCCTGAGAAAAGTTTGAGTAAAAAGAATCAGGCCAGAATTCAGTCAATTGCTCACATACACTTTGTGAATGGGATTCAAATGAAATTCAAGACTTCTCTAGACACTTCAACTTTTGCCTTATAAGAATTTCATTGTGTGCAATAACGGATGGTTTATGCTTGAAGTAAAGTCCAAAGACTGGACATTTGAATGATTTCTCCATGGTGTGTGTCCACTGGTGCAATACCAGATAGGAATTCCGACTAAAACTTTTTCCACAGTCAGGACATTCCAAAGTTGTCTCTCCTGTGTGAGTCCTCTGGTGTCTCATGAAGTGGGAATTCTTATTAAAACATTTTCCACAGTCAGGACATTCCACAGTTTTAATTATAATCTTCATTGCCATTGTACTTAAATACAACAAAAT
Source organism: Rhabdophis nuchalis (assembly GCA_039707465.1). Lineage (NCBI taxonomy): Eukaryota > Metazoa > Chordata > Lepidosauria > Squamata > Natricidae > Rhabdophis > Rhabdophis nuchalis. Next base: position 27,232,162 of record CM077646.1, on the reverse strand, counting down.
TGGTTAGTCAGGACATTCTCTCTTATGTGAGTCCTCTGGTGTCCCATGAGGTGGAAATTTCTCCCGTGTGAGTACTCTGGTGAGTCATGAGGTTGGAATTCACACTGAAACGTTTCCCATAATCTGGATATTCAAAAGGTTTCTCTCCTGTGTGAGTCCTCCGATGTGTCACCAGGCTGGAATTATCACTAAAACATTTCCCACAATCAGAACATTTAAAGGGTTTCTCTCCTGTGTGAGTCCTCAGGTGCCTCATGAGGTGGGAATTTCTAATGAAACATTTTCCACAATCAGGACATTGAAAGGGTTTCTCTCCTGTGTGAATCCTCTGGTGTCTTACGAGGTGGTAATTTTGACTAAAATGTTTCCCACAGTCAGGGCATTCAAAGGGTTTCTCTCCTGTGTGAGTCCTCTGATGGGTCACCAGGCTGGAATTATCACTAAAACATTTCCCACATATAGCACATTCAAAGGGTTTCTCTCCTGTGTGAGTCCTCTGGTGTCCCATGAGGTGGGAATTTCTAATGAAACACTTCCCACAGTCAGGGCATTGAAAGGGTTTCTCTCCTGTGTGAGTCCTTTGGTGTCTTATGAGGTGGGAATTCTGACTAAAACATTTTCCACAGTCAGAACATTCAAACGGTTTCTCTCCTGTGTGAGTCCTCTGGTGATTCATGAGAAGGAAATTTCGACTGAAACCTTTCCCACAATCTGGACATTCAAAGGGTTTCTCTCCTGTGTGAGTCCTCTGGTGTCTCATGAGATTGGAATTTCCAGTGAAACATTTCCCACAATCAGGACATTCAAATGGTTTCTCTCCTGTATGAATCCTCTGGTGTATTACCAGGCTAGCATTCTCACTGAAACTTTTCCCACAGATAGGACATTCAAAGGGTTTCTCTCCTGTATGAGTCCTCTGGTGTGTTACCAAGTAGGAATTCTCACTGAAACCTTTCCCACAGATAGGACATTCAAAGGGTTTCTCTCCTGTGTGAGTCCTTTGGTGCCTCATGAGGTGGGAATTCTGATTAAAACCTTTTCCACAGATGGGACAATCAAAGGCTTTCTCTCCTGTGTGAATCCTCTGGTGTCTCATGAGGTAGGAATGTCTAATGAAAACTTTCCCACAATCTGGACACACAAAGGGGTTCTCCATGGAGTGAATCCTCTGATGTATTACTAGGTGGGAATTATGACTGGAACTTCTCCCACAATCAGGACATTGAACAGGTTTTTCTCCTTTGAAATTCCTCTGGTGTATCACCAAGATGAAATTACAACTGAAAGTTTTACCACAATCTGGACAATGAAAAAAGTTTTCTCCTATGTGAGTCTTCTAGTGTATCACGAGGCTAGAATTCTGACTGAAACTTTTCCCACAGAAAGGACATTTGAATGTTTTATTTTTGTGTGAATTCTCTGGAGTCCCATATGGAAATTTCTAATGAAGCTTTTTGCACAATCTAGATACAAGCACATGGGAGCTGTTCTGACCAATTTTTGCTACATTGAGATAATGTGTATGGCTTTTCTCCTGTCTAGCTCCTCTTTGTATAATCAGCTGTGATTTGCAATCTGTGCTTTTCCCACAATAGGCAAATCTGTGGAGCTTTTTCACAGCTGATATTCTTGAGGAAGTCAAAAATATGGACAATTCCTTTTTTAGTGGTGCTTTCATTCAAGCCATCTTCTTCCTCACAGGGAGAAGTCTTCATTCCTGTCTGTTCTACGTGGCACTGAGTTCAAGATATTTTCCTCTTTTCCTGAATGAAAAATAACCTCCCTTGACTTTTCATGTAGTGTATCCTTCAGTTCTACATAATCTGCTTATTCCCGCTTGAAATCTTTCTTGATTTGCTCTCTTTTGACTAACAGGTGATGAAGGAGGAGGAGATTTGTGTGGTTTTCTGAAGGAAACGGAAAATATTTTGATTTCTGGCTCGATTTTCTTCTCTTTTCAATGTTGTTTGTTATTTACAGTTGCCCCAAGTGCTCTTATTGCCATCCTCTTCGCCTGTAAGATTCAAAGAAAAGTAGAACTTTAGTTGTTTATAAAATGTTTAGAGATGATGTGAAAAAAGTAAAAAGTATATATTACAATGAAAAAGCAAACATGCCCCAATACTACTGTGTTTTCCTGAAAATAAGACCCACCCCGAAAATAAGCCAGAGCCTGATTTTTTAGACTGGGTCTAATATAAGTCCTACCGTGAAAATAAGCATGTGAGTATGGGCATAGCCAGCATGAGAGGTGGCGAGTGCACTGGGGTGTGTGTGAAGACTGCCGCCCCCTTGGGGCAGCACAAGAAGTTCTAATTCCAAGCGTGGAGGCATGTGTTGTGCCTCCTTTGTAGAAGAGGGGGGAGGCCTTTTCTAATCACTGTGATGCAGCATAGCACAGGGTGGTGAGAGAAGAGAGAAAGCCTCTTGATTCCTGTGCATGTCTTTTCACTTTTCACTAAGTGTAATTGCGTGTGTGTGCGCGTGTGTATTTGTATAGCAGAGGTTCAGGAGGGGGAGGGCTCTGTGAGTGGGAGTGAGTGAGAGCAAAGGCGAGGAGCTACGTGTTCATCTGATGGGAGGTGGGAAAGGTTTCACGGGCGCCACACACAATTCTGCCCTCCATCTTCCTTGCTGGGTTCCACAGCAAACCGTGTGCAGCTGGCAGCATGACTTTCACCCATCTCTTTCTAAGTGCAGCGCTTCTGCTTGTTGGGCTGCTTTGTGAAGCCAGCAGCTCCGCGGCCACCCATTTTGCTTTTCCCCTCTTTTTCCTCATGAGAGGCTCACAGGAGGCTTGCGCAGTGGCACCAGGAGCAGGGAGAGGCAGAAGCATGAGGGACGCAGAAGCAATCTCAACGCACTGCCCACTCTATCCCATCGTCTCTCAGCTTGCCTGTGGCTACACCGAACAAGCATCAGCACAGGGTGTCTGGATCACCTGCCTACCCCATAACTCTATCTGCTGCTGGTGCTGTTGTGCAAACCTCTCATGAGCCTCCTGTGAACCAGGCAGTCATGCAGCATGTCTAGATCACCTGTCTTCTCCCCCGCCCCTGCCTGTCACACCGCGCTCTGAATTAATTATATTTGCACTGTGCCAAGAAGGCCGAAGCATGCTGAGAGCTTAACCCGTTGCAGTCGTGGGCAAGCAGACAGTGCAATGGAGGGGGAGAGGCCAGCAGTAGTGCTTAAAAAAAAGTAAGACCTCCCCCAAAATAAGCCCGAGTGCTTATTTTCAAGTCCAAAAAATAAGACCGGGTCTTATTTTGGAGGGGAAACGCAGTAGAATAGTCTCTTACCTTATTTATGATTCATTTGACACATGGAAGACTACTGAGATCCATGTTCAACATTCAATCAAATTCAGTTATTTCGTTGGGTCAATCACAAATTCTTAGCAATGCAAAGTGTTATTATCAAATATATTTTGAAGTGCTGGGGATAACAGATTAACAGAGTTGGAAGGGACCTTACAGGTCATCTAGTCCAACCCCCTGCTCAAGCAGGAGACCCTACATCTGCCTCTACCTAGGATTGAACTCACAACCTCCTGATTGGGAGACGAGAGCTCCACCTCTAGGCCACAGCATAACTGTAGACATATCCCTACAGAGAGAAATACAGATACACCCACCTACACATGTATACATGGAGAAAATCTATGCCTTTCAAACATGACAAAGTGTCCCAAAATGGTTACAGTCAAACCTTCTGAGCTAAATTTAGAGATGTGGGGCTTTAACTAATGAAATGATGCCGAAAGCCTCTGCAAGCTTTGAAGCACCAGTTTTGCTCATGGAAGTCCTCCGCTGCAAATAACCGCAGAAAATACTGTCTACAACCCCTCTAGCGACATGCTTGTTCAAGTAGTCCTCACTTAACCTACCGCAATTGGAAATGATATCTGATTCACGAAGCAGCTCAATCATTAGGCATGATGTCACATGACAGTGCCAACTTACATTTGTTCCTCTGTAGTTGTTAAGCAAATTACTGTGGGCTGTTAAATATATGACAGTGACTTGCAATTTCCTGCCAGTATATCCACTGATTTTTCTTGTCAGAAGCTAGCTGGGAAGGTCACAAATGGGGATCATGAGTGTGGTATACTGTGGCCATCATACATGTGCAACTATTGGATGGAACTAATCAAGGAGAGAAGCAACCTAGATTCTGGAACTTCCTGTTAGGAGAAACTTCCTAACAGCGAGAACAATTAACCAGTGGAATAGCTTACCTTCAGGAATTGTAGGTGCTCCATCACTGGTGGCTTTTAGAAAGCGACTGCACAGCCATTTGTCTGAAATGAGCAGGGGACTGGACAGAAGTTTCAGCTCATTCCAGTGATGGGAGCACCCACAACTTCTAGAGGGAAGCCATCCCCCCCAAATTAACCTTAATTTAAAAGAGACTTTTAAAATCTTCCCACCAGGAGGAAAATTGCACCCATCGTTTCACAGCGTGCAGCACCACTGGGCTTAAATTATGGGGAGGGAAGGAACTGCAGCAGCAGCAGCAGCTGACATGCTTCAGCCCACTTGCTTCTCCGTCTCCACATTATGGAGGAAACCAAACAGCCCGACTTGTTCCGGACTCTCCTCCCACCTCTCCTCAATTCACCTTCCAGCTGCTGCTTCCAGCTGTGGAAGAGGACAAAAGCCTCCCTGCACACCACCGTCCTTCTATGAGTGATCCAAAAGAGGAAGTGCTCGTCTCCCATCATTTCTAGCAATTAAGTACTTGATGGTTTTAACTCTTTAAACTCAACCACAGAGCCTGCCTACTGTATTGTCAGCTTTCTAGGCACAGATGTTGTCTTGATCTCCGGATAGGAAATGCTTGTACCGTCTCTACGTAAGGTGTGTGGAAGATGTTTTTACTGATTAAACGCTATCAAGTCGTTTTTGACTTGACAGCATTTAATAGCTATCAAGTCAATTGATAGCAATTGATGTTTGCAACTGAACTGCGATACTACTTAGCTTACAAAGATTAACTATCGCCGCCCTGGGTCCTTCGTGGATAAGGGCGGGATATAAATATGATTAAAAATTTTTAAAAAAACTATGTGCTGAGCTCCAATCTTTATGACCTTTTTTTACAGAATTACAGAATCAGCTTTCTTGAGGGTGTCCCTCAGTGGAGATCAAAGCCTTTCTACATCCCAAAAATTCATGACTCATTTTCTGTGGCTCCCAGGGATTTAGGACATGGGAGCATTATCAGGCCAGATACTAAGGGAGCCAACCTCACTCCTGTTGGCTAGGGCTGCATCCAAGAATACCCAGCATGCCATGTTCATTTCCTTCTGAAGGAGAAAAAATATCTGCTAAATGCCATATGCTTCTATAAATTGGCCTGCAAGGAAGTCTCCATTAGGTCACAGAGAGAGGAAAAATATGCAGCAGGGTCTGGAAAATGTGGTCTAAGAAAGAACATAAGAACATAAGAATAGCCTTGCAGGAACAGGCCACAGCCCATCCAGTCCAGCATTCTGTCTCACAGTGGCTCACCATTTGCTTCAGGGTATTCCCAAGCAGATGTCTTCACCTGCTTATGATTCCCTGCAAATGGCATTGAGAAATATCCTGCCTCTCTCTCCAACCCGGAGGGTATCCTTAGGCATCCATAATGATAGCCATTGATACCCTTCTTCTCCATGAACTCCTCTCATCCTTTCTTAAAGGTGTCCAGGCTGACAGCTGTCACCACTTCTTCTGGCAGGGAGTTCCATAGACCAGTGATCCTCTGGGTGAAAAAGTACTTCCTCTTATTTAGTAGTTAGAACTAAGGAGAAATTTCCTGACAGTTAGAACAATTAACCTCTGGAACAGCTTGCCTCCAGAAGTTGTGAATGCCCCAACCCTGGAAGTCTTTAAGAAGATGTTAGATAGCCATTTGTCTGAAATGGTATACGGTTCCTGCCCACGCAGGGGGTTGGACTAGAAGACCTCCAAGGTCCCTTCCAACTCTGCTATTGTATTGTATTGTATTGTATTGTATTGTATTGTATTGTATTGTATTGTATTGTATTGTATTGTATTGTATTGTATTATTTGTTTTGAGGTCTAGCTATCAAAAGTTTCATGGAGTGTCCCCTAGTTCTAGTATTGTGCGATGGAGGGAGTGATAATCTATATATGGTAGCAGAAATGCTTCCAAAAAAGATTTGTAAAAAAACAAAAGGCAAAATGGAATAGCCAATCAAACCACATAGCTAACTGATAACTAGGCTAACCTTTTCAGAACGACACCCTACAATGCCATTTTTAATGCAATTTAATAAGATATGGATGGTGATGATAATGATGATTGTGATGATGATATGGGCTCAATAGCGACTTTTTTTTTATAAAAAAGTTGTGACTTAAGCACAGTTGTGCCACATTACTCCATGGACAGCACACCACCAGGAAATCCTGTGTTTGTTTGCTAGATATGGAAGTGAAAACAAAATTCCTGAAGAAATCACTGCCAGATCAGTTCCAAATTGTTGGCAAGAAAAGAACATGCCCATAAAATTACAAGGGCTCAACCTTAACACAAAGGAGACTTTTTAAAACTCCCAACGCAGAGAAAAATGCAGGCACCAGTTTTAAAGCATGCACCACCGGTGGTATAAAATCCGGGGAAGGAAGGAATATGTAACAGCTGAACATGTTTCAGCCTCGTTGATTCTCCGTTTTTGCACCCTGGGGAAACCCAAACAGCCCTGCTTGCTTCCGGCCTCTGCTCCACCTGTCCGCAGCTCACCTTTCAGCTGCTGCTCCCACCCTGGGAAGACCAGGAGAGCCATCCTCCCCACCTCCAACCTCTCAGCGGAGAGCTGGAAGAGGAAGCTCTCCTGCTGTTCCCCTCTTCTCCAAAGCCTCTCTAGGAATCTACTGTTTGAATGTTTCAACTCCTGATGCCTCGCTTACCAATGCTCTACAGTTGTCCAGCGCGGGCGTTGCTCCTCTATGGTGCGCCATCTAGTGACTTAAAGCTGAAAACCATGTTGTTTCATCTCTGCCTAAGGCAGCTGCAAGAATTTTTTTAATTGATTCTGTGCGTTCAAGTCGTTGTTTTTTGTTTTTTTTTTACTTCAGGGATCACATCACACTTTCTCCGTGATGATTATACCTAACTTGTTCGTGCTGGCCTCCCAAGGATTCATTCATCACAGAGGGTGGAGATGAATAAATGTGGGTAGTCCTCACTTAGTGACCACAACTTTTGACAGGCAATTCTGACAAATCACTTTATTGCAACAGGCCAGTGGCGTAGCGTGGGTTGTCAGCACCCGGGGCAAGGCAAGTAATTTGTGCCCCCTAACCCTCCCCCAGATAGTCCCTCGCTCCGCTTTCAAACCACAATAAAAGTGGGAAGAGACGGAAAAGTGCACGCATCGGGGGCGGGGGGGGGAGCGGGAGGGGACGCCCTGCGCGGGGAGGGGGCGCGGCGCTGGGGGAAAAGGGTGGGGGCGGAGGGGGATGAGGAGCGGAAGGGGGTGTCTGGCGGGGGGGGCATTCCTCCTCCCCCCTCCTCCTGCTCGGCCGGGGTGTCAATTTGCAGCGGGAGCTCCTCCTCCGCCTCCTCCTCCTTCCCGGCCCCTCGCTCGCATTCTCGACCCTCCCCGGGTGGGCTGAGCAGGGGACCCCTCCGGCCGCCGGAGCTAGCGACTTCCACCCGGGCTCTCTCCGCCGCCTCCGCCCAGGCTTCCCCGTTCGGCGCTGCCTGGCCTTTTCCCGCCTCTCCGCGCTCCCTCGACGCCGCAGGAGGGAAAGCTCCGTGGCGCCTCCGCCTCCCTTCCCGCGAGTGTCAAAACTTTGTCGGGGCGGCGTCGGCGGTGGGATGGGGCTGAGGCGGGAGGCCGGCCTGAGGCAGGCGGGGTGCGCGGTGCGAGCGCGCCCCCCCAGATGTTGCGCCCGGTGCGGCCGGCCCCCCCTGCACCCCCCACGCTACGGCTCTGCAACAGGCTTTTGACCTCACTTCCCTTTTGGTCATTAAATGAATCAACGTGGACATTAAGGGTGACATCAAGTGACTGCTACCTTTGACATAAACTTTGTCTTAAGCTTGTTGGGAAGCATGCTAATGGCTATCACAGGATCAGGGGACAATGTGATGGTGGTAAATACAAAGATTGTTTGCCAAACTGTTTTTTATATATCATCGTAATCTTGAATGGTCCCTAAAACAGGCAAATGTTAAGTGAGGACTATCTGACACCCCCCAAAAAAGCCATTTGCACTGGATGTCATTTGCTGGAAGCATCGTGGGGAGGAAATAATAGTTTCTTATCCAGCTGGTGGGATACCCAGAAGGATGTGAAGGATGGTGGTGAGATATTTCTGCTATGGGAGCTCCCCTTCCTCTGGGATTGATGGAGGAATTAGGGATTATGAGCACACACAAATGGATGGCTGTCCCCCAAATGGAAGGTTTTGTGAGCCTGAGCTCTTCCTAAGAAGATGCCACAGGGAGCACAGCCACTTCTGAAAAGCCCTCTTACCATGCTTCCTCCTAATCCTTCTCTTCAATGGCCTAGTTACCCTAGCTCCCTCAACTGATCGTCATACAATTTAGCGTCCAGACCTTTTATTATATTAGTTGCTCTTCTTTGCACCTTTCCATAATCTCAACATCTTTTTTTGTATTGTGGTGACCAGAACTGGATGCAGTATTCTAAGTGTGGTTTCACTGGCATAGTGTGAAACAGTATTATTTCTTGTTGTCTTGACACAATCCCTCTGTTGATGCAGCATAGGACTGCATTAGCTTTTTTTTTTTAGCAGCTACAGCACACTACTGGCTCATACTTACCCAGTAGGACACCTAGATTGCTCTCACACTTAATACTGTTGAGCCAAGTACAACCTTATTCCCTACCTATGCATTTGGTTTTTCCTACCGAGATAGGACCCTACTTTTCTCACCACTGAACTGCATTTTGTTGGCCCAACGCTCATGTCTCTCAAGTGCTGGATCTTGAGTCTACTAAAATATTGGCTCTTCTACCCAACTTGGTATCAACTGCAACCCCTTCTATCTCCTCATCTAGATCATTTATGAAGATGTTGGAGAGTTCTGGGCCCAAGCCTGAACCTTGAGGTACCTCACTGCATGCTTCTCTCCATGTAGATCTACTTCATTGAAGCCTATCGAGTGAATGCGGTTTGTCAATTGAATCCACCATGTTGTTCTACCTTACAAAGAAGTAAGTTGTGGTTCACCTTGTCAAATGCCTTGCTGAAGTCCAGGCATACTATCTCCAAAACATCTCACAGATCCACTAATTTTGTTACTTTATAAATAAAAAATGGCAATAATATTTGTCTGACATCATATGTTTTTACTAAACCCATTCTGGCATTAGTTACAGAAATATCATTTCTATTTCTCCAGAAGCATTTGTGGAAACAGAAAAAGAAGTTTGCTTTAATTAAATAAGTTGTGAAATCCCCAAACTTTTAAAAGAAGGAATTAAATCAGGGGGCACTGGACCCAGAAAAATCAAGAGGGGGTCACAGGCATCTCCAAATACCCCAACTGCCACACTCATGATCAGCTTTCAGACTGATCAGCCAAGTTCTTCTTATGTTAAAGAAATTCATCCCCAGGCTTTTCAAAACATTAGTGTTTGCTCACTGTCTCCATCATGGGGATTTCAACTTTCACAATGTCTACCAAATCCAATTCAGAATTTGGAGAATCATCAGGGAAGTCAGACAGATCCTCTGTAATGGTATGATTTTCTAAAGCCACAAACCCACTGGCATAACTAATGGCTGCTTTAGAGGTTGTAAAGTTACAAGACAAACTGTATCTTAGTTGTCCAGTTTCAAATGTCCTAATTTCCATCTCTCAGACTGGCAGCGATGAGGAAGACCATCCCTGTATCTGAGAAGAACGCCCATCAAAACAGATCCAGTTAGCTATTCTAATCTTTTAGAAGGCACAATTTTTAACTGTCTCTAAAGAAATATTATTCTTTCATAGAGTGTAGGACTGGAGCAGATAGCAATGCAACAAATAAATTAAGAGGCAGAGGCCTAATTGCAGCTCACATCTTCAGAGTCATAGAATGCATGGACTGATGTCTGACTGAAAATGAAATTATGAGGAGGGAAGGGAAGCTGAGGAAGACAGATTGGTCATACAGATGCAAAGTGCAGAAGAGACAGATTACAAGTTAACAATTGTAATGTGTTAGAAATCCACTAAGGAGGAGCCAAGGTCGTGACAAAATGGACGTGCGGTCTCGATGCTCCGAGACCGCAGTCGATACATGCTGCTGGATGGTCCAATTGTACCTAAATCGTCCCACAGAGATGGTGAACAGGAAGAATATGTCTTGCTGATCTCAGGGACCCCGCAAAGTCCCTGACTGATCCAAGAGAAGTTCTTCTAGCCAGTGACAAAAGGCAGCCTAGGCTGATGAAGTTGGAACGGCTCCAGAATGGGAAGCGGAAAGAGAAAGTGTGTCCATCTGGTGAGGAAGTTTTTACTGTTTTGAAAAAGACTGCCCAATATTTTTTTTAAGCTAAATTAAATCTGTAAGCAGAAGAAAATAAGTGGCGAAATTAACCTACATTGGATTGCTTTGGATAGTGTGTTTTTTTTCTCTTTGTAATTCTACTTTGTGGATTGAAGTGCTCGCAACTTTCTTTTTTCTTTTTAAAGTGAACAGATCAGTTTTCTTCTATTTTTTCTTCTATTTTTTAACCTATGGATTAAAATCTTCTCCTTTATTTTAACAAGGGTTTTTATTATTTGCTATTAAATTCCATTCAAGAACTTTGTTTCTTTTAAGCCTGAAATAACATCAGAGCGTGAAAAGGAAGCAATACTGCCACTTGGAGGCTGGAGGCTCGAGTTTTTGAATCACTGTACTTTTCCTTTTCTGCCTTTTGATCTCACTGACTTTGCATCTTAAGGTCCTGCAACTTGTTTATAGAAAGTGATAAGAGGCAAGGGCACAAATTGTTTATACAGGTGCTCTTTGAGAGCCTTATTGGCAGTGGGAGAGAAAAAGAAACAGAACCTTTTGTTTGAAGATCATAAATGAACTTGCGCTTAAGTTATCTTAAAATAATAAAAAAAGCCTTGAAAGCCAGAGTGGCAGTGTTTACCAGTTTGGAAAAATAGCACAATATTTAGAAGAAACCTTAATGTTGCAAAATATTTTGTCTGGAATTCAAAATTTACTGGAAGTAACTGAAGGAATTGAGAAGAAAATGGAAAACATAGTTTTTTAACAGCAAAAATGATGGGGTTAGAGTCCCAAAAATTGAAGGGAAAAATGACTACAAAGACAAGATAACTGATGACTGTACCAGTGGAGTGAATGTGGTTGAAAGTGGAAAAAGGAGAGTATGGAAAAGGGAATTAGATGGACAGGAACTCTACCCCAGATTTCAAGGCATAGAAGAAGAAAAAAGAGAAAAAAATGATGGATTTAAGGAGAGGAAACTTGTCAGAAGCACTATTGACAACCAAAGATAAGTTAATTAAAATAGCAGATGGAGGGCATCGAGATTACCTGAGAGATACAACAAGCAATAAGGTGCGGAAAGAAGTCCACAAAAATTTTATTAAGGAAATAAATAGAAGATCAACTCCACAAATGGCAAAAGAAATAAGACTGTATTACTATTGGAAGGACACAGGTTGATATATGAAAGTTGATAACAAAAAAATAGTGAATTTTAGTAATTAGTAACTTAGTAATGTTAAATAATTGATAATGATAACAAAGTACATATATGTGTTGGTTTGATGAGAGCAAATTTGATATAAATAGTAAGAGTTGGGAAATGAGCTTTACATCACCTTTTTTATTATTAAATTCCTTTATTATTAAACTTAATTGCTTCCCATCTCAGAGTTTGAGGCAAATCTGAGCATCTTGCCATGCCTTAATATTCATAGTAACACTGACAATACCCATTTTTTACATGTCAAATACTTCTGATCATTGTAACATAATGCATTTTTAAAAATGAGACATTGTCTATTGTACATTTTTTCCCTCATGTTAAGGTAACAAAAAAGAGAGGTTTGTCCCTCTTCTGTGTGACAGTGTGGCAAAATGGCAGCCGCTTCCACAAGTCTACTGCATGGCCCAGGGACGAATCCAGGACTCACTGAAAATGGTGGTGTCTACCAGGACACAGTCAAGAAACCCAAAGATGTGCGTCTTTCCCTGCCCTCCACAACATCAGAGAGGAGGATGGGAGGTCTGGTGGCATGGAAATCAGGTGGAAGGGGACCCTGGAGTGGAGTGAAGGGACTGAGTGGAAACAGGTTAGGAAACAGAGCACAGGGTGTCTTGGAGGGTGGAGAGAGGCCTAAGGATGCCTATAGCATGCAAGCCTGGTCCTCCACTAGGTTCCCAAGAGTTTTCGCCAATGCTGAAGTAGCCAGTATTCTGCTTAGCAACTCACACATTCCATTAATAGCTGACTCAGAGAGAGCAGAGGTATTTGGGTAGTTAAGGAAAGCAGTCTCACTTAACAGTCATTGCAACATAGAACCGTAATTGCAAGGCCCATAATAGTTCTATCTAGAGGAGTACTTTTATGCTGGCTGGAGACTTCTGGGATTAAAATCTGGGAGAAAACAAGGTAGAAGATTGAAACTTTACATGTGGGTCCATAATCAACATACAAAAGCACCATCCAATATTTCTTTTTGAGGAATTCCACTACTTCTACGAAAGAAAATAGCCAGAAGATTCTGCCAATAACCAGAAAATGGCAGTTAGCCATTTTCCACTTTCCTTTTCTCTCTACCTACAAGTTTAATCCTGAGAAATATTTTGAGTAAAAAGAATCAGGCCATAATTCAGTCAATTTCTCATGTACACTTTGTGAGTGGGAGATCACATAACTTCTCTAAAGTCTTCAACTTTTGCCTCATATGAATTTCCTTGTGTGCAATAAGGGATGGTTTATGCTTGAAGTAAAGTCCACAGACTGGACATTTGAAAACTTCTCCATGGTGTGAGTTCTCTGGTGTAATACCAGGTAGGAATTCCGACTAAAAAATTTTCCACAGTCAAGACATTCAAAAGGTTTCTCTCCTGTGTGAGTTCTCTGGTGATTCATGAGGTGGGAATTTCGACTGAAACTTTTCCCACAGTCAGGACATTCAAATGGTTTCTCTCCTGTGTGAGTACTCTGGTGGTTGATGAGGTGGGAATTCTGACTGAAACTTTTCCCACAATCAGGACATTCAAAGGGTTTGTCTCCTGTATGAGTCATCTGGTGTCTCATGAGGTGGGAATTCTGACTGAAGTTTTTTCCACAGTCAGGACATTTAAAGCGTTTCTCTCCTGTGTGAGTACTCTGGTGTCTCATGAGATGGAAATTTCTAATGAAACTTTCCCCACAATCTGGACATTCAAAATATTTCTCTCCTGTGTGAGTCCTCTTGTGGCTCATGAGGTAGGAATTTCGACTGAAACTTTTCCCACAATCTGAACATTGAAAGGGTTTTTCTCCTGTGTGAGTCCTCTGGTGCATTATGAGATAGGAATCCTCACTGAAATTTTTCCCACAATCAGAACATTCAAAGAGTTTCTCTCCTGGGTGAGTCCTCTGGTGTCTCATGAGGTGGGAATTTTGACTAAAACCTTTTCCACAGTCAGGACATTCAAAGGGTTTCTCCCCTGTGTGAGTACTCTGGTGATTCATTAGGCTGGTATTGTGACTGAAACCTTTCCCACAGATAGGGCATTCAAAGGGCTTCTCTCCTGTGTGAGTCCTCTGGTGTACTACGAGGGAGGAATTCTGACTGAATCTTTTCCCACAGTGAGGACATTCAAAGGGTTTCTCCCCTGTGTGACTCCTCTGGTGTATTACCAGGTAGGAATTCTGACTGAATCTTTTCCCACAGTCAGGACATTGAAAAGGTTTTTCTCCTGTGTGAGTCCTCTGGTGTTTCACTAGGCTGGAATTATCACTATAACTTTTCCCACAGATAGGACATTCAAAGGGTTTCTCTCCTGTGTGAATCCTCTGGTGTATCATGAAGTGGGAATTTCTAATGAAACGTTTCCCACAATCAGGACATTGAAAAGGTTTCTCTCCTGTGTGAGTTCTCTGGTGTTTTACCACTGTGGAATTATCACTAAAACGTTTCCCACAGATAGGACATTCAAAAGGTTTTTCTCCTGTGTGAGTCCTCTGGTGTTTCACCAGGCTGGAATTATCACTAAAACGCTTCCCACAGATAAGACATTCAAAGGGTTTCTCTCCTGTGTGAGTCCTTTGGTGTCTCACGAGGTGGGACTTTCTAATGAAACCTTTTCCACATTCTCGACACTCATAGGGTTTCTCCATGGAACTGATTCCTCTGATGTATTGCCAGGCTGGAATTATGACTGGAACTTCTACCACAGTCAAGACATTGAAATGGATTTTCTCCTTTGTGATTCCTCTAGTGTATCACTAAGTTGGAATTACAACTGAAAGTTTTCCCACAATCAGGACATCGAAAGCATTTTTCCTATGTGATCTGGTGTATCATCATGCTGGAATTATGACTGAAAGTTTTCTCCATGTTACCATGCTCACTAAAGCATTTACCGCATTGGGAGCACTTTTTTGCCTTCTCTCTTATGTCTTTGCTTCCATGAATCACAAAGGAGCTATTCTGACTGAAGCTTTTGTCACGTTCAGGTAATTTGTATGGCTTTTCTCCTTTCTAGCACCTCCTCTTGTGCATAATCAGCTGTGATTTGCAACCTGTGCTTTTCCCACAATAGGCAAATCTATGGAGCTTTTGAACAGCTGATATTCTTGAGGCGGTCAAAAATGTGGACAATGCCTTGTTTAGTGTTGTTTTCATTCAAGCCGTTTTCTTCCAGACAGGGTATAGCCTGCATACCTGTCTGCTCTACGTGGCCTTACTATTGACCTATTGCTCCCCACTCACTTCCAGATATTTCCCTCTTTTGCTAAATGAAAAGTAATCTATCTTGACTTTTCATGTAATGTATTTTTGAGTTCTTCATAATTTGCTTATTCTTTCTTGGTTTTCTCTCTTTTATCTAACATCTCCTGCAGGTGGAGGAGAATTTTGTGGTTTTCTGAAGGAAATGGAAAATATTTTGATTTCTAGCTTGATTTTCTTCTCTTTTTAATGTTGATTGTTATTTACAGTTGCCCCAAGTGCTCTTTTTGCCATCTTCTTTGTCTGTAAGATTCAAAGAAAAGTGTAACTTTAATTGTTTATAGTTAAAGATGATGTGAAAAAATAAAAATTATATTACATAATATAAATATTACATTATATATTACAATGAAAAAGCAAACATGCCCCAATGCTGGAATAATCTCTTACATTATTTATGATTCATTCCATATATGGAAGACTACCGAGAGCCACGTTCTAATATCCATTCAAATTCAGTTGTTGATTGAGGTCAATCACAAATTCTTAGCAAATGCATCTTGAAGTGCTGGGTATAGATTATATAATTGCAGATATATGCATACAGAGAGAAGTACAGATACACCCACCTACATTTGTATATATGGCCCATAACAGCGTATCCCTGTTGCGGGCTGGATGTGAGAGGGGAGAGCGAGCAGGCAGTAGCCACCTGGAGGCCCTGCAGTAGCCAAGAGCCAGGCCTGAAAGGTGGTGAAGCCTCACCCTCCTCGAGGCATCCTGCGCCCTTTGGCCAAGCACGGCAGGCCCACAGCAGGCCTCCCTCCCCCAACATCAGCCTTAACTTTGTGGGCAGTCATAGTAAACAGAACGACCACCATCCATCCCTACCAGCCTAGGCTTCAGCAACTTCATGGTCTACCCATGGCACTGGGGGGGAAATATGCACAATGTCACCCTCAGCCCTCTGTCCGCTGCATCTCAGCCTCTCTGCAAGGGTGGAGGCAATGGCAGTGGACTTTGGAGCACCGTGGAGCATGCCACCGGAGACCAAGAAGCTCCGACAGCGGTACTAGGAGCAATGGGCACTTGTGAGCGTGAGTGAACCCAAGAGGCAGGCCGGGTTGCAGGAAGGACGAGTGTGGGAAGCAACGGTTGAGGAAAAAGGGCTTCAGTTTAAAAGGAACCTTATTTGGAGGCTGGGGGCCCCTGCCCCTCACATCTCATGGGGTTGCACTTCCATGCACCAAAAACATACTTTTTAAAAAATGCCGTCTGCAAGGGCCAGCGCATGCAGGACACTCGTGAGAGGCAGGTGGCCCACACCCTCCCCCTGGGGCAGCCGAGGAACAACTAAGAAATGTCCAGGAGCAGTGTAAATGAACAGTGATTGCAGCTGGGTAAGAAGATTCTTTTTTTGTGTTTAGTCCCTAAACTTAAAGAAGAAGAAAATCCAGGAAAAGAGACTCTTAGAATTATCTTTTTTAAAAAGCGAACAAGTATAGAGAGAAAAACCCTAGACCCAAATGATGGGAACTAAGGGGAGAAAAGCTAAAGACTTTTTAACCTGGATTCCCGGCTGTCCATGGAGGACCATGTGGCGGCCGTGGCCAGGGGGGCGTTCTATCAGGTACGCCCGATACGCCAGTTGCGCCCCTTACTGGACAGGGGAGCCCTTCGCACAGTCACTCAAGCGCTTGTGACGTCCCGGCTGGATTACTGTAACGCTCTCTACATGGGGCTCCCCTTGAGGTGCACTCGAAAGCTACAGTTAGTACAGAATGCGGCCGCGCGGGTGATTATGGGTGCCTCAAGGCAAACCCACGTAACACCTTTCCTGCGCGAGCTGCACTGGCTGCCTGTGGCCTTTCGAGTGCGCTTCAAGGTATTGACGACCATCTTTAAATCGCTCCATGGCTCGGGGCCTAGCTATATACGAGACCGCCTCCTGCCCCATACATCCCTTCGTCCGATCCGCTCCCACAGAGAGGGTCTTCTTCGGGTGCCGTCGGCGGGGCAATGCCGGTTGGCGACACCCAGGGGAAGGGCCTTCTCTGTGGCGGGCCCGGCCCTCTGGAACGACCTACCCCCCGACCTTCGTACTATCTCGGACCTCCGCCTCTTCCGCCAACGTCTTAAGACGTATTTATTCCAACAAGCCGGCCTAGGATAGCCCCCCGTTTCTGACTTTTTAAAGAAAAATTTATAATTTGGTAAGGATTTTAATATTGGGTTTTACCACGGGTTTATTAATTTAATACATTTTAATTGATATTTATTGTATTTTGTGTTTTTAAATAATGCCTGTGCGCCGCCCTGGGTCCTAACAAGGAGAAGGGCGGGGTATAAATTTAATAAAATAAAATAAAAATAAAAACCATAGAAAATTGGATTTTAAACTGGGTAGGTGTTGTTATGGAAAGGCATTATAAAATGCTGGAACAATTTACCTAAATGTATTCGAGTACTGAATTTTGTCTCTATAAATTGAATTAAATTTGGATTAATTAATCTATCATGCTTGAAACAATGCTGAAACCTGTTGATGCTGCCATCTACTGGTGAATGGAATACACTACACCCCTACAAATCTAGGAAAATTCTGTCAGAAGAAACAAGCAACATTCTTTTGAAGGATTGTGGTGATACTAACTGTTCCATAATTAATTACTTTACTATTGTGAGAATAAGGAAGACTCTTAAGTAAAGTAAAGTAACTTTTGTTTTGTGGAAACTGTGTAGTTATATTGTATTTTTGTATTGTTTTTAATGTTTACCTGTGCACCGCCCTGAGTCCCTTCGGGGAGATAGGGCGGGATATAAATCCAATAAACTTAACTTAACTTACTTAAATGGAATTGATTAATAAAACTGAGATATAAAGAGTTATGATTATTGAAATCTTTGATGAGCAAAATTGGAATGCAATATATTGTTTTTGGCGTTGACTAAAAGTGGACTTATTAAACTAAGGCAAGATGCTCTATCGGGGGAAATGAGTGAGATTTCAAGAGAAATGGCATGGATGTTTCAAAGCATTAGGAGCACCATGACAAAGAACCACAGAGAGATAAAAAAAATTAATCCAAGGCATAAGTGACAAAATAGAAAATATGACACAACTGACAATGAATGAAGATCAAAGAGTTCAGGAAAGAGAGGAGGCAGTGGAAAGAATAGAGGAAAAGATAGAACAGACAAATCAACAAACAAAACAAGATGACGAGAAAAATATTTTGAGAGATACAAAAATGGAATTGGATAACCTGGGAAAAGTTTTTGAAAGGGTGATAGGGGTATGGGTTGGTACTCTGGAGATCTAGTATCCGATAAAAATAAATCCGATAAATAAATAGTAGAGGATTGGGCGAATACAGATATGACACTGCTGAAGGAAGCACAGAAGGTGTATGTGAATAGGAATGAGGCCAAAAGTCAGCAGAAAAGTCAGATGATGGTGTCTGTCATTAAAGCAGCCAACAAAGGTCAAGAAAGAAAGAAAGGATTTGGCAGGAGCTGGGGAGTTGGGAAGCAACCTGCCGGGGATCAGTGGAGGCATCCTGGACAAGGAAGAGGATTTATCCTATAGAAGAAACCAAGTGGTGACAGTAACAAATGTTTTGTGTGTGCTAAGGAGGGGCACTTTGCTAGAAACTGCCCAGATAAAAAGAAAACACAAATGAGAGCAATGGATATACACCCTAATGGAAGAAGAGAAAGATTAGGGAAGTCAGAGGCTATTAATTTTAGGGTCCCACCAAGAGCCCTTGTTAAATTTAAATGTTGTACTCGAAAAAAGAGGAATATGTGTTTTTAATAAATACTGGGACAACGAGGACATCGGTATGTAAAGTGCTGAGAGGAATTAAACAGGATGGGAAAAGCTTGAGAATAGTGGGAGTAAAAGGGGAACCATTTGAAGTACCATTGCTAAAAAATGTATGTTTAAAATGAGGAAAATGCAATATAGAAATAGATGTAATAATAGTACCCGAAGCTGGGATGAATTTACTGGTAAGAGATCCCAGTGATGGTGAACCTTTTTTGGCTTGTGTGCGAAAAGTGGGGGGGAGCGCAAGGGGGTCATGCACATGTCACACCTATAATGCAATGCTTGACCACCAGCGCGCATGTGTGCATGACCAGCACTCCCCCCCCCATTTTTGCATGCTTTTTTGCCTTCCCCAGGCTCCTGAGGCTTTATAGGAGCCTGGAAAGGGCGAAAACAGCCTCCCCTGCCCCCTCCAGAGACTTCAGGAGCTTCCCTGAAGCCTCCGGAGTGCAAAAAACGGCCCTATGGGTAAACCGGAAGTTTGGGAATGGACTTCCGGTTTGCTTGTAGGGCCAGTTTTAGTGGTGAAACTCACTTGATGGTCTTGCTTAGCAACCAAAATTTTGGCCTCAATTGTGGTCATAAGTTCTTTCTTTTTTTCTTTCTTTCTCTTTCTTTTTCTTTCTGTCTCTTTCTCTGTCTGTCTGTCTGTCTGTCTGTCTGTCTGTCTGTCTGTAGCTGTCTCTCTCTCCTCCCTCCGCCCATCTGTCACTGTGTGTCTGTCTGTCATTTACTCACTTAATCACTCATTCTGTGTCTCTTATCTTTTTCTCCCTCCCTCTCTCTGTCTCCGATTCAATCCCTCCCTCTGTCATTCTCTCTCTGTGCCTCTCTCTGTCTTTCTCCCTCCCTCCCTCCCCAGCTCTCTCTCTCTCTCTGTACTCTGTGTGTCTATCAGTCTCTCTCTGATTCCCTCCCCCCGTTTCTCTCTGTCTGTCTGTTTCTCATCCCCCACGGGAGCCCTTTCAGACCCTGGGAAGCGCCAGGGTCTGGCTGCCCCACGGCCAAGGAGGCAGCCATAGCCTCCCCAGCCAGCATGTCAGCCACTCTTCTGCTTCCCAGGGGCTGAAGGGGCTCCGTGGGGGGAGGAAGGGAACTGGCTGCCAGAGCCAGCGGGTGGGGTGGGCGGCGGCGGCCAGCAACATTTGCTACCCGCCTGCCCCGCTTGCTCACCCACCGGGCTCCGCGGGGGGAGGAAGGGAACTGGCTGCCGATGGGTGAGCTAGCGGGGCAGGCGGGTAGCGAATGTTGCTGGGTGCTACCGCCCACCCCTCGCGCCCGCCCACCCCGCCCGTTGGCTCCGGCAGCCAGTTCCCTTCCTCCCCCTGCGGAGCCCCTTCAGACCCTGGGAAGCAGACAAGTGGCCGGCATGCTGGCTGGGGAGGCTATGGCTGCCTCCTTGGCCGTGGGGCAGCCGGACCGCTCCAGATTCAGTGACCCGACGCCGCGGCCGCCATTGCCTGCCTCACCACCTGCTGCTTAGCTGGGCGGCTACATCCCGACTTCCGGCTCCTGCCTCACGACCCGGATATTCCGCCGAGGCAGGCAAGTTGGACCGCAGGAAGAGGAGAGGAGGAGAGGAGTGGCGGGTGGGGAGGAGGAAGAGGAGGAGGAAGATTTGGAATATTCAAAAAATCGGGAAATTTTTAAAGGGACGCGGGACTAATTATTAATATGCGGGATTGTCCCGCCAAATGCGGGACATCTGGTCACCTTACCCTACGAGCAA
Organism: Rhabdophis nuchalis; assembly: GCA_039707465.1. Taxonomy (NCBI): domain Eukaryota; kingdom Metazoa; phylum Chordata; class Lepidosauria; order Squamata; family Natricidae; genus Rhabdophis; species Rhabdophis nuchalis. Next base: position 27,211,718 of record CM077646.1, on the reverse strand, counting down.
ACCGGAAGTGACTTCTAGTTTGCTCGTAGGGTTGCTTTTAGTCCTCCAGAGCCTTCAGGGAAGCCTCCGGAAGATCCCTGAAGGCTCTGGAGGACTAAAACAAACCCTACAAGCAAGCTGATAAATGCAAGCTGATAAACGCCGCTCTCACCAACCTCCCTTTCAGGTCAGAGCCAAAGTTTACCTGTCAACAAAGTATCTAAAACTCAAGCTGCCTAACAGAAAATGAGGCCCTAAGTTCATAAGGCCTGTCCTGATAGTGAAAGTAATAAATCCTATTACTGTTCACCTTAAACTCAAACGCTTGTTAGTGCACCCGGTGTTCCATAGCTAAAACCTGCAGTAGGCTCTTGGCTAAGGTCAGTAGGCTGAGCCACCCCAACGTCTATTTCGATACAAGGGGAGACCCATTATGAGGTAAAAAAGATCTTAGACTCTTGTTTGCACCTAGTCCACCGGAAGGGATACCCCTTATCTGAAGTTACCTGGGTTAAGACCTGGGATGTAAAAGCAGACAGGTTGATTAAACGGCTTTATGACAAATATCCTAGTAAGCCCAAGGGGCCACTGGGGGGGGGGGGTGTTTGAATGTGAGAGTGGTTAACCTCTGTCTGGTTTTTCTCTTTTAGGAGTTCCTTCTCGGCTGAGTGGGAGCAGCCTGCCAGCCCTGAAACCATTTTGGAAATTTTCAGAGCTGCTACAGCAAGGCTGGTTGCTGCTGTGGGAATGTGAGGGGAGAGGTAGTGATAACTGGGGGAAATTGTAGCCATAACAACATTCTTTCCCATTGGAACCAAGGATGTCCCCAGCAGGCGTTGGGAAGGTGTGGCTCAAATACAGCCAAAGGAGGAATGTAACCTGATTGGACCACATGATGAATGTGTGACCTGGGGGCAAGGACTTTGGGTTTTGATTTGGGTGGGGAAAGCCTTGGGTTCTTCAGAATTGGGTTTACACTAGCAGCCCTATAAATATGACATTCCTAATAAACAATCACTTTGAGGAGAGTTCAAGCCTCAGAGTTTTGATTTCGTTGGGCCTGTTACTTGGAACCCTGACATGTAGACCATCCCCTCTGACTCTTAGATTGGCTTTATTTAATTTTGCTTGATATTTTTATATAGCACTGTAAGAGATTCAGAGGCCTTGGGATCATTGGAAGGGTTTCCAACACCTAACCATAATAAAACGAGACATGATAAAGATGTGTACTAAAATACGACACCAAGGAAAGAGAAAAAGGAAAACTGTGATTAACTATACTAAGCATTTTACTATTTTAAATTGTAGAAATTTTGCACGTATTTAAATTTGATGGGGTGGGTGACAGTGCTGGACTAGGAGCAGGGAGATAGTTTGTGTTCTCCACTCAGTCATGGAAAATCCTTAGTGATTCTCCTGACAGACCATTGAGTCACATCTTGGTTTCTCCACACACCAGTCCGGATCTGCTCCTGGTCACCAAGTATCCTTCAAAAGGATCAGATGTAACGTGATCTATTAAAAAACATTGCAACCTGTCTTATCGAATCTTGGTGGTGAAATAAACAATCTTGGAACTCTCTGGTGTCTTCCAATCCCAGAAAAATCAGGATAATCCATCTGCATAGCTAAAATATCACTTTCGCTGCTACAAATAATGTTCCTCTTTAATTGAAGGAATTTTTGAAACTAATTGTTAGGAGTAGACTCCTAGAGTTGGGTAGGCAATATATAATACCATGATGAAAAATGGTCATTGTGGCTTTAAGACTGTTGGAATGTTAGAATGCAATTATAGAATGTAATTATCTCCACTATAAGAAGAAGTAAGCAGAACGCATGCTCTCTTTGCTAATTGCTCTTTTTGCTGATATCTCTACTGTTTTGCTATCTGCTTGTGGGCTGTGACTGACTGTCTTTATTTATTTATTTATTTTTCACATTGTGGATTACTGACTAAGCAAACTGCTATTTGTTAAGGACTTTGTTTTGACTAACTACCAACCATCACTGCTTGTGAAGCAGTAGTTTAGTTTTACAACACCAGTAAAGCTATTTTGTTTTACTAAGTGTCTGGTTTACTATTTGTGTGTTTACTAGCAACGTTTCTCTAGCTGCACATTCCGCTGCACAACTTTCTGTCTCGCAACGGAGATATCCCCTAACACAAATTAAGGAGTCCTGGGAGAGAAGTGAAAAAATAGGAAAGGTCTCCCATGTGTTGGGAAGAGAGCTTTACATTACATTGTCTCAATGTTTACAGAAATGCTGGCACTTTCCTTTTCTCTCTCAAAATCCATGATTCTTACGCAATGCTGTTTTAGAAATGAAACATTATCTACTGTACAATTTTCCCCCTCACATTTTCCTACCAAGGGGAGAAACCACAAAAGTATCAATCCCTTGGTTCTGCTCACACCTCCCAGCCATCAAAGACTAAAAAGGAGGAACCTCCAAGCAAAGGAGCTCACAGCAAGAGGTGTGAATGAACCTGGAGATCCTGTGCTCAAAAACACAATCCCTTTTATCAACTCAATATTCCTACAGCTTTTCTCCATGAAGGTCACCTGCAAGGCAGAATAACCTTTGCATCTGAAATTTTACACTGCTTTTTTCACTGCCCCAAATTCCCCCAATATATTTGGTACTCGTAGGGTTTCTGCCACTTACGTGCCTTATTCACAATCTGAGCAGTCATGCTTGGTACAATGAATTGTTAGGAAAAGATAAACTATTTCTCTTTTCCTCTTGTTTTCTCCTTGTATGAGGAGCTGCAATCTCCAACTAGAGCCTGAGCGCTCTTATCCTGAAGATATGCTGCCTGGTAAATTCTGGGGTGGGAAATCTTGAGGATACCCAGGGAGAAGGGTGGGATTATGCATGTGGCACTTCTATCGTTTATTATGATCAAAATGCAAAGAACTCTCCTAAAAATATTTTTGCACAATTGCACAATTTCTGCAGAAATAAATACCCAGAGACTTCTGCTGCTGATGGCCCTATCAAACTAACATGTTCCATTTTTTTTCTTTCCTCCTCCCCATCTGATACTATGACATATTGAATGAGAAAAACAATCAAGCAAATTCTTTGTCGTGAAATCAATTTCTCAGCTGGACCTAAAATCCAAGCCTCTACTACACTCATCACTTTAGGTCATCACTCATCACTTTGGAAAATCCATGTGGGTTTTCTTGTGTGCAATAAGGGTGGAGTGTTTCCTAAAGCACCAGCCACACTTGGGGCACTTAAATGGTTTCTCTCGCAAATGTCATTCTGCCGCTTTATAAATCTATGGTGAGGCCCCATCTGGAGTATTGTGTACAGTTCTGGTCACCATATCTTCAGAAGAATATTATGGAAATGGAAAAGGTGCAGAGGAGGGCAACCAGAATGCTTAGAGGGCTGGAACACCTTCCTTACCATCTGAGGCTGCAACGGCTGGGCCTCTTCACTCTAGAACGACAGCGCCTGAGAGGTGACGTGATTGAAGACTATAAAATCATGCATGGTGCGGACAAAGTAGAAAAGGAAAAACCACTTTCCCTATCGCACAACACTAGAACTAGGGGGCACTCCATGAAACTTTTGGAAGCTAGACCTCAAAGAAATAAGAGGAAGGACTTTTTCACCCAGAGGATCACTGGTCTATGGAACTCCCTGCCAGAAGAAGTGGTGACAGCTGTCAGCCTCGACACCTTTAAGAAAGGATTAGACGAGTTCATGGAGAACAAGGGTATCCATGGCTATCATTATGGATGCCTAAGGACACCCTCCGGGTTGGAGAGATAGGCACGATATTTCTCAATGCCATTTGCAGGGAATCATAAGCGGGTGAAGACATCTGCTTGGGAATACCCTGAAGCAAATGGTGAGCCATTGTGTGAGACAGAATGCTGGACAAGATGGGCTGTGGCCTGTTCCAGCATGGCTATTCTTATGTTTATGTGTGTATAAGCACATGATTTAGAAGGCTAGTACTAGTACTGAAATCTTTCCCACAGTCTGGGCACTCGTATGGTTTCTCTCCTGTGTGAGTCCTCTGGTATCTCACCAGCTCAGAATGCCAAAGGAAACTTTTCTCACAATCTGGACACTGATATGGTTTTTCCCCAGAGTGAGTCCTCTGGTGTGTCACCAAGCTGGAATTGCTACTGAGACTTTTCCCACAATCAGGACATTCAAAAGGTTTCTCTCCTGTATGAATTCTCTGGTGTTTCACCAGGTTGGAATTCTTACTGAAACTTTTACCACAATCAAGACATTCAAAGGGTTTCTTTCCTGTGTGTCCCCTCTGATGTATCACCAGCTCATAATTCTCACTGAAATGTTTTCCACAATCTGGACATTCAAATGGTTTCTCTCCTTTATGAGTCCTCTGGTGTGTCACCAGCTTATAAATCCGACTGAAACTTTTCCCACAATCAGGACACTGAAAGGGTTTCTCTCCTGTGTGAGTCCTCTGGTGTGCCAGCTGGCTGGAATTGTGACTGAAACTTTTCCCACAGAAAGGACATTCAAATGTTTTTCCCCCTGTGTGAGTCCTTTGGTGTCTCACGAGGTGGCAATTCATTCTGAAACCTTTCCACAGATAGGGCATTTGAAGGGTTTCTCTCCTGTGTGAGTCCTGTGTTGTCTCATGAGGTGGTAACTTCCAATGAAATTTTTATAGAATCTGGTGACTCTTATGCAATGGGCGTCCTGTGATGTATCACCATGTTGCCATGCTCACTAAATTATTCACATTGGGAGCACTCGTATGGCTTTTCTCCTGTGTGGGTCGTTCCATGAACCACAAAGAAGCTGTTCTGACCAAACCTTTTGCCATATTCAGATAATTTTTTATGGCTTTTCTCCAGTTTGGATCATCTTACTTAATCAACTATGATTTGCAATCTGTGCTTTTCCTGTAATAGGCAGATCAATGGAGCTTTTCCACAACTGATATTCTTGAGGTCAAAAATATGTAGGCTCTATTGTTTAGTGGTGTTTTGATTAAAGCCGTTTGCTTCTTCCCAGAGCCTGTATCATTGTTTGTCCTATGTGCCCTGCCCAATAAGACCTTTTCCTAACTTTCAGACATTTCCATCTTTTTCTGAATGAAAAATAATCTTCCTTTATCTTTCATGCAATGTATCCTTGAGTTTTGTATCCTTTACTTTTTCCAGCTCAAAATCCCATGTTAATTTACTCTCTTTTGTCTATCAGCTGCTGGAGAAGTAGAATTGTGTGGTTTTCTGAAGAAAATGGAATATATTTTGGTTTCTGGGTCAATTTTATTTCCTTTTCAATGTTGCTTGTTATTCTCAGTTGTCCAGAGTGCTCTTATTGCCATCCTCTCTGTCTATAAGTTTCAAAGAAAAGTGTAACTTTAATTGTGTATAAAATGGTTGCAGAAGATGTGAAAAAAAGTATATATTACAACAAAAAACATTCCACAATTCTAGAACAACCTCTTACACTAATTATGAACCATTTGACACATGGAATACTACCAAGATATCTATTCAACCATGAAATTATATTGTTGACTTACTTGGGTCAATCACAAATTCTTAGCACTGCAAAGAGTGATCATCAAATATATCTGGATGTACTGAGGACAGATTATATAATTGCAGATATATGCATACAGAAAGAAATACAGATACCAACACCTACAAATGAATATATGTGGAAGCTCCATGAGTTTTAAGCCTGAATATTGTCCCAAAATTGTTACAATCAAACCTTCTGAGTTAAATTTAGAGATGTGGGGCTTTAACTGAGGAAATGATGCTGAAAGCCTCTGCAAGATTTGAAGCACCAGTTATGCCCATGGAAGCCATGAGCTCCAAGTAAGGGCAGAAAATACTTTCCACAACCTCTTGGGTGACATCCCAATTCAAGCAGTCCTGACTTACTGAGTGCACTTGGGACTGGCTTCTGTGTCACTAAGCAGCTGGTCATGGAGCATGGTGTCACATGACAGTGCCAACTTACATTTGTTCCTCTGCAGTTAAGCAAATCCTGTGGGTTGTTAAAGGCAATTTCACAAACTGCAACTTGCAATTTCCTGCTGACATCCCCACTGATTTTGCTTGTCAGAATCTAGCTGAGGGGGGTCACAAATGGGGATTATGAGTGTGGGATGTTGCAGCCATCATAAAGGTGCAACAGTTGGCAGAACCCAACTTGGTGTTTCCTTTTCCTGCACCTTCACAACCACAGGAACTGCTGACTTGTTCAGGTCACTGAAGATGTGCTATGATGAATACAGATTTGTGGACCAGGTGTCCACCTGCTTTTGTAGTGTCGTAACTTTGAAGGCTCAGGGAACAAGTGGTAAGTGAGGACCACCTATACAACCGAACATCCTAAAGGTCTTCAATAGCTATTTTTAAAAAAACAAATGCTGGATTAAGTACAATTGAACCTGGTTAATAAACGGACGCAGCACCAATAGGAAATACTGTGCATATTGGTAAGACATGGAAGTTAAAAAACAAAAATCCCAGAAAAAGACGAGTGGCAGAATCAATGCAATTCGGTTGCCAAGAGAATAGCAAGTCCATAACAGAATAAGTTATGGGTTGGAAGGGACCTTGAAGGTCTTCTAGTCCTATCTCATTCTCAGGTAGAAGACCCTGTATCCATGATGGCGAACCTATGGCATGTGTGCCACAGGTGACACGTGGAGCCATTTGTCAGGGCACGCAAGGCTTGCCCTGTCAGCTGGCCAGCACACATGCACACGCTAGCCAGCTGATTTCAGCCTTCTTTTGAGGCCATTTTTTACCCTTCGGAGGGCTAAAAACGGCCCTACAAGCAAACCGGAAGTCCGTTCCTGAACTTCCATTTTGCCCATAGGGCTGGTTTTTCGTGCTCCGGAGGCTTCAGGGAAGCTCCTGAAGCCTCTGGAGGGCCTCCAGGGGGGTGGGGGAGGCTGTTTGTGCCCTTCCCAGGCTCCTATAAAGCCTCTGGAGCCTGGGGAGGGTGAAAAAAGCACGCCAGAAATGGTGGGGGGAGCACTGGTCGTGCGCACATGCACGCTGGGATCTATGGGTGTGGCACGCCCATGCATCACACCCCTGCATTCCCCACTGCTTTAGGCATGTGAGCCAAAAAAGGTTCGCCATCACTGCCATATATCATTCTGGACAAATGGCTGGCCAATCTTGTCTTAAAGCACAGTTGTCAAACTTGCAGTGTCATGTTGCTGTCACATGCCATTTCGTTACGTTTCCCCCCTTCGTGGAGATGGGGTGGCCATGGCCTGCATGTGCCGCATCCGGCCCATGAGCTGCCAGTTTGACACCCCTGTCTTAAAGGTTCCTAATGAATCTAGATGACAACTTTGTCATCCAAAAGACGGAAGAGGGAACGAGGGGTCTCTTATAGTGATTCAAATTCTTACTAGCAGAGAGGAAATTACAGAGGGGGGTTGAAGTTGCACGTAATTTGGGGGAGAGTGACCATGTCATACTGGAATTCAATATAATGCAGACACAAGCAAGAGAGCAAAATCAAACGAATGCCTTAGACTTTAAAGCAGTTGATTTTTAACAAACCAAGAGACAGCTTGGGAAGGATTCCATGGATGAAAATCTTAAAAGGGGAAAGCAACTCAAGAAGCTTTAGATACTCTGGCTCCCTAAACAGAGGGATAGAATCAAGATCACATGAAGTACCAACTTATAATTCTTTTGTTAAGATCACACTTGGATTACTGCAACCAGTTTTCATCACCACAATATAAAAAAGGTGTTGAGACTCTATAAAGAGCACAGAGAAGAGCAGTAGGGATAATTAGTGGGTTGCAGGAATTGGGAATGAACAGTCTAGTGAAAGGAAAGACTAGGGGTGACATGATAGTCGTCTGGCCAATACTTGAAAGGTCAACTCATTTTCCAAACCACAAGAAGACAAGAAGCAATGGATGGAAACTAATCGAGGAGAGAAGCAACCAGGATTTAAGGAGAAATCCCAGCAGTGAGAACAATTAGCCAGTGGAACGGAACGGCTGCAATTTTCTGCTGCCTGGAAGATTTAAAAACTCTGGAGTTAAAGTTGATTCTTTGGGAATGGCTGCCCTCCAGAGGTTGTGGGTGCTCCATCGCTGTTGGCTTTTAAACAGAGACCGGACAGCCAATGATATTAAGACTTCCAAGGTTTTTTTCAGCTCTGTTACAAATCTCCAGGGATGAGAGGTCCCTTTTGGAGGGAAGTCATCCCCAAAGAATTACTCTTAATTTAAAAGAGATCTGTAAAATCTTCCCACCAGAAGGAAAGTTGCAGTCACCAGTTTCACATTGTGCAGCACCATTGGGCTTAAATTTGGGGAGGGAAGGAACCTGCAGCAGCAGCAGCTGAGATGCTTCACCCAGGTTGCTTCTCTGCTTCCAGGCTGTGGAAGAAACCGAACAGCCCCGACTTGCTCCCGGACTCTCCTCCCACCTGCCCTCCACTCACCTTCCAGCTGCTGCTTCAACCATGGGAAGAGCACAAAAGCCGCTCTGCCCTCCACCTTCCTCCCTTGAGTGATCCGGAACTTCCTCTGCGATTCTTCTCTCTTCCCATCCCGTCCTTTCTAGCAATACAGCACTTGATGATTTTAACTCCTTAAACACAACCACAGACGCCGCCTCCTCTAGCGTCCTTTTTCTAGGCACAGGTTTTGCCTGTTTGAGCGCCAGATAGGCAAAAAAGCACGCTTGTCCCGTCTCTGTCTAAGGCGTTTGCAAGATGTTTTCACTGATTAAATGCTATCAAGTCGTTTTTGACTTCTGGCAACTGAACTTTGCAACTGACCCCCCCCCCCCCCCCCCCAAATAGTGAAATGTGATACGAAGATTAGCCACGTGCTGAGCCCTAAAAGTTCATGACGTTTTGACAGAATCTGCTTTCTTAGGGAGTGACTCTCGGTAGAGATCAAGCCTTTCTACAACCCCAAAATGTTAAAATTGAAAGGCCCCTCAGATTCACCTCCCCTCTTGATAAACCAGACCAAGAAATCAACTCCACAAGAGAAGATTTAATACTTTTTATTATTGAGACTGAATGTAATTGGATAGCCATTTGTCTGAAATGGTATAGGGTTTCCTGCCTAGGCAGGAACTAGACTAGATGACCTCCAAGGTCCCTTCTGGACTAGATGACCTCCAAGGTCCCTTCCAATTCTGCTTGTAGAAAAGACGTGGAGACTCTAGAAAGAGTGTAGAGAAGAGCAACCAAGATGATTAGGGGACTGGAGACTAAAACATATGAAGAACGGTTGCAGGAACTGGGTATGTCTAGTTTGATGAAGAGAAGGACCAGGGGAGACATGATAGCAGTCTTCCGATATCTCAGAGGGTGCCAGAAAGAAGAGGGAGTCAAACTATTCTCCAAGGCACCTGGGGGCAGGACAAGAAGCAATGGGTGGAAACTAATCAAGGAGAGAAGCAACTTAGAACTAAGGAGAAATTTCCTGACAGTTAGAACAATTAACCTCTGGAACAGCTTGCCTCCAGAAGTTGTGAATGCCCCAACCCTGGAAGTCTTTAAGAAGATGTTAGATAGCCATTTGTCTGAAATGGTATAAGGTTCCTGCCCACGCAGGGGGTTGGACTAAAAGACCTACAAGGTCCCTTCCAACTCTGCTATTGTATTGTATTGTATTGTATTGTATTGTATTGTATTGTATTGTATTGTATTGTATTGTATTGTATTGTATTGTATTGTATTGTATTGCTATTGCTATTGCTATTGCTATTGCTATTGCTATTGCTATTGTATTATTATTGTAATAAGAAAATATTGCAAGTCTGATTGTGTTGAACCCATTTCTGATGCTCCTGTGAATTAGGGAGGTGTTTGTCTGAGCCTGTTTGCAACATTATTTCTCTGTTGTAGACTTGAGATAGGCTGCTTATCTCCTCAAACCTATTTCCTTTACACTCTGTTGTGGGCAATTCTTTGGGCATTGGTCTGGGAAATGATTAAGGTGCTGGATGAGCAACAGGAATGTGCAGGCTACATTTCCCAGTCAGCCATGGAAGGTCCCCAGTGACTGCACAAACACAGCATTGAGCTCCGTTAATTAGCGGACCTCTAAGATGCTCCCCCTGCCCCTAAATTTCTGAGCTGTTTAAAGCAAAAAAACATTCATAATAAGCTGAATTGGCCTTAAGTGGGAAAGAACCAGGCAAGAATTCCTGGACCAGTGGGTGACATTTTTTTATATTTCCTGACTCTACCTCAGAGAGAATATAGTTGCTAATGTGGCAAATATGCATAATCACCCCGATGGGATTTTCAAAAATCATGCAACAATTTACATAGTGCCTGCTCATTTCTAGCCAACAAACGAAAAGCCAGCTCTAACATTGTGCGGGGTTTGCCCCTCACTATGCTCCTGTTTGCCCCTCTTATTTACTGTAAATATATTTATTTATATAAAACCACAAGTCCTTGTCGGCGACTCTGACTGTATTTGAACACTGGCTGTACAATTCCCTGACACAAGAATCTTCCTTGTACCTTCTTCCACCTTCATACACCCCTCTGAATTACAGAGGTTTTTCTGTGAGTCTCTTCTGAATAGGATCCGTATGCTGCAGAGTTTGGAGATGTTTTCCCCTTATCTCTTTAGTAATCGAGTTTGCATATCTTCCAAAACATTTTCTTTAGCCCCCCCCCCCCTCCTGGGGCCTGTGGGTATAGGATAGGATGGGTGATAGTGCTGGGCTAGGAGCAGGGAGATACAGGTTGTGTTTCTCACTCAGTCATGGAGTCAGTCCCCAGTGATTATCCAGACAGACCACTGAGTTACATCTTGGGTTTTTTCACCTGCTCCTGGTCACCAAGTATCCTTCAAAGGGATCAGGTCTAAAAAAATAGTAACCTGTTTGAAATGTGCTGGTGAAATGAACAATCTTGGAATTCTTTGGTGTCTTCCAATCGCAGCAAAATCAGGATAAACTATCTGCATATTACTTTCAGTGCTACAAATAATGTTCCTTTCTATATTTGAAGGATAAATATTTGGGGAAAAATAAGGAGCTCTGGGAGAGAAACGAAAAACAAGAAGCGCCTCCCATGTGTTGGGAAGAGTTTTGGATTACCTTGTCTCAATGTTTCATAAATGCTGACTTTCCTCCCCCCCCCCCTAAAAATCTGCTCAATGCTGTTTTAGAAATTATTACATTATTTATTGTACAATTTTCTTCTCACATTTCCCCAGCAAGAGGGAAACCACAAAAGTACAGACCCTAGGTGCCGCTCTCACACTCCAGCCATCAAAGACTAACAAGGAGGCAGGCACCTCCAAGTGAAGGATGTCACAACAGGAGTTGCGAGTAAACCTGGAAATCAAAAACACAATGTAAGGACTTGCCTCTCCTCTCTCTTCAAGAAAGCAGAACTCTTGAAAGAGAAGGGATTTCAAAAAGAAACTTTTATTGAGAGACAATGATAGCAAGTAGAGCAAGGCAGGATCTGAAGTTCCCACTCAGAACCATTAGATAAAACGTTGTAGAAACCCCTCCCCTCTGCCCAGTCTAAGGCGAGCCAATCCACAGGTGTGAAGTTGTTGTGAGAACTCTTGAGTTGAGAAAGTGGTAAGAAGTTGTTCTCAAGCGCTGCTTGCTCCTTCTGTTGGAGCTAAGACAAAACAGATGGCCAAAGGCAATTTCTCCCCCTTCCCATTCCCAGGAAAGTATATCAAGGTTGAGAAAAGAGCAGAAACAGGAAAAGGTCATAAAATGGCATTCAGGTGCTCTGCGCCAAAATGGCAGTGCCCCAATAGGATCTATGGGGATTTGAAACAAAATCCCTTTTCTCCTCAACTCAATATTCCTACAGTCCTATATTCCTACAGCTTTTCTCCATGAAGGTCACCTGTAGGGCAGAACAGCCTTTGCATATGAAATTTTACACTGGTTTTTTCACTGTCCCAAATTCCCCCAATATATATGGTTTCTTCCATTTGTGTGCCTCATTCTTGACACAATCTGAGCAGATATGCTTGGTGCAATGAATTTCTGAAATTGTTAGAAAAAGATGAATTATTTCTCTTCTTCTCTTGTTTTCTCATTATACAAGGAGCCACATTCTCTAAACTTTAGCCTGAGAACTGTTACCCCAAAGAGATACTGGCTGGGGAATTCTGGGGCTGAAAATACCGAGGACAACCAGGGAGAAACGGGCTGGGACTCTGCATGTAGCATTTCTATCATTTTATTATGATAAAAATGGACACGCCTAAAAAGATTTTTGAAGAATTGTAAAATTGTTGCAAAAATAAATATCCAGCAACTACTGCTGCTGATGGCCAAAAAGTCCTTATCAAATTAACATGTTCCCCTTTTTTTCCTTACTCCTTCCCATCTAATATCATGACATATTTGATGATAAAAAATCAGGCAAATTCTTTGTAGTCAAATTAAAGAGTCAATTTCTCAGCTGAAAGTACAATGGGACATTTGAAATAAAATTCAAGCTTTCTCTATACTCATCACTTTGGGCCTCAGGTGGATTTTCTTGTGTGCGACAAGGTTGGCAGGTTTCCTGAAACACCGTTCACACTCAAGACACTTAAACGGTTTCTCCCCTGTGTGTATAAGCATATGATTTAGAAGGCTATCCTTAGTACTAAAATCTTTCCCACAGTCTGGGCACTCATACGGTTTCTCTCCTGTGTGAGTCCTCTGGTGACTCACCAATCGAGAATTCCAAAGAAAACCTTTCCCACAATCTGGACAATTATATGGTTTCTCCCTGGAGTGAGTCCTCTGGTGTGTCACCAGGCGGGAATTGTTACTGAAACTTTTCCCACAATCAGGACATTCAAATAGTTTCTCTCTTGTGTGAGTCCTCTGGTGTTTCCTCAGGTCAGAATTCCGACTGAATCTTTTCCCACAATTAGGACATTCAAAGGGTTTCTCTCCTGTATGAATCCTTTGGTGTGCCACCAGGCTGGAATTGTGATTGAAACTTTTCCCACAATCAGGACATTCAAAGGGTTTATCTCCTGTGTGAGTCCTCTGGTGTATCACTAGCTGGGAAATATGATTAAAACTTTTTCTACAATCTGAACATTCAAATGGTTTTTCTACTATGTGGGTTCTCTGGTGTTTCACCAGGCTGAAATTCTCACTGAAACATTTTCCACAATCAGGACATTCAAAGGGTATCCCTTCTCTGTGAATCCTCTGGTGGCTAATGAGGTGGGAATTTCTAATGAAGCGTTTCCTACAATCAGGACATTCAAAGTGTTTCTCTCCTGTGTGAGTCCTCTGGTGGATCACCAGGTTGGAATTTTGACTGAAAGCTTTTCCACAGTCAGGACATTCAAAGGGTTTCTCTCCTGTGTGATTCCTCTGGTGTCTAACGAGGTGGGAATTGTTACTGAAACTTTTCCCACAATCCAGACATTCATAGGATTTCTCTCCTTTGTGAGTTCTGTGGTGTATCACCAGGTTGGGATTTTGACTGAAACCTTTTTCAGAATCAGGGCATTCAAGAAGTTTCTCTCCTGTGTGAGTCCTCTGGAGGTTCATCAGGCTGTAATCGTGTCTGAAACTTTTCCCACAGATAGGGCATTCAAAGGGTTTCTCTCCTTCAAATGTTTTTTTTCCCCTGTGTGAGTCCTCTGTTATCTCATGAAGTGGGAATTTCCAATGAAACTTTCCCACAATCTGGACACTCATATATGATGTGAGTCGTCTGATGTATCACCATCTTGCCACGCTCACTAAAATATTTACCACATTGGGAGCACTTTTAAGACTTTTCTCCTGTGTGGATCTTCTTGTGCATAATCAGCTGTGATTTAGAACCTGTGCATCTATAGACCTCTTCCAACACCCATATTCTTGAGGTCAAAAATATGTATTATCCATTGTTTAACAGTGTTTTGATTAAAGCCAGGTTTAAGTGAGGCATGCATCTCTGTCTACCCTACATAGCTCTCCAAGTGACTTTTTCCTCCCCACTGACTTCCAAATATTTCCCTCTGAAAAAAATAATCTCCCTTGACTTTTCATGTAATGTATGCTTGAGTTCCGTATAATCTACTTATTCCAGTTTGAAATCTTTCTTAATTTTCTGTCCGTTATCTCTCACCTGATCAGGAAAAAGAAGGATGATGTGACTTTCTGAAGGAAATGGAAAATATTTTGATTTTTGGCTTGATTTTCTTTCCTTTTCAAAGTAGCTTGTTATTATCAGTTGTCCTGTGGGCTCTTATTGCAATCTTCTTTGCCTATGGGATTCAAAGAAAAACGTAATGTTAATTGTTTATAAAATTGTTGTAGAAGATGTGAAAAAAAGTATACATTACAATGAAAAAACGAACACGCCACAATGCTGTAATAGCTTCTAATGTTAATCATGATCCATTTGACACATGGAAAGCAACCAAGCTCCAAGTTCAAATATCCATTCAATCACGAAATATTCTTGTTAATTTGGATCAATCAGAAATTCTTACAGTGGAAAGGCTTATCATCAAATATATCTGGAAGTGCTGGATATAGATGATCTAATTACAGATATATGCACACACAGAGAAACACAGACACATACAAATGTATATATGTCAAAAATCCATGTCTTTCAAACCTGAAAAAATATCCAAAAATGGTCACAGTCATACCTTCTGAATTACATCTATATGAAGAGAAGAAAGAAATGGGGTACCCCATTCTATCTTAGGCCCAGAATCCTTCAGTATCTTTATAAACAATTTTGATGAGTGAATAGAAGGGGAAATCATCAAATTTGGAGATGATACTAAGCAGGCAGGAATAGATAACACTCCAAAAGACAAACTCAAGATACAGAAGATTTAAGATTTTTTAAAGATTTTATTCAATTTGTATCCCGCCCTTCTCCAAAAGGACCCAGAATCTTGATAGATTTGAACACTGGGTCCTATCCAACAAAATGAAATTCAATGGAGAAAAAATAGGTTTTACAAGAAAAACCAAATGGCAATGTACAGAATAGGTACAACCTGGCTCAATAGCAGTAATTGTAAGAGGGATCTTGAAGTCCTAGTGGCCAATAACCTAAATAACACTTAAATAAACAGTGTGATGCAATGGTTAAAAAAAAACTAATGCAATCCTAGGCTGCCTAAAAAGAGGGCTAAAATCAAGATCACATGAAGTATTAGTACCAATTTATAATGCTTTGATAAGATCATACTTGGATTACTGCAACCAGGGATGATTAGGGGGCTGGAGGCTAAAACATATAAAGAAAGGTTGCAGAAAATGGGAATGAATTGTCTATTGAAAGGAAGGACTAGAGGGTAACATGATTCCAATACTTGAGGAGTTGCCACAAGGGGTGGGGGGTTAATCTATTCTTCCAAAGTATCTGAAGATAGGACAAAAAACTGGATGGAAACTGAGCAAGGAGAGAAGCAGCCTATAACTAAGGAGCAATTTCCTGACACTGAGAACAATTAACCAGTGGAACAGTTTGCCTTCAGAAGCTGTGGGAGCTCCATCCTTGGTGGCTTTTAATCAGAGATAAGAGAGCCATTTGCCTGAACACCCTGCTTTATCAGGGCGTTGAAATAGAAGACCTGCAAGGTCCCTCCCAGCTCTGTCACAAACCCTCCAGTGATGGGAGCAGCCACAACCTCTGGAGGGAAGCCATTCCCAAAGAATCCACCTTCAATCGAAGGAGACTTTTTCCATCTTCCCACCAGAAGGAAAACTGTAGCCACCAGTTTCATAGCAAACAGCACCAGTGGGCTTAAATTCGGGGAGGGAAGGAACCTGCAGCAGTAGCAGCAGCAGCAGCAGCTGAGATGCTTCAGCCCAGTTGCTTCTCTGCTTCCAGGCGGTGGAGGGAATCAAATAGCCCCACTTGCTCTCTACTCACCTTCCAGCAGCTGCTGGAACCCTGGGAAGAGCACAAAAGCCACTCTGCACAACACCTTCCGCCCCTGAGTGATTCCCGAAGTTCCTCTATACTTCTCCTCTTCTCCTATCCTTTCTAGCAATGCGGTACTCGATGGTTTTAACTCCTTTTATTACCTACTAGCTGTACCCGGCCACGCGTTGCTGTGGCCCAGTCTGGTTAAATGGCCAACCAATCTGTGTGTAGATCTACACCTGCACACATACACCCAACCACCATATAAGCCCCAACCTACCTACCTACTGTATTTTTCTCTCTCTCTCTATCTATCTATCCCTCTACCTACCTACCTACTGTATTTCTTTCTTTCTCCCTCTACCTACCTACCTACTGTATTTCCCCCTCTCTATTCCTCAACCTACCTACCTACCTACCTACGGTATTTCTCCCTCTCTGTCTATCCCTCTACTTACCTACCTATTGTATTTCTTGCTTTCTCCCTCTACCTACCTACCTACCTACCTACCTACCTACCTACCTACCTACCTATCTACCTACTATATTTCTCCCTCTCTATCTATCCCCCTATCTACCTACCTGCCTACCTACTATATTTCTCACTCTGTCTATCCCTCTACCTACCTACCTACTGCATTTCTCCCTCTCTGTCTATCCCTCTACCTACCTACCTACTGTATTTCTTTCTTTTTCCCTCTATCTACCTACCTACCTACTGTATTTCCCCCCCTCTATCCCTCTACCTACCTACCTACGGTATTTCTCGCTATCTATCTATACACCTACATACCTACCTACGGTATTTCTCCCTCTCTGTCTATCCCTCTACTTACCTACCTATTGTATTTCTTGCTTTCTCCCTCCACCTGCCTACCTACCTACCTACTGTATTTCTCCCTCTCTATCTATCCCCCTATCCCCCTACCTGCCTACCTACTGTATTTCTCCCTCTCTGTCTATCCCTCTACCTACCTATCTACTGTATTTCTCCCTATCTATCTATCCATCCCCCTACCTATGTACCTACCTACCCACCCACCTACCTATCTACCTACCTACCTACTGTATTTCTTCCTTTCTCCCTCTACATACATACCTACCTACCTACCTACCTTCTTTCTTTCTTTCTTTCTTTCTTTCTTTCTTTCTTTCTTTCTTTCTTTCTTTCTTTCTTTCTTTCTTCCTTCCTTCCTTCCTTCCTTCCTTCCTTCCTTCCTTCTTTCTTTCTTTCTTTCTTTCTTTCTTTGTATCTATCTATCTATCTATCTATCTATCTATCTATCTATCTATCTATCTATCTATCTATCTATCTATCTATCTATCTATCCATCCACCTACCTACCTACCTACCTTATTTCTCCCTCTCTATCTATCCCTTGGGGGTCATCTAGTCCAACTCCCTGCCTAGGCAGGAAGCCCTATACCCATGGTGGCACACGGAACCATTTATTAGGCCACGCGAGGCATTGCCCTGTCAGCTTCAGTGTGTATGTGTGCCCTGGCCAGCTGATTTAGGCCTTCTTTTGAGGTTGTTTTGTGCCCTCTGGAGGTGTGGGAAGGCTCTTTTCACCCTCCCCAGGCTGCTATAAAACCTCTGGAGCCTGGGGATGACATAAAAAGCATGCTAAATGCAGGGGGCCATGCACATAGCATTATGGATATGGCACACCTGTGCACATCACCCCTGCACTCCCCCTGCTTTTGGCACGCGAGCCAAAAAAGGTTAGCCATCACTGCCCTATACCATTTCAGACAAATAGCTATCCAACATCTTCTTGAAGACTTCCAGTGTTGGGGCATTCACAACTTCTAGAGGCAAGCTGTTCCACTGATTAATTGTTCTAACTGTCAGGAAATTTCTCCTCAGTTCTAAGTTGCTTCTCTCCTTGATTAGTTTCCACCCATTGCTTCTTGTTCTGCCCTCAGGTGCTTTGGAGAATAGCTTGACTCCCTGTTCTTTGTGGCAACCTCTGAGATATTGGAAGGCTGCTATCCTGTCTCCCGGTCCCTCTTTTATTAAACTGTATTTCTCCCTGTCTCTCTATTCCCCTATCTACCTATCTACTGTAATACAATAATACAATAGCAGAGTTGGAAGGGACCTTGGAGGTCATCTAGTCCAACCCCGCTGCTCAAGCAGGAGCCCCTATACCGTGTCAGACAAATGGTTTTCCAGTCTCTTCTTAAAAACACATCCAGTGTTGGGGCATCCATAACTTCTGGTGGCAAGCTGTTCCACTGGTTAATAGTTCTCACTGCCAGGAAATTTCCCCTCAGTTCTAAGTTGCTTCTCTCCTGGATTAGTTTCCACCCATTGCTTCTTGTTCTGCCATCAGGTGCTTTGGAGAGTTGGAAGGGACCTTGGAGGTCATCTAGTCCAACCCCGCTGCTCAAGCAGGAGACCCTATACCATGTCAGACAAATGGTTTTTCAGTCTCTTCTTAAAAACACATCCAGTGTTGGGGCATCCATAACTTCTAGTGGCAAGCTGTTCCGCTGGTTAATAGTTCTCACTGCCAGGAAATTTCCCCTCAGTTCTAAGTTGCTTCTCTCCTGGATTAGCTTCCACCCATTGCTTCTTGTTCTGCCATCAGGTGCTTTGGAGACGTGGAAGGGACCTTGGAGATCATCTAGTCCAACCCCGCTGCTCAAGCAGGAGACCCTATACCGTGTCAGACAAATGGTTTTGCAGTCTATTCTTAAAAACACATCCAGTGTTGGAGCATCCATAACTTCTGGTGGCAAGCTGTTCCACTGGTTAATAGTTCTCACTGCCAGGAAATTTCCCCTCAGTTCTAGGTTGCTTCTCTCCTTGATTAGTTTCCATCCATTGCTTCTTGTTCTGCCTTCAGGTGCTTTGGAGAATAGCTGGACTCCCTCTTCTTTGGGGCAACCCCTGAGATATTGGAAGACTGCTATCCTGTCTCCCCTAGTCCCTCTTTTATTAAACTGTATTTGCTGTCAGATGGGTGATTCTTTGTTACAGTTTGGTTCAGTTCGTATTAAACGGTTTAAAGCAGTTGCCTGCCTCCGTTTTTTTACCTCAGAGAACAGTCTTGAGTAGTATTTCTCTCCCCCCCCCCCTCTATGGGCCACCTGGGAGTTTGCTATCCCAGTGCCTTTTTGGCCCCAAGAGGCCGCCATATGAGGCCTCTTCCAACACTGACAGTTGAAAAGCAGCCTGATGGGCGTGGCTACAGGGAATTCTCACATTTTCAGTGAGTACATTTTATTTGTGTTTAGCTTGCACACAACACACGTGTGATAGGCACAAAATGAGTAGCTATTCTATTATCAGAAGTCCTTGGCTACATTGTGTGAAAAATTTGAGGCAGATCGGTTCAGTAGTTTTTGAGATTAGTGGATTCGTACAAACTATTTTACATTTTTATTTATATAGATTATGCACTTTTCAGGCATATATGTCGCCACCCTGATCGCCGTCTCCAGATAGGAAACAGAAAAAACACGCTTGACCCGTCTCTACTACCTAAAGCGTTTGCAAGATGTTTTCACTGATTAACTGCTATCAAGTTGGTTTTGACTTCTAGCAACCGACCTTTGCAACTGAGCCAAATGAAATGGTGACATGCAATGCTACTTAGCTTACTAAGATTAGCTATATGCTCAGCCCTAAAAGTTAATGACTTTTTTTTTTTACAGAATTACAGAATCAGCTTTCTTGGCTGCGGCTCTCAGTAAAGATCAAAACTTCTCTACGTCTCAAAACTTCATGACTGATTTCCTGTGGCTCCCAAGGATTTATTATTAGTGGACCAGAGGAATGCGGTCGATACAGTTTACTTGGACTTCAATAAGGCATTTGACAAGGTAGACCATAACCTACTACTAGATAAAGTAGAAGAATGTGAGTTAGACAGCATCACCACCAGATGGATTTGTAACTGGCTGACTAACCGCACTCAACGTGTAGTCCTCAATGGAACGGCATCTACATGGAGGGAAGTATGCAGTGGAGTCCCCCAAGGCTCTATTTTAGGCCCAGTACTCTTCAACATCTTCATCAATGATTTGGTTGAGGGAATAAATGGGGAACTCATCAAATTTGCAGACGACACCAAGCTGGCAGGAATAGCCAACACTCCAGAAGATAGGCTTAAGATACAGAAGGATCTTGACAGACTTGAACATTGGGCACTATCTAATAAAATGAAATTCAATGGCGAAAAGAGTAAGGTTCTACATTTAGGCAACAAAAGTGAAATGCACAGGTACAGTATAGGTGGTACCTTGCTCAATAGCAGTAACTGTGAAAGGGATCTTGGAGTCCAAGTAGACAACCATTTAAATATGAGCCAGCAGTGTGCAGCACCTGCCAAAAAAGCCAAAAGTTCTAGGCTGCATAAATAGAGGGATAGAATCAAGATCATGTGAAGTGTTAATACCACTTTATAATGCCTTGGTAAGGCCACACTTGGAATACTGCATTCAGTTTTGGTCACCACGATGTAGAAAAGATGTGGAGACTCTAGAAAGAGTGCAGAGAAGAGCAACCAAGATGATTAGGGGACTGGAGACTAAAACATATGAAGAATGGTTGTAGGAACTGGGTATGTCTAGTTTAATAAAAAGAAGGATTAGGGGAGACATGTAGCAGTGTTCCGATATCTCAGAGGGTGCCACAAAGAAGAGGGAGTCAAACTATTCTCCAAAGCACCTGAGGGCAGAACAAGAAGCAATGGGTGGAAACTAATCAAGGAGAGAAGCAACTTAGAACTGAGGAGAAATTTCCTGACAGTTAGGACAATTAATCAGTGGAACAGTTTGTCTCCAGAAGTTGTGAATGCCCCAACACTGCAAGTCTTCAAGAAGATGATGGATAGCCATTTGTCTGAAATGGCATAGGGTTTTCTGCCTAGGCAGGGAGTTGGACTAGATGACCTCCAAGGTCCCTTCCAACTCTGCTATTGTATTGTATTGTATTTTAAATTATATGGCAGCACCATCAGGCCAGACATTTTAAGGGAGCCAGCTTCACTCCTGCTGGCCAGGGCTGCATCCAAAAGCACCCAGCATGCCATGTTCATTCCTGTAGGAGGAAATTGTATATCTGCTAAATGCCATGTTCCTCTGTAAATTGGCCTGCAAGGAACTCTTCGTTAGACCACACACAGAGTAAAATATGCAGCAGGGCCTAGAAAATGGGGTCAAAGAAAGAGGGAGTGATAGGCTATATATGGTAGAAGAAATGTTTCCAAAAGGATTTGTAAAAGAAAAACAATAAATAGGCAAAATAGAATAGCCCATCAGACCACATGACTGATCACCAGGCTAACCTTTTTAGAAGAACACCCTACAATGCCATTTTTAATGTAGATTTAATAAGGTATGGGTGATGATACAATACAATAGCAGAGTTGGAAGGGACCTTGTAGGTCTTCTAGTCCAACCCCCTGCATGGGCAAGAACCTTATACCATTTCAGACAAATGGCTATCTAACATCTTTTTAAAGACTTCCAGGGTTGGGGCATTCACAACTTCTGGAGGCAAGCTGTTTCAGAGGTTAATTGTTCTAACTGTCAGGAAATTTCTCCTTAGTTCTAAGTTGCTTCTCTCCTTGATTAGTTTCCACCCATTGCTTCTTGTCCTGCCCCCAGGTGCCTTGGAGAATAGCTTGACTCCCTCTTCTTTGTGGAACCCTCTGAGATATCGGAACACTGCTATCATGTCTCCCCTGGTCCTTCTCTTCATCAAACTAGACATACCCAGTTCCTGCAACCGTTCTTCATATGTTTTAGTGTCCAGTCCCCTAATCATCTTGGTTGCTCTTCTCTGCACTCTTTCCAGTCTCCATGATGATGATGATGATGATGATGATGGAAGTATTCCAGTATTTGAATGGCTTCCACAAAGAGGAGGGAGTCAATTTATTTACCAAAGCCCCAGAAAGCTAGACAAGATTCAATGGATGGAAACTAATGAGGGAGAGAAGCAATCAGGAAATAAGGAGAAGCTTCCTAACAGTCAGAATAATTAACCAGTGGAACAGTTTGCCTTCAGAATTTGTGGGTGCTTCATCACTGGAGGTCTTTAAGAAGAGAGAAGACAGTTCTCTGAAATGGTATAAGGCCCCCTGTTTGAGTAAGGGGTTGGGCTAGAAGACCTCCAAGGTCCCAAAGAAATGGAAGATTTCTGTTCTATTCTGATGATATTGCTTCTGAGCTCTGTTGTAGGAAGGAATCTGGAATAAAATAACCCCAACATTTTATTGTTTCTGTTTTTATTCAAAAACTCAGGGTAGCATACAGAACACTTCCTTGGTAGGATGCTGTAATTTACAAGGTAAATGTCCCTCAGATATCCCCGACTTATCTATCATGACATATTTCTGCCTCTCAATATTACATAGCTCATGGAAGGCGCTTTTATGTCTGAGTTAACACTGAATTATAACTGGTGGCTTTCCATCCAGCATCCTTGAGCCCTTACACCAGATGTTTGGTTTTAGTTCTTTTTAAATCAGTCAAGTTGTTTCTTTGGGGATTTTCATCACTCTAATAATGGAGTTTGCATATCTCCCAAGAGGCTTCTGGGCACACGGTAGGGTGGGTGACAGCGCTGGGCTAGGAGCAGGGAGATACAGTTTTTGTTCTCCACTCTGTCATGGAGAGTCCCCAGTGATTATCCAGACAGACCACTGAGTTACATCTTGTAACTCAGTGGACGCCAGTCCTGATCTGCTCCTGGTCACCAGGTATCCTTCAAAGGGATCAGATCTAAAAAAATTGTAACTTGTCTGTTTGAATTGTGCAGGTGAAATGAACAATCTTGGAATTCCTGGGTATCTTCCAATCCCAGCAAAATCAGAATAGTCTATCTGCATAGGCAAAATATCACTTTCGCTGCTACAAATAATATTACTCTCTATATTTGAAGGATAAATGTTTGGAAAAAAATTAAGGAGCTCTGGGAGAGAAATGAAAAACAGGAATGGTCTCCCATGTGTTGGGAAGTGTGTTAAATTACCTTGTCTCAATATTTACATAAATGCTGACCCTTTCCTTTTTTTTCTCAAAATCTATTCATGATTGTTACTCAATGCTGTTTTAGAAATTATTACATTATTACACGTACAATTTTCTTCTCACATTTTCCCAGCAAAGGGGAAACCACAAAAATACAGACCCTAGGTCACTGATGGCTAACCTTTTTATCATCGCAGGCCAAAAGGAGGGGGGGAGCACGGGGGGAGGTCATGCATGCGCGTGCCCACACCCATAATTCTATCCCTGCTTTGGTGTGTGATTGACCTGTTTTTTGCCCTCCCCAGGCTCCAGATGCTTTCTAGGAGCCTGGGGAGGGCTGTTATTGCTGGAGGCACTTCGGGGGCTGCAAAAGACCCATTTTCCGACTTCCGGGTTGCCAGTAGGACTATTTTTCTCCCTCCAGAGGTTTCCCTTAAGCCCCCAGAGGGAGAAAAATGGCTCAACGCGCAAACCGGAAGTCTATTCCCAAACTTCCAGTTTGCGCGTTGGGCCATTTTTCTCCCTCTGGAGGCTTCAGGGAAGCTTCTAGAGGGCAAAAACAGCCGAAAATGAAAGCCAAAATCAGTTGGACAAAACACGTATGTGTGCTGGAGCTGACAGGGCAGTGCCTCGCATGTCCTAAGAAATGGCCGTTCAGGGAAGCCTCCTGAAGGAGAAAAACGGCCCAACGCACAAACCGGAAGTCCGTTCCCAAACTGGAGCTGACAGGAGAACGCCTCACCTGCCCTAAGAAATGGCTCCGCGTGCCTCAGGTGATCTATAGGGATCTGACATACAATCCTTTTTCTCCTCAATATTCCTACAGCTCTTCTCCATTAAGGTCACCTGTAGTGCAGAACAGCCTTTATACTGGTTTCGTCATTGGCTGAAACTCCCTCAATATATTTGGTGTTCATATGGTTTCTTCCACTTGTGTGCCTCATTCTTTTTTCTTTTAAAAAAAAATAAAAATGTTATTAGTTTTACAATTTTATGAAAGGAAAGGGGTAAATAGGATATTTTTAACAATATTTTAGAGCTTCCATGTCGGTGCTGGTGACCGCCTCCGAGTCTTCTTACAATATCATTTTCAGTAAAAAGTAAAAAAAGGTAGGAAAGGGTACATACATTTCATATCTCAAATTTCATAAAATAAAATTTCATACATTCAATTATTTTGTTTCTATAAACATCCTTAACAGGAATTACCATATGCATATATAAAAAAAGGAGAGAAATCACTTTTGTGACCTGAGCCTCTTTGCAATTGTTTCTTCTTCTTCCACCCCACCAGTGGGCATAGCCGTGGCCCCTCCCGTTCCCATATCATCGTCATCTACGATTGAAGAATGTTTTTTAAGAAAGGCCTGAGTCTCATCTACTGTTTTCATTCTAATTCTTCCTCCCTCCCAGGATACCAACATTCCTTCTGGCATCAACCATTTAAACCAAACCCCCTTTTTGTGTAATTTTTTGGATAAGAAGGAATATTTCCTTCTTATATCTCGAATTTTTTTCGGGATTTGCTTTAATATGGCTATCTCGTTCTGTTGATATATCAACGGCCCTCCTCTTTGCGCTCTCAGGATCTCATCCCTTGTTGACCTTCTTGTAAATTTGATATGTATCTCCCTTGGTACATTGTTTATTCTGGCATATGCTGAATTGATTCTGTAAATTAAGTCAATGGTTTCTTCCATTTGTGTGCCTCATTCTTGACACAATCTGAGCAGATATGCTTGGTGCAATGGATTTCTGGAATTGTTTGAAAAAGATAAATTATTTCTCTTCTCTTCTTGTTTTCTCATTATACGAGGAGCCACAGTCTCTCACTTTAGCTTGAGTACTGTTATCCTGAAGAGATGCTGGCTGGGGAATTCTGGGGCTGAAAATACCGAGGACAACCAGGGAGAAACGGGCTGGGACTCTGCATGTAGCATTTCTATCATTTTATTATGATAAAAATGGACACGCCTAAAAAGATTTTTGAAGAATTGTACAATTGTTGCAAAAATAAATATCCAGCAACTACTGCTGCTGATGGCCAAAAAGTCCTTATCAAATTAACATGTTCCCCTTTTTTTCTTTACTCCTTCCCATCTAATATTATGACATATTTGATGACAAAAAAATCAGGCAAATTCTTTGTAGTCAAATTAAAGAGTCCATTTCTCAGCTGAAAGTACAATGGGACATTTGAAATAAAATTCAAGCCTTCTCTACACTCATCACTTTGGGCCTCATGTGGATTTTCTTGTGTGCGACAAGGTTGGCAGGTTTCCTGAAACACCGTTCACACTCAAGACACTTAAACGGTTTCTCCCCTGTGTGTATAAGCATATGATTTAGAAGGCTATCCTTAGTACTAAAATCTTTCCCACAGTCTGGGCACTCATACGGTTTCTCCCCTGTGTGAGTCCTCTGGTGACTCACCAGTCGAGAATTCCAAAGAAAACCTTTCCCACAATCTGGACACTTATATGGTTTTTCCCTGGAATGAATTCTTTGGTGTGCCACCAGGCGGTAATAGTTACTGAAACTTTTCCCACAATCAGGACAGTCAAATAGTTTCTCTCCTGTATGAATCCTTTGGTGTGTAACCAGGCGGGAATTGTTACTGAATCTTTTCCCACAATCAAAACATTCAAATGGTTTCTCTCTTGTATGAATCTTTCGGTGTGTCACCAGGCTGGAATTCTGACTGAAACTTTTCCCACAATCAGGACATTCAAAGGGTTTCTCTCCTGTGTGAGTCCTCTGATGTATCACTAGCTGGGAAATATGATTAAAACCTTTTCTACAATCTGAACATTCAAATGGTTTTTCTACTATGTGGGTTCTCTGGTGTTTCACCAGGCTGAAATTCTCACTGAAACATTTTCCACAATCAGGACATTCAAAGGGTATCCCTTCTCTGTGAATCCTCTGGTGGCTAGTGAGGTGGGAATTTCTAATGAAGCGTTTCCTACAATCAGGACATTCAAAGGGTTTCTCTCCTGTGTGAGTCCTCTGGTGTATCACCAGGTTGGAATTTTGACTGAAAGCTTTTCCACAGTCAGGACATTCAAAGGGTTTCTCTCCTGTGTGATTCCTCTGGTGTCTAACGAGGTGGGAATTGTTACTGAAACTTTTCCCACAATCCAGACATTCATAGGATTTCTCTCCTTTCTGAGTTCTGTGATGTATCTCCAGGTTGGAATTCTGACTGAAACCTTTTTCAGAATCAGGGCATTCAAAAGGTTTCTCTCCTGTGTGAGTCCTCTGATTGTAGTCCATCAGGCTGTAATTGTGACTGAAATGTTTCCCA
Organism: Rhabdophis nuchalis; assembly: GCA_039707465.1. NCBI lineage: Eukaryota > Metazoa > Chordata > Lepidosauria > Squamata > Natricidae > Rhabdophis > Rhabdophis nuchalis. The sequence continues at coordinate 27,185,587 of CM077646.1, read as the reverse complement.
CAGACTTTTCATATAATGTATGCTTGAGTTCTGTATAATCTACTTATTCCAGTTTGAAATCTTTCTTAATTTTTTTGTCCATTATCTCTAAGATGATCAGGAAAAAGAAGAATGATGTGGTTTTCTAAAGGAAATGAAAAATAGTTTGATTTTTGGCTTGATTTTCTTTCCTTTTCAAAGTTGCTTCTCATTATCAGTTGTCCAGTGAGCTCTTATTGCCATATCCTTTGCCTATAAGATTAAAAGAAAGTGTAATGTTAATTGTTTATAAAATTGTTGTAGAAGATGGGGAAAAAAAGTATATGTTACAATAAAAAGCCAATATGCCGCAATGCTGAAATAGCTTCTAATGTTAATCATGATCCATTTGACACATGGAAAACAACCAAGATCCAAGTTCAATTCTCCATTTAATCATGAAATATTCCTGTTATTTTGAGTCAATCACAAGTTCTTACAGTAGAAAGGCTTATCATCAAATGTATCTGGAAATGCTAGATACAGTTTATCTAATTGCAAATATATGCACACACAGAGAAATACAGACACATACAAATGTATATATGTCAAAAATCCATGTCTTTCAAGCCTGAAAAAATATCCCATAATGATCACAGTCAAACCTTCTGGGCTAATTTCAGAAATATGGGGCAATAATTGCTGAAATGATGCCTAAAGCATCATTCAAATCATTTCATTTCGTTTTGCTCATGGAAGTCTTCAGCTCCAAATAGGGAGAAGAAATACTGTCCACAATCATTCTGTGGTAACTTCCCAATTCAAGCAATCCTCACTTATTGATGACAATTTGGACTGGCATCTGCATTACTAAGCAGCATAAACGGGGGTTTATGCCACCCGTCTTGAAAGAGGCGGTGGTGAGACCCCTCCTCAAGAAGCCCTCCCTGGACCCAGATGTTTTATCTAATTATTGTCCGGTCTCCAACCTTTGCTTTGTGGTGAAGGTTGTTGAGAGTGTGGTGGCACAACAGTTCCCCCAGCACCGGGAGGAAACTGCCTATCTAGACTCGCACCAGTCCGGCTTCCAACCTGGTTACAGCACGGAGACGGCATTGGTCGCGTTGGTAGATGATCTCTGGAGGGCCCGGGATAGGGGCTACTCCTCTATCCTGGTCCTGTTAGACCTCTCAGCGGCTTTCAATACCATCGACCATGGTATCCTACTGTGCCGGTTGGGGGGGTTGGGAGGCACCGTATTACGGTGGTTCTCCTACCTCTCCGACCGGTCGCAGTTTGTGTTGGCAGGGGGGCAGAGGTTGACGTCGAGGTCCCTTACTTATGGGGTGCCTCAGGGGTCGGTCCTCTCGCCCCTCCTGTTCAACATTTACATGAAGCCGCTGGGCGAGATCATCCGTGGTTTTGGGGTAGAATTCCATCTGTACGCTGATGACACCCAGCTGTACATTTCTACCCCTAACCACCCCAACGATGCCGCCAATGTGATGTCCCGGTGTTTGGAAGCCGTGCAGGTCTGGATGGGGAGAAACAGGCTCCGACTCAACCCGTCCAAGACCGAGTGGCTGTGGTTTCCAGTGCCGCAACATATCCAGTTAGTTCCATCGCTGGCTATCAGGGGGGAATTATTACCCTCCGCAGAAAGAGCCCGCAACTTGGGTGTCCTCCTGGACTCCCGACTGTCCTTAGATGATCATCTAACGGCCGTGGCCAGCGGGGCCTTCTATCAGGTTCACCTGATACGCCAGTTGCGTCCCTTTCTGGATCGTGGCGCCCTACATACAATCACTCAAGCTCTTGTCATTTCTCGCCTGGACTATTGCAATGCTCTCTACATGGGGCTTCCCTTGAGATGCATCCGGAAGCTCCAGTTGGTGCAGAATGCGGCCAACCCCGCGCGGGGGATTCTGGGAGTCTCAAAATACTCCCATGTAACACCTCTCCTGCGCGAACTGCACTGGCTGCCGGTAGCCTTCCGGGTGCATTTCAAGGTTTTAGTGACCATCTTTAAAGCGCTCCATGGCAGCGGGCCTGGTTATTTGCAGGACCGCCTACTACCACATACCTCCATTCGACCTGTCCGTTCCCACAGGGAGGGCCTCCTTAGGGTGCCGTCTGCAGGACAATGCCGGCTGGCGATGCCCAGGGGAAGAGCCTTCTCTGTGGCAGGCCCCGCCCTCTGGAATGTCCTCCCCCCCAGACCTTCGTACTATCACCGACCTTCGCCTCTTCTGCCGGACACTGAAAACATATTTCTTCCATATGGCCAGCCTGGCATAGCTGCTACAGTTATGCTATTTTTAGAGTTGGGTTTTAAATTAAATTGTTTTTTAGCACGGGCTAAATTATTTAATATTAGTTTTAACTTTTGTAGAATTTTGTATCGTCTGTATTTTAGATTTTTAAATTCCTGTGCGCCACCCTGAGTCCCTTTTTGGGAGATAGGGCGGGATAGAAATCTAATAAAGTAAGTAAGTAAGCCTAATCATAAGCATAATGTCACATGAGAGTGCCAACTTACATATGATCCCCGGTAGTTGTTAAGCAAATCACTGTGGATTGTTAAAGGGAATTTAAGATTACTTACAAATTCCTGCTGGCATCTCCACTGAATTGCTTGTCAGAAGTTAGCTGGGGAGGTTTCTCTGGACCATTAATTTTGTCACTTTGTCAAAGAATGCAATAAGATTAACAGAGTTGGAAGGGACCTTGCTGGTCATCTAGTCCAACCTCCTGCCCAAGCAGGAGACCCTACATCTGCCTCTACCTAGGATTGAACTCACAACCTCCTGAGCTCCACCTCTAGGCCACAGCATGATCTCTTTTTGACAAACCCATGTTGGCTTTTGGTTATACTTTGCTTCTAGGTGTTTGCTGATTCATTACTTATCTTTTCCAGAATCTTCCCTGGTATTGAGGTCAGGCTGATAGGTCTGTAGTTTCCTGGATCTATTTTTTCCCCTTTTTTGAAGATGGGAACTACATCAGCTCTTTTCCAGTTCTCTGGCAGTTTCCAAGTATTCTTGGATCTCTGAAAGATATAGTTCAGTGGTTCTGAGATCTCATCTGCCAGTTCCTTCAGAACCTTGTGGTATAATCTATCCAGTCCTGGTGTTTTGAACTGGCCTAGGGTAGACAAGTGTTCACTTACCATTTTCTTCCCTCTTTTAACTTGTGTTCCTAATCTGTTTTTTGTGATGCTGTTTTTGATAGGTTGTACTAGTTTTTCCCTTTGTGTAAAGACAAATGTAAAAAATGAGTTAAGTAGTTCAGCTTTCTCCATGTTGCTTGTCATCTTCTTGCCACTTTCTCCCAGCAATGGACTAATTGTTTCCTTGACCTTTTTCTTGTTTTTAACATTGGAAGGATATTTTTTGGTTATTTTTTACTTTTGTCACAAGCCTTTGTTCATTGTGAGGCTTAGCTTTCCTCACTTTATCTTTATAGGCTCGGGCTATTTCCTGGTATTCTGCCTTAATTATTTGTACCTCTTTCCACTTTTTATACTTGTCCTTTTTATCTTTCAATTTGTCAGAGAGTTCTTTATGCAGCCATGCTGGGTTCTTTTGAGAGCTGTTATTTTTCTTCTTCATTGGTATTATGGTAGACTGGGTTTTTATAATTTCACTTTTCAAAATTTCCCAAGCTTCTTGAGTTGTTTTCCCCTTGAGGATTTTCATCCATGTAATCCTTTCCAAGCTCTAAGTTTATTGAAATTGGCTTTCTTAAAGTCCAAGTCTCCAGTTTGACTTTGTTCTACTACTTGTGCTTGCATAATGTTGAATTCCAATATTGCATGATCACTTCCCCCCAAGATTCCTATTAAGTGAGTAATAAACACCTGTTATTTAAAACTTACCTTGCCTTGGCAGTGTGACTTGGTTCAGAAGCTCCCATCTTGAAAAAAGAGAAAACCTTTCATAAATTTACAAACCAATCAACCTGATATCAATGCTTGAGAAAATCCTAAAAAATATAACCAAGCAACAAATCTGCAAACAACTAGATACAAGCAAACTTAAAACCAGAAGCCAACATGGGTTTGTCAAAAAGATCATGCCAAACAAATCTTATTTCCTTCTTTGAGAAAGTGTCTAAATTAGTAGACAAGCAAACTGCTGTGGACATAGTATAGTGGAATTTCAGTAAGGCATTTGATAAAGTAGAGCATAATCTACTTCTTGGTAAACAAAGACAATGTAGGATGGATAGCATTACCATTGGCTGACAAACTGCATTCAACAGTTAATCAATAGAATTGCACCTATATGGAGGGAAGAAAGCAATGGGGTACCCCAAGGTTCTGTCTTAGGCCCAGTATCCTTCAGTATCTTTATAAACAATTTTGAGGAGTGAATAGAAGGGGAAATCATCAAATTTGGACATTACACTAAGCTGGCAGGAATAGCCAACATCCCAAAAGACAAATTCAAGATACAGAAGAATCTTGATAGATTTGAACTCTCTGCCCTATTCAACAACTGAAAGTCAATGGAGAAAAAAAAATTACCATATTTTTCAGATTATAAAACACACCAAGATTTTCAAGAGGTAAATTAAAAAAAAGTTTTTGCACTCTGCAGGCGTCCCATACCATCTGCACGCCTCATTTTTTGTGAAAAACAACGGGGTATGCAGAGAGTTTGGGAGGCCTGCAAAGTGTTCCTGGGGGCTGGGAGCAACGAACAGCCTGTTTTTTGCCTAAACTGGTCTGTTTTCTGCAAAAATGGGCCTGCTTTTTTGCAAAAAAAGGAAGGGCATGCATTGACTTTGGGAGGCTTGTAGAGTGCTCCTGGGGGCTGGCAGGGCAAAAAAGAGCAAAAAAATGGTTTTTTGAGCCAAAAATGAGTTTGTCACTCATTTTTGCCCTCCCCAGCCTCCAGGAGCACTTTGCAGGCCTCTGAAACCCTCTGCACATCCATTTCTGCAAAGGGGGTCGGGTTTCAACAGACCAAAACTGCCGTATTCAGTATATAAAATGCACCCAGATTTTCACCCTCTTTTGGGGGGGAAAAAGTGCATCTTATACTCCGAAAAATACAAAAGGTTTTTTAAGTCCTAGTGCCGTGATGGCGAACCTGTGGCACGGGTGCCACCGGTGGCACGCGGAACCATTTCTTAGCGCACACAAGGCGTTGCCCTGTCAGCTCCAGTGCGCTTGTGTGTGCTGGCCAGCTGATTTAGGCCTTCTTTTGAGGCCTTTTTTCGCCCTCTGGAGGCTTCAGGGAAGCTCCTTAAGTCTCTGGAGGTGGGGAGGGGAGGCTGTTTTCACCCTCCCCAGGCTCCTAGAAAGCCTCTGGAGCCTGTGGAGGGTGAAAAAAGCATGCCAAAAGCAGGGGGTCCCGCACATAGCATTATGGGTGTGGCACGGCCATGCACGACCCTCCCTGCGCCCCCCCCCCCCCCGCTTTTGGCACGCGAGCCAAAAATGGTTAGCCATCGCTGTCCTAGTGGAAATCACCTAAACATCACTTAAATAAACAGCGTGATTCATTGGACAAAAAAGACTGCCTAAAAAGAGGGATAGAATCAAGATCACATGAAGTATTAGTACCAATTTATAATGCTTTGGTAAGATCACACTTGGATTACTGCAACCAGTTTTGATCACCACAATATTTAAAAAAAGGTGTTGAGACTTTTTAAAGAGTGCAGAGAAGAGCAGTAGGGATGATTAGGGGGCTGGAGGCTAAAACATACAAAGAAAGGTTGCAGGAAATGGGAATGAATTGTCTATTGAAAGGAAGGACTAGAGGGTGACATGATAGTGGTCTTCAAATACTTGAGGAGTTTCCAAAGCAGCTGAAGATAGCACAAGTAACTGGATGGAAACTAAGCAAGGAGAGAAGTAGCCTAGAACAGGGGTCTGCAAAGTCGGCTCTTTTAAGACTGGTGGACTTCAACTCCCAGAGTTCCCCAGCCAGCATAGCTGGCTGGGGAATTCTGGGAGTTGAAGTCCACCAGTCTTAAAAGAGCCGACTTTGCAGACCCCTGGCCTAGAACTAAGGAGCAATTTCCTGACACTGAACCAGTGGAACAGTTTGTGTTCAGAAGTTGTGGGAGCTCTGCAAGGTCCCCCCCAGCTCTGCCACAAACCCTCCAGTGATGGGAGCAGCCACAACCTCTGGAGGAAAGCCATTCCCAAAGAATCCACCTCCACTGGGAGACTTTTTCCATCTTCCCACCAGAAGGAAAGTTGCAGCCACCAGTTTCACAGCATGCAGCACCAGTGGCCTTAAATTCGGGGAGGGAAGGAACCTGCAGCAGCAGCTGAGATGCTTCAGCCCACTTGCTTCTCTGCTTCCAGGCCGTGGAGGAAATCAAATAGCCCGACTTGTTCCCGGACTCTCCTCCCAACTGCTCTCAACTTACTTTCCAGCTGATCTTTCGACACGGGGAAGAGCACAAAAGCTATGAGTGATCCCGAAGTTCCTCAACGCTTCTCCCATCCTTTCTAGCAATGCGGCACTCGATGGTTTTAACTCCTTTATTACCTATTATGCACTTTTCAGGCATAGAAGTCGCCTACCTGATCGTTATGTCCAGATAGGAGGTGGAAAAACACGCTTGTCTCTTATTACCTAAAGCAGGGGTCTGCAAAGTTGGCTCTTTTAAGACTGGTGGACTTCAACTCCCAGAATTCCCCAGTCAGCTATAACTTTGCAGACCCCTGACCCCTGACCTAAAGCAAGATGTTTCACTGATTAAATGCTATAAAGTCGTTTTTTATTTTAGCAAACTAAACCAAGTGAAATAGTGAAATGCGATGCTACTTAACCTTGGGAAGATTAGCTATGTGCTCAGCCCTAAAAGTTAATGACTTTTTTTAACAGAAGTACAGAATCAGCTTTCTTGGCGGTGTCTCTCAGTGGAGATCAAAGCTTCTCTACATCCCAGAACTTCAGGACTGATTTCTTGTGGCTCCCAAGGATTTATTACATGGCAGCACCATCAAGTGAGATGCTCCAGGTGAGCCAGCTTCACTTCTACTGACCAGGGCTGCATCCAAGAGCACCCAGCATGCCATGTTCATATCTGAGGGAGGAAATTTTATATCTGCTAAATGCCATGTTCCTCTGTAAATTGGCCTGCAAGGAAGTCTCCATTTAGTCACAGAGAGTGGGGAAATATGCAGCAGGACCTAGAAAATGGGGTCTAGGAAAGAGGGAGTGATAGTCTATATATGGTAGAAGATATATTGCCTCAGCATCTGGCAACTTAATGGGGGTGGGGAGTTCTACTGTCTGAAGACGCTCAATCAGGAATGGTTTTTGTGGATGGGTAGCAGCCAAGGCACCACACTCGCAGAAGGGGAACACGGTGAAAAGGCTGCTGAAGCTCAGAAATATTGGACTAAGGATCTGTGGAAATGATGGACCCAAGTTTGAAATTTTTGGATCCAATTGTCGTCACCCTACGTGAGAAGAGTTGGAGAGAGATGGACAAATGAGTGTTTGCCACCTTCAGGGGAACATGGTGGAGCGTCTCTCCTTTTTGGGACTGCATTTCTGTTGGCAATATTGATGGTATCATGAATGCTGAAAAGTACAGGGGTTTTAATTCATCCTGCCATTCCTTCTGGAAAGTGCCTGATTGGGAAGGGAACAGGTTCCTTTCTTGTGAATAAACAAGCAAAAAGCTTATTTTATTTATTTATTTAATTAGACTTTTATACCACCCCCTCTCCAGGTAGGACTCGGGGCGGTGCACAGCAGATAAAAATACAAATAATACATACACCTGAATAAATACATTCATACCACTAAAACCAAATTAAATTAAGAACTGTGCTAAAAATTTAAGACACTACAACCCTATAAAAAATGGGCCTTTTGATTTTGATTTTATTTTAATAGGCCTTTTGATTTTTTAAAATAAGGAGCCATTTCACTATTTCCTCTTCTTATTTTTCCTTTAAAGGCATGTTTTGCAGCAGGAGTTCCTAAATCACCAGACAGCAAGTTGTCAACAAAAAGCCTGAGGACAGGGAGCTTTTCCCAAAGCTTGCCACTCCAAGCTATAAACTGAAGGGAGCTTCAAGGAAGGGTCAATCAGCAACCAAATAGAGGTGCCAACAGTTACAGAGAGGAAAATATGAATAACAAAGCTCGGCTGGAGGATTTTTGGCATTGCTCGGCGTCGCCCCTTCCACGCAGCGGCTTCAACGAAACGGGTTAAGGGCAGAGAGCTTTTGCGCCTAGAGAAGAGGCAGGAAAGGGGAAAGGGGAGGCTGGAAGCCAATCTCCGATCCCTCTTTGCGCCCCCTTCCTGGTCTCTTATGCCAAGTGCTGCGGAGATCCCCTCCTGGGGAGGGACACTCAAGGGGAGCCAGGTGGGCAAGGACGCTGCGAGAGGGGGAAGAGACCAACAGGTGGGTGGGGGAGGAGGGGAGAATCCCCAGATGCGGGGGGGATTCCTCGGGGGAGGGAAGGAGAGCGAGGTGGGGCTTCCCCAATTGCGTCCCCTCCCCTTCCCAGTCTCCGCCTTTCCTCGCAAGGTTTCCTGCTCCGTGGGAACCGCTGCGCCGCCGCTTCTCCTCCTCCTCCTCGCTTGCTGCTTCTGCGAACGGCTCTCCGACTCCCCTTAAAATCCTCCCTCCCATTCCCCCTCCTTCCCCCGCAGCCCAACATTTGGTGCAGCCCTCCTCCCAGGGTGAGACACCCTTGGTGTTTTCCGGCGGCGCCGTTCCCACGTTCGGCTGTGGCTGCTGGGGAGGATCCGCCTCCTGGAGGGGAGGAAGAGGATCTTGCTCAGAGGGATAGTGGCTGGAGAGGCTCCCTCCGGGGGGGCGTGAACTCTGCTAGGAGGAGCCCAGTGGCATCTCAAGGCGGCTTTGCTTTGAGATGCAGCACCTGAAACTGCCTCTCTTACCTGCCCAGATTCCCCTTCTGGTGACTGCTGCATCCCCTTTTCTCTGTCCCTATGTAAAGGAACAGCCCTGTCTGCGGACCTTTTAAATTTAAATTCCAGTTCTTTTACGGATTGTATAATCAATTCTGAAAAATTGGGTTAAATTGTTTAATAGTAGTTTTAAATTTTGTAGAATTTGTACTATTTGTATTGTTGGTTTGTAAGTCCCTGTGCGCTGCCCTGAGTCCCTCTTTTGGGAGATAGGGCGGGATAGAAATCCAATCAATCAATCAATCAATCAATAAATAAATTTATTGTGGTGGCCCAACAATTTCCGCGACACCTGGAGGAAGTTGATTATCTAGACCCGCGCCAGTCCGGCTTCCGACCCGGTCACAGCACCGAGACAGCATTGGCCGCGTTGGTTGATGATCTCTGGAGGGCGCGGGATAGAGGTTATTCCTCTATCCTAGTCCTGTTAGACCTCTCAGCGGCTTTTGATACCATCGACCATGGTATCCTATTGCGCCGACTGGGGGGGGTTGGGGCTGGGAGGCACCGTTTTGCGGTGGTTCTCGTCCTACCTCTCTGGTCGGTCGCAATATGTGTTGACGGGAGGGCAGAGGTCGACCTCGAGACCCCTCTTATGTGGGGTGCCTCAGGGGTCGGTTTTGTGGCTTGGTGTTTTCTTTTTTGTGAGAAATGGGTCCAAGTGGCTCTGAATGTTTAAGGTTGCAGACCCCTGGGCTAGAGCTTCCATTCAACAGCTTCACTGTTCCAGCTTCAATCATTTGGCAGGTTTTGAAGGCTTATCCTGCATGGGTCCTCTGCGGAGAAGGGCGGGATATAAATGTAAATAAATGAAATGCCCCCCCCCCCAATGTAAAACTGGCTGGAACAATCTTTACCAGCCCCCAAGAGACCTCATATGCATCATTCCCTTTTGGGACGCTTTCCTTTCCTTTAGTTTGAGCAAGAGGTTGAAAATCACCCTCGTCCTATCTCTACCTAGAAGTGTTTGCAATGGGCTTCCTATGGTGCCATGAAGTCGTATTCGACACCCACTGAGCACAGGAATAGCTTTTGTCCATGACAATCAATCAATCCTTCAGGTCTCCCATGAGTGCACACTCAAGATTAGATTAACAGGGTTGGAAGGGGCCTTGTAGGTTATCTAGTCAACCCCCCCTCAAGCAGAAGACCCTACACAGGGTTGGACTAGATGTCCTATACCATTTCAGACAAGTGACCTCCTCCTCTTCGGTTGCTGCTTCTGTGACCTGCTCTCCGACTCCCCTTAAAATCCTCCCTCCAAGCCTCACCACCACCACTTCTCCACAGCCCAACATTTGGTGCAGGCTGGCTCCCAGGTGAGACCCCCTGGTGTTTTCCAGCAGTTCCCACGTTCAGCAGTCTCTTAAAAATCTCCAGTGATGAACCACCCGCAACTTCTGGTGGCAAGCTGTTCCACTGGTTAATTGTCCTGTTAGGAAGTTTCTCCTTAATCACTTCTTGATTACTTTCCATCCATTGTTTCTTGTCCTGCAAGCATTTAATATGTCTGCAGGCTGAATCATGACAACTTGATTTTTCTTTTTTAGTTTTGAAACGTTTTGGTCCTGCCGGCTGAGTCTCTCCTCCAACCCTCTAAACAAGGTTTTCCTTTGGAGCGCTTTTCATTTCTTTGCAGAGACCAAAAACTTGGAATAGCTTGCCTCCAGAATTTGTGGATGCGCCAGCACTGGAAGTTTTAAAGAAGAGAGTGGACAACCATTTGCCTGAAATGGTATAAGGTCCCTTCCAACTCTGGTTATCTAATCTTGAGCATGCACTGTTGGGAGACCTGAAGGAAAAGGTATAGGATAGATTGTCATGGAGGAAAGCTATTTCTGTGCTCAGTGGGAGTTGAATATGACTTGATGGCACTGAAGGAAGCGCGGAATCCATGAAAGACTTTTACAAACCTTCCAGAGCAGAGATAGGATGAGGGTGATTTTCAACCTTCTGTCTTGCTGGTGTTTAGATGCAAGTTGTTTTCTAAGCACCATATGGATAACTTCTGGACTTCTTCCCACTATGCTAATTTGTCTCCTCCTGTAATAAGACCCAGTGTGGTGGTATCATCTGCAAATTTATTATCACATTAGACGGATCAGAAGATATGAAGTCGTATGTGTACAATGAGGACAGGTAGGGACTGAGCACACAGCCCCGAGGAGAGCCAGTGCTGAGCTTCAGAACAAGAAGGAAAATGAGGTCTTGGGAGACCTGAAGGAAAAGGTATAGGATAGATTGTCATGGATGAAAGCTATTCCTGTGCTCGGTGGGAGTCGACCACGACTTGAAGGCACCAAAGGAAGCACAGAATCCATGAACGACCCTTGCCAACGCGTCAGAGTAGATAGGACGAGGGTGATTTTCAACCTTCTGTCGCTAGAGGGCGATCTACAAAAAAGCGACACTCGCACCTTAGAAAGCAGAGAATAGAGTACAGCAGCGGCATCGCTAGTATTGACATTCCACCGGAGGGAGAGAAGCCGAACTGGTACAAATTGAGACAATAGAGGATTAGATGGCTAGAGAGGATGTGGAGGCACAGGAGGAGGAAGAGGACAGAAGACGTTTCTCTTCCGGTTCATCCACGGAAGTAGGATGGTGTCGGCAGAGCCTCTTGTGCTGCTTGGAGGGTCGAAGCGGCTCCCGGGAGGTGAGTGGAGGGAAGGTGGGAGGAGAAGCCGGGAGAAAGTCAGGCGCTTTAAGATTCCTCCACGGCCTGAAAGCAGTGAAGGGAGAAGAAGGAAACCTGCGGGCTGCTGCATAGTCTTTCTCTCCCCAAATGGTTTTATCCTTTTGCTCCATGATTTAAAGTTGCTGCCTCTGATTTCCTGCTGGGAGATTTAAAGAAATCCTGATATATTTTTCATATTTCTTAACCAACCGCCTCCCTCACCCTCCACCTAATGCTTGGATCCTTGTGGTCTTATTGACATGTCGCTTTCTTGGCCAGGGAGGAGTTTCATGGACAAAAGGGATGTTTGCATCGGATTTGTTCACCTTTCCTCTGTTAGAGACCCCCACCTTTTAAAAAATAGATTTAAAAAATTGAGCCAATTCACTTCTGAGTCATTTTGCAGACTGAAATACACATAATTGTTTACATCAATGAATTCTGTATGTCTGTATCAATAGGAACATACATTCAGTGCATTCAGACAGTATTCAGACCCCCTTCACTTCTGTCAATTTTGTTACGCTGCAGCCTGATTTTACACCTGTTGAAATTCATTTTTTCTCATTCATGTACATTCCTAATGACAAAGTGAAAACAGAATTTTAGAAATGACTTTAAATGTATTAAAAACAAAAACGCCTGAAATATCCCATTGGCATAAACATTCCAATCCTTCACCCAGTACTTTGTTGAAGCACCTTTGGCAGCGATAACAGCCTCAGGTCTTTTTGGTTATGAGGCGATACGCTTTGAATACTTGGGGGATTAAGGGGCTTTCTCCCATTCTTCCTTGTAAGTCCTCTCAAGCTCAGTCAAGTTGGATGGCAACCATTGATGGAGAGCCATTTTTAGGTGCCTCCAGCGATATTCAATAGGGTTCAAGCTTTAGCTGGGTCCCTCTTCTAGACATTCACAGAGTTCTCCCTAAGCCACTCCTTTGTTGTCTTGGCTGTGTCCTTGTCATGTTGAGAAGTGAACCTTTGGCCCAGTGTGACTGCAGAGCATTTTGGGGAAGAGAGACTGGTGTTTACAAGAGGCAGGTTGGTTGAGCGTCAAAGAGGCTTCAGTTGTTGGAATAAAATGCCCTGTGTAGAGTTTTTGTTTATATTTTATCGACCCAGTCCTGCTTCCTATAGTTATTCCATTACAATCTTCCCTTTCCAATTTTCAGTTCTTCTCCAAATTCTGTCTATTTAAAGCACATAATTTCTCTGTGTCTTTCCACTTTTGTTTTCATAGCATTCCCATTCTGTAAAGCCAACAAGCATGGTATGTAAATTGTCATTGTCATATGACATCATGCTTAACGATTGAGCTGCTTACTGACACAGATGCCAGTCACAATTGCAGTCAGTAAATGAGCACTACTTGAATTAGGATTTCACCCGAGTGGTTGTGGGAAATATTTTCTGCCCATACTTGGAGCTGAGGACTTTCATGGGCAAAACTGAACATGAAATTTTGCAGAGGGTTTGGGTATCATTTCATCAGGTAAAAACTCACGCCATTAAAGTTAGCTTAGAAGGTTTGACTGTAACGATTTGGGATAATTTTCAGGCTAAAAACACATGGATTTTCCACATATGTACAGTTATAGGTGTGTGCATTTATATTTCTTTCTGTATCCATTTATTTACAACTGTACAATCTATCCCCAGCATTTCCAGATATATTTGATGATAAGCCTTTGCACAGCTAAGAATTTTTGAATCACCAAAGTGAAAAAGAGAATTGAATGATTAATAACTAATGTGCATTATTCTTTATTGTGGCATGTTTACTTATTTATTGTATCCTTTTTTTCTTTTTGCACATCTTCTGCAACCGTTTTATAAACAATTAAAATTGCATTTTTCTTTGAATCTTATAGATAGAGAAGATGTCAATAAGAGCACTATGGAAAAGTGAGAATAACAAGCAACATTGGAAAAGAAATCAAAGCAGATGGAAAACAAATAGAATTAAAACACCATTAAACAAATGATCACACATATATTTGACCTCAAGAATATCACCAACCTGGTGTCAGACCACAAGACTCACAAAGGAAAGAAACCATATGATTATCCAGAGTGTGGAAAAAAGTTCAGTCAGAATTCCAGCCTAATGACATACCAGAGGATTAATTCCCAGGACAAACTGTATGAATGTACTGAATGTGGGAAAAGTTTCAGTGATAATTCCAGTCTAGTAACCCTCCAGAGGATTCACACAGGAGAGAAACCGTATGAATGTCTAGAATGTGAAAAAAGGCTCAGTCATAACTCCAGTCTGGTGACACCCCAGAAGATTCATGCAAGTAAAAAACCGTATGAATGTCCAGAATGTGGGAAATGTTTCAGTCAGAATTCTGGCCTTGTGAAGCACCAGAGGACTCACACAGGAGAGAAGCCATATGAGTGTCCAGATTGTGGTAAACGTTTCAGTGACAATTCCAACCTTGTAAAACACCAGAGGACTCATACAGGAGAGAAATTGTATGAGTGTCCAGATTGTGGGAAATGTTTCAGTCAGAATACTAACCTTGTGACACACCAGAGGATTCACACAGGAGAAAAACCATATGAATGTCCAGAATGTGGAAAATGTTTCAGTCATAAGTACCAGCTGGTGACACACCGGGGAGCCCACACAGGAGATAAGTTGTATGAGTGTCCAGATTGTGGGAAAAGGTTCAGTAATAAATCTGGCTTTGTGAAACATCAGAGGACTCACACAGGTGAGAAACCATATGAGTGTCCAGTCTGTGGGAAAAATTTCAGTGACAATTCCAACCTTGTAAAACACCAGAAGACTCATACAGGAGAGAAACTTTATGAGTGTCCAGATTGTGGGAAACGTTTCAGTCAGAATACCAACCTTGTGACACACCAGAGGATTCACACAGGAGACAAACCATATGAATGTCCAGAATGTGGAAAATGTTTCAGTCATAAGTACCAGCTGGTGACACACCGGAGGGCCCACACAGGGGACAAATCGTATGAGTGTCCAGATTGTGGGAAAAGTTTCAGTAGTAATTCTGGCCTTGTGAAACACCAGAGGATTCACACAGGAGACAAACCGTATGAGTGTCCTGAGTGTGGGAAAAGTTTCAGTGACAAGTCCAACCTTGTGAAACACCAAAGGACCCACACAGGAGACAAGCCATATCAGTGTCCAGAGTGTGGGAAAAGTTTTAGTCATAATTACAACTTGGTGACACACCAGAGGACTCACACAGGGGACAAACCGTATGAGTGTCCAGAGTGTGGCAAAAGTTTTAGTAAAAATTCCAGCCTAGTGACACACCAGAGGACACATTCCCAGGACAAACCATATGAATGTCCAGAGTGTGGCAAAAGTTTCAGTCAGAATTCCACCCTGGTGACACACCAGAGGATTCATACAGGAGAAAAACCATATGAATGTCCAGATTGTGGGAAAAGTTTCAGTCAGAATTCCCACCTTGTGACACACCAGAGGACTCACACAGGAGAGAAACCTTATGAGTGTTCACATTGTAGGAAAAGATTCAGTAATAATTCTGGCCTTGTGAAACACCAGAGAACTCACTCAGGAGAGAAACTGTATGAGTGTCCTGAATGTGGGAAATGCTTCAGTCATAATTCCAGTCTGGTAACACACCAGAGGGTTCACACAGGAGAAAAACCGTATGAATGCCCAGTTTGTGGGAAAAGTTTCAGTGACAGTTCCAACCTTATGAAACACCAGAGGACTCATACGGGAGAGAAACTGTATGAGTGTCCAGATTGTGGGAAACATTTCAGTCAGAATACCAATCTTGTGACACACCAGAGGATTCACACAGGAGAAAAACCGTATGAATGTCCAGAGTGTGGGAAAAGTTTCAGTAGGAATTACCAGCTGGTGTCACACCAGCGGAGTCACACAGGAGACACCCCGTATGAGTGTGAAGATTGTGGGAAAAGTTTCAGTCATTATTCCCAGTTAGTAACACACCAGAGAACTCACATGCAGGACAAACTGTATAAATGTCCCGATTTTTGGGAAAGTTTCAGTCAGAATTCCAACATTTTGAAACACCAGAGGATTCACATAGGAGAGAAACAAGATCAATACCCAGAGTGTGGGAAAGGTTTCAGTAATAATTCCAGCCTGGTGACACACCAGAGAACTCACAGCCTTGATATAGGCTAACTATATTCTGGTGATTAGTAGAACTTTCTGGATATTTCCTTTTGCAGAAGTGTGGAATTCTTCAAAAAGGCTTTTGGATTGCTTTTTTTAAATGTTGATTATGGAATTACCCACAATTGGAATTTCAATCTTGTACCTTGGTGTCCTCCAGATTTTGAGTGCCAGAATTTCCCAGCCACTATAAAAGTAGTCCTTGAGATATAAGTGTTATGGGGCCTATCAATTTTATGTTGCAATCAGTGTTAAACGAGACTGCTTTGCTTAACTACCCCCACCCCCTTCTCTCCCTGATAAAGCTGTTCAATTAATGTGTTTTTTTTTAAGCAAAACCCTGGCTACCTCAGGGTTAGAGGCATAGTCCATGCCCAGGCTTACATTCCAAAGGCCTATACCTCAACCCTTTGGTCGCCCCAGTCCTTTCCCTATTCCACAAGGTCTCTACAGGCTTTTTCCCACTCCCACTGGGTCACTTAGACCTGATTCCCACCCCAGCAGGCCTCACAGACTCCTTTACCTTTTGAAAATCACTGAACCTCATTTTGGGGAAAGATGGCAGGACATGCATCCCTGGGCCCCATGACTGTGTTGTGGAAGCTGCCATCATGTTCGTTGTGCCTGGAACTCATCCCCGGGCCATGCAGTTGATTTGTGGAAGCAGCTGCCATTTTGCCCCCTGCCTATGGGCCAAACTAAGGGCTGTTTCTTGGTCATTGACCTTCAGGAAAGGGAGAAACTACTCTGTTTTGCTACCTTAATACTTTGTAGACTGTCTTAATGCATTGTGAGTGCCCTGAAAATGATTACTGCTTCCACGAGATCTTCAAAATTGTAAGTGTGCGATGGTTTGTTGTTGTGTTTTTTAAGAATTTTATTGGTTTTTAAAGTTTTTACAGGGAAAAAGGTGCAAGGTGAAAATAACATTTTGGCATCTTCCTTGCCGTTGGTGGTGTCCCTCCCAAAAAACTTCATACATATACAATTTTAAAAATAAAGGATAAGCACATAAAAAGATTACATCTTACAATCCACATATTCAATCATTTTTTTTCCTTTGCCATTTTCTCATGTATCAACAATTACAATAAGCTTTCAAATAAAATCATTTTTGAGAACTGAGTCTTTTCGCAATTGACTCTTCTTTCCTGTCTCCAGCCGATGCCGTTGCTCCCTCTGTTCCCCCATCTTCACCTCCCAACTGGGAGGAATGTTTTTTAATAAATGACTCTGCCTCGGTTAGTGTTTTAATGTTTACCCTGTCCCCTTCCCAAAATATCAGCATTCCTTCTGGCAACAACCACTTGTACCAAATTCCTTTTTTATATAGTTTCTTAGGAAGGAATATTTCCTTCTTATTTCTCTAATTTTTTTCAGAATTTGTTTCAAGATGGTTATTTCTTTATCTTGATATTTTAAGGTTCCATCCCGTTGGGCCCTCAATATCTCATCCCTTGTGGATCTCCTGAGAAATTTAACATGAATTTCTCTTGGTACATTATTTATCCTAGCATAAGCTGAGTTAATTCTATAAACCAGGTCCATATCCCACCAGAGCTGGTCTTTATCTTTTTTAATATATTCTGCTAATATTGTACTCATAATATCTTTAAGATCTTCATTATCTGATTCTGGCAAATTCTGGAACCTGAGGAAGAAAGACATTCTTTCAAATTCAATTTTAGTTATGTGAGCTCCTAATTCTAGACCTTCCCTCCGGATCTCTTTAACCTCCCCCCGCATCTCAGCTGCCCCCTCCTCCAGCTTCGCAATTTTCTGTTTATTTTCCATTGTGCCCCTTTTCGTTTCAAGTGTTAAATCTGTCAGCTTTTTCATTATCTCGTGAAACATTTCCGTAACTGATTGATCCTGTGATCCCTCTCCAGCAGGCTGTTTCGGCAAGAGTTGTGTAATCTTCGATTATGTAGTCGGGCTGGAGGCAGCCGAAGATGGTGCAGAGAGTGACTTTCCCGCTGGTGGCTTTCTAGAAGCCATTATGTCGGTTAGTAAAGAGATGGCGCTGGTAAAACAGGCAGCCGAGTCAAGTCCGAGGTGTCAGAGAGTCCGAACGAAAGAACAATCTTAAGAGTTCACTTTTGAAAATGAAAAAAAGCAAGAATTCTTACAGTCCAAATCCAGGAATCCACGTATTGGGAGAGATCTGGGGGCCTCTGGGAGGAATATTAAAAGCAGAAAGTTTCAACTCCTTCGTTGTTAATTATGGAGGGAAAAAACTTTACACAGGAGAGTTACAAGCGGAGAACAAAGAGAAGCCATCTTGCCCCGCCTTCTGGCAGGAAGAAAAGTGAAAGTTCCATTTACTTTCTTTTCTTAAAATAACTCCATAAACAATTGTTGCAAATGTGATACAATATAATTCTTTTCCATAGTTAGTTCAAATAGCAAGTTAATCCTTTCCTCTCTCCATTCTAATGAAGAGGAATTGTTTGCTTGCCGCTTAGTCCGAGGGTGTGTGTGTTAAGAACTCTCCCCTTCAATCTTCATTTAAAATAGATGGAACTGGAACTTACAATGTCTTATCGCTATCCTTCATCGATAGCCCAAGAAATTTGGGAGCGTCCTTCACCTCCGGCCTTTCAGATGCTCTTCTCATCCTGCTTTCTGTTTCCGAGATCCATCCGGTGAAGAGGCAGGATGCCCCCCCCTTTTGCTCGCCAGCTCCTAGGGTGAGGCTGGGGGCATTTTAGCTGGCTGCCGCCAGGCTGGGGGCTCCCAATAAGCCACCCCTACGGCAAAAGACCGCCCTGAGGTCTTTTGTGCTCCTGAAGGGGCCCACCGGTACAGCAAGTGGCAGACAGCGCACAAGGCACGTCTGTCGCCTTCGGAAACCGGAAACGTTCCTCGTAAGTGTGCGATGTTGATGGGTGTGCTGGAAGTGAGCCGAAAACCCCTTTAAAAAAAGCAGTGTAAAATTTCACATGTAGAAGTTGTTCTGCCTTGCAGATAAACCTGACGGAGAATAGCTGTAGGAATATTGAGTTGAGAAGAAAAGTCATTGTGGTTTTGATTACAGCATCTCCAGGTTTATTAGCAACTCCTGCTGGGAACTCACTTTTTTGGAGGTCCCTGCTTGTTTCCTTTGATGGTTGCTGGGTGACAGCAGCACCATAACGTCCATTCCCCTTGGTAGTGGTGGTGATTTGAGAAAAAACTACAATGTTTCATTTTTAAAAATGTATTGTGTAAGAACTTTCGACAAGAAAAAATTGGGTATTGCCAGTGTTGCTATGAAAATTAGGGCATGGCAAGATGCTCAGAGTTGCTCCAAACTCTGAAATGTGCAGTCAACAAGTTTACTAATAAAATTATATGATGATGGGTTGAAGGAACTTTTTCTGGAAATCCATGCATACTCCTGTACCATTTGACGGTGTTCATCTCAAAGTGTGGTAGTGCTCAACATATTGCTATAGAATAGATTATAAAATGTAATTGAAATTTAACTTGCAGAATGAGCATGTAAAGCATTGTATGATTCAGTGGACAGAAGTTTGGATGTAATATTATAATGCTTGAACAGTGGGAGAATATGTGGAGAAGAGTTCTAAAATTTACATTAAAATATAGTTTAAAAGAAAACTTCTATAAGATAATGTACTGTTGGTATCTAACACTGGACAAATTGTTCAGAATGTATAAAGGCACCTAAAATGAATCTTGGAAATGCAAAGAGCTTTTTAGCATTTATGTTGGACTTACAACAAAGCAAAGAAACCTTGGAGTAAGATATACATCTTACTACAGAAGACTCTTAAAGTGAATATAAAACCAGATAGTTTTTCATTAGGTGTTAAAAGCATGAAAAATATGGAACTATGGTGTTTATATATGATGGCGGCAAGAATATTTTATGGAAAAATATGGAAGAATATTTTCATTCCCACAGTGGATGAATGATTGCAAAACCTGATGGAGTTAGCAGAGATGGCTAAAGCTTTTATTAAAGAAAAGAACAGGATTCATTTTGTTTCTACATGGAAAATGCTTTTGGACTTTGTCAGTGAGGTAGAAAAAATGAAACTTTGATTTTTTTTTCATTAGATAAGTTTGTTTATATACAAATGACTAGTATATATTATCATATAAAAGTAAAATATTGAGGTTTTATGTTATTATTCTACTGCACCAAAGGGAGTTTGAAACCAATGGTTTTTTTCTTTTCTCATTTATCTTACACTTTTCTCTCTCCTTTTCTTCCCTTATTTCACCATTATTTTCATTTTTCTTTGACTTCCGTATTTTAGATTTTGATGAATTAATACAATATTTGGGGGGACACACACAAATTCCTAGCATTGCAAAGGGTTATTATGAAACATATTTATTTATTTATATTTAATTTGATTTGTATACCGCCCTTTCTCCCATAGGGACTCAGGGCGGTGCACAGTCAATAGATAAATTTAAAGTTAAATTAAATAAATTTAACCTGAGTTAGAATAAACTTAAGAAACATTATTAAAATGATAGTAAAAACAAACTATGCCAGGCCGGCTGCATGAAAAAAGTAAGTCTTCAATGCTTTATGGAAGAGGCAAAGGTCCGTGGCAGTGCGAAGGTCGGGGGGGCAGGTCGTTCCAGAGGGCTGGACCTGCCACAGAGAAGGCCCTTCCCTTGGGAGCCGCTAATCGGCATTGTCCAGCGGATGGCACCCTGAGGAGGCCCTCCCCCTGGGAGCGGACAGGTCGGATGGAGGTATGAGACAGGAGGCGGTTCTGCAAATAACCAGGACCTATGCCATGGAGCGCTTTGAAGATGGTTACCAAAACCTTGAAGCGCACCCGGAAAGCCACAGGCAGCTAGTGCAGCTCACGCAGGACAGGTGTTATATGGGAGTGTCTTGGTGCTCCCAAGATCCCCCGCGCGGCCGCATTCTGTGCTAACTGGAGCCTCCGAGTGCACCTCAAGGGAAGCCCCATGTAGAAAGCATTGCAATAATGACAAGAGCTTGCGTGACTGTGCGCAGGGCGTCACAATCCAGAAAGGGGCGCAACTGGCATATCAGGTAAACCTGATAAAAGCCCCCCCTGGCTACGGCTGGAAGTGCTGGAAGTAGATTATCCAATTGCAGATATATGCATACAGAGAGAATTACAAATGCACACACCTACAAATATATGTGTGGAAAATCCATGTGTTTTCAGCCTGAAAAATGTCCTAAAATGGTTAGAGTCATTGTAATTTTAGAGATGGGGCTTTAACTAATGAAATGATGCCTAAAGCCTCTGCAAGATTTCAAGTACCAGTTTTGCCCATGGAAGTCTTGAGTTCCAAGTAAGGGCAAAACATACTGTTCACAATCCCTCTGGTGACATTCCAATTGAAGTAGTCCTCACTTACTGACTGCATTTGGGAATACCATCTGTCACTAAGCAGCCAGATTATTAAGGATGTCAACATAACTGCCAATTTACATCATCTGCCATTGTTAAGCAAAACACAGTGGTATGTTAAGAGGCAATTTGACATGACCCTGACTTGCAACTTCCTGCCAGCAGCTCTACTGATTTTGCTTGTCAGAAGCCAGCTGGGAAGGTCACAAACGGGATCATGAATGTGGATGCTGCAACTATCATAAATGTGCACCAGTACGAAGTATCCAAATTGATGCAACTCCTTTTCCAGCACCTTCATAACCACAGCAACTGCTGAAGTGCAATCAATGAACAAGTGCTAAAGTAAAAAAAGAAAAATCTCTGAAGAGACAGTGGAAGATTAGTATGATATTGTTGTCAAGGAAACAGGCGATCCATACCAGAACAAGAGTTGGAAAGGATCTTCGAGATCAACTCCAACCCCACCTCCCGTGCAGATGATCTTTTACCATCCTGGAAAAAATGTTTTTTTTCTTAAGTTTCTTTTTAAAGGTGCTTGATTAACCTGACAACTTTGCCATCCAAAAGGTAGAGGATGGAATTAGAGAGTCAGGTATAATGGACTTAATTACTGACAGAGATGAAATGAAAGAGCAATGAACATATTTGTGGACTGGAGGCTAAAACACAAAGATGATTACAGGAACTGGTATGTCTACTCTAGTGAAAAGAAAAACCAGGTCTGTGTGTGTGTGACATAGCATTATTGGAGGCGAAAAACAGGCCCATCTCAAACTATGCAGTGGCCAGATGTTTTCACAGATTACATGCTATTGGAAGAAAGGTGCATCTGGGTTCAGTTCCAAGTGGGGGGAAAGACACTGGAAACATGGAGACTGCTTGGAAAGGTGGTTGAATGGTGGACAGGGCCACATGGTTTGAGGTCCTGGGAAAAGATGAGCACATGGGTGAGAGAGGGAGAGAGATTTATACCCTCTGTTGGGCTTTGAACTTGCTTCCTTGTGGCAAGAAATGTATCCTGATTGGTTGTCAGACTCCCATGGGGCCATGCAGGGGTAACTTTGTAGGTTGTCTTGAGTCCCAGGCTTGGTTGACTCTTGCTGTGTGATGGTAATAAAGGGGCTTTGGGCAATTCGTATTATGGCTTAATGGCTTTGCACTGGTTTGGATCTTGAGTGAGGGCTAATACTAACACCCTGGAGATGAAGATCTTTTGTGTTGTAGATAAAGTGGCCCAGTCTTTTTGGGGCTGTTAACAAAGGTGGTGGTGGGGGGGTTGCTTTCCAAGAGCATGTTTTTCCTTTTCTCATCCAGAGATGTATAATATTCTGCCTTTTTAGTATTTCCTAGAATACTTCTGGGAAACGGGGGGGTGCTAACATCCTACAATCCCCCTTTTTTTGCCAAAATATGTGGGTGGAACAAACGTTATTGGCGAAAGATTAAAAATTGATCAGATTAGGGAGACTTGATGGGTGCGTTTAATTTTTCTTGTGCATAGGGGATGGCATTGATAGAGGCGGCAGAAAATGATTCCTTCAGTGACTCCCAAAAGGAGAACCATGAAGGTCTAGCAGCCAGGGGCAAAGTTCTGGAAAGCAATTTACAGTATCCAATTTTTTAATGCCAATTATTTTCAGAGGTCAGATATCACTTTCTGTGACCTTCCAGTCAGGTTTCAAGCAAGTAAAACTGTCAAATTCTTCCCAGCCATGGTTTTCTTTTAAATCACGACAGACTACCCATTTCCAGGGATTGGTTACTGAACCTGCCTTAGTTCTTACTTTAGTGCATCCAGGATTTGTGAATCCAAATTGAGGTTAGCCAGTGTGTAATCCAGGCTATTAGTATTTTTAAAGTTACAGACAATGAGCCCTGGGACTCCTCCTCATGAGACCACCAGTGCAACATATCCTGCTTTACTGGGCAACTGTGCAACATCATTTATGAGTCATAGTCAGGCCTTTGGGATTTGGAGATCTGTTTTCTGCTATCTCTTCAAGTGAGGGAATTGCTTGAGGGGAATTACCCCCTCCCCCGTGGGATTAGCAGGGAGATATGACTGCTTGGGCCTTAATGCCACAGAGCAAAAATTAGCCTAGGAGGAGATTTGTGTGGAAGTAGGAGAAGGGGATAACCTCAGTCTAATTCTGAATAGCATGTCTCTCTGTGTTGCTTGTGTATGCAGCTGCTTCTAAAATACAGGCAATATAGACATGCTTGGACAAATTTCCCCCTCACCAGACAGAAATCTAAGGGGTTCAAAACTTGCGGTGTCAATCATTCCCAAATACAACCCCCTAGGGTCCATTTAAGTGAATACAACATAAACGAGACAAGAAATAAAACTTTACAATGAATTTCCACCCTCCCTCATAGTCTTTCTAGCTGTCTTCTGCGGATTGAAAAGATGGGTCAGTGTGTTTGCAGTGTGACTACTATTAGGAGACAACCCAGGAGAAAAACACAGTACACAGAGACTTAGACATTTAGCAGTGGTTTATATACAACATATACAGAAATACATATGGTAGCAAATACCCGACAAGTAATCGATCTTCTTAACCTTACATGGAGAATTTAGCAATGGATACTGGACACAAGGAGAGAGATGCACCCTCTCTTGCCCTCCTTTATATAGACAGCTTCTTAAAGTGGCAATACCCTAGCTTCTTAAAACAGTAATACCTCTGCTGACTCATCCTCATTTCATCATCTTAATTTACAGTCTTACATTGGCTGGTCAGTTTTAAATCATTATTACCCTGACTCTCCTCCCATTTAAAGGCAGAACAAGAAGCAATGGGTGGAAACTAATCAAGGAGAGAAGCAACTTAGAACTGAGGAGAAATTTCCTGACAGTTAGAACAATTAATCAGTAGAACAGCTTGCCTCCAGAAGTTGTGAATGCCCCAACACTGGAAGTCTTCAAGAAGATGTTGGATAGCCATTTGTCTGAAATGGTATAGGGCAGGGGTGGCGAACTGTGGCTCTTTTATGACTCATGGACTTCACTACCCAGAATTCCTAAGCCAGCATGGCTGGCTCAGGAATTCTGGGTATTGCAGTCCATGAGTCATAAAAGAGCCACAGTTCGCCACCCCTGGTATAGGGCTTCCTGCCTAGGCAGGGAGTTGGACTAGATGACCTCCAAGGTCCCTTCCAACTCTGCTATTGTATTTAAAGCTGAACAGCTGATAATCTGAATGCTTTAACATAGTCCTTATGTCATGACTGTTTCCATCATAAATCAAGAAAGAACACACTTAAACTCATTTGAAAAGTTTAAGGTTACTTTTACTGAAAATGATGAGACTCCAGCGTAAATCAAGCAAGGAATGAAACATTTAGGCGCGCAACATACGTAACAAAGCATAACCCCACCCTTAATTCCAGTGACCCCAGCAGATTGTCCAATGCGAAGCCGGCCACAACATCAGGTGCAGTTCCTTCCCAGGGTCATCATCAGAATGGAATGCAGGCCGGTAGCTGATAAGAACTGTAGCGGTCACTCCCCCTCCTGCTCCTTTAGTAGCTTAGCAACCCCAGCCCTCCCCCCCCCCCCCCCCCCCGTTTCACTATGTCAGGCTATGCAGGCAAAAGCAGAGACTGACACCTTATATTTTTCCACATATACAGGCTTTGTTAATATATCAGCTGCCATGCCTACAAGCCATCTTTCCTTTTTGGACTTCAGGCCTGCCACACTTTTTACTGTGGGAAAATGGGAGAGGGGATTATATGGAGTTAGGTGATATGTAGTCATAACAACATTCTTCTTAGAAATCCAAGGTCATCTTTGTCTCTGCTCCTGCCCGGATCTGGATGGGAGGTATCTGTCTTCATGGCAGAGGAAAAATGGACCATGTGATTAATTTGTGGGTGTTGGGGCAGGATCTTGAACTTTCAACTGGGTTGGGAAAACTGGAAGCTTTCAGTTTTCCCAGATGTGCCAACATGACATCTCTAATAATTTGAGGAAATACAAGCCTCAGAGTTTTATTTCATTGGGGGTGTTTTTTGGAACACTGACACCAGCTATATTACAATCACTAGAACAATGCTGTAATTTGATCAGTTTCTCCAATTGCTGGTTTCAAACAAGAAAAGAGTTGTGACTTGTTAACAATACGCTGGCTCGCCCCACTGTCCAACAACCAAGTATTCTTGGTGTGTTCAGTTGTTGATGATACCAGTGAGAACGCCACTGAAGAACATCAGCCAAAAAAGGTTCCCCATCACTGGTATAGGATCTCCTGTTTGAGCAAAGGATTGGATTACAAGAGCTCTTAGGGCATTTCTCACTCTGTTATTCATTTAGATTATCAGATATTTGTGAAAATGCCTTTCTATACACCATTGTATCTCTGAATAACTCATCTTTTTTCCAATTACTGGAAAACGTTTTCATAATAATGTGTGAACATCATTGTTCCATTGATCAATTGCTCTCAGAAAATTTCTCCTTACTTCTATAATGGATCTCTTTTTCATGAACTTCCACCCATTACTCCTTGTCTGTTTAGTACCATAGAGAATAAGTCAATTCCCTTTTCTTTGTGACAGACACTCAATTATTGGAAGACAGCTTTCATGTCTCCCCAATCCTCCACTTCGATAGCCTAAATATACCTAGGTCCTTCAACCCTTTGTCATATAATTTTATTAGCAAACCTATTGACTGCACATCTTAGAGTTTGGAGCAACTCTGAGCATCTTGCTTTGCCCTAATTTTCATAGCAACATTGGCAATACACATTTTTTTCTTGTCAAAAGCTATTGAGAGTTCTTACACAATACATTTTTAAAAATGAAACATTTTTCAGTAGAGTTTTTTCTCAAATCACCACCATCAAGGGGGATGCAACAAATACATCGGTATTATGGTGCTGCTGTCACCATAATGAATTCCAAGCACAATGAACATGATGGCTGCTTCCACAACACAATCATGGGGCCCAGGGATGCATGTCCTGTCCTCTTCCCCCAAAATGAAGTTCAGTGATCTTCAAACAGTAAGGAAGAGGAGGCTGTGAGGCCTGCTGGGGTGGGAATCAGGTCCAAGGACTGCAGGGACCCTGAGAGATGAATAACATGGGTTTTGTTATTTGTTAACTAACATAGTTAGTTTGTATAGCAAACTGCTTTATATTCTTTCTTTTAAAGTGATGTTCAAGATTTATTAGCTTTTAACATTCCTAAACTGATAAACAAGCTGGAGACTAGCTCCTGATAAGAAAAGTTTGTTAGTACAAATTGGGGTCTGGCTTATCTCTTGTGAACCCTAAACAACCTTTCTCCTTACAATTTATTCCCCTTCAGACCTCATTTTAATAAACATGTATGCTATTATCCTGTCCAATCAATTTTCCTCTCTCTGGTTTCTTTATGATGTTAACTATAAAAGGGGATGTAAGCTAAAGATCGGGGTTCCCTCTTTGAATGAGGAATCCCTTTTTTCTGAATATTCTGATAAATTGTAATAAAATGCTCTTTCTCTCTCCTGTTTGTCTCATTGGAAAATATGCATATGGAGGCATGAGCCTGAAAAGGCCATATTTGGCCATCAATTTTGGCGAGCCAGCCAGGATAATTTTTCCTCGAAGCAATAATTCCCAGTCAAGGGTAAGGAAGGCAGGTGCACCCTGGACTTTTTTTTCAGGGCCTTTATTTTGTCTTTGACTGGACACATTGCCTCAAAGGTGCTTTTAAGAAAGATTATTGAATGGTAGGGATCTGAGAGGGAACGAAGAAGTCATCTATCCTTCCCGAGATAGAGAAATGGCGAGTCTGAATTTATCTTATTTCTAAGAAGCTTCAAATTTCCTTTTTCCTGTATGCAATGTATAAGCAGCTTCTTAGTTAATTACTTCCTTTGTGTTAATGAGGTGTACAGACCTTTAGAAGGACCATAGTTGTAAAGTACCGGTATTAAAAAAAAAAGAGAAACAAGGCTGAATGCACATTGTTTCAGCCCCCCCCCCCCCCCGCCCCCCCGGACAATTTAGCAAGTAAATTTAAAACTGCCTGAAATGGGGAATGTGAGAACGAGACTCACAAGAAATGGATGGTGGAGATGCTTCTACCCCTCTCAGTTGCCTATGCCATAATTTTTTAGCAGCTGGTGGGATAGAATTGAAAAAAAGACAAAACTTGTTAAAATTTTGCAAAACATATTTGGCCATCAACCCAGTGGGAGTGGGAAAAAGCCTGTGGGGACCCTGTGGAAAAGAGAAAGGACTGGGTAGAGGAGGGCTTTGGAATGCAAACCTGGGCATGGACTATGTCTCCAAACCTGAGGTAGCTAGAGTTCCACTTAATAACTCACACATTCATTGAACAGCTTTATCGGGGAGAGAAGGGTGTATGTGTGTGGGGGGCAATTAAACAAGCAGTCTCATTTAATGGTGATTGCAAAATAAAATCATAATGGTGATTGCAACATAAAACTGTAATTGATAGGCCCCATTACTCTTATACTCTTATATCCAGAGGACTACTTATGTGATGGCTGGAAAATTCTGGCACTCAAAAGCTGGAGAACCCCAAGATAGACGATGGAAACTCCAATTATGGGAATTTCATAATCAATATAAAAAAACAACACCCAGAGGTTTCTTTGAAGAATTCCACACTTCTGCAGAAGGAAATATCAAGAAAGTTCTTGTTAGGTGATATCTCCGTTGGGAGACAGCAGAGGGTGTGCAGCGGAGTATGGAGCTAGAGGAACCGTTGCTAATGTACACACAATAATTAACCAGACTCTGTTTAAGTAAAATAGAATAGCTTTTACTTAGGTTGTAAAAAACTACTAAACTAAGCTACTGCTCAACAAGCAGTGATGTCAAATTGAGTCAAAACAAAGTCTCAATAATATCAAATATCTTACACAATCTTCAGTCTTCTTCTTCAGTAGTCACAGTTCACAGCAAACAGTTATCACACAGCAAGTCCAGGAGAGACAGAGAGAGAGAGGGGGAGAGAGAGAGAGAGAGAGATGCGCTCTCCCGACCTTTTCTTATAGTTAGAGATAATTGCACTTACTAATTGCACTCTAACATTCCAATATCCTTAAAGCCACAATGACTATATATTGTCTACCCAACTATAGGAGTCTACTCCTAACAATTCTGCTGATCACCAGAAACAGGTAGCTAGCCTTTATCATGGCTGTGAGTCCTCTGGTGTGTTACCAGGCTGGAATTCTGACTGAAACCTTTCCCACATTCTGGACACTCATACGGTTTTTCTCCTGTGTGAATCCTCTGGTGTTTTACCAGATTGGGATTCTGACTGAAACTTTTCCCACATTCAGAACATTCATATGGTTTCTCGTGGGAATGAATCCTCTGGTGTATCACCAGGCTGGAATTCTGACTGAAACTTTTACCACACTCTGGACACTCATATGGTTTGTCCCCTGTGTGAGTCCTCTGGTGTATCACCAGGGTAGAATTATGACTGAAACTTTTCCCACACTCTGGACACTGATACGGTTTGTCACCTGTGTGAGTTCTCTGGTGTGTCACCAGGTGGGAATTATGATTGAAACTTTTCCCACATTCTGGACACTCATATGGTTTTTCTCCTGTGTGAGTCCTCTGGTGTGTTACTAGGCTGGAATTCTTACTGAAATATTTCCCACACTCTGGACATTCATAGGGTTTTTCTCCTGTGTGAGTCCTCTGGTGTGTGTTACCAGGCTGGAATTACGACTGAAACTTTTCCAACACTCAGGACATTCATACAGTTTGTCCTGGGAATGAGTAATGTGGTGAGTGATTAGGTCAGAATAATTAATGAAACTTTCCCCACACTCTGGGCACTGATACAGTTTTTCTCTCGTGTGTGTCCTCTGGTGTGTCACCAGGGTGGATATCTGACTGAAACTTTTCTCACACTTTGGACATGCATATGCTTTCTCTCCTTTGTGAGTCCTCTGATGTATCATCAGGTGGCAATTCTTACTGAACCTTTTCCCACACTTTGAACACTCATGTGGTTTGTCCCTTCTGTGAGTCCTCTGGTGTGTCACCAGACTGGAATTTTGACTGAAACCTTTCTCAGTCAGGACATGCAAGGGGTTTCTCTCTGGTATGAGTCCTCTGGTGGCTAAGGAGCTGGACATTTCCAAAGAAACTTTTCCCATAGTAAGGGCATTCAAAGTGTTTCTCCCCAGGACGAGTCTTCAGGTGTCTCATGAGGTGGGAATTTCTAATGAAACTTTTCCCTCAACAGGGCATTTACACTTTCTAGCTGGTGAGTTCTCTTATGTTGCTATGCTTATGTCCTTCGATGAACCAAAAGAGAGCTGTACCATTTCTCGCATTTATAGCATTGCTATGGCTTTTCTACAATCTGCATCCTTTCGTACCTAATCAGTTGTGGTTTACAATCTGTACTTTTCCTACCATAGGCACAATAGGAGTTTTCCAACACTGACATTCTTGAGGTCAAATATATGTGTGATCATTTGTTTAGTGGTACTTTAATTCCAGCTGTTCTCCTCCTCACAGGGCCAGGCCTGCATCACTGTCTGCCCTATGTAGCTATCCAATAGACCTTTTTATCCTCGGACTTCGTCTTTCTCTGAATGAAATATAATGTCCCTTGATTTACATTTAACGTATTCTTGAGTTTCTCATACTCTACTTTTTCTAGCTTGAAATCTCTTAAGTTTTTCTTCTTTGTCTCTCAACTGCTGGAAAAGGAGAAGAATTTTGTGTGGTTTTCTGAAAACATTTTGATTTCTGGCTGGCTTAACTTTCTTTTCCAATGTCGCTTGTTATTCTGAGTTTTCCACAGTGCTCTTATTGACATCTTCTCTGTCTATAAGATTAAAAGAAAAATGTAACTTTAATTGTTTATAAAACGGTTGCAGAAGATACATTACAATAAATAAGCAAACATGCCACAATAAAGAATAACCTCTTCCTTGACACATTTGTGTCCAAGTTCAAATATCCATTCAATCATGAAATTCTCTTTTTCACTTTGCTAATTCATAAATTCTTATCTGTGCAAAGGCTTATCATCAAATATATCTCGAAATGCTGGGGACAGATTGTACAGTTATAAATATATGTATAGAGAGAAAAATAAAAACACACAGACCTATAACTGTATGTATGTGGAAAATCCATGTGTTTTTAGTCTGAAAATTATCTCAAAATGTTTAAAGTCAAACTTTCTCAGCTAACTTTAGTGACGTGGGTCTCAGATTTCGTGCACTAGTTTTGCTGTGCGAGATTTCATGTACTAGTTTTGCCCATGGAAGTCCTCAGCTCCAAGTAAGAGCAGCTAATATTTTCCACAATCACTTTGGTGACATCTTAATTCAAGTAGAACTCACTTACTGACAGCAATTGTGACTGGCATCTATGTCAATAAGCAGCACAACAGTTAAGCATGATGTCATTTGCCAATGCCAATTTACATACCATGTTTGTTGGCTTTACAGAATGGGAATGCTATGAAAACAAAGGTGAAAAGACACAGAAAAATTATGTGCCTTAATTTCATTTTTCTCCTCCTTATTGTACATAGAATACCCCATAATGACAAAGTGAAAAAAGAAGTTTAGAAATGTCTGCAAATTTAATAAAAGGAAAAAAAGCTGAAATACCACATTGGCATAAGTATTCAGACTCTTTGCAACAGCACTTGAAATTTAGCTCAGATGACTCCCATTTCCCTTGATTGTTGCCGGCATGTTTCTACACCTTGATTGGAGTCTACCTGTGGTAAATTAAATGGATTGGACATGATTTGGAAAGGCACACACCTCCCCATAGAAGGCCTCATAGCTGACAATGCATACTAGCAGAACAATAACCATGAGGTCAAAGGAACTGCCTGCAGAGTTCAGGGATGGGATTATTGCAAGACTGGTTAATTGCAAGGAGTTCAGACCCCATCAGTTTATAGATGTAGTTGGGGTTTTTTGCCCCAACGTGCATCACTCTGCACTTTCTAATGTTGAAGCTCATTTGACACTGGTTTGCCCACTCCCCCAGTGTCAAGAGATCCCTCTGGAGCTCCTCACACTCTCTGTTTTTACTACCCTGTATAATTTAGTGTCGTCAGCGAATTTGGCTACCTTGCTGTTTACTCCTACTTCTAGATCATTTATGAAAAGGTTGAAAAGCAGGGGTCCCAGTACTGAACCTTGGAGAACCCTACTCAAGTTCAAGTTCAAGCTTGAACCCTATTGAATATCGCTGGAGGCACCTAAAAATGGCTCTCCATCAATGGTTGCAATCCAACCTGACTGATCTTGAAAGGACTTGCAAGGAAGAATGGGAGAAAACCCCTTAATCTCCCAAGTATTCAAAGTGTATCGCCTCATACCCAAAAAGACTTGAGGCTATAATTGCTGCCAAAGGTGCTTCAACAAAGTACTGAGTGAAGGATCGGAATACTTATGCCAATGGGATATTTCAGGTGTTTTTGTTTTTAATACATTTAAAGTCATTTCTAAAATTCTGTTCTCATTTTGTCATTAGGAATGTACATGAATGAGAAAAAATGAATTTCAACAAGTGTAAAATCAGGCTGCAGCGTAATGCAAACATCCCTTTTGCCCATGAAACTCCTCGCTGGCCAGGAAAGCGACATGTCAATATGACCACAAGGATCCAAGCATTAGGTGGAGGGTGAGGGAGGCGGTTGGTTAAGAACTATGAAAAATATATCAGGATTCCTTTAAATCTCCCAAATCTCCCAGCAGGAAATCAGAGGCAGCAACTTTAAATCATGGAGCAAAAGGATAAAACCATTTGGGGAGAGAAAGAATAGGCAGCAGCCCGCAGGTTTCATTCTTCTCCCTTCGCTGCTTTCAGGCCATGGAGGAACCTTAAAGAGCCTGACTTTCTTTCGGCTTCTCCTCCCACCTTCCCTCCACTCACCTCCCAGGAGCCGCTTCGACCCTACAAACTGCATAAGAGGCTGACGTCATCCTCCTTCCGTGGGTGAGCCAGAAGAGGCACTTCCTCTATCCTCTTCCACCTCCTCCTCTCTAGTAATCTAATTCTCTATCGCTTCAATTCGTTTCAGATCAGTCTCCCTCCCTCCCTCCCGTGGAATGTCAATACTAGCGATGCCGCTGCTGTACTCTATTCACTTCTTTCTAAGGCGAGTGTTGCTTCTTTGTTGATCGCCATCTAGCGACAGAAGGTTGAAAATCACCCTCGTCCTATCTCTACCCTGATGCGTTTGCAAGAGGCTTTCATGGATTCTTGTGCTTCCTTTGGTGCCATCAAGTCCTGGTCGACTCCCACCGAAAACAGGAATAGCTTTCATCCATGACAATCTATCCTATACCTTTTCCTTCAGGTCTCCCAAGACCTCATTTTCCCTCTTGCTCTGAAGCTCAGCACTGGCTCTCCTCAGGGCTGTGGGCTCAGTCCCTACCTGTCCTCATTGTACACATATGACTTCATATCTTCTG
Organism: Rhabdophis nuchalis; assembly: GCA_039707465.1. Classification (NCBI taxonomy): domain Eukaryota; kingdom Metazoa; phylum Chordata; class Lepidosauria; order Squamata; family Natricidae; genus Rhabdophis; species Rhabdophis nuchalis. The sequence continues at coordinate 27,153,069 of CM077646.1, read as the reverse complement.
ATCCGTTTAATGTGATAATAAATTTGCAGATGATACCACCGTAGTGGGTCTTATTACAGGAGGAGACAAATTAGCATAGTGGCTTTGGCGGCACTTAAGCACAATTGAGCCCAAAATTTTGGTTGCTAAGCAAGACTGTTAAGTGAGTTTCACCACATTTTCCAAGTTGGCCACGCCCACCGGGTTACATGACAACTGAGCCACGCCCACAAAACAGGCCACACCTTTTGGCTCTCAAAAGAAATTTCAGTAGTGGTACTGTTGATATTTGGCTCTATCTATATAAATAAAAATGTAAAATAGTTTGTACGAATCCACTAATCTCAAAAACTACTGGACCGATTTACACCAAACTTTCAGACAACGTAGACAAGGACTTCCGATAATAGAATAGCTAATCATTTTGTGCATAGCACGCGTGTGTTGTGTACAAATTACATACAAAAAAAGTACCCACTGAAATTGTGTGTTAACATCCCTGTAGCCACGCCCATCAAACTGCTTTTCAACTGCCAGTGTTGGAATAGGCCTCATACGGCGGCGTCTTGGGGCCAAAAAGGCACAGAGGACAGCAAACTCCCAGGTGGCCCATAGAGGGGGGGGGAGAAATTCTGCTCAGGACTGTTCTCTGAGGTAAAAAAAACGGAGGCAGGCAGCTGCTTTAAACTGTTTAATACGAACTGAACCAAACTGTAACAAAGAATCACCCATCTGACAGCAAATACAGTTTAATGAAAAGACGGACTAGGGAAGACATGATAGCAGCCTTCCAATATCTCAGGGGTTGCCCCAAAGAAGAGGAAGTCAAGCTATTCACCAAGGCATCTGAGGGCAGAACAAGAAGCAATGGGTGGAAACTAATCAAGGAGAGGAGCAACCTAGAACTGAGGGCAAATTTCCTGGCAGTGAGAACTATTAACCAGTGGAACATCTTGCCACCAGAAGTTATGGATGCCCCAACACTGAAGAGAGAAGAGACTGGAAAACCATTTGTCTGAAACAGCATAGGGTCTCCTGCTTGAGCAGCGGGGTTGGACTAGATGACCTCCAAGGTCCCTTCCAACTCTGCTATTGTATTATTGTATTACAGTAGGTAGGTAGATAGGGGAATAGAGAATCAGGGAGAAATACAGTTTAATAAAAGAGGGACTAGGGGAGACAGGATAGCAGCCTTCCAAAATCTCAGGAGTTGCCATAAAGAAGAGGGAGTCAAGCTATTCTCCAAGGCACCTGGGGGCAGGACAAGAAGCAATGGGTGGAAACTAATCAAGGAGAGAAGCAACTTAGAACTGAGGAGAAATTTCCTGACAGTTAGAACAATTAATCAGTGGAACAACTTGCCTCCAGAAGTTGTGAATGCCCCAACACTGGAAGTCTTCAAGAAGATGTTGGATAGCCATTAGTCTGAAATGGTATAGGGCAGTGATGGCTAACCTTTTTTGGCTCACGTGCCAATAGCAGGGGGAGTGCAGGGGCGATGTGCACAGGTGTGCCACATCCATAATGCTATGTGCATGACCCCCTGCATTTGGCATGCTTTTTACGTCATCCCCAGGCTCCAGAGGGTTTATAGGAGCCTGGGGAGGGTGAAAACAGCCTTCCCCCACCTCCAGAGGGCAAAATATGGCCTCAAAAGAAGGCCTAAATCAGCTTGCCAGGGCACACATACAAACTGAAGCTGACAGGGCAATGCCTCGAGTGGCCTAAGAAATGGTTCCGTGTGCCACCTGTGGCACCCGTGCCATAGGTTCGCCATCATGGGTATAGGGCTTCCTGCCTAGCAGGGAGTTGGACTAGATGACCCCCAAGGGATAGATAGAAAGGCAGTAATAAGGTAGGTATGTAGGTAGGTAGGTAGATGGATAGATAGATAGATAGATAGAAAGAAAGAAAGAAAGAAAGAAAGAAAGAAAGAAAGAAAGAAAGAAAGAAAGAGACAGTAGGTAGGTAGGTAGGTAGGTAGGTAGGTAGTTAGGTAGGTAGGTAGAGGGAGAAAGGAAGAAATATAGTAGGTAGGTAGGTAGGTACATAGGTACGGGGATGGATAGATAGATAGATAGATAGATAGATAGATAGATAGATAGATAGATAGATAGATAGATAGATAGATAGATAGATAGATAGATAGATAGATAGATAGGCAGAAATACAGTAAGGTAGGTAGAGGGATAGACAGAGAGGGAGAAATACAGTAGGTAGGTAGGTTGGGGCTTATATGGTGGTTGGGTGTATGTGTGCAGGTGTCGATCTACACACAGATTGGTTGGCCATTTAACCAGACTGGGCCACAGCAACGCGTGGCCGGGTATAGCTAGTGACTAATAAGTTTGTTCACCACTGCCCTAGACAGCCAAGTGAGCCGACTCCCCCCCCCACCCCCGCGTGTGCATGGGCCGCCTGTTTCCCCTCCCCCCTCTCCTCTAGGCCAGTCGGTCCGCAGAATTTTCTTTAAAATGAAACCGATCCCTGGTGCAAAAAAGGTTGGGGACCCCCGTTTTAAGGGTCTTTTCAGTAATTAAGTTTTCTTGATCTTCCATTTCAAAGTTCTAAAGTTTTACTCAAAACAGCTAGAACGCAGCCAATTCAAAAATGATTATGAATCGCTCTTTCCTGACTATATAGTGTTACATATATATATAATATATATATATATATATATATATAGTGTTTGAATTAAAAAGAATTCTTCTCACCCAGTTCCAAACACTATTCACCAAATCTGCCTAAGCACTTTTCTTGGATGTTAAGCTGTCACGGGCTTTGTGACAGCCATGTTAAGCTGCCTCTTTTTTAGACATGGCTTAGAGCAGGGGTCTCCAACCTTTGCAACTTTAAGTCTGAAGGACTTCAGCTCCCAGAATTCTCCAGCCAGCTTTTCTGGCTGGAGAAGTCTGGGAGCTGAGTCCTTTAGACTTAAAGTTGCAAAGGTTGGAGACCCCTGGCTTAGAGGAAAAAAGCCCTGGGGCTCTGCAGGAGAGCTGCAATCTCTCCTGGAACCTCATAAGATGCTCCCCCTTAGCTTCACTGCTCCCCCTTAGCTTCAAGGCTTTGTTTTTAATGTTTTGGGAATGGCTTTGAGATTTGGCATCTCTGGTATAGTTTCACATTCCGTTTTCAGGCTCTGTCCTTGATTCTGTTTATTCCAGATTGGCAACTCTGGTTCCGGTCTCCCTGTCATGCCCCTCCCCTCTCTGCCCATTCCTATTCCCATTCCTTATTTCCCTAATTGCCTCCCCCATTCTTTGCATTTTATGGCAGGATGCCAGCAAAGCAGAACATGCTGGAGATGGCAGGCCCGACACGAGCATTTCAACTTGATTATTCCTCAATAACCCCTAGAAACACATATAGTTTTTGTCCTGTGAGTCCTCTGGTGTGCCACCACGCTGGAATTCTGACTGAAACGTTTGCCACAATCTGGACAGTCATACAGTTTGTCCACTGTGTGAGTCCTCTGGTGTGTTACCAGGGTGCAATTATAACTGAAACTTTTACCACATTGGACCAGCAGTCACCAACTGGTGGTCCGCAAGAAAATTTTGGTGGAAAAATTATTTACATTTTTTATATTGCACTAAATCAGGGGTTCTCAAACTACAGCCCCTGGGCTGGATATGTGCAATGAATGTTTGTATTGCTGAAGAGTCTCCCCCTTTGGGGTCCTTTTGTGTGGGTTGGAGGGGGGCAGAAATTCCAACTTGAGGTCTGCTTCAGACTCCTGGTGCAGGGCTTTGCCTGAAGGGAAGTACCGCTAGTGGCAAAGAGTCAGAGGGCCTTGTTCCAGTGGAATTGCACCATGGCCTGGAATTGGCTAACCATCTCATCCTGCTGAGCCTCCAGGCGCCGTCACTTCACCTTGCACTCCTGCAGGTCTTCCATCTGCTTGGAAAGCCTATACTCTTAGTCTTCAGTGAGCTGCTTCTGTTGAGCCTCCTTCTCGGTCAGGTCCAATTTGAAATGAGCCAGCTGTTCTGCCAACTCTTTCTGCCAACTCTTTCTTAGCATCCACAACTGCTTCCTGTTGGGGCCCTAAGGAGCTCAGGTGGGAAGATGAGTGGCTGGAAGGGGAAGGGTGAGTAGAGGCCTAAGAGGCGCCCCTTGATATGAGTGACATCAAGTTGGCCATGCAAACCCAGTCACATGCCCACCTAGCCACATTCACCCAGCTGGTAATTAGGCAGATCATATTAGTGGTCCGCGGGATTTAATATTATGAATTTAGACATGAGGTCTGAAAGGTTGGCGACCCCTGCTCTAGACACCGATATGCTTTGTCTCCCATGTGAGTCCATATATATATATAAATTTTTCACAACTTCCTGTAAGGGCCCCATTAAGGGAGGAGACATGCTGTTTCCCTCTCTGCCTGTCGGCTCATCACCAGAGACCATCTAGACAGAACCATTTTTTAGTTACGTTGTGTAATATTTTTAGATATATGTGTTAGGGTGTTTTTTATGAGCTGATCAATAAATTTAGTCTCTCAAATGTAAATTTATTGATCAGCTCATAAAAAAAAACCTAACACATATATCTAAAAATATTACACAACGTAACTTGGTCTCTCAAATTTAAATTTATTGATCAGCTCATTAAAAAAAACAAACTAACACACACGCGCACACACACATATATATACACACACAAAATATTTTTCATTTTCATAACATATAATCACATGTATACTAGTGCATAGCCAACATCATATTGTATTATTAAATGTCTACATAACTTCATCTTGAAGGAAATAATAATGTTACTCTTTTATAAAATGTTAAAAGATTGCTTTTTTATTCTTTTACAATGCAAAATGCATAAGCCATTATATTCTTGCATAAAATGTGCAATGAGTAACTATCTTTTTACTAACTACAAAATGTGTTAAGTAAACAGGACAAGATAAAACTTTGTTATTACAGGAGGCTACGTACATTAGATAGGAAGCCATCTGCTCAGAGGAAAGGCACCAGAAAAACCAAATAAGAGATGGGGGCTTCTCAAGAAAATGTCAAGTTGACCCTTTACAGTATGGAATGACAAAAGAAATGATGTAAATGAATGAGCAGGAAGAGGGGGAGTTTCTTAGTAGAGTCTATAAAATGTATTGTTTGAATGCTATTCTTTGCTCTCCTTGTGCTCGATCTACTTGGGAGGAGACTTGGACGCCGCCTTTGCAAACTTTTTTATTTTTCTGTAAATAAACCTTTTTGAATTGTGAACCAGACTTGTCTCTCTGTTGTGGGGATTTGGGGGTTTTTATCTCACAATTTCACCAGCAACTCCCCAAAAGCAATTATTGACTCTTCTGCTCTCTATACACGCACCTTATCCATCACCTTCTTCTCCCTCTCCTCCCGCTCCCTACCTCCTTTCTTCCCTGTCATCCTTCCCTTCTCTACTCCCCCTTCCTCTTTCCTCCTCCTCCCTCCCCTTTCCACTCATTTCTCTCCTCCTCTTCCCCACTCCCTTTACCCTCTCTCTTTCCCTTACCTCTCTCCTCTACTTCCCACTCTTCATCTCATTTACTTGGTGTATTTCAGCTTCTGAGCAAGCTCCATTTTATGTTGATGGTATTTATAATTCCTTTATTTAATTTTAACCTGTATTCTCCTCCTTTTAAAAGAAAATATAGCAAAAAACTATGCGTATATAGTCATTGTGCTTTTAAACCCACCCACCCCCACAGCCTAATTTTGGCCGAGAGGTAGACCTAGTTACAATTCCCGTCTATTCTCATCATTATCTTTATATAATTATACATCCTTACATGCCCCCAATTTGGGATTCTGTCTTTTAACCTCAATAGTTTCCCATTGTAGGTATATTTTATATTTAGCTTTGTTGGGGCATAATCTCCTACTTCAATTTTCCTTATGCCACTAACAACCTCCAAAACCACTTTTGTCTGCTTTTTATTACCTTTTGTTGGGACACCTCCCCTTTTTACAATTTTCCTTACACCACTACCAGGACCAATGGAGTTTTTTGTCTGCTTTTTATTTCCCTTCATTGTTTTGCCCCCAATTCTTCTTTGAATTCTTCTTTAGATACTTGTTTCTCTGGATTCAGAATTCTATTTAGGCTACCTAGTAATGATTTATGCATATTTTTATAATTTCACATAGTTCTTCAACTTCCCAATTTTCCATGATGTCCAGTTTCAAAGTTAGTTAGTTATACAGTTCTTATTTCAGAGTTCTGTTCCACCTTAAATTTATCTACTTCAGTTACTATGGGGAAGAACGATGGGAGCCATCTTGGTCTTTTGTTCTTCCTTAATGTCTAGTTCTAAAATTGTAGCTAGTTATATAAGTCTTATTTCAAGATTCTGATCCACTTTAAATTTAATTCAACTACTGTGAAACCAGAAGAGAAGCTGGGGCCATCTTAATCTTTTTCAGAGAGAAAAAAAGAAGAGGAAGAAAAAAACCTTTGTATTTCCCAGTTTTTGACTCTGTTATTATTCTTTCCCCTGCCACCTTCCAGGTCCGGTCGATCATAGCTGCTCAAAATATGTCACTTGGAACAAACTTGCAAACAGCCAGATTCAGGTATTTCTCTTTGCCTCCTGTTTTTCCAAATTCTGATTTATGGCAGTTGGTTAATTAAAGCTTCCCGCACAGTCAAGGTTAGGTTATCAGTTATCAGTGAGAAGAAGTGCTTTTTTGGGGGAGTTGCTTAAGATATATTAGTTGGAAGAAATTCAAACAAAGTAAATCCTTCAGAACGTTTGGTTTTTGGAAATTGTTTCAAACAGATAGCTTTTGGGGGGGCTGGTGTTTCAACCCTCCATTTACCTTTTCCTTCTTTCTTTCTTTTTGAAAAAATCCCAATCTGACTATAAATTTTATTTATGTTCTCAAGATTTCTTTGCCTTTTCCAGGTTTGATTTATAGCTGTGGGTTAGATAAATTTACTTACCGGTATTTCATCTCTTCCACATCCTCCTGCTCATTTGCTTTGACTGGAAGCCAGCATCTTGTCAACCATGTTAGAGGCTGCTGCCCCGACTCTGATGCATAGGGCAAATCTCCGACCTGCGAGGCACCTGTTGCCTCCCTCGATGAGATGCTTCCCTCTTTGGTCCCCCCTCCAGGGGGGTTCTGATCCAAAAAAGGACTCCAAAAGTTGGTTTGTCAGACAGTGTTCACATCTCCCATGTCTGTCCAACTGAAGAACTTCCTGTCTTCTCACCAAGTTGGAATTCTCACTGAAACATTTCCCACACTCTAGACATTCATATGGTTTTCCTCCCATGAGAGTCTTCTGGGGTGTCACAAGGCTGCTATTCTGACTGAAACATTTCCCACATTCTGGACATTCATATGGTTTTTTACTTGTGTGAGTCGTCTGGGGTATCAAATGGGCTGGAATTATGACTGAAATATGTCCCACATTCTGGACACTGAAACGTTTCTTTTCCTGTGTGAATCCTCGGGGATGTCACCGGGTTGGAATTCTTACTGAAATACGTCCCACATTCTGGACAATCATTCGGTTTGTCTCCTGTGTGAGTCCTCAGGTGTTTCACAAGGTTGGAATTCTGACTGAAACGTTTCCCACAAACTTCACACTCATACGGTTTGTCTCCCGTATGAGTCCTCTGGTGTGTCATCAGATTGAAATTCTTACTGAAACATTTCCCACATTCTAGACATTTATACGGTTTTTCTCCTGTGTGAGTCCTCTGGTGTCTTACCAGTGTGGAATTATGACTGAAACTTTTCCCACACTCAGGACATTCATACGGTTTCTCTCCTGTGTGAGTCCTCTGATGTGTCACCAGGTCGGAATTATTACTAAAACATTTCCCACATTCTAAACAATCATACGGTTTTTCTCCTGTGTGAATCCTCTGGTGACTTATTAGAGTGGAAATATGACTGAAACTTTCCCCACAATCTGGACACTCGTACGGTTTCTCTCCTGTGTGAATCGACTGGTGTCTTATAAGACTGGAAATATGACTGAAACATTTCCCACAATCTGGACACTCATACGGTTTGTCTCCTGTATGAGTCCTCTGGTGTGTCACCAGGGTGGAATTCTTACTAAAACATTTCCCACATTCTGAACATTCATATGGTTTCTCTCCTGTGTGAGTCCTCTGGTGTATAACAAGGGTAGAATTCCGACTGAAACTTTTCCCACACTCAGGACATTCATATGGTTTCACTCCTGTGTGAATCCTCTGGTGTGTTACGAGGCTGGAATTATGACTGAAACTTTTCCTACACTCAGGACATTCATACAGTTTGTTCTGGGAATGAGTCCTTTGGTGTGTCATTAGTCCAGAATTCTGACTGAAATTTGTGCCACAATCTGGACACTGTGTGATCTGTGTGATCAATTGTCGCTCGGTGTTTTAAATCCAACTGTTTTCCTCCTTATAGGGCCAGGCCTGCATCACTGTCAGCTCTTTGTGGCTATCCAATAGATCTTTATCTCTCTGCTGACTTCCAGATATACCCTCTTTTTTTGAATGATAATCTCCCTTGATCTTCCATTTAACTTATTCTTGAGTTTCTCATACTCTACTTTTTCTAGCTTGAAAACTCCTCTTAATTTTCTCTCCTTTCTCTCTCAACTGCTGGGAAAGGAGAATAATTTTGTGGTTTTCTGAAGGAAATGGAAAATATTTTGATTTCCGTCTGGTTTACGTTCTTTCCAATGTTGCTTGTTAGTCTCAGTTTTCTACAGTACTCTTATTGACATGTTCTTTATCTATAAGATTCAAAGAAAAATGTAAATTTAATTGTTTAGAAAATGGTTGAAGAAGATGTGTAAAAAAGAAAAAAGTTGCTTATAATAAATAAGCAAACATGCCACAACAAAAAATAATATTTTACATTTGCTATGATTCATTATATACATTTGTGGCCAAGTTCAAATATCATTCAGTCATGAAATTCTCTTTTTCACTTTGCTGATTCACAAATTGTTATCTGTGCAAAGGCCTATCATGAAATATATTGGGAAATGCTAGGTTTTTACAATTTTCCATATATGCATACAGAGAGAAATAAAAACGGATACACCATAATTGTACATATGTGGAAAATCCATGTGTGTTTAGCCTTAAAATTATCCCAAATGGACAGAATTTGTAGAAAAACTGAAAATTGGAAAGGGAAGATGGTAATGGAATAACTAGAGGAAGCAGGACTGAGTCGGTAGAATATAAACAAAAACTTCCCACAGGGCATTTTATTCCAACAACTGAAGCCTCTTTGGAGCTCAACCAACCTGCCTCTTATGCACATCAGTCTCTTTTCCCCAAAATGAACTGCAGACATTTGGGGCAAGAAACCCCAAGCCTGTCACTTAACCTAAAATGTTTCTATCATTCTTAATACAGGGCGTTCAGAAAGTATTCAGACCCCCTTTATTTTTATCTATTTTGTTATGATGCAGCTTGATGCTACAGTTGTTGAACTTCATTTTTTCCCTCCTTAATGTAAATAGAATACCCCATAACGATAGTGAAAAAAGAAGTTTAGAAATGCCTGTAAATTTAGTAAAAGGAAAAAACCGAAATATCACATTGGCATAATATTCAACCTCTTTGCAACAGCACTTGAAATTTAGCTCTGGTGCCACTCATTTCCCCGGATAGTTGCTGACATGTGATTGGGTGGACCACATGTAGACCTTGATTGGAGTCTACCTGTGATAAATTAAATTGATTGGACATGGTTTGGAATGGCACACACCTCTCCATAGAAGACCTCATAGCTGACAATGCATACTGTAGCACAGTATGTCAAACCTGCGTCATCATGGCAGCGTAACAGGACGTATCGGGACTTTTCCCCTCGTCGCTAAAATGGGCAGGGGCAAGGCAGCACGTGACACACCCAGCCTGCAGACTGTGAGTTTGACATCTCTGTGGTAACAGAACAATAGCCATGAGGTCAAGGAACTGCCTGTATAGTTCAGTGACACGATTATTGCAAGGCACAGATCTGGGGAAGGCTACAGTAAAATTTCTGCTGCACCGAAGTTTCCTAAGGGCACAGTGGCCTCCATAATTCTCAAATGGAAAACCCCCAGCACAACTAGGAGTCTTCCAAGAGCTGAGTCAAACTGAGCAATTGTGGTAGAAGAGCCTTAGTAAGAGAGGTGATCAAGAACCCGATGGTCATTCTGACTGAGCTTCAGAGATTCTGTGTTGCGACAGGATAGAGTTCTAGAAGGACAACTATCACTGCAGCCCTCCACTGCTCTGGGCTTTATGGCAGAGTGACTAGACAGATGCCTCTCCTCAGTGAGGCACATGAATGCCAGCTTGGAATTTGCAAAAGAGCACCTGAAGAACATCATGCTGTGGAGGTGTTTTTCAGCAGCAGGGACTGGGAGACTAGTCAGGTTGAGGGAAAGCTGAATGGAGCTAAGTACAGAGATATCTTCAATGAAAACCGTTCAGGACTTCACACTGGGCCAAAGGTTCATTTCTCAACATGACAAGGACACAGCTAAGGCAACATAGGAGTGCTTAGAGACAACTCTGTGAATGTCCTAGAAGGGCCCAGCCAGAGCTCTGATTTGCACCATATTGAATACCTCTGGAGATACCTAAAATGGCTCTCCGTTGATGGTTGCAATCCAACCTGACTGAGCTTGAGAGGTCTTGTAAGGAAGAATGGCAGAAAATCCCCCAATGTCCCAGGTGTGCAAAGCTGTTATCACTGCCAAAGGTACTTCAACAAAGTACTGAGTGAAGGATCGGAATACTTATGCCAGTGTGATCTTTCAGGTGCTTTTGTTTTTAATGCATTTAAAGTCATTTCTAAAATTCTGTTTTCACTTTGTCATTAGGAATGTACATGAGAAAAAATGAACTTCAACAAGTGTAAAATCAGGCTGCAGCATAACAACATTGACAGAAGTGAAGGGGGTCTCAACATTGTCTGAATGAACTGAATGCGTGTTCCTATTGATACAGAAATACAGAATGTATTGATGTAAACAATTATGTGTATTTCAGTCTGCAAAATGACTCAGAAGTGAATTGGCTCAGATTTTTAATCTATTTTTTTTAAAAGATGGGGTCTCTAACAGAGGAAACGGTGAACAAATCCGATGCAAACATCCCTTTTGCCCATGAATCTCCTTCCTTGCCAGGAAAGCGACATGTCAATAAGACCACAAGGATCCAAGCGTTAGGTGGAGAGTGAGGGAGGCGGTTGGTTAAGAACTATGAAAAATATATCAGGATTTCTTTAAATCTCCCAGCAGGAAATCAGAGGCAGCAACTTTAAATCATGGAGCAAAAGGATAAAACCATTTGGGGAGAGAAAGAATAGGCAGCAGCCCGCAGGTTTCATTCTTCTCCCTTCGCTGCTTTCAGGCCGTGGAGGAACCTTAAAGCGCCTGACTTTCTCCCGGCTTCTCCTCCCACCTTCCCTCCACTCACCTCCCAGGAGCCGCTTCGACCCTCCAAGCCGCACAAAAGGCTCCGCCGACACCATCCTCCTTCCGTGGGTGAACCGGAAGAGGAACTTCCTCTGTTCTTTTCCTTCTCCTGTTCCTCTACATCCTCTCTAGCAATCCTCTGTCGTTTCAATTCGTTCCATCTCGGCCTCTCTCCCTCCGGTGGAATGTTAATGCTAGCGATGCCGCTGCTGTACTCTATTCTCTGCTTTCTAAGGCGCGAGTGTTGCTTCTTTGTAGAGCGCCATCTAGCGATAGAAGGTTGAAAATCACCCTCGTCCTATCTCTACCCTGATGCGTTTGCAAGAGGCTTTCATGGATTCTGTGCTTCCTTTGGTGCCATCAAGTCGTGGTCAACTCCCAGTGAGCACAGGAATAGCTTTCATCCATGACAATCTATCCCAAGGGTCTGCAAAGTTGTCTCTTTTAAGACTGGTGGACTTCAACTCCCAGAATTCACCAGCCAGCCATGCTGGCTGGGGAATTATGGGAATTGAAGTCCACCAGTCTTAAAAGAGACAACTTTGCAGACCCCTGATCTATCCTATACTTTTTCCTTCAGGTCTCCGAAGAAAGTACACTGAAGTTCAGATTAATAAGGTTGGAAGGAACCTGTTATAAATCCACTATTCCAACCTCATCCCCCTCTCTCCTGGCTTCCCCATTGATTTCACTTACCAGAAAGTTTTTAAAAAAGTTCACACCACCCCTGGACACTGCAATGATCAAATACAGGTAGTCTTGGACTTACAACAGTTCATTTAGTGACTATGCAAAATTACAACACTGAAAAAAGTGACTTATGACCAGTTTTCACACTTATGACTGTTGTACCAACGGTGTAGTCACATGATCAAAATTCCAATGCTTGGCAAACGGAGTCACATCCCAAGGTCTTGTAATCATCTTCTCTGACAAGCAAAGTCAACGTGGAAGCCAGATTCATTCGACATTAGTATTATTAAATTAACAACTACAGTGATTCACTTAACAAATTTAGCAAGAAAAGTCATTAAATGAGGCAAAACCCTTACTGAGGCTGAAGTTGCTTTCCTTACAATCGTCCCCCACATTTGAGAATAAACTTATACATGATTAAGTAGTTAACTTCCTTCAAATTGCTTTAGGTCCTCTTGAGGCATATCATTTATTTTTTTTGCACTGTACTGCAAATTTAAGTTCTTAGCATTTTGTGCTTATTCTGGGAATGCTTCGGGGAGGGAGCCAACCCTGGTGCTTCTGCTGGGGATGTGGGACCTCTTGAGCCCGTTCGAGGGAGAGAGGAAGGGAGGGGACTGGAACACTTACCATCTGGGAACAGCTGGCAAGGCCTCCCCCGCCCCTGCCATGGCTGCAATGCTGGGAAGTTTGATGGGCCACACACCCTGCCGGGCTAGCGTCTCCCGAAGCCAGCGGTGTTGCAAAGGCGAGGCGGGGCAAATGTTGGGCGGGTGAGCAACTAGTGACAGGGATACAGATTCATGGGCGTGGCCAATCTCTGGGAAATGGCCACCATCAGTTTGGGCGAACCGGTGCGAACTGGCAGAATATCACCTCTGCCTAACATCAATACCCGGGAAGATACTGGAAAAAATAATAAAAAAACAGATCTGCCAATACCTAGAAATGATTAAAGTAATAACTAGCAGCCAGCACAGCTTCGTTAAAAGCAGATCATTATTTCATTCTTCAACATAGTGACTAAATTAGCATACCAGCGAAATACTTTGTACATAACAGCAAGGCATTCGACAAAGTAGAGCACAACCTACTTCTTTGTAAGCTAGAAAAAAGCAGGATAGCTTCACCACCAGATGGATTTGCAACTGGCTGACAAACGGTACTCATTGGTGCCATCAAGTCCTATTTGAGATTTCCCAAGAGGGCACACTCAAGGTTAAGTCATCTTATTGGTCATCTAGTCCAACACACACACGCATGCACACGCACGCACACACTGTGTAGTCTCTCCTAAGGATAAGGCCCCTTCCAACCCTGTTAATCTAATCCTCAGTGTGCACTGTTGGGAGACCTGAAAGAAAAGGTATAGGATAGATTGTCATGGAGAGCTATTCCTGTGCTTAGTGGGAGTCGACCAGGACTTGATGGCACCAAAGGAAGCACAAAATCCACAAAAGCCTCTTGCAAATGCTTCAGGGTAGAGATAGGACGAGGGTGATTTTCAACCTCTTGCTGGAACTAAACCAAAGAAAAGCGTCCCAGGAGGGGAATAACGCATAACAGCCAAGCAGAGAGTGCACCTCCCTTGGGGGCTGGTGAAGATTGTTCCAGCCAGTTTTACACCTGGGGCATGCAGGTTAAGCCTTCGAAATCTGCCTTGGCAAATGATTGAAGCTGTAACAGTGAAGCTGTTGAATGGAAGGCTCTAGCCCTAGTCCAGTGGTCGGCAAACCGCGGCTCACGAGCCGCATGAATGTTTGGCCCCTTGAATGTGGCTCTTCAGTCTCTCTCTGATTCCCTCCCTCCCTCTGTCTCTCTCTCTCTGTGCCTCTCTTTGTCTGTCTGTCTGTCCACAAAATACCATGTGAAGCAGCTTCTGTGTGGCCGGCGATGATTTCTGAGGCCATCTGTTGGGGGCGGGGTCCCCCTTGCATTCCTCATCTTCCCGGATGGCCTCTGGAGTTATTGATGGCCGTGCAGAGACTTGCGTCTCCTTCACGCCATGGAAAATATAGGCGCACACATGCCCCGTGCAAGTTCCCGCCGTTATGAAGTCGAGACTGTAATTGCGTGGGGATGAAAGTGCTGTCGCTCTGTCACAGCAGTGGCAATGGCTGTAGCCTTAGTGAGGGAGCAAAGCGCCCCTACACTTGCCTTTGTGCGCATTCATTGCATTCATTTGCTGTTGCTGCTTCTCACAGCACCTTGTGCAGCTCAATAAAATGTAGCGCAATTCACAATAGGAGAGGTTGCGTCCCCTTCTCTTGCAGGCCACATTGCGATCCTGCCCCACATGGCTCTCTCTCGCCTCCCAGATGTCAGTTGTTTTTCCTGCAGAGCTGCTGGTGTTGTGATGCCCTGCCTCCCTCCCAGCCATCTGGTCTTTGGCTTGCTGCTCCTGTGCTTGTTGGCCTCCAGATTCCTACCACATAGCATCAGTTCAGGGGTACCTCCCTCACCCTAGGGAGAAAGAGAACGAGAGAGGGAGACAAAGAGGTGGTGAAGAGAGAGAGGGAGACACACACACACGGGAGGGGGGAAGAGTGAGAGAGGGAGGGAAATAGAGAAAGGGAGACAGAGACAGAGAGAGGGGGAAAGAGATAGAGAGAGGGAAAGGGGGAAAGAAACAGAGATTCAGAGAAGGGGGAGAGAGATGCAGAGAGAGAGACACACACACAGAAAAAGAGAGCTGTCAAAAGGGTTTTATGGTGGTACCCATTGTTTTTTAACAATCGTTCTCTGCTCTAATGACTAGCTGGGTAGGCGTGGCCATTAGAGGCCACGTAAGTGGGAGTGAGTAACACCAAATTGCCACGCCCACCCAGATTTTGTGGCTCCCAGTGTTTTGTTTTTTGTGGGAAACGGGTCCAAATGGCTCTTGGGGGGGGGGGTTGGTTAAGGTTGCAGATCCCTAGGCTAGAGCCTTCCATTCAACAGCTTCACATTTACATCTTCAATCATGTAAAACTGGCTGGAACAATCTTCATCAGCCCACAAGGGAGGTGCACTTTCTGCTTGGCTGTTATACGTCATTCCCCTCCTTGGACACTTTCCATTGTATCGATCCAGCAAGAGGGAAAATGAGTGTGCCCTCTTGGGAGACCTGAAGGAAAAGGTATAGGATAGATTGTCATGGATGAAAGCTATTTCTGGGCTCACTGGGAGTTGACCACGACTTGATGGCACCGAAGGAACCACAGAATCCATGAACGTCCCTTGCAAACGCGTCAGGGCAGGACGAGGGTGATTTTCAACCTTCTGTCGCTAGATGGCGATCAACAAAGAAGCAACACTCTCGCCTTAGAAAGAAGTGAATAGAGTACAGCAGCGGCATCGCTACTAATACTGTATACCGGAGGGAGAGAAGGCGAGATGGAACGAATTGAAACGATAGAGGATTAAATTGCTAGAGAGGATGTAGAGGAACAGGAGGAGGAAGAGGAAAGAGAAATTTCCTCTTCCGGTTCACCCACGGAAGGAGGATAGTGTCGGTGGAGCCTTTTGTGCTGCTTGGAGGGTCGAAGCGGCTCCTGGGAGGTGAGTGGAGGGAAAGTCGGAGGAGAAGCCGGGAGAAAGTCAGGCGCTTTAAGGTTCCTACACGGCCTGGAAGCAGCGAAGGGAGAAGAATGAGACCTGCGGGCTGCTGCATAGTCTTTCTCTCCCCAAATGGTTTTATCCTTTTGCTCCATGATTTAAAGTTGCTGCCTCTGATTTCCTTCTGGGAGATTCGGGAGATTTAAAGAAATCCTGATATATTTTTCATATTTCTTAACCAACCGCCTCCCTCACCCTCCACCTAATGCTTGGATCCTTGTGGTCTTATTGACATGCTGCTTTCCTGGCCAGCGAGGAGTTTCATGGGCAAAAGGGATGTTTGCATCGGATTTGTTCACCTTTCCTCTGTTAGAGACCCCACCTTTTAAAAAATAGATTTTAAAAATTGAGCCAATTCACTTCTGAGTCATTTTGCAGACTGAAATACACATAATTGTTTACATCAATGAATTCTGTATTTTGTGTCAATAGGAACA
Organism: Rhabdophis nuchalis; assembly: GCA_039707465.1. Taxonomy (NCBI): domain Eukaryota; kingdom Metazoa; phylum Chordata; class Lepidosauria; order Squamata; family Natricidae; genus Rhabdophis; species Rhabdophis nuchalis. The sequence goes on along the minus strand of CM077646.1, from coordinate 27,136,924 downwards.
CACATTCAAGTCCATTCAGACAATGTTCAGACCCCCTTCACTTCTCTCAATTTTGTTATGCTGCAGCCTGATTTTACATTTGTTGAAATTCACTTTTTTCTCATTCGTGTACATTCCTAATGACAAAGTGACAACTTAATTTTTAAAATGTCTGTAAATTTATTAAAAACAAAAACAGCTGAAACATCACATTGGCATAAGTATTCCGATCCTTCACTCAGCACTTTGTTGAAGCACCTTTGGCAGCAGTTTACAGCCTCGAGCCTTTTTCGGTATGAGGCAATAAGCTTTGCACATCTGGAGGATTGTGGGATTTTCTGCCATTCTTCCTTGCAAGTCCTCTAAAGCTTAGTCAGGTTGGATGGCAACCATTGATGGAGAGCCATTTTTATGTGCCTCCAGAGATATTCAGTAGGGTCAGAGCTCTAACTGGGCCCCTCTAGGACATTCACGGAGTTGTCCCTAAGCCACTCCTATATTGTCTTAGCTGTGTCCTTGTCATGTCAAGAAGTGAACCTTCGGCCCAGTGTGAGGTGCTGAGCACTGTGGAACAGGTTTTCATTGAGGATATCCCTGTGCTTTGCTCCGTTCAGCTTTCCCTCAATCCTGACCAGTCTCCCAGTCCCTGCTATTGAAAAACACCCCACAGCATGATGTTCTTCAGGTGCTCTTTTGCAAAATCCAAGCTGGCTCTCATGTTTTGTGCACTGAGGAGAGGCATCTGTCTAGTCACTCTGCCATAAAGTTCAGAACAGTGGAGGGCTGCAGTGATAGTTGTCCTTCTGGAACTCTATCCCGTCGCCACACAGAATCTCTGAAGCTCAGTCAGAGTGACCATCGGGTTCTTGATCACCCCTCTTACTAAGGCCCTTCTATCGCAATTGCTCAGTTTGACCGGATGACCAGCTCTTGGAAGAGTCCTGGTTGTGCCAAACCTTTTCCATTTGAGAATTATGGAGACCACTGTGTCCTTAGGAACCTTTAGTTCAGCAGAAATTTTACTGTAGCCGTCCTCAGATCTATGCCTTCCAGTAATTGTGTCTCTGAACTCTACAGGCAGTTCCTTTGACCTCATGGCTATTGTTCTATTACCACAGAGATGTCAAACTCACAGTCTGCAGGCTGGGTGTGTCACATGCTGCCTTGCCCCTGCCCATTTTAGCTACTTTACTACAGTACACATTGTCAGCTATGAGGCCTTCTATGCAGAGGTGTGTGCTTTTCCAAATCATGTCCAATCAATTTAATTTACCACAGGTAGAATCCAATCAAAGTGTAGAAACATGTCAGCAGCTATCCAGGAAAATGGATGGCACCAGAGCTAAATTTCAAGTGCTGTTGCTTAACACTTATGCCAATGTGATATTTCAGTTTTTTTCCTTTTACTAAATTTATAGACATTTCTAAACTTCTTTTTTCACTGTGTCATTATGAGGTATTCTATGTACATTAAAGAGGGGAAAAATGAAGTTCAACAACTGTAGCATCAAGTTGTATCATTACAAAATAGACAAAAGTAAAGGGGGTCTGAATACTTTCTGAATGCCCTGTATAGAAACATTTTCGGTTCAATGATAGGCTTGGAGTATTTTGCCCAAAATATCTGCAGAGCATTTTTGGGGAAGAGAGACTGGTGTGCACAAGAGGCAGGTTGGTTGAGCTCCAAAGAGGCTTGAGTTGTTGGAATAAAATGCCCTGTGCAGAGTTTTTGTTTATATTCTATCGACCCAGTCCTCCATCCTCTAGTTATCCCATCACCATCTTCCCTTTCCAATTTTCAGTTTTTCTCCAAATTCTGTCTATTTAAGGCACATACGTTCTCTATGTCTTTCCACCTTTGCTTTCATAACATTACCTTTCTGTAAAACCAAAAAGAATTGTATGTAAATTGTCATTGTCATATGCCATCATGCTTAATGATTGGGCTACTTACTGACACAGATACCAGTCACAATTGCAGTCAGAAAGGAGCACTACTTGAATTAGGATGTCACCAGAGTGATTGTGGAAAATAATTGCTGCTAGTACTTGAGCAAAACAACATGAAATCTTGCAAAGGGTTTAGGTATCATTTTATCAGGTAAAAACCCATGTCCTAAAGTTAGCTCAGAAGGTTCGACTGTAACAATTTTGGGATTATTTTCAGGCTAAAAACACATGGGTTTTCCACATGCGTACAGTTATAGGTTTTTGTGTTTGTATTTCTTTCTCTTTGCATATATTTACAACTGTACAATCTATCCCCAGTATTTCCAGATATATTTGATGATAAGCTTTTGCACTGTTAAAGAATTTGTGAATCAGCAAAGTGAAAAAGAGAATTTCACGATTGAATGGATATTTGAACTTGGACACAATTGTGTCAAGGAAGAGGTTATTCTTTATTGTAGCATGCTTGCTTATTTATTATAATATATCCAGTTTTCATTTTTTTTCACATCTTCTGCAACCGTTTTATAAACAATTAAAGTTACATTTTTTTTTGAATCTTACAGACTGAGAAGATGTCAATAAGAGCACTGTGGAAAACTGAGAATAACAAGCAACGTTGGAAAAGAAAGTAAAGCCAGTCAGAAATCAAAATATTTTCCATTTCCTTCAGAAAACCACAAAATTATTCTCCTTTCCCAGCAGTTGAGAGAAAAAGGAGAGAAAATTAAGAGGAGATTTCAAGCTAGAAAGAGTAGAGTATGAGAAAATCAAGAATATGTTAAATGCAAGATCAAGGGAGATTATATTTCATTCAGAGAAAGAGGGTTATCTGTGGAAGTCAGCGGGAAGAAAAAGGTCTATTGGAGAGCCACAGAGGGAAGACAGTGATGCAGATCTGGCCCTGTGAGGAGGAGAAAAGCCATATGATTGTCCAGAGTGTAGTAAAGGATTCAGTCAGAATTCCAGCCTCGTGACACACCAGAGGACAAATTTTATGAGTGTTCAGATTGTGTGAAAAGGTTCAGTAATAATTCTGGCCTTCTGAAGCCAGAGGACTCACACAGGAGAGAAACTGTGTGAGTCTCCAGAGAATTCCAGCCTCATGACACATCAGAGCACTCACACAGAAGAAAAAACATATGAATGTCCAGAATCTGAGAAATGTTTCAGTTATATTTACAATCTGATAACACACCAGAGGACTCACACAGGAGACAAACCGCATAAATGTTCAGATTGTGGGAAAAGATTCAGTAATAAATCTGGCCTTGTGAAACACCAGAGGACTCACACAGGAGAGAAACTGTATGAATGTTCAGATTGTGGGAAACGTTTCGGTCAGAATTCCCACCTGGTGACACACCAGAGGACTCACACAGGAGACAAACCATATGAGTGCCTGGATTGTGGGAAAAGTTTCAGTGACAATTCGAACCTTGTGAAACACCAGAGGATTCATACAGGAGACAAACCGTATGAGTGTCTAGATTGTGGGAAAAGTTTCAGTCAGAATTCCCACCTTTTGAAACACCAGAGGACTCACACAGGAGAGAAACTGTATGAGTGTCCAGAGTGTGGGAAAAGTTTCAGTCACAATGCCCAGTTGGTGACACACCAGAGGACTCACACAGGAGAAAAACCATATGAATGTCCAGAATGTGAGAAATGTTTCAGTTATATTTACAGTCTGATAACACACCAGAGGACTCACACAGGAGACAAACCATACGAATGTCCAGATTGTGGGAAACGTTTCAGTCAGAATTCCAACCTTGTGCAACACCAAAGGACTCACACAGGAGACCAACCGTATATATGTCCAAAATGTGGAAAATATTTCAGTCACAATTCCCAGTTGGTGACAAACCAGAGGATTCCCACAGGAGACAAACTAGACGAGTGTCCAGATTGTGAGAAAAGTTTCAGTGACAATTCCAACCTTGTGGAAAACCAGAGGACTAGCACAGGAGAGAAACCGTATGAATGTCCAGAATGTGGAAAATGTTTCAGTTATATTTACAGTCTGATGACACACCAGCGGATTCACGCAGGAGACCAACCCTATGAATGTCCAGAATGTGGAAAATGTTTCAATTATATTTACAGTCTGATAACACATGAGAGGACTCACCTAGGAGACAAACCGTATGAGTGTCCAGTTTGTGGGAAATGTTTCAGTCAAAATTCCCAGCTGGTGACACACCAGAGGATTCACACAGGAGGAAACCAGTTTGAATGTCCAGAATGTGGGAAATGTTTCAGTCAGAATTCCCACCTGGTGACACACCAGAGGACTCACACAGGAGACAAACCGTATGAGTGTCCAGATTGTGGGAAAAGTTTCAGTGACAATTCCAACCTTGTGAAACACCAGAGGACTCATACAGGAGAGAAACCATATGTGTGTCCAGATTGTGGGAAAAGTTTCAGTCAGAATTCCCATCTTGTGACACACAAGAGGACTCACACAGGAGAGAAACCGTATGAGTGTTCAGATTGTAGAAAAAGGTTCAGTGATAATTCTGGCCTTGTGAAACATCAGAGGACTCACACAGGAGAGAAACTGTATGAGTGTCCAGAGTGTGGGAAAAGTTTCAGTCACAATTCCCAGCTGTTGACACACCAGAGGACTCACACAGGAGATAAACCATATGAGTGTCCAGATTGTGGGAAAAGTTTCAGTGACAATTCGAACCTTGTGAAACACCAGAGGATTCATACAGGAGACAAACCATATGAGTGCCCAGATTGTGGGAAACGTTTCAGTCAGAATTCACACCTTGTGAAACATCAGAGGACTCACACAGGAGAAAAACCGTATGTGTGTACAGAGTGTGGGAAAAGGTTCAGTAAGAATTGCCAGCTGGTGACCCACCAGAGGATTCACACAGGAGGAAAACCGTATGAATGTCCAGAATGTGGAAAATGTTTCAATCAGAATTCCCACCTGATGACCCACCAGAGGACTCACACAGGAGACAAACCGTATGAGTGTCCAGATTGTGGGAAAAGTTTCAGTGACAATTCCAACCTTGTGAAACACCAGAGGACTCATACAGGAGAGAAACCGTACGAGTGTCCAGATTGTGGGAAACGTTTCAGTCAGAATTCCCACCTTATGACACACCAGAGGATTCACACAGGAGAAAAACCATACGTGTGTCCAGAGTGTGGGAAAAGTTTTGGTAGGAATTACCAGCTGGTGTCCCACCAGAGAACTCATAACCTTGATATAGGCTAACTATATTCTGGTGATTAGTAGAACTTTTTGGATATTTCTTTTTGCAGAAGTGTGGAATTCTTCAAAAAGGCTTTGGGGTTGTTGTTGTTGTTGTTGTTTTTATATTGATTATGGAATTTCCCACAATTGGAGTTTTCATCTTCTAACTTGGTGACCTCCAGATTTTGAGTGCCAGAATTTCCCAGCCACTATAAAATTAGTCCTTGAGATATAAGTGTTATGGGGCCTATCAATTTTGTTTTTATGTTGCAATTACCATTAAATGAGACTGCTTTGCTTAACTACCCCCACTCCTTTCTCTCTGTGTTAAAGCTGTTCAATGAATGTGTGAGTTATTAAGCGAAACCCTGGCTACCTCAGGGTTGGAGGCATAGCCCATACCCAGGCTTGCATTCCAAAGCCTCCTACCTCAACCCCTTGATCGCCCCAGTTCTTTCCCTATTCCACAGGGTCCCTAAAGGGTTTTTTCCACTCCCACTGTGTCACTTAGACCTGATTCCCACCCCAGCAGGCCTCACAGACTCCTTTACCTTTTGAAAATCACTGAACCTCATTTTGGGGAAAGGGGACAGGACATGCATCCCTGGGCCCCATGACTGTGTTGTGGAAGCAGCCATCATGTTCGTTGTGCCTGGAACTCATCCCCGGGCCATGCAGTTGATTTGTGGAAGCAGCTGCCATTTTGCCACCTGCCTATGGGCCAAACTAAGAGCTGTTTCTGGGTCACTGACCTTCAGGGAGAAAGGGAGAAACTACTCTGTTTTGCTACCTTCACACTTAATGCATTGTGAGTGCCCTGAAAATGATTACTGCTTCCACGAGATCTTCAAAATTGTAAGTGTGTGATGGGTGATGGGTGTGCTGGAAGTGAGCCGAAAGCCCCGCAAAAAAAAAAGCAGTGTAAAATTTCACATGTAGAAGTTGTTCTGCCTTGCAGATAAACCTGACGGAGAACAGCTATAGGAATATTGAGTTGAGAAGAAAAGTCATTGTGGTTTTGATTACAGCATCTCCAGGTTTATTAGCAACTCCTGCTGGGAGCTCACTTTTTTGGAGGTGCCTGCTTGTTTTCCTTGCATAGTTGCTGGGTGACAGCAGCACCATAATGCCGATGTATTTGTTATATACCCCTTGGTGGTGGTGGTGGTGGTGATTTGAAAAAAAACTGTACACTGGAAAATGTTTCATTTTTAAAAACGTATTCTGTAAGAGCTCTCAATAGCTTTCAACAAGAAAAAAAAAGGGTATTGCCAGTGTTGCTATGAAAATTAGGGCATGGCAAGATGCTCAGAGTTGCTCCAAACTCTGAAATGTGCAGTCAACAAGTTTACTAATAAAATTTTATGATGATGGATTGAAGGACCTTTTTCTGGAAATCCATGCATACTCCTGTACCATTTGACGGTGTTCATCTCAAGTACTCAACATATTGCTACGGTTTATAAAATGTAATTGAAATTGAACTTGCAGAATGAGCATGTAAAGCATTGTATGATTCAGTGGACAGAGAAGTTTGGATGTAATATTATAATGCTTGAGCAGTGGGAGAATACTTGGAGAAGAGTTCTGAAATTTACATTAAAATACAGTCTAAAAGAAAACTAAGCTAATGTACTGTTGGTATCTAACACTGGACAAATTGTCCAGAATGTATAAAATGAATCTTGGAAATGCAAAAAAGAGCTTTTTAGCATTTATGTTGGACATGACACAACGCAAAGAAACCTTGGAGTAAGATATACATCTTATTACAGAAGACTCTTAAAGTGAATATAAAACCAGGTAGTTTTCCTTTAGATTTAAAGAACTTGAAAAATATGGAACTATGGTGTTTTCATATGATGGCGGCAAGAATATTTTATGGAAAAATATGGAAGAATATTTTTATTCCCACAGTGGATGAATGATTGCAAAACCTGGTGGAGTTAGCAAAGATGGCTAAAGCGACTGCTTTGATTAAAGAAAAAAACAGGATTCATTTTGTTTCTACATGGAAACTGCTTTTGGACTTTGTGCATGAGGTAGAAAAAAATGAAACTTTGATTTTGGGTTTTTTTCGTTAGATAAGTTTGCTTATATACAAATGACTAGTATATATTAACGCATTAAAGTAAAATATTGAGGTTTTATGTTATTATTCTACTGCACCAAAGGGAGTTTGAAGCCAATAGTTTTTTTTTCTTTTCTCCTTTACCCTACACTTTTCTCTCTTCTGCTTTACTGCCCTTAGTTTACCATTATTTTAAAGGTTGGAAGATGGAATTAAAAGAGAGAGAGGAAACAGAATACTTTAAGATCTGGAGTAGGTGGTACAATTGTCTAGACATTAGTTACAAAATTAATACATAAAGAGTAACTAAGAGCAATAGTAAAGTGAAAAACTATATATCCATAAAAATAGCAAATAACACTAAAAGTTAAAGGTATGTATATGTGTTGAAAAATTTGTAAATAGAATGAATACCAGTATTGCGACACTGTAAAGATTGGAAATGCTGTTTTAAAATTTAAAAAGGTTGAATAAAAATTATAAAAAAGAAATATATCTGGAAGTCTGGAGATAGATTATCCAATTGCAGGTATGCCTGTTCCCGCCCCTTCCTGCCCACGTGCAGTTGCAATTTTAATCCCCAGCTAATCCCCAACGGTGACCAAGAGTTGGAAAGGATTTTAGAGATCAACACCAACCCCCCCTCTCGTGCAGATGATCTTTTACCATCCTGGAAAAAATGTTTTTTCTTCTTAAGTTTCTTTGTAAAGTTGCTTGATTAGCCTGACAACTTTGCCATCCAAAAGGTAGAGGATGGAATTAGAGGGTCAGGTATACTGGTCTTAATATTTACTAACAGATGAAATGAAAGAGCAATGAACATATTTGTGGACTGGAGGCTAAAACACCAGGATGGTTACAGGAGTTGGATATGTCTAGTCTAGCGAAAAGAAAAACGAGGGGTGACATGACAGCAGTGTACCAAGATTTGAGGGGCTGCCAGAAATAAGAGAGCGTCCACTTATTTTCCAAAGTACCAGAATGCAAAACAAGAAACAATGGATGGGAACTAATCAAGAAGAGAAGCAACCTGGAATTAAGGAGAAACTTCCAAACAGTCAAAACAATTAACCAGTGGAACGGCTTCTCTCTAGAAGTTGTGGGTGTTCCAACAGTGGGGTTCTTAAGAGGAGATTCGACAGTCATTTGTGTAGAATGGTAGGGCAATGACGGCAAACCTTTTTTGGCTGCTGTGCCAAAAGCAGGGGGAGCACAGCGGGGTCATGCACTAGCGTGCCACACCCATAATGCTATGCAAATGACACCCCCCCAGCACATGCGCATTCGCGCAATCAGCAAACACCCCCCTGCCCACTTTTGCCGCAGTTTTGTTTTCTGCCTTTCCCAGGCTCCAGAGGCTTTCTAGGAGCCTGGGGAAGACAGAAACAGCTGGACGCCCTCTGGACACCTCAACTTCCTTGGAACTTCCGGAGGGCGAAAGTGGGACCTACGGGGAACCCAGAAATTCAGGAACAGTGACTTCCAGTTTGTCCATAGGGCTGTTTCTTTTGCCCTCCCGAGCCTTCAGGGAAGCCTTCTGAAGGCCCCTGAAGGCTCCGGAGGGCGAAAAATGGTCTTGCGAAGTCTGTTCCCAAAGTTCCGGTTTGCCCATAGGGCCAGTTTTTCGCACTTTGGAGGCTTCAGGGAAGCCTCCGGAGGGCAACAAATGGCCTCAAAAGAAGGCTGAAGTCAGCTAGCCAGTGCACATGCACACTGGCCAACTGACAGGGCAACGCTTTGCGTCCCCTGACAAATGGCTCTGTGTGGCTAGGTTCGCCATCACAGGTATAGGGTCTCCTCCTTGAGCAGGGGATTGGACTAGATGACCTCAAAGATACCTTCCAACTCTGATATTCTATATTCTAGTAGTTGCTCTTCTGCTTCTGTGCCATGAAGGAAACAGCATGACTTGCTCCCAGCCTGTCCTCTGACCTATTCCATTCTTCACCTTCCAGCTCACATTTTGACCCTGAGAATAATGGGAGAGCCTCTCTGAACACCACCCTCCTCGCATCAGTAATCTGGAAGTTCTTCTGTACTTCTCTCCTATCCTTTCTAGCAATACAGTACTCGATGGTTTTAACTCCTTTAAGCTCAACCAGAGCTGCCACTATTGTATTGTTACTTTCCAGTCCCAGCTACTGCCTATCTGACAGCCATCTTGCAATAGGAAACCCAAAAAACAGGCTTGTCCCATCTCAAACTATGCATTGGCCAGATGTTTTCACAGATTACATGCTATTGTTGGAAGAAATGTCCATCTGGGTTCACTTCCAAGTGGAAAGAAAAACACTGGAAACATGGAGACTGCTTGGAAAGATGGTTTAATGGTGGTCAGGACAACATGGTTTGAGATCCTGGGCAAAGACGAGCACATGGGTGAGAGAGAGATTTATACCCTCTGTTGGGCTTTGAACTTGCTCCCTGTTCCTGTGGCAAGAAATTATCCTAATTGGTTGTCAGTCTCCCATGGGCCATGCAGGGGTAACTTTGTAGGTTGTCTTGAGTCCCAGGCTTGGTTGACTCTTGCTGGGTGATGGTAATCTGGAAAGGGAGGGGTGCTAACATCCTACAATCCCCCTCCCCTTTTGCCAAAATATGTGGGTGGAACACACATTATTGGCAAAAGATTGAAAATTGATCAGATCAGGGAGACTTGATAGGTGCTTTTAATTTTTCTTGTGCATAGAGGATGGCATTGATAGAGGCAGCAGAAAAGGATTCCTTCAGTGACTCCCAAAGGGAGAGCTTTCAACCATAAAGGTCTAGGAGCCAGGAGAAAAGTTCTGGAAAGAAATGTACAGTATCCAATTTTCTATGCCAATTATTTTCAGACATCAGATATCTCTTTCTATGACCTTCCAGTCAGGTTTCAAGCAAGCAAAACTCCCAAATTCTTCACAGCCATGGCTTTCCTTTAAATCACTACAGACTGCCCATTTCCAAGGGTTGGTTACTGAACCTGCCTTAGTTTGCACTTTGGTGCATCCAGGATTTGTGAGTCCAAATTGAGGTTAGCCAGTGTGCAATCCAGGCTCTCTCCCCCACCCCCCACCTGGGCTCTCCTCCGAGCTCTTCCCCACCATGCACAGACAAAGGTGAAGCAACTGGCAGCAGGGGAGAGGGGGAGGAGGCACAGTGTGAGGGGTTCCTCCATGCCACAGGCACCTCCGCTCAACCTGCTGGAGCCCAGTGGCAGTGGCTTCCCCATTCAGGTGGAGCCAAATCGAAAGCGGAGGCAGCTCGAATGGCTGTCATGATAAAACTGTCCTGTTGTATGAATATGTAGGGAAGAGTGCAGAAGGCGGCAGATCTGAAAGGAAGGCGTTCCGGGCGGCGGAGATCGCAGCAATTGCCTTATGCCTCCTGTGCAATGCCTGGTTCACCAACTGGTTCCTGACCCCTGCGCTTCCCAGGGCCGCTTCAGGAATTGGGCAAAGGGGCAGGGGGCTTGCTGGGAAGCCCGGCAACATGTTTATGAGATGGCAGGGTCCAGGACTGAAGTGCTTGCTGCGAGAAAGCCAGTATCTCAATGCCTACAGTTATAAATAGGAAGATGGGTGTCTCAGGAGTGGAGCCTTCAGTGCTAAGTCCCTCTTCTGCCCTTATGAAAATAAATACCCCAGCCCACCCCATTAAATATATGTAGGGTGATAGGGTTTGTTTTAAATGAATAAAAAGCTTGTTATCAAAATCAGAGTGGGAGAATCCCCACCACCTGAAACCACCTGAAAATGCGATGCACGGAGCTGGTGGGTGGGGCTACATTTGGAGTATAAGATACACCCAGATTTTCACCCTTTCCTGGGGGGAAACGGTGTGTCTTATACTCCGTAAAATACAATAAGGGGTTACAGTGTAAGCAAAGCTGGATCTGAGTCTGCCTGCATAAACTTTTGTCAGCGTATAAAAATTCATGAGCTGGAATAGCAACAAGTCAGTCAATGGGGGCTGTTTGGTGAATGAGGCACAAGAGTTGTTGTCTGAGCCATGTGAGATGGTTTTGAGCCTGGGTGTGCCTTAAACTGTACTGTGTATAAGAGAGCATGTGTGCTTGTACTTGATAATTCCCTCTACTTCTTCTACCATGTTGAAAAGAGCTACATGGGTATTGTATAAATGTATCGTGCTTTGTAACATTGTATATGAAGACGTTTGTTCTATATAATGAATCTTGCTGAATTATTTCTTTGTGTGCTGCCTGGATCGCTACAAACTCTAACAAAAGTTTTCATTTTCCCCCTGGCCCTCTCCCCTTAACCAGGCCATCAGTGTCCAATAGCTTTTGTTTGAGTTTTTAAAGTTTTTCGTTTTTCTACAAACATATCGTTGTGTGAACAGTGTGGAACCAGTTACATTTTAGTACAAATAAAACAATACTCTTCATATTTAACACAATTAACAATCTTATAAACTTTTAGTAGTAATACACTTTTTTTTATTATTATAAAGTTTTTTATTAGATAAACATAAAAAACATTGGACATAGTGCTACATTTCTGGACAGAAATTTCCCTTTAGTGAGTAGATCTTATAACAATTACATTTTATATCCATTACATAGGTGTATGTAGTCAGTCAGATTACCTGTCTGTTTCTGGCACAGACATTTCCATGTAGTGATTAGATCTGATAACAATTTCATTTTATATCCATTACATAAGTGTATGTAGTCAGTCAGATTACCTGTCAATTGATCCTTTCTTTTTTATAATTGTTAATCATAACAATTATAACAATTATTTGTTAATCACAAATACATATCCAATTTCTACATATCACACATTCTTAATACCCTAATACCTAATTTTCAATTCTTAACTTGTCTGTGTTTTTCTGTCCTGGCCTTTTCTCCTCATTTCTAACCATCAGTACCATTTGTCCCAGATTATGTGATATTCCATCTCACCCTTGTCTTTGAGCTCGAGTCAGTCTGTCCATCTCTGCGCATGTCAGTGTGTTATTATTTCTTGTTCCGAGGGAGTCTCCTTATTTTTCCATTTCTGTGCAAAACCAGTCTTGCTGCCATTAATATATGCAGCATTAAATATAGTCTGCCTTTGCCATGTTTTTCTTTTATGATCCCTAGTAGAAATAATTCTGACCTCCATACTTTGATTTAGCATCTCTTCCAAATACTTTCTTATTTGGTGCCCAAAAGCCCTAGCTTTCATGCACTCACACCACATATGGTAGAAGGTCCCTAGTGCAGCATTACATTTACAATCTTGTGGGTGGGATGTGCCACCTGTAGAACATCTTGTATAAGTTTGCCTTATAAGAGGTGGCTAAAGTTAACTTTCTGTTTCTTTCCCATAACTCTTGCCAATTGTTCAAATCTATGCTGTAACCAAAGTTCCTACTCCATGCTAACATGGTTTCCTTTACCTGCTCTGCTGCCATTGTATAGTCCAATAGATATTGATATAATTTTTTTATCCTCTTCACCTAGTAAGATTTCATCTAATTCTGTATGTTCTTTCCTAAAACCCTATTCTTTTTGTCTTTTACGTATAGAGATTGGATCTGTAAGCCCACCATTTCAGTTCAATTCCTTCTTCTTATAATTCTCTTCTAGATTTTAGTTCACCTCTTTCGTTTAGTTAGAAATAATTGATTAATTTATAATAATAAATTTGCATTTGCATACCATGACCTTCTAATGCTAATTGTCTTCTATTTTTAAGTCCTATCCAATCTTTTACCCATCATAGTGCAGTCGCTTGATAGTATCTTTCCTAATTGTCTGTCTGAATCTTCCTCTTTCCTTGGAATCCTGTAAGAGTTTCAGTTTAATTCTAGGCCTCTTTCCTTGCCAAATAAATTTAGATACCATTTTGTTTAAATTTCTGAAATATTCTTTCTCCAATCTTATTGATATATTTTGAAATAAAAAAAGTATTTTGGGTAATAAGTTTATCTTGACTGTTGCTATTCATCCCATGAAGGAGAGCTGTAAATTTTTCCACTGTTCTAGATCCGTCTTAATTTGATCAAATAGTTTATTATAATTATCTGCTTTAAGTGTTAGACATCTCGATGTTAATTAATAATAATAATAATAATAAATTTTATTTATAACCCGCTCTCTCTCCCCGAAGGGACTCGAGGTGGGGCACAGGGAAATTAAAAACAAATTGACACAGACAAAGTACAAAGTTAAAAACACATTAAACATATCCTCCGCTAAAAACATCTATAAAAATAAAAACTATCCCTAAAAAACCCTTAACACTATTAAATTTACTTAAAATTACCCTAGGCCAGCCAAACGGAAGAAATGAGTTTTTAAAAGCTGTCGGAAGGAGCGAAGGTCCGTGGTTGTTCTGATTTCGGGGGGAAGGTCGTTCCAGAGGTTCGGGCCCGCCACAGAGAAGGCCCTTCCCCTGGACATCGCCCGCTGGCACAGCCTAGTGGACGGCACCCGGAGAAGTCCCTCTCTGTGGGAGCAAATCGGTCACAGGGATGTATGAGGCAGAATGCGATCCCGCAGATAGCTAGGTCCCGTGCCATGGAGCACTTTAAAGATGGTAACTAACACCTTGAAGCGCACCCGAAAGACGATAGGCAGCCAGTGCAGCTCGCGCAGGAGCGGTGTTACATGGGAGAACCTAGAGGCTCCCATAACTACCCGCGCGGCTGCATTCTGGACTAGCTGAAGCCTTCGGGTGCACCTCAAGGGGAGCCCCATGTAGAGAGCATTGCAGTAGTCCAGTCGGGATGTCACGATGGCATGAGTGACTGTGCAAAGGGCACCCCGATCCAATAGGGGACGCAACTGGCAGACCAGGCGAACCTGGTAAAACGCCCTCCTGGCCACGGCTGTCACTTGATCTTTCATGGACAGCCGGGCATCAAGGCGGACGCCCAAGTTGCGTGCCCCATCCACAGGGGTAAGGTGATCATCCCCTATGGCCAGTGATGGAGTCAACTGGTTGTACCGGGATGCCGGGAACCACAGCCACTCGGTCTTGGACGGGTTGAGTCTGAGTCTGTTACTTCCCATCCAGGCCTGCATGACTTCCAGGCACTGACACATCACCGCTACGGCATCGTTGGGGTGGTTTGGGGTAGATATATACAGCTGCGTGTTGTCAGCGTAGAGGTGGTACTCTACCCCAAAACCACGGATGATCTCATCCAGCGGCTTCATATATGTGTTGAACAGGAGTGGCGAGAGGACCGACCCCTGAGGCACCCCACAAGTGAGGGGCCTAGAGGTCAACCTCTGCCCTCCTGTCAACACAAATTGCGATCGACCGGAGAGGTAGGAGGAGAACCACCGCAACACGGTGCCTCTCACCCCCAACCCCTCCAGCCGATGCAATAGGATACCATGGTCGATGGTATCAAAAGCTGCTGAGAGGTCTAATAGGACCAGGATGGAGGAACAACCCCCATCTCTGGCCCTCCAGAGATCATCTACCAACGCGACCAATGCCGTCTCGGTGCTGTGCCTGGGCCGGAAGCCGGACTGGCGCGGGTCCAGATAATCAAGTTCCTCCAGATGACGGGGAAACTGTTGTGCCACCACACTCTCTACAACCTTCGCCAAAAAGCGAAGATTGGAGACCGGACGGTAATTTACCAATAATGCTGGGTCCAGAGAGGCCTTCTTGAGGAGGGGTCTCACCATCGCCTCTTTAAGAGAGGCCGGCAAGGCACCCTCACTCAGGGAAGCGTTGACCACCTCCTGGAGCCAGCCTCGTGTAACCTCCCAGGATGCCAGTACAAGCCAGGAGGGACACGGGTCCAATAAACATGTGGTAGCTCGCAGTCGCCCACGTAACCTGTCCATATCCTCGGAAGTAACAGAGTCGAACTCTTCCCACAAAACTGTCTCAAGACCTGCCTCGGGGCATCCCACTGGGCCACTCTCGGTTTGGACCATCTCGCTCTGAATCTGAGCGATTTTATCCTGCAGATATTCACCAAATTCCTCTGCTCTACCCTGCAACGGGGCTTCCCGCACCCTCTGATGAAGGAGGGAGCGGGTCACCCTAAACAGGGCGGCAGGGCGGTTATCTGCGGATGCAATGAGAGTGGCACAATGATGACGTTTGGCCACTCTCAATGCCACAAGGTAAGTCCGTAAATGGGCTCTCACCTGTGTTCGGTCAGATTCAGACCGTGTGGATCTCCACCGTCTCTCTAGGCGTCTCGAGGCGCTTCATCTCCCTCAGCTACTCGATGAACCAAGGAGCCAGGGTGACTCGTCACCGCAAGAGGCCGCAAGGGCGCGACCCGATCCAGGGCCCCGGTAGCCGCGGTATTCCACGCGGCCACCAGGTCCTCAGTCGGGGACTCAGGTAATGGCCCAAGCACCGTCTGGAATCTATCCGAGTCCATCAGGCGCTTGGGGCGGAACCATATGGGTGAAACCGGTTCCGCCTCCCTGCGGTGGGGTGTAGCGATTGGAAAGTCGAGCCGGAGAAGTGAGTGATCTGACCATGACAGGGGTGTGATGGCTATATCCCCTATACCCAGATCACTCTTCCACTGACCAGAGACAAAGATCAAATCCAGCGTGTGCCCCCCTAAGTATCTCACTTTCTTTGCTATTTGAATGTTTATTCTCTTAGCCAATTCATTGTTTTGCTCATTTGTCATATTTTTCACTAATATCTTTTTTTTTCTTTATTTACCCTCAACCAGCTGCTTCCCCATATGCTCTCAGTACTTCCAGTAGCCTCAAACCAGACCGCAATGGTTTTTCCATAATAAACACCAGGTCATCTGCAAACGCTTGGAACTTAAATACTTCCTTTTAAATTTCTAGACCCTTAATTTTTTTGAATTATGCTGATCAAGACCTATAATGTTAATACAAATAATAGTGGTGATAAAAACCACCCTTGCTTGTTCCTTTTTGAATTTTAAAGCTCTGTGTTGTATCCCCATTTATTACCACTCTGACCACTTGATTACAATAAATTGCCTTAAACATATTTATGACGTTTTCACCAAATTCCATATACTTTAACTGGCACAACATACAATCCCATTTAACATTGTCGAATGCTTTTTGTACATCGATAAATATCAAGGCCATTTGTTTCTCACTGTGGATTTAATATTCTAGGATGTCTAGTATCGTCCTAATGTTATTTTTTAGTTGCCTTCTTGGCAAGAAGCCATTCTGATACACATGGATAAATTCCCCCCGAAATTTTTTTAGCCTCTAAGCCATTATGGTTATGAATAGTTTATAGTCCGAATTTAACAAAGAAATGGGCCTATAGTTTTTTATCAGCATCAAATCAGAATTCTCCTTAGGGATAAGAATACACAATACAGTGATCCCTCGTTTTTCGCAGCTTCATGTTTCGCGGCTTCAGTGCTTCGCGGGTTTTTCAAAAATACAGAATAGAAAAAAAATGCATCGGTAGGAGGCAAGCGCCCCCTAGTTCTTGCTTTAAACGATGTCCACTAACTCAAGTTTCTGGTGCGAATCCTACTTCGCGGTTTTTCAGTTTTCGCGGAAGGTTCCGGTCCCCATTAACCGCGAAAAACGAGGGATCACTGTAGCAATATTTGTTATGTTTAACAGACTTATATAATTCTAATAGTAATACACAGATTTATCTATATATATAAAAAAGTGAAAACCACTCACGCTGCATCACAAAATCTCCAGAACCGTAAAACCTACAAACTTGAAATATGGTACGTATCTTTCTCTTGATTTCTAGGTGCTGGCTTAGAAAGGATTTTTCGAAATGCGCTTCAGATCATTAGTATTTTTTATATTATTATTAACACACTCTGATGCTAAGGGGTTAAACATTCTAGTCCCCATCCCAACCTGAAAATAACACTGTTCCAACTGCCACTTGGATGTGGGCATAGCCAGCATGTGACTCATCTGGCCTGTTTACTGGGACTTTGGAGAGGAGCCTGAGGGAGAGAAGGTGCTAGGATAGGGGAGGATTCTGTGGGGCAAGCTTGAGGGAGAGAAGGGGATATAATAGGAGACATTTCTATAGGGCAAGACTGAGGGAGAGGAGGGGATAGGATCAGAGATGTTTCTGTGGGGCATGCCTGGGAGCGAAAAGGGGATAGAATAGGGGAGGATTCTGTAAGGCAGGGCTGAGGGAGAGAAGGGAATAGGATGGGATAGGGGAGGATTTTGTGGGGCTAGCCTGAGGGAGAAAAGGGAAGAGGAGAGGCCGATCATAACTACTCATTCATTTTGAAGCTGTGTCAATTTATCAGGCCTAATCACATAGTTTCGTAGCCAAGCACAATTATTCAGCTACTATTGAATTATTATTTTCTCTTCTTCCTGTTTCTAATTTTGTTATGCCAGTTATATTTAAAAAATATCCCTTCTAATACACATTTTAAAAAATAAAACAATCTTCATCTTAGTTATATTTGACAAGTTATATAATTCTAATAATAATAATAATACACATTTTGTTGAATTATGATCTTTCCTTATCTTTTTCAATGTTATTTTCATGCCAATCAAATTCTACCTATCATTTCTTTTACTATACATAAAATGTTTATAATCATGTTACATTTTAAAAAATTATAGTTATACCAATATACATTTATATTGTTACAATCTTCAATCTTTTGCTTATTCAATATTTCTGTTATTTTGATAGCCATCGCCCTTTTTTCAGATATTCAAAAGTTTCAGCGCTAAAAGCCTAGATTCGCTTATTAATTAGCCTGAAAAATATATATTACATTAATCCTTCTTTTCCTACTTTCCAGCCCTATTTAAACCTATCTCACTGCTATTTTTAAGAAATACCCTTGTTTTATCCATCATCTCTCATCCGCTTTAAGACTTTACTTTTCCATTTCTTAGCCTGTCTCCCTTATTCCTCTCTTGGGTCTTCTCTATCTGCTTGCACTGCTTGGCCAATCCTCTTAAATCTTTCTCCCTTCTCCCTCCTCTACCCTATTCCATTGTCTTAGTTTCAAATTATTTACTCTTGCCCCTATATCTCTCCCAAAAAATTATTATGTTATTTCCAGATTCTGTTTAACTTCCCCAAGAACAATTAATCAGTGGAACAGCTTGCCTCTAGAAGTTGTGAATACCCCAAAACTGGAAGTCTTTAAGATGTTGGATAGCCATTTGTCTGAACCGGTATAAGGTTTCCTGCCTAGGCAGGGGGTTGGACTAAAAGACCTCCAAGGTCCCTTCCAACTCTGCTATTGTATTGTATTATTGTATTGTATTCTCCCCTTGGTTTATTTCATCAATCATTCTTACTTTTTTTACTTTAACTATTTTTTATTTTTACTTTTTGTCTTCTCTTCTTGCTTGTTGTTTTGTCTGTTCTGTTTTTCCAGCTGCTCTTTCAGTTGACTCCTTCTCCTCCTGAGTGTTCTGGGTTCTCCTTGTCTTTTATGGTACAGTTTTCGGCTTTCCATCTATGCTCTGCTTTTTATTCATAATCTCCTCATCTTCTCTTGTCAAGGTTTCTTCAATACCCCGGATTAACGATGCAATTTCTTCCCAGGTTCCATTCTTTTTTTTTTGTCTTACAGTCCACCAATCTTATTTTCAAAGCCACTTATCAATCAATTCGATATCCAATGTCCAAGAGTCTTTGTATCCTGGAATTAAATTAATAAATCTGTTCCTCTAGTTAGTCTAACAATGAACCTTCATAATTCCCCCTGGCAATTCAATCTTACTTTGAAGCTTTTAGGGGTCTTTTTAGTAATTACATTTTCTTGATGTCACCCTTGAATTTCCACAAGCCAAGTCTTTCCAGGATTTGGGGGATATATTGTACCTTCCTTCCTTCGTCAGCAGGTGGCACTCTTAAATCAGATTTCAATCTTATTCTTCTTTACATAATTTTACTGTAATACTCCAAAATTTAAATGTGGTATTTGCTTTTTATATAAATAGTTCCAGCATTTTAAAATGCTTATCCAAAGCCAACTCCTGTCCAACTTAAACATCCAATCTTCTGTATTTTAACAATATTTTTTCTTCCTTTAATTCTTTTGTCTTCCATTTCAAAGTTCTAAAATTTTACTCAAAATAGCTAGAATGCAGCAAATTTAAAAATAGCTATGAGTTTCTTTTTCCTGAATATTCTTTTGGTGTTCTTTTGGTGGAAGACATCAGGATGTCACTTCCTTCCCAATAGTCTTTGTTTTTGGTGTTTTGGGAATGGCTTTGAGGTTTGCCTTTTCTCTGGTATAGTTTCGCATTCTGCTTTCAGGCTCTGTCCTTGATTCTGTTTATTCCAGATTGACAACTCTGGTTCCAGTCTCCATGTCATCCCACTCCCCTTCTCTGCCCATTCCCATTCCCTGATTTCCTAATTACCTTCCCCCTTCCGTGCATTTTATGGCAGGATGCCAGCAAAGCAGAGTATGCTGGAAATGGCAGGCCTGACGTGAGTTTAAACTTGATTATTCCTCAATAACCCCCAGGAATGTTCTACTGTACTCCATTTTCCCCTGGTCAGCAACTCGATTGCTAACAATTCTGCCCTTTGACATTAATCAACGGGAGCACTAATGCATGTTTCTCAAAATGCTGGATTATAATCCAGCCAGTTGGACCATCTGGGTCTCCTGGAGATCTTCAGCATGGCAGGAGCTGCTGCCCCAAAATTCACTGTTCTCTCTTTTCACAATCTATCAAACCAGTGGAGGAGATCCAGGAAACATATCTGGATCTTTATACTTCTGCAGTGACAAGATGCCCTGATCAAGTTTTTTTTCTTCTAGAAATGCTTCCTTCTCCCCCTATTGATGGCACAGAAGATGAGATTCAGTCACAGCTGCTGCTCCAACTGAACCTTTTCCCACACTCTGGACACTCATGCAGTTTCTCTCCCATGTAAGTCTTCTGATGAGTCACCAGGGTGGAATTATAACTGAAACCTTTCCCACACTCTAGACCAGCAGTCACCAAATGGTGGTCAGCGGACCACTGGTGATCCACAAGAAAATTTTGGTCATCTGCAGAAAAATTATTTGAATTTTTTATATTGCACTAAATCAGGGGTCCTCAAACTATGGCCCCTGGGCCAGATACATGCAATGAATGTTTGTGTTGCTGCAGAGAGTCTCCCCCTGTGGGGTCCTTTTGTGTGTGTGGGGGGTGTAGAAATTCCGACTTGGGGTCTGCTTCAGCAGCTTTGGCTGGAGAGAAGTACTGCTGGTGGCAAAGAACCAGAGGGCCTTGTTCCAGTGGGACTATATCATGGCCTAGGACTGGCTGACCACTTCAGCCCATTGAGCCTCCAGGTATCGGCATCTGGCCTTACACTCCTGCAGGTCTCCCCTCTGCTTGGGAAGCCTATGCTCCTAGTCCTCAGGGAGGTGCTTCTGCTGAACCTAATAATAATAATAATAATAATAATAATAATAATAATTTAATACTTATAGACCGCACCCTCTCCCCACAGGGACTCGGGGCGGTGCACAGGAAGAATAAAAACAATGACTATATACAACATTTCATATTAAAAATAGATTAAACAGTACCTGTGCTAAAATACCCGTTAAAACTAACTAGACTAAAAATTCCCCAATAAACCCAAAAACAGAGGAATAACTATCCCAGGCCGGCAAGGCAGAAGAAGTGTGTTTTTAGTTTAAGACGGAAGGAGCGGAGGTCCGTGGTGGTCCTAATGTCGGGGGGGAGGTCGTTCCAGAGGGCTGGGCCCGCCACAGAGAGACCCCTTCCCCTGGGTGTCGCCCGCTGACAGAGTCTAGTGGACGGCACCCGGAGAAGTCCCTCTCTGTGGGAGCGAATCAGCCGTGAGGATGTATGAGGCAGGAACCTCCTTCTGGATCAGGTCCAATTTGAACTGAGCCAGCTGTTTTTCTAACTTTCTGGTGCTGGCTGTTTAGTTCCCACAATCGCTTCCTGTTGGGGTCCTAAGGAGCCTGGATAGACAGATGAGGAGTGGCTGGGAGGGGAGGGGTGAATAGAAGCCAGCAAGGTGCCCTTCAATGTGAGTTACATCAAGTTGGCCATGCCCACCCAGTCACGTCTCCCTAGCCGTGCCCACCCAGCCAGTTATTAGGCAGATCATATTAGTGGTCCGTGGGATTTAAAATTATGAATTTAGTAGTCCCTGAGGTTTGAAAGGTTGGTGAGCCCTGCTCCAAACACTCATACGGTTTCTCTCCTGTGAGAGTCCTCTGGTGTGTCACAAGGCTGCTATTCTGACTGAAACATTTTTCATATTCTGGAGATTCAAACAGTTTTTCACTTGTGTGAGTCATCTGGGGTGTGACGAGGCTGGAATTCTCACTGAAATAGGTCCCACATTCTGGACACTCATATGTTTTGTCTCCTGTATGAATCCTCCGGTGTGTCACCAGGTTGGAATTCTTACTGAAATATGTCCCACATTCTGGACAATCATACGGTTTGTCTCCTGTATGAATCCTCTGGTGTGTCACCAGGTGAGAATTCTTACTAAACCTTTTCCCACCCTCCGGACACTCATACGGCTTCTTTACTATATGAGTTCTCTGGTGTTTCACAAGGTTAGAATTCTGACTGAAACGTTTCCCACAATCTGCACACTCATACGGTTTGTCTCCTGTGTGAGTCCTCTTGTGTGTCACCAGGTTGGAATTCTTACTGAAAAATTTCCCACACTCTAGACATTCATACGGTTTTTCTCCTGTGTGAATCCTCTGGTGCCTTACCAGGCTGGAATTATGACTGAAACTTTTCCCACACGCAGGACATTCATATGGTTTCTCTCCTGTGTGGGTCCTCTGGTGTATCACCAGGTCAGAATTATTACTGAAACATCTCCCACATTCTAAACATTCATATGGTTTGTCTCCTGTGTGAGTCCTCTGGTGTCTTATCAGACTGGAAATATGACTGAAACTTTCCCCACACTCTGGACACTCATATGGTCTCTCGCCTGTGTGAATCGTCTGATGTCTTATCAGACTGGAAATATGACTGAAACATTTCCCACAATCTGGACACTCATATGGTTTGTCTCCTGTGTGAGTCCTCTGGTGTGTCACCAGGTGGGAATTTTTACTGAAACATTTCCCACATTCTGTACATTCATAAGGTTTCTCTCCTGTGTGAATCCTCCTGTGTATCACAAGGGTGGAATTCCGACTGAAACTTTTCCCACACTCAGGACATTCATACGGTTTGACTCCTGTGTGAATCCTCTGGTGTACTACCAGTCTGCAATTATGACTGAAAGTTTTCCCACAATCAGGACATTTGCATGGTTTGTCCTGGGAATGAGTCCTCTGGTGTGTCATTGGGCTGGAATTCTGACTGATACTTTTGCCACAATCTGGTCAGTCTCCTGTATGAGTTCCCTGGTGTGTCACCAAGATGGAATTATGACTGATAATTGTCCCACTCTGGACACTCATACGTTTTCTCTCCCGTGAGAGTGTTCTGATGTGATACCCAGTGTTTGCCACACTTGGGGCATTCATATGGTTTCTCCAGGGTATCAGTCCTCTGGTGTGTCACCAGAGGGGAGGAGTGTGGGAATCCCTACTGAAACGCTTCTCACACTTTGGGCACTCAAATGGTTTCTGTCTTGTGTGAGTCCTCTGGTATGGGAACTCTGATTGAAACTTTTTCCAGAGTCAGGACACACAAAGGATTTCTCTCACATGTGAGTCTTCTGGTGTATTACTAGGGTGGAATTGTGACTGAAAATTTTCTCACAGACAGGACATTCAAAGGGTTGACTCCCTGGGATGAGTCTTCAGGTGTCTCATGAGATGGGAATTTCTAATGAAACTTTCCCCTCAAACTGGGCACTTAACAGTTTCTCCCTTGTTTGTGTCCTCTGACGGGGCTTTGCTTGCTAAAGTTTTTACCACATTGAAAGCATTTGCAGGCCATCTGTCCTATATGTGTCCTTTGATGAACCACAAGAGAGCTGTTCAGTCTAAACCATTTCTCACATTTATAGCATTGCTATGGCTTTACTCCAGTGTGGATCCTTTCATGCATAATCAGTTGTGGTTTATAATCTGTACTTTTCCCAGAATAGGCCTAGTAGGAGCTGTTCCAACAGTGATATTCTTAAGGACAAACATATGTGATCATTTGTTTAATGATGATTTAATTCCAGCTGTAATTCTTCTCACAGGGCCAGGCCTGCATCACTGTCAGCCCAATGTGGCTATCCAGTAGACCTTTTTATTCTCTGGCTTTGTCTTTCTCTAAATGAAATATAATCTCTCTTGATCTTCATTTAATATATTGTTGAGCTTCTCATACTCTACTTTTTCCAGCTTGAAATCTCCTCTTAATTTTTTCTTCTTTGTCTCTCAACTGCTGGAAAAAAAGAAAAGATTTGTGGTTTTCTGAAGGAAATGGAAAATATTTTGATTTCTGGCTGGCTTTACTTTCTTTTCCAATGCTGCTTGTTAATCTCAGTTTTTTACAGTGCTCTTATTGACATCTTCTCAGTCTGTAAGATTCAAAGAAAAATGTAACTTTAATTGTTTATAAAATGGTTGCAAAAGATGTGAAAAAAAGAAAAAAAGTATGTATTACAATAAATAGGCAAGCATGCCACAATAAAGAATAACCTTTTATATTAGATATGATTCATTTGACACATTTGTGTCCAAGTTCAAATATTCATTCAATCAAGACATTCTCTTTTTCCGTTTGCTGATTCACAAATTCTTATCTGTGCAATGGTGCATCAAATATATCTAGAAATGCTGGGGATAGATTCTACAGTTGTAAATATATGCATAGAGAGAGAAATACAAATACACAAACTATAATTGTATGTATGTGGAAAATCCATGTGTTTTTATCCTGAAAACTATCCCAAAATAGTTACAGTCGAACCTTATGAGCTAACTTTAATGACATGGATTTTTACCTGATGAAATGATATCTAAACCCTCTGCAAGATTTCATGTACTAGTTTTGCCCATGGAAGTCCTCAGCTCCAAGTAAGGGCAACAATTATTTTCCACAATCACTCTGGTGACATCCTAATTCAAGTAGTGCTCACTTACTGACTGCAATTGTGACTGGCATCTGTGTCAGTAAGCAGCCCAATCATTAACCATGATGGCATACGACAATGCCAATTTACATACAATTCTTTTTGGTTTTACAGAAAGGGAATGCTATGAAAGCAAAGGTGGAAACACACAGAGAAATTATGTGCCTTAAATAGATAGAATTTGTAGAAAAACTGAAAATTGGGAAGGGAAGATGGGGTTGGAATAACTAGAGGAGAGAGGACTGGGTTGATAGAATATAAACAGAAACTCTGCACAGGGCATTTTATTCCAATAACTGAAGTCTCTTTGGAGCTCAACCAACCTGCCTCTTGTGCACACCAGTCTCACTTCCCCAAAATGATCTGCAGATATTTTGGACTAGACACCCCAAGCTTGTTACTTAACCTAAAATGTTTCTATCTTTCTAAATATAGTGCATTCAGAAAGTATTCAGACCCCCTTTACTTTTGTCTATTTTGTAATGTTGCAACGATGCTACAGTTGTTGAATTTCATTTTTTCCTTTCTTGATGTACATAGAATACATAACGACAGTGAAAAAAGTAGTTTAGAAATGTCTGTAAATTTAGTAAAAGAAAAAAACTGAAATATCACATTGGCATAAGTATTCAAACTCTTTGCAACAACACTTGACATTTACCTCTGGTACCACCCATTTCCCTTGATAGTTGCTGGCATGTTTCTACATTTTGATGTAGATCATGAATCTATCTGTGGTAAATTAAATTGATTGGATATGATTTGGAAAGGCACACATCCCTCCACAGAAGGCCTCATACCTGACAATGCATACTGTAGTAGAACAATAGCCATAAGGTCAAAGGATAATCCTATTCAGAGACAGGATTATTGGAAAGCACAGATCTGGAGAAGGCTACAGTAAAATTTCTGCGGCACCGAAGGTTCCTAAGGGCACAGTGGCCTCCATAATACTCAAATAGAAAAAGTTTGGTACAACTAAGATTCCTCCAATAGCTGGGCATCCAGTCAAACTGAGCAATTGTAGTAGAAGGGCCTTAGTAAGAGGGGTGACCAAGAACCTGATGGTCTCTCTGACTGAGCTTCAGAGATCCTGTGTGGAGTTCCCAAAGGACAACCATCACTGCAATCCTCCACTGTTCTGGGCTTTATGGCAGTGACTCAACAGAAGCCTCTCCTCAGTCCATAACACATGAATGCCCACTTGGAATTTGCAAAAGAGAACCTGAAGAACATCACACTGTGGGGTGTTTTTCAAAGCAGGGACTGGGAGACTGGTCAGGGTTCAGGGAAAGCTGAATGGAGCAAAGCACATGGATATTCTCAATGAAAACTTGTTCCACAGCGCTCAGGACCTCACACTGGGCTCACTTCTCGACATGACAAGGACACAGCTAAGACAACATAGGAGTGCTTATGGACAACTCTGTGAATGTCCTAGAGGGGCTCAGCTAGCGCTCTGACTTGAACCCAATTGAATATCTTTAGAGACACCAAAAAATGGCTCTCCATCTATGGTTGCCATCCAACCTGATAGAGCTTGAGAGATCTTGCCAAAGAAGAATGGGAGAAACCCACCCCACAATCCTCCAGATGTGCAAAATTTATCACCTCATCCCCAAAAAGACTTGAGGCTGTAATTGCTGCCAAAGGTGCTTCAACAAAGTACTGAGTGAAGGATCAGAATACTTATGCCAATGTGATATTTCAGGTGTTTTTGTTTTTAATACATTTACAGACATTTCTAAAATTCTGTTTTCACTTTGTCATTAGGAATGTACATGAATGAGAAAAAATGAATTTCAACAAAATCAGGCTGCAGCGAAACAAAATTGACAGAAGTGAAGGGAGTCTGAATACTGTCTGAATGCACTGATCGCGTGTTCCGATTGATACAGAAATACAGAATTTATTTATGTAAACAATTATGTGTATTTCAGTCTGCAAAATGACTCAGAAGTGAATCGGTTCAGATTTTTTAATCTATTTTTCAAAAAGGTGGGGTCTCTAACAGAGGAAACGGTGAACAAATCCGATGCAAACATCCCTTTTGCCCATGAATCTCCTTCCTTGCCAGGAAAGCGACATGTCAATAAGACCACAAGGATCCAAGCATTAGGTGGAGGGTGAGGGAGGCGGTTGGTTAAGAACTATGAAAAATATATCAGGATTTCTTTAAATCTCCCAGCAGGAAATCAGAGGCAGCAACTTTAAATCATGGAGCAAAAGGATAAAACCATTTGGGGAGAGAAAGAATAGGCAGCAGCCCGCAGGTCTCATTCTTCTCCCTTCGCTGCTTTCAGGCCGTGGAAGAACCTTAAAGCGCCTGACTTTCTCCCGGCTTCTCCTCCCACCTTCCCTCCACTCACCTCCCAGGAGCCGCTTCGACCCCAAAGCCGCACAAAAGGCTCCGCCGACACTATCCCCCTTCCGTGGGTGAACCGGAAGAGGAAGTTCCTCTGTTCTCTTCCTCCTCCTGTTCCCCCCCATCCTCTCTAGCAATCTAATCCTGTATCCTCTCAATTCGTTCCAGCTCGGCCTCTCTCCCTCAGTTACCATGTAAATACAAGCAATGCTGCTGCTGTTCTTCTATTCTCTGCTTTCTAAGGCTTTGTAGATCGCCATCTAGCGACAGACAGTTGAAAATCACCCTCGTCCTATCTACCCTGACGCGTTTGCCATTAAGTCGTGTTCGACTCCCAGTGAGCAGAGGAATAGCTTTCCTCCATGACAATCTATCCCAGTGGTTCCCAAACTTTTTCAGTCCACCGCCCCCTTGGTGCTACAAACTGATCCTCAGTGCCCCCCACCAGTGGTGGGTTTCAAATTTTTTTAGAACCTATTCTGTAGGTGTGGCCTATTTTGTGGGCGTGGCTTGGCAGTCATGTGACCATGTGGGAGTGGCCACCTTGTAAAATGTAGTGAAACTCATTTAACAACGCTCTTGCTTATCAACTAAAATTTTGGGCTCAATTGTGATAATACATTCTTTCTTTTTCGTTCTTTCTTTCCTTCCTTCCTTCCTTTCCTTCCCTGTGTCACTCTCCCTGACTTTCTTTCTTTTTTTCTTTCTTCCTTTCTCTTCCCCTTCCTTCCTTTCTTGTGTCACTCTCCCCCTTCCTTCCTTCCTTCCTTGTGTCACTCTCCCCCCCTTCCTTCCTTCTTTCTTGTGTCACTCTCCCCCTCTTTCTTTCCTTCCTTCCTTGTGTCACTCTCCCCCTTTCTTCCTTCCTTCCTTCTTTTTTTCTTCCTTCCTCTTCCTCTTCCTTCCTTCCCTTTTCTTTCTTCCTTCCTTCCTTTCTTGTGTCATCCTTCCTTCCTTCCTTCCTTCCTTCCTTCCTTCCTTCCTTCCTTCCTTCCTTCCTTCCTTCCTCTCTCTATATATATATATCTCTCTCTCCCCCACCCCTCTCTCACACATACTTTCCAGTTGGTGAAAATTTCTGTTTTGCCAGCTGGGAAGCTAGCAAATAAGAGTCATTTTCCCTGCTGCCCGCAGCTCTCGGAAGAAGGAGGCAGGAAAGTGAGCCCCAGGCCTCATCTCTGACTCCTTCTTCGAGAGCTGGCTTCAGGGATGGCCAGCCTCTCCCACCACTGCACCCTTCATTCACCTTCCACCCGGAGGCACTGCCGTCGGTCGCCTCCCGAGATGGCTGCGAGCCTTCCGAGGAGGATGCTGGACATTGGGGGTGGGGTGGCTTCTGCTGTTTCTGCTGCTGCTGCGGCTGGTAATGCAGGCTTCTTGCATTAAGTTGCAGGCACACCGATTCCAGCAGCTGCGTTTTGCTTTGAAACTTGCTGCCCCAGCAACCTGAAGGGGACATTCTCCCAGCAACTTTCTCTCTTGCAAAACAGGCGTGCGAGACCCCCAATGATCTGATGGGAGCCGGGAAGAGCCAAACTGCGCCCAGCTGTCCTTACTCCCTCCCAGCTAAGGGTGGGAGTGCCTGAGAGAATGTCCCCTTTGGATTGCTAGGAAAGCAAGTTTCAAGGCAAAACGCAGCTGCTGGAATCGCCCCATTTCCAATGGGGGGGGAATCCATGTTTTTCCTCCATCTCCATGGATCCCCCCCCAATTGGAAATGAGGTGGCCGTGAAAGGGAAGGGAGCACCCCCCCCCCCCGCGCATGTCTTCTATCAAACAGCAGAAGGAAGAACAGGAGGGGAGTTTGGCTGTTTGAAGAAGACACGCAGGGGGCACTCCCTTCCTTTCACAGCCACCTCATTTCCAATTGGGGGAGATCCATGGAGATGGAGGAAAAAGATGGATTTCTCCCTCACTCAATTGGAAACGAGGTGGCTGTCAAAGCAAGGCAGCGCCCCCCGCAGAAGAAGAAACAGAAGGGGAGTTAGCGGTAGCCCGGCGCCCACTCAACCCAACTACCTCTTGGCGGGTGGAGGGCTGGTGCTAAATTCCCTTCTGTTTCTTCTGCGGGGGGAGGGGGGTGCTGCCTTGCTTTGACAGCCACCTTGTTTCCAATTGAGGGGTGGGGGAGAAATCCTCTGCATGGATCTCCCCAATTGGAAGGAGGAGGCTCCGCTGGTCCAGAGCCCATCCGCCGGGGGAAAGATCTCCCTCGCGTTCCTGATCTTCCTGGATGGGCTCCAGACCAACGGAGCCTCCTCCTTCCAATTGGGGAGATCCATGCAGTGGATTTCTCTCCCACCCCTCAATTGGAAACGAGGTGGCTGTCAAAGCAAGGCAGCACACCCCCACCTCGCAGAAGAAGAAACAGAAGGGAATTTAGCACCAGCCTTCCGCCCGCCCGCCAAGAGGTAGTTGGGTTGGGTGGGTGCTGGGCCCCCTGTCCTGGCCAAGTGGTGCCCGTGGTTGCCGCAGTGCCTGCACCCTAGGCTGCCTGCTGAGGAGGAGGAGGAGGCAGGGGCGTGTTGCTGGGCAGTGGGCAGTGGGTGGATGCAGCACGGCAGCCCTTGCCCTTGGGGCTCTTCTTAAGAAACATGCTGGCTGGCGCTGCTTCAGGGAGCCCCGGCTGCCAGCTCATCATGTGCAGCCCGTACCTGCCCGGTTTTGCCCACCCCGCCCACCCACTGCGCTCCAGCCGGACTCTCCCCCCAAAGCCCCCCACGCCCCTTGCCTCTCACGCGGGGAGGTTGCAAGACGTGTGCCAGATCTTCCATGCCACTTCCCCAGATGCATGGAAGGGCCAAAAGCGGCCGCGCTGGAGCTCCATCCCCGGAGGCTTTTCAGAAGGAAGGAGGCAGCCCCTGATCTGGACTAGCAGAGGCTCTAGTCCTGCTTGAGTAGGGGCTGGACTAGAGAACCTCCGAACTCTATTCCAGCTCCCTCCGGTTCACTTTGGGGCTGGAGCAGCGGCTTCCTTCTTCCCAGGAGAGGCGTGCGCGCGCTGCTTCAATCTCCCGTCCCCGACCGGCTCCAGGGTCCCCTCCTCCCTCCGCAAAAGCCCCTGCCAGGCCAGCAAAGAACCCATCCGGACCAGGCGGCGCTGGGACCCCTGCACCCCCACAGCGGCTCCCTTGCCCTGAGCTGCGCTTTGGAGCGGGCAGCGATCCCTCGAAAGCCCCCAGGTTGGTCCTCCTCTTCACCCAGATCCAGAGCGGCGCTCCCCGCCCGGCCTTTGTCCCTGCTGGCTGACTAGAGGACCTCCGAGTTTTCTTCCAGCTCCCTCCGGTTCACTTTGGGGCTGGAGCAGCGGCTTCCCCTGGGCCAGCAGGGACAAAGGCCAGGCGGGGAGTGCCGCTCTGGATCCGGGTGAGGAGGAAGACCAACCTGGGGGCTTTCGAGGGATCGCTGCCCGCTCCAAAGCGCAGCTCAGGGCAAGGGAGCCCCTGCGGGGGTGCAGGGGGTCCCAGCACCGCCTGGTCTGGATGGGATCTTTGCTGGCCTGGCAGGGGCTTTTGCGGAGGGAGGAGGGGACCCTGGAGCTGGTCGGGGACAGGAGATTGAAGCAGCGCGCGCGCGCACGCTTCTCCTGGGAGGAAGGCGGTGATTGGAGGGGAGGGTGGTGACGTTGCTTAAAGGGAAACCCGCTATTTCCAGGTTTGTTTTAACAATGTCGTCCTTCTGCCTGCGCCAATAGGCTTTAACAGCCCATCTTCCGTTCGGCAAGTTTCTTCTTCGCCCTCAGCGCCCCCCTGTTGCCTTCTAGCGCCCCCCTGCAGCCTCTTGGCCTCCTAACGCCCCCCTAACGCGGGCCACCGCCCCCTGGGGGGCATTAACGCCCACTTTGGGAACCACTGATCTATCCTATACCTTTTCCTTCAGGTTTCTCCAGAGGGAACACTCAAGTTTAGATTAATAGGGTTGGAAGGGGCCTGTTAATAGGTCATCTATTCCAATCCCACCCCCACAGGGTCTCCTGGCTTCCCCATTGATTTCACTTATCAGAAGGTTTTAAATAGTATTCACACCACCCCTGGACACTGTAATGATCATATACAGGTAGTCCTGTAGACTTACAGCAGTTCATTTAGTGACCATTCCAAGTGACAACACTGAAAAAAGTATCTTATGACCATTTTTCACACTTATGACTGTTGTAGCAACTGTGTAGTCACATGATCAAAATCCCAACACTTGGCAAACTGAGTCACATCCCAAGGTCATGTGATCATCTCTGACATGCAAAGTCTATGTGGAAGCCAGATTCACTTGACATTAGTATTATTAAATTAACAACTACAGTGATTCACTTAACAAATGTAGCAAGAAAAGTCATTAAATGGGGCAAAACTCTCAAGTTTACTAAAGCAGGACACCATCGACGGGGGGGGGGGCAGCGGTCGACCCCCTCCCTCCCTTCCCCCCCCTACGAACGGGGCACCTGCAGGTGTAGGCGTCTGATGGGGCGGCGGATCGGAGCCGGGCATGTGGCGGGTGCATGCGCTCAGAGGCACGGGGCATAGCTATATACGAGACCGTCTCCTGCCCCATACATCCCTTCGTCCGATCCGCTCCCACAGAGAGGGTCTTCTCCGGGTGCCGTCAGCGGGGCAATGCCGGCTGGCGACACCCAGGGGAAGGGCCTTCTCTGTGGCGGGCCCGGCCCTCTGGAACGACCTACCCCCCGACCTTCGCACTATCTCGGACCTCCGCCTCTTCCGCCAACGTCTTAAGACGTATCTATTCCAACAAGCCGGCCTAGGATAGCCCCTACTTCTGACTTTTAAAATTAAAATTAATTTGGTATGGTTTTAAAATGGGTTTTTAGCACGGGTCTAATAATTTAATATATTTTAATCGATTTTGTATTTTGTATTTTGTGGTTTTAATAATGCCTGTGCGCCGCCCTGGGTCCTAACAAGGAGAAGGGCGGGGTATAAATTTAATAAAATAAAATAAAAAAATAAAATAAATGGGTAGGAAGAGGTTGCTGGAGCGGGCTGGTGGGCAGGGGAGGGCCGACGAGGGAGGAGCCAGGCAGGCAGCAGGCGGTGGAGGAGGAGGGAGAGCTGTGCGCGGCAGGGCTCCAGCTAGAGCCCGCGCGGCCCTGAACGTTGCGCCGCCGCCGCGATGCACTAAAAGCAGCCAGCTGAGTGCCACATTGCCGCCCGCCTGCCCGTCCCGCCATGGGCACCCGGGACGAGCCAGGCGGGGAGGTGGCGGCAGTGGGGCTCCCTGCTGGCCGCTTTCAGTGCATCGCGTCAGCGCAAAGTTTAGGGCCGTGAGGGCTCCAGCTGGAGCCCCACCGCGCACAGCTCTCCTCCTCCTCCTCCTCCGCCTACCTGGCTCCTCCCTCACCGGCCCTCCCCTTCCACCTGCCCGCCAGCCTGCTCCGGCTGCCCCTTCCTGCCCGCGCCTCTGAGCGCGTGCAGAGTGCCCACCCACCCCGCCTGCCCCTCGCTGCCGCCCCAGGCAAAAATCGGGACATTTTAAAGAATTTTTAACATTTCAAGAATTTTGCGGGCCAAATTCTTGAAAAGTGGGACTGTCCCACCAAAAGCGGTTGCCTGGTCACCTTAGAATAAACTTATACATGATTAAGTAGTTAACTTCCTTCAAACTGCTTTAGGTCCTCTAGAGGCGTATTGCTTTTTTTTGCACTGTACTGCAAATTTAAGTTCTTAGCATTCTGTGCTTATTCTGGGGATGTTTAGGGGAGGGGCCAACCCTGGTGCTTCTGTTGGGACCTCTTGAGCCCGGACGGAGGGAGAGAGGGATTGGAACACTTACCATCTGAGGACAGCTGGTGAGCTCCCCCCACCCCACTGCAATGCTGGGAAGTTTGCCGGGCCACACCCCCATCCCTACTGGGCTAGTGTCTCCTGAATCCAGCAGCATTGCAAATGGGGGGGGGGAGTGTTGGGCGGGGTGAGCAACCAGCAACAGGGTTACCAGTTTGGGGGCATGGCCAGCCAGGCATCGCTACTGGTTCTCCCATCTCTGGGAAATGGCCTCCACCAATTTGGGCGAACTGGCGCGAACTGGCAAAATACCACCTCTGCCTAACATCAATACCCAGGAAGATACTGGAAAATATAATTAAAAATAGATTTGCCAACACCTAGAAATGAGTAAAGTAATAACTAGAAACCAACACGGCTTTGTTAAAAACAGATCATGCCAAACCAATCTCATTTCATTGTTCAACATAGTGACTAAATTAGTATACCAGCGCAATACTGTGCACATAATTGTAGGAATACAGAGGAAAAGTTATGTAAAGACATGCGTAGTAAGATACCATGATCTCAGTAACTCGTTACCTTGAATATCTATGAGCTCACCTAATTAACAGAACCAGATGTGGGAAGAGAGGAAAGGTTACGTACAGACATGCGCAGAATGGCCATGAGCTCAGTGACCAATTACCTCAACATCTATGACCTCAACTGTTTATTAGAACCAGGTAGTACCAGGGGCCTCTGGATATGTGAAGCCTTTATTCTGGCTGCGATGGACTTAGATATTGACAAGTAAAATGTACCAATAAGATACTGTTGCTACCCTGCCTTTGCTTTGCTTGTTAAAACTGTATAAAAGCCAAATCAAAGTTTTAATTTATGGGTTTTAAATTTATTTTACGCAGTGCTTTGGTTTAATTTAGTTGTTGTTTGTTAATATTTTGTATATATGTATATTTATTTTAAATTTCTGTTCGCCGCCCCGAGTCCCTTTGTGGTGAGATGGGTGCGGGTTACAAATATGAATAATAAACAAATAAATACATAAATACATAAATAAACAAACAAACAAACAAACAAACTCTGCGTAAGGCAGACAGACATTTTGGACACCACCTGCTGTGATGGATTTCTGAACCCGACACATAATATACTTGGATTTCAGCAAGGCATTCAACAAAATAGACCACAACCTACTTCTTCGTAAGCTAGAAAAAAGACAGCTAGATACAGTAGTTTCACCACCAGATGGATTAGTAGCTGGCTGACAAACTGTACTCAACAAGTAGTCCTTAGTGGGTCTAAGTCTACATGGAGAGAGGTAAGCAGTGGGGTACCACAAGGTTCCATCTTAGGCCCAGTACTCGTCAATATCTTCATAAATGACTTAGATGTGGGAATAGAAGGAGAACTTACAAAATTTGCAGATGATACTAAGCTGGCAGGAATAGCTAATACCCTAGAAGATAGGCTCCTGACAGACTTGAACACTGGGCCCTATCTAACAAAATAAAATTCAATGTAGAGAAAAGTAAAGTCCTACACTTAGGTAAGAAAAACCAACATATATACTGGGTGAAACCAGGCTTAAGAGCAGTGACTGTGAGAGGGATCTTGGAGTCTTAGTGGACAATCAGCTAACTGAGGTAGCATTGTGCAGCGGCAGCCAAAAAGCCAATGCAATCCTAGGTTGCATTAACAGAGGGATACAATCAAGATCAAGTGAGGTACTCTATAAAGCCCTAGTAAGACCACCCTAGAGTACTGCATTGAGTTTTGGTCACCACACTATAAAAAAGATGTTGAGACTATAAAAAGTGCAGAGGAGAGCAACCAGATGATTAGTGGGACTGGAGACTAAAACATATGAAGAATGGTTACAGGAACTGGGCATGGCTAGGCTAGTGAAGAGAAGGAAGAGGGGAGATATGATAGCAGTGTTCCAATATTTGAGGGGCTGGCACAGAGAGGAAGTGGTCAGGCTATTTTCCAAAGCACTTGAAGGCCAGACAAGGAATAATGGATGGAAACTGACTAAGGAGAGATTCAACCTAGAATTAAGGAGGAACTTTCTGACAGTGGGAACAATCAACCAGTGGAACAGCTTGCCTTCGGAAGTTGTGGAAGCTTCATCACTTGAGACTTTCAAGAAGAGATTGGACTGCCATTTGTCAGAATTGGGGTAAGGTCTCTTGCTTGAGCAGCGGTTGGACTAGATAACTTATAAGGCTGCTTCCAACTCTGTTAATCTGTTAAACTTCATCAGGTGGCCAAGTTGATCCCTCTACTGTCTGAAGAAGCTCAATCAGGAATGGTTTTTGTGTATGGGTAGCAGCCAAGGCACCACACTCGCAGAAGGGGAACACGGTGAAAAGGCTAAGATATGTTGAAGCTCAGAAATATTGGACTAAGGATCAGTGGAGATGGTGGACCCAAGGTTGAAATTTTTGGATCCAATTGTCGTCACCCTACGTGAGAAGAGTTGGAGAGAGATGGACAAATGAGTGTTTGCCACCTTCAGGAGAACATGGTGGAGCGTCTCTCCTTTTTGGGACTGTTATTTCTGCCAGTGGTGTTGGCAATATTGATGGTATCATGAATGCTGAAAAGTACAGATAGGTTTTAATTCATCCTGCCATTCCTTCTGGAAAGTGCCTGATTGGGAAGGGAACGGGTTCCTTTCTTGTGAATAAACAAACAAAAGGCTTATTTTAATGGTCCTTTTGGATATTTTTTTAAATAAAGGAGCCATTTCACTATTTCCTCTTCTTATTTTTCCTTTAAAGGCATGTTTTGCAGCAGGAGAGTTCCTGAATTACAACAGAGCAAGCTAGCAACAAAAAGCCTGAGGACAGGGAGCATTCCGTCTCTCTGACACTCCAAGCTATGAAACGAAGGCAGAGTCAATTAGAGGTGCCAACAGTTGCAGAGACGAAAATATAAGTAATAACGCCCGGATGGAGGACGCTGGCATTGCTCGGCGGTGCCCCAGTCATCTCCTTCCTTATCGGCTTCAGCGAAGGGGTTAAACGCAGAGAGCTTTTGCGCCTAGAGGGGAGGCAGGAAAGGGGAAAGGGGAGGCTGGAAGCCAATCTCCGACCCTTCCTTGCCCCCCTTCCTGGTCTCTTACGCCAAGTGCTGCGGAGATCCCCTCTTGGGGAGGGACACTCAAGTGCCGCCAGGTGTGCAAGGACGCTGCGAGAGAGGGAGAGATTAGGGGAGGGGAAGGAGGAGGAGGGGGGAATCCCAGGTTGAGGGAAGGGGAGGAGGGATTCTTTGGGGGAGGGAAGGAGGGGGAGGTGGGATTTCCCCAGTTGCGCCCCCTCCCCTTTTCAGTCTCCGCCTTTCCTTGCAAGCTTTCCTGCGCCGTGGGAACCGCTGCGCTGCCACTTCTCCTCGGTTGCTGCTTCTGCGAACGGCTCTCCGACTCCCCTTAAAATCCTCCCTCCCATTCCCCCTCCTTCCCCCGCAGCCCAACATTTGGTGCAGCCCTGCTCCCAGTGGGAGGCCGCCTGGAGTTGGGGAAGGTTGGGCACCACCGTTCCCACGTTCCCCCGTAGCTGTTGGGGAGGGTCAGCCTCCCAGGATCTGGAGGGGAGGAAGAGGACGTGGCCTCAGACACTCCCTCTGGGGGCGTGAACTCTGCTAGGAGGAGCCCAGTGGCATTTCAAGGCGGCTTTGCTTTGAGATACAGCACCTGAATCTGCCTCTCTTGCCTGCCCAGATTCCCCTTCTGGTGACTGCTGCATCCCCTTTTCTCTGTCCCTATGTAAGTGAACATCCCTTTCTTTGGAGGTTTTCAATTTAAATTTTAGTTCTTTTACTGATTGTATAATCTGTCCTGAAGAAGCAGCTCTCGGCTCTTTTTTTTTTTTTTACAAACAGCTTTTTGCAAAGAGATCAAGAGGGGTCTGTGAAATAATTAGAAAGATAAAAGATTCTCAGGTCAAGGGCTTGGGAGCTCTAATATCTGCCTTTGAGCATTTTGGGGAAGAGACTGACCTGCACAAGAGGCAGGCTGGTTGAGCTCCAAAGAGGCTTCAGTTGTTGGAATAAAATGCCGTTGGGAGAGTTTTTGTTTATTTTCTATCCAGCCAATCCTGCTTCCTCTACTTCAGGAATCTGCACCATAAACACTCAAAAGAGCCATTTGCACCCATTTTCCACAGAAAAGAAAACATGGGAGCCAATAAATAGCAACTGGTGTGGCTGGGTAAGCATGGCCAACTCATGGTCACTCACTCCCATCCAATCACATGACACACACCCCATCTACGCCTACCCAGCTGATCATTAGGGTAGAGAACCAGTTATTAAATTAGTTGCCCTGCCCAGACCCGCCTCACCCCTCCCTTCCCAGCCATCTTGCCACACCTGGTCTAGGGTGTGTTGTTCACACAAACCCCTCTCTCTGTGTGTCTGTCTCTCTCATTTTTTCCTGTCTCTCTCTCTCCCTGTCTTTCGCTGTCTCTCTGTCTCTCTCACTCTCTGTCTCTTTTATATGCTCTCTTTGTTACTCTCTCTCTGTCTCTGTTGCTGAATGTGAGCTGCGGCAGCTTCCCTGAAGACAATCCTCCTCCTGTAACCCCCTGGCTTACTGTGGTTTGAGGCAGGAGCAGGGAGACCCAGGAGGCACAGGAGCAGGGAGACCCTCCTCAAGCAAGTGGCCAGCCTCAGCCAAAGCACAGCGAAGGCATGAAGGGCAGGCGGGTTGACCGGCTGATGGGCGAGCGTCTTTGGTGAGGGCGCTCTGGCTTTCTTAAAGCCTGACCCCCGGGGTCAGCATGTGAGTTTCAGCAGGGCCAGCTCCCCTTTTCCCACTACCCTGAGCATCTTTACTTCTCCAGTGGAGCGATGCCACCACTGGCGTTGGTTGAAAAGCGTCACCTGTGCAAGGTTTAAAGTCACAAATGGGCACCTTTCCCTCACCCTTGATCAGGCGCTAGAGAATCGGCCCTGGTTGCTTATCTCTGCAGAAGAGGAATGAAAAGAGGGAGCTGCAGCAGCGGGATAAAGGAGCCACATGCGGCCCCTACTCTAGTTATTCCATTACCATCTTCCCTTTCCAATTTCCAGTTTTTCTCCAATACTATTTAAGATCCAGAATTTTTCTGAGTCCTTCCATCTTTGCTTTCATAGCATTCATAGATTCCCTTTTCTGTAAAGCCAACAAGCATGGTATTTCATATTGGAAATAAGATTTTCCACGTACATACAGTTACAGTTGTGTGTATTGTATTTCTCTCTGTGTGCATATATTTACAACTGTACAATCTATCCCCAGCGTTTCCAGATATATTTGATGATAAGCCTTTGCACTGCTAGGAATTTGTGAATCACCAAAGTGAAAAAGAGAATTTCATGATTGCATGGATATTTGAACTTGGACACAAATGTGTCAAATGAATCATAACTAATGTAAGAGGTTATTATTTATTGTGACATGTTTGCTTATTGATTGTAATGTGTACTTTTTTCTATTTTCCACATCTTCTGCAACCATTCTATAAACAATTAAAGTTACATTTTTCTTTTAATCTTACAGACCAAGAAGATGTCAATAAGAGTACTCTGGAAAACAGAGAATAACAAGCAACATTGGAAAAGAAAGTAAAGCCACCCAGAAATCAAAATATTTTCCATTTCTTTCAAAAAACCACAAAATTCTTCTTCTTTTCCAGCAGTTGAGAGACAAAGAAGAAAAAATTAAGAGGAGATTTCAAGCTAGAAAGAATAGAGTATGAGAAACTCAAGAATACATTAAATGGAAGATCAGGGAGATTATATTTCATTCAGAGAAAGACAAAATCAGAGAATAAAAAGGTCTACTGGATAGCCACATAGGGCTGACAGTGATGCAGGCCTGGCCCTGGGAGGAAGAAAACAGATGGAATTAAAGCACCGGTAAATGATTACACATATATTTGACCACAACAATATCATCAACCTGGTGACATATTAGAAGACTCACACAGAAGAGAAATCATATGATTGTTCAGACTGTGGAAAAAGGTACAGTCAGAATGCTAGCCTAATAACATACCAGAGGATTCATTCGAGGACAAACCGTATGAATGTTCTGAGTGTGGGGAAAGTTTGGGTCATAATTCCAGTCTGGTAACACGTCAGAGGACTCTCACTGGAGACAAACCGTGTCAGTGTCCAGAGTGTGGAAACAGATTCAGTCAGAATTCTGGCCTAATGACACACCAGAGGACTCATTCCCAGGACAAACCATGTGAATGTCCTGAGTGTGGGAAATGTTTCAGTCATAATTCCAGCCTGGTGATACACCAGAGAATTCACACAGGAGAAAAACCATATGAGTGTCCAGAGTGTGGGAAATGTTTCAGTAATAATTCCAACCTGGTGACACACCAGAGGATCCACACAGGGGACAAACCATATGAGTGTCCAGAGTGTGGGAAAAGTTTCAGTCATAATTCGACCCTGGTGACCCACCAGAGGATTCACACAGGGGACAAACCTTATGAGTGTTCAGATTGTGGGAAACGTTTCAGTCAGAATTCAAGCCTGGTGATACACCAAAGGACTCATTCCCAAGACAAACCATATGAATGTCCTGAATGTGGGAAAAGTTTCAGTCATAATTCCAATCTGATAACACATCAGAGGATTCACAGAGGAGAAAAACCATATGAATGTTCAGAATGTGGGAAAAGTTTCAGTAAGAATTCTCACCTGCTGACACACCATAGGATTCACACGGGAGACAAACCGTATCAGTGTCCAGAGTGTGGGAAAAGTTACAGTCATAATTCCACCCTGGTGATACACCAGAGGACTCACACAGGGAAGAAACCGTATGAGTGTCCAGATTGTGGCAAAAGTTTCAGTCAGAATTCCAACCTCGTGACACACCAGAGAATTCATTCCCAGGACAAACCATATAAATGTTCTGAATGTGGGAAAAGTTTCAGTCAGAATTTCAATCTTGTAACACACCAGAGGATTCACACAGGAGAGAAACCGTATGAGTGTCCAGAGTGTGGCAAAAGTTTCACTCAGAATTCCAGCCTAATGACACACCAGAGAACTCATTCCCAGGACAAACCATATGAATGTCCTGAATGTGGCAAAGGTTTCAGTCAGAATTTCAATCTGGTAACACACCAGAGGATTCACACAGGAGAAAAGCCATATGAATGCCCAGTGTGTGGGAAAAGTTTCAGTCAGAATTCCAACCTTTTGAAACACCAGAGGATTCACACAAGAGAAACTATGAGTGTCCAGAGTGTGGGAAAGTTTCAGTAATATCTCCAGCTTGGTGACACACCAGAGGACTCACAGCTAACTACCTGTTTGTTATAATCAGCAAAACCTTCTGGATATTTCCTTTTGCAGAAGTGTGAAATTCTTCAAAAAGGCTTTTGGGATTGTTTTTTTTTTATTGATTATCAAGTTCACACAATTGGAGTTTCCATTGTCTACCTTGATATCCTCCAGCTTTTTTTTAAAGATTTTTTTTAATTTTAATTAAACAAATAACACAAAAAAAGAAGTGTCATGCAGTATCCCCGTGCCTCATTTTGGTGCAGAAGGCCTTCAGGCCCAAAACGGTGCGGGGTGGTCACGTGTGCATGCACGGCGGGCAAAGCACACACAGGGTGGTGATGCGTGCATGCATGAAGGCAGGGTACCCAGGGCGGTTCGCACGGGGGGAGATTGCAGGGGGAGGTCTTCCTTTCGCACATGCACGCACCCGCTTCTGGCACATGACAACAAAAAGATTAGCCATCACTGGTCTATGCTATCGAAGAGAAGGATTGGGGAGGGGGGGACGTGATAGCCGTCTTCCAGTAATTGAGCATCTGTCACAAAGAAGAGGGGATTGACTTATTCTCTATGGTACTAAAGAACAGGACAAGAAGTAATGGGTGGAAGTTCATGAAAGAGAGATCCATTATAGAAGTAAGGAGAAATTTTCTGAGAGCAATTAATCAATGGAATAGCTGACCTCCTGGGCTTGTGGGTGCTCTGTCACTGGAGATTTTCAGCAATAGACTGGACAATCATTTCACCTTGAGCAGGATTAGATTGGATTAGAAGAAGACCTCCAATGTCCCTCCCAACCCTGTGTTCCTGCGCTTCTGTGATCGGCAATTTAGAAAATAGCTACAAGTAGTCCTCAACTTACTTCATTTATTGACCATTTGAAAGTTATGAATCAATGATGTTCTCCAACTATTATGAAAACTGCTCAAGTAATTAGAAAAAAAGATGTGTCATTCAGAGATGCAATGATGTATAGAAAGGCAATTTCACAAATATCTGATAATCTAAATGAATAATAGAATGAGAAATGACCTAGGCAGTGATGGTGAACTTTTTTGACACCAAGTGCCGAAAAGGGAGTGCACATGTTTGTTGGGGAAATCACCTGGAAAAGGAGCTGCCTGGTATGCATGTGTGCACTGCAAACCAGAACATCCGGTTTCCAACACATGCATATGTTTCTGGTTTCTGGCATGTATGCATGCATGACAATCAGCTG
Organism: Rhabdophis nuchalis; assembly: GCA_039707465.1. Classification (NCBI taxonomy): domain Eukaryota; kingdom Metazoa; phylum Chordata; class Lepidosauria; order Squamata; family Natricidae; genus Rhabdophis; species Rhabdophis nuchalis. The sequence goes on along the minus strand of CM077646.1, from coordinate 27,096,107 downwards.
GCAGATGGAGCACCCACAACTTCTACAGCAGGGGAGTCAAACTCCATTTCCTTGAGAGACGCATCAGAGTTGTGTTTGACCTCCAAAGTCTGCAAGTTAGGTGTGGGGTAGGCATGGCCATTGTGACATGAGACCACAGCTTGACACACATGGTTTTATACACTCATAAAAGAGAGGTGCACATTTCTCTGATTTTGTTTTTAAATACTTTAATACACCTTATGAGAGAGACCAGATCAAGAAACTGACTCCATGGGAAGACTAGAACTATACATGATTGACATAGGCTATAGTAACAGAATCCTGCAAGCCTGAAAGGTAAAATATTTTACCTCTCCTCTCTTTCTATAAAATTCTGAGTCAAGAATGGCCTCCTGGAGCACTCCAGAGACCCCATTTTAGGCCTGGATGGCCTCTTGCAGCCCTTCCCATGAATGCTGAAAAGTACTGGTTTTAATTCATCCTGCCATTCCTTCTGGAAAGTGCCTGATTGGGAAGGGAATGGGTTTCTTCCTTGTGAGTAAGCAAGCAAAAGGCTTGTTTTAATGGGCCTTTTGGATTTCTTTGTAAATGAGCCATTCCACTTTTTCCTCTTATTTTTCCTATAAGCATTGGTGTCAAACTCGATTTCATTGAGGGCCGCATCAGGGTTGTGTTTGACCTCAGGGGTGTGTGGTCACCTCAATGCCACTGGTCACTCATGTCGGGGGCGCCTGTGGTGGCCTGAGCATTCTGTGGCCCTTCCGAGCTCCATTTTTCCTGACAGAGTCACTATGGGCCAGTCCTTTGCTGTTTCCAGGGTGGCCCCGTGGGCCAGATATAAGCACCCTGTGGGCTGGATTCAGCTGCTGGGCCTTCAGTTTGACACCCCTGCTTTAAAGGCATATTTTGCAGCAGGAAAGTTCCTAAATTGCCAGCAAGCTGTCAACAAAAATCTTGAGGGCAGGGAGCTTTTCCCAAAGCTTCTCTCTGTGACACTCCAAGCTATAAACCAAAAGGAGCTTCATGGCAGAGTCAATTAGAGGTGCCAACAGTTACAAAGAGGAAAATATAAATAACAATATACAGATGGAGGACATTGGCATTGCTCGGGGGTGCACCAGTTGCCCCCTCCCCTTATTGGCTTCAGGGAAAGGGTTAAGCACAGAGAGCTTTTGTGCCTAGAGATGAGGCAGGAAAGGGGAAAGGAGAGGGGGCTGGGAAATCAGTTTCCTTCCCTCCCCCCCTGATCTCAAGGTGTCTCTAATGCCAAGAGACCTTCCTCTCTGGAAGGGACGCCAGGTGGCCCAGGAGGCTGTGAGAGGGGGAGGAGACCAATAGATGGGGAGGAGGGGGAAATCCCCAGGTGAGGGAAGTGGAGGAGGGATTCCTTGAGGGAGAGAAGGAGAGCGAGGTGGGGTTTCCCCAGTTGTGTCCCCTCCGCTTCCCAGTCTCTGCCTTTCCTTGCAAGGTTTTCTGCTCCGTGGGAACTGCTGCACCACCGCTTCTCCTCCTCCTCCTTGGTTGCTGCTTCTGCAAATGGCTCTAAGGTCCTCTTAAAATCCTCCCTCCAAGCCCTTCCCTTTCCCTGCAGACCAACCTGTTCCCAGCAGGAGGCTGCCTGATGTTTTCTGGAAAGTTGGGCACCACCGTTCCCATGTTCCCCTGTGGTTGCTGGGGAGGATCAGCCTCCTAGGATCTGGAGTGGAGGCAGAGGATCTGGGCTCAGAGAGATCATGGTTGGAGGGCTCCCTCCAAGGGAGCAAACCCTGCTAAGAGGAGCCCAGTGGCAACTCGAGGGTGGCGGAGACCATCCAGGTGGCCTTGACCAATGGGCAGCCCTGACCAGGTGTGCTTGCTTGAGATGCAGCACCTGAATCTACTTCTCTTACCTGCCCAGATTCCCTTTCTGGTGACTGCTGCATTCATCTTTCTCTTTCCCCATGTAAGGGAGCAGACCTGTCTGCGGATCTTTTCAATTTAAATTTCAGTTCTTTTATGGATTGTATATGGTGTCTATTCTGAAAAAGAAGCTCTCCACTGTTTTTTTACAAACAGCTTTGCAAAGAGATCAAGAGGCTTCTGTGAAATAATAAAGATAAAATATTCTAAAGTCAAGATAAAGACCTGGGAGCTCTAAGAACTGCCTTTGAGCATTTTGGGGAAGAGAGACTTGTGTGCACAAGAGGCAGGTTGGTTGAGCTCCAAAGAGACTTGAATTGTTGGAATAAAATATCCTTTGGAGAGTTTTTGCTTATATTTTGTTGAGTCAATGCTGCTTGCTCTAGTTATTCCATTAAAACTTCCCTTCCAAATTTCATGGCTGCCGTATATAAGGCACAGAATTTCTCTGATTCTCACTTTCGTACCTTCTCCTTTTTGTAAAGATTTCTGAAAGTATTTTATATAATGTAAACCTTGGAGCACTTCAGAACCTATTAACTTCAGCCTGGTGCATGGATATTGTGACTTGGCTTTTTAAAAGGAGACGGCAGTGCTCCATTTTCCCCAAATGCTTGGAAAGGATAAATCACTGTCTAGATCAGGGATCCCCAACTCCTGGCCACTAAATGAATTGGTGTAAATAAAAGACTACATGTACATAATTGGATCTGATAGGATGGGTGGCCTTTCCTAGATATTTCATGTAGATGTTAAACCATGTTACTTGCTGAGGGAAATCTGGCCAGTTCCAGCTGCAAGAATGCAGAGGGAAAAATAATATCTCTTATCCAGATGGATTTGGAAGCAATGTGGGTGGCCACTTCAAGGTTTTGCCCTGCATTTCATTCTTTTATCAATGGGATGAAGCTCGCAATTGTTTAAGGCTGCACAAAGAAACAAGACCTTTATCAACTTTTATGATGCAGCACATTAATGTCTTTTTACTGTCCTGCCCCAGCAACTTGGGGCTGGTAGCTTCAACTTCACGCTTGGTATTTCTTTCAGATCAAGGTTTTATTATCAGGCATCCTTAATATCAACACTCACATGATTCATTGTTAAGGTTCTTCTGATGGCTTTAATCTTTCCATCACATAGGTAAAAAGACATTAATTGCTCTAACCCATTCTAAGCGGGGAGTTAATGCGGCTGTCTGGTACACAAAGGCTTGTAAAACTTACTGGCTATAACTTCTCCAGTGGCAAGATACCCCCGGTGGCCAATCAGATAACACAGATGTGGTGTTGTAGGAAATAACGAGGCTTGGACTTCTCAGAATCAGGAAAAGTTTATTATGGCTGCCAGGTTCAGAAAGCTAGTGAAAGGCCAGCATATAACTACTGAACAGCCTTCTGATAGCAAACACGCATTCTTATACTTTGACAAAGACAGCATCACCCGGAAATACAACTCATCTCTGATTGGTTAAGCTCCTTATTGCTAGGCAGAGAAGCATGCAGGAAACATTAGTTTCACTCTGACTTATGTGATTAAGCCCTATGTCTGTCTTGGACTTCCAACTAACTCCACCTACTTACAAGCAGGTGTTCGTGGTTTGACACTTAAATTTCCTGAGTTCTAGCTTCCTGTCTCAAAGATACTTTTTGTACCTTAAAAAGCGTAAAGGTAAAAATGACTAAAGATCATCTAGTCTGACCCCGACTCATCTCACTCTTATGTCTAAAAGTCACTTTATGCCCTGCCTCAATGGAATTATTATTATTATTATTATTATTATTATTATTATTATTATTATTATTATTATTATTATTATTATTATTATTATTATTATTATTAAAATTTCTATACTGCCCTTCTCCCTTCCGGGACTCAGGGCGGTGTACAGGCAGCAATAAAATCAATGATAAAAAATACATGAAATATATATTTAAAAATGTATTAAATAATACGCTTGTACTAAAACCATTAATAAAACCTACTAAAACCCTTTAAAAATTATGCCAGGCCGGCCGCATGAAATAGATAGGTCTTCAAAGCCCAATGGAAGAGGCACAGGTCCGTGGTCGTGCGTAGGTCGGTGGGTAGGTCATTCCAGAGGGCAGGAGCCACCACAGCTCTCGCCCTGGGGGTCGCCAGCCGACATTTCCTGGTCGACGGCACCCTGAGGAGGCCCTCTCTGTGGGAGCGCACTGGTTGGTGGGAGGTATTTGGTGGCAGGAGGCGGTCTTGCAGGTAACCAGGTCCCTTGCCATGGAGCGCTTTAAACTACATTCCCCACAAGGAAGTTCTTCCTACATTTCCCATAAGGTGGCTGCATTTCACATGAGGTAGTTTCTTAAAGGAGACAGTTCTCAATTCCTATAGTAGCTAATACTGTAGAGGCAGCATACTTGCCTAATCTTGTGAAGCTAAGTAGGTGTAAAGCAGTCTTTCTCAATTATTTTCTGTCATGCCCCCCCTAGGAAGAAGAAAACATTTCGCGCCCCCCGCGCGACTGTAAATAGTATCATTTGTCTATAAAATTGTTATAAGTACACCTCTGCATAACACTGTATCCTTATTAACGTATAAGAGAATAAAAAAAGAAAGAATTGTGGATCAATTTACAACAAAGAATAGCTTTATTAACTGTAGCAGAAAAGATTTAAAGTGCATTAGAAATTTTAAAAAAATTAAATCCTTACTTAAACTAAACTGCCGAGGTCAAACGCGCCCCCCTTTACGGAGCCTCGCGCCCCCCCTGGGGGGCCCGCCCCACTATTTGAGAAGCATTGGTGTAAAGCATCATTCTTCAAGCTACCCTCAATCGCAAATACAGCTTTGGGGAGTTATCCTGCACCCCCCAGATAAGGAACTGTCTGGAAAAGACTTCACTATTCCTCAAGCGAGGTGTGCTTTGTCCCTGCGTGATGACACATTGTGTTCTCCCCAGGGATGCTTTCCTTGGTTTCGCTCCTTCAAAATAAGCTCCTGGCTGAGTTGGAGTGACAATGAGGGCATCCCTGTGAGGCCTGACAAACTAGAGCTATAGAGCCTTCCATTCAACAGCTTCACTGTCACACAAGCAATCATTTGCCAAGCAGGTTTCAAGGGCTTATCCTGCACACCTAAAATTGTGAAATTGGCTGGAAACATCTTCACCAGCCCCCAATGGAGGTGCACTTTCAAGTTGTGTATTATGTCATTTCCCCTCCTAGGACGTTCTCCTTTCGTTTGATTCCAGCAAGAGGGAAAATGAGCATGCCCTCTTGGGAGACCTGAAAGAAAATGTATAGGATAGATTGTCATGGACTAAAGCTATTCCTGTGTTTGGTGGGAGTCGAATAGGACTTGATGGGACAGAAAGAAGCACGGAATCCATGAAAGCCTCTTGCAAACTTGTCAGGATAGATAGGCCGAGGGTGATTTTCAACCTTATATCGCTAGATGGCGATCTACACTCGTGCCTTAGAAAGCAGATAATAGAGAACAGCAGCGGCATCTTTACTATTGACATTACACCAGAGGGAGAGAGGCCGAGCTGAAATGAATTGAAACGATAGAGGATTAGATTTGCTAGAGAGGAGGAGGAAGAGGACAGAGGAACTTCCTCTTCCGGTTCACCCGCGAAAGGAGGATTGTGTCGGCGGAGCCTCTTGTGCCGTTTGGAGGGTGGAAGCGGCTCCTGAGAGGTGAGTGGAGGGAAGGTGGGAGGAGAAGCCGGGAGAAAGTCAGGCGCTTTAAGGTTCCTCCACAGCCTGGAAGCAGTGAAGGGAGAAGAATGAAACCTGCGGGCTGCTGCTGCCGCCGCCGCCGCCTATTCTTTCTCTCCCCAAATGGTTTTATCCTTTTGCTCCATGATTTAAAGTTGCTGCCTCTGATTTCCTGCTGGGAGATTTAAAGAAATCCTGATATATTTTTCATAGTTCTTAACCAACCGCCTCCCTCACCCTCCACGTAACGCTTGGATCCTTGTGGTCTTATTGACATGTCGCTTTCCTGGCAAGGAAGGAGATTCATGGGCAAAAGGGATGTTTGCATCGGATTTGTTCACCGTTTCCTCTGTTAGAGACCCCACCTTTTATAAAAATAGATTAAAAATCTGAGCCAATTCACTTCTGAGTCATTTTGCAGACTGAAATACACATAATTGTTTACATAAATAAATTCTGTATTTCTGTATCAATAGGAACACGCATTCAGTTCATTCAGACAATGTTCAGACCCCCTTCACTTCTGTCAATTTTGTTATGCTGCAGCCTGATTTTACACTTGTTGTAATTCATTTTTTCTCATTCATGTACATTCCTAATGACAAAGTGAAAACAGAATTTTAGAAATGTCTGTAAATGTATTAAAAACAAAAACACCTGAAATATCCCATTTGCATAAACATTCAGATCCTTCACTTAGTACTTTGTTGAAGCACCATTGGCAGCAATTACAGCCTCAAGTCTTTTTGGTTATGAGGCGATAAGCTTTGCATACCTGGGAGATTGGGGGGTTTTCTGCCTTGGCAAGACCTCTCAAGCTCAGTCAGGTTGGATGGCAACATCGATGGAGAATCCTTTTCTCCAGAGATATTCAATAGGGTTCAAATCAGAGGTATGGCTACAGTATGCATTCTCAGCTATGAGGCCTTCTACGGGGAGGTATGTGCCTTTCCAAATCATGTAATAAAATGCCCTGTGCAGTTTTTTTGTTTATTTTCTAAAGATTCAGTCCTGCTTTCTCTAGTTATTCCATTACCATCTTCCCTTTCCAATGTTCAGTTTTTCTCAAAATTCTATCTATTTTAGTGTTTAATGGGATTTTTAGCACAGGTATTAGATTTAATTTGTTTTTATGCTATGGTTGTATATTTATTGTTTTTATTCTCCCTGTGCACCGCCCCGAGTCCCTGTGGGGAGAGGGAGCGGTTTACAAATTAAATTATTATTATTATTATTATTATTATTATTATTATTATTATTATTATTATTATTATTATTATTATTATTATTATTATTATTTAAGGCACATAATTTCTCTGACTGTTTCCATTTTTGCTTTCATAGCATTCCCTTTCTGTAAAGCCAACAAGTTTGTAAATTGGCATTATCATATAACATCATGCTTAATGATTGGGCTCCTTACAGACATAGATGCCAGACAAAATTGCAGTCAGTAAGTAAGCACTACTTGAATTAGGATGTCACCAGAGTGGTTGTGGAAAATATTTTCTGACCTTACTTGGAGCTGAGGACTTCCATGGGCAAAACTAGTACATGAAATCTTGCAGAGCATTTAGGTATCATTTCATTGGGTAAAACCCCACATTTCTGAAGTTTGCTCAGAAGGTTTGACTGAAACCAATTTGGTATAATATTCAGACTAAAAACATATGAATTTTCTATATACATACAGTTATAGGTGTGTGTGTTTGTATTTCTCTGTCTATGCATATATTTACAACTATACAATCTATCCCCAGCATTTCCAGATATATTTGATGATCAGCCTTTGCACTGCTAATAATTTGTGAATCACCAGAGTGAAAAAGAGAATTTTATAACTGAATGAAATGGATATTTGAACTTGGATCAAATATCCAAGATGGATCGATATCTTGGATGAAATGGATATTTGAAATTGGATACAAATGTGACCAATGAATCATACACCACCCTGAGTCCCGGAAGGGAGAAGGGCGGTATAGAAATTTAAATATTAAATTAAATTAAATTAAATTATAGAAATTTAAATATTAAATTAACTAATGTAAAAGGTTATTCTTTATTGTGGCATTTGTTTACTTATTGTAATGTATACTTTTTTCACATCTTTTGCAACCATTTTATAAACAATTAAAGTTACATTTTTCTTTGAATCTTACAGACCAAGAAGATGTCAATAAGAGCACTCTGGAAAACTGAGAATAACAAGCAACATTGGAAAAGAAAGTAAAGCCAGCCAGAAATCAAAATGTTTTCAGAAAACCACAAAATTCTTCTCCTTACCCACAGTTGAGAGACAAAGAAGAAAAAATTAAGAGGCGATTTCAAGCTAGAAAAAGTAGAGTATGAGAAACTCAAGAATACATTAAATGTAAATCAAGGGACATTATACTACATTCAGAGAAAGACGAAGTCCGAGGATAAAAAGGTCTATTGGATAGCTACATAGGGCAGACAGTGATGCAGGCCTGGCCTTGTGAGGAGGAAAACTGCTGGAATTAAAGCACCAGTAAACAAATGATCACGCATATATTTGACCTCAAGAATATCACTGTTGGAAAAGCTCCTATTGTACCTATGGTGGGAAAAGTACAGATTGTAAATTACAACTGATTATGCATGAGAGGATCCATGTTGTAGAAAAGCCATAGCAATGCTATAAATGTGAGAAATGATTTAGTCTGAACAGCTCTCTTGTGGTTCATCGAAGGACACATATAGGACAGATGGCCTGCAAGTGCTTTCAATGTGGTAAAAACTTTAGCAAGCATAGCAACATCAGAGGATTCACACCAGGAAGAAACTAAGTGCCCAGTTTGAGGGAAGTTTCATTAGAAATTCCCACCTCATGAGACATCTGAAAACTCACCCGGTTGAGAAACCCTTTGAATGTCCTGACAGGAAAAAATTTCAGTCACAATTCTACCCTGGTAATACACCAGAAGACTCATATGGCATGGAAACTTTTTGCATGTCCTTACTGTGGGAAAAGTTTCAGTCAGAATTCCCATCTGGTGATACACCAGAGGCCTCACGCAGGAGAGAAAGTGTAGAAATGTCGTGAATGTGGAAAAAGTTTCTGTCATATTTCTAGTTGAATAAGACCAGAGGATTAACATATTCTCAATGTGGGAAATGTTTCTGTAATAATTCCGATCTGGTGTCACACCAGGAGACTCGGGAGAAACCATATGAGGACAAACCATATGAGGACAGACCATATGAGTATCCAGATTGTGGCAAAAGTTTCACTCAGAAGTCCAAGCTAATGACAAACCAGAGGACTCATTTCCAGGACAAATTGTATGAATGTCCTGATTGTGGGAAAAATTTCCATAAAAATTCCAGCCTCGTGATACACCAGAGGACACACACAGGAGAAAAACCATATGAGTGCCCAAAGTGTAAGAAACGTTTCAGTAGGAATTCCCACCTGGTGAGACATCAGAAGACTCATACCCTGGAGAAACCATATGAATGTCCTGAGTGTGGAAAAGGTTTCCGATGGAATTCCCATCTAGTATCACATCAGAAGACTCACACGGGAGAGAAACCATATGAGTGTCCAGAATGTGGGAAGTTTTTCCGTCATAATTCTACCCTGGTGACACACCAGAGAACTCATACAGGAGTGAAACCGCATGAATGTCCTGAGTGTGGGAATAGTTTCAGTCATATTTCCAGTCTGATAAGACATCAGAGGATTCACACAGGAGAAAAACCATATGAATGTTCAGAATGTGGGAAATGTTTCAGTAATAATTCTGACCTGATGGCACACCAGAGGAGTCATACAGAGGACAAACAATATGAGTGTCCAGATTGTGGCAAAAGTTTCAGTCAGAATTCCAGCCTAATGATACACCAGAAGACTCATTCCCAGTATGAGTGTCCAGAGTGTCAGAAACGTTTCAGTCATAATTCCTGCCTGGTAATACACCAGAGGATTCACACAGGAGAAAAACCGTATGAATGTTCAGAGTGTGGGAAATGTTTCAGTAAGAATTCCAACCTGGTAACACACCAAATGACTCACACAGGAGAAAAACCGTATGAATGTACAGAGTGTGGAAAAAAATTCAGACAGAATTCGACCCTGGTGAGACATCAGAAGACTCACACAGGAGAAAAACCGTACGAGTGTCTAGAGTGCGGGAAAAATTTCAATCATATTTCCAGTTTGATAAGACACCAGAGCACTCACACAGGGTACAAACCATATGAATGTTCAGATTGTGGCAAACGTTTCAGTCAGAATTCCCACCTGGTGACACACCAGAGGATTCATACCCTGGAGATACTGTATGAATGTCCAGAGTGTGGGAAAAGGTTCAGTAATAATGGCAGCCTGGTGACACACCAGAGAACTCACACAGGAGAAAAAATGCATGAATGTCCTGTGTGTGGAAAAAGTTTCAGATGGAATTCCCATTTGGTGACACACCAGAGGACTCACACAGGAGAAAAACCGTATGAGTGTCCACAGTGTGGGAAAAGTTTCAATCATATTTCCAGTCTGATAAGACACCAGAGGACTCACACAGGGGACAAACCATATGAATGTTCAGATTGTGGCAAACGTTTCAGTCAGAATTCCCACCTGGTGTCACACAAGAGGACTCATAACCTGTAGAAACTATATGAATGTCCTGAGTATGGGAAAATTTCAGATGGAATTCCCACCTAGTATCACATGAGAAGACTCATAGGAGAGTGTCCAGAGGGTGGGAAAGATTTCACTCATAATTCCAGCCTCATGACACACCAGAGGACTCACACAGGAGAGAAATCGTATGAGTGTTGAGAGTGTGGGAAAAGTTTCAGTCATAATTCCAATCTGGTAACACACCAGAGGTTTGGGGTGGTGTGTTTTATTCTGATTATGGAATTCTCACAATTGGAGTTTCCATCTTCTACCTTGGTGTTCTCTAGATTTAATGCCAGAATTTCCCAACCACCATTCAAGTAGTGCTCAAGATATAAGGCTAATGGTGGCACCTTAGGCGTTGACAGACACTCCTCTGGGATCGTCAAACCCGAGATTGCGTTAAAATCATTTAGACAGCGTAAATCAGCTGTCTGGTGGTTTGGAAACCTCACCCTCGGGAGAAAAGGGAGGGGTGAGCAGCCAGGGGAAGGTTGAGCTCCCCAAGAAGCCTCAGAGGAAAACCTGGGGTTAGAAGGGTGTGAGCTCTCTGGAAAACCTGGCAAACTCCACACCCGGGATGATTCTGCTGTAAGCAGAACAAAACGTCGCAACCACCTCTGCAAACATATTTTAAACACAACTGGAAAATAATGCAGGCAGAGCAAGGCAGGAGTTCCAGCATTGGCAAGTATTAAGCTTTAACTCCGTACTTGGGATTCTTCCTTCCGAGACTGTCTTGAGTATGAGAAAGCAAATGGCGCCTGAATTCTATCAGAGTACAGGAAACGAATGTAATCATTGCGTTGTGAGTGCTATTAAGGATTGTTGGTTTCTAGATCAAAGCAAGAAAGTAATAAATCAACTATAGTACTTGAAAGAGATAAAAAGCTTTAAGGGGGGAAAAAAGGAAAAAAGAACCAGAGTTACAGAATTGACTGTTAAACTGAGTGGAGGGGGGGGGGGGGATGGTTTCCAAACAACCAAAGCCCAGTACATTAAAGAGTATGGGAGGTTCACCAGCTGCAACAATACTGCAAACCTCATCTACGTCAACATACCCGCAAGTATTAACTGTGGAAGTTTTACAGGAAATGTTAAAGCAGCAAACTACAATTTTGGAGGAAAGGTTTAAAAAAGAAATGATTGAAATTAAAGATATTATGGAAAACAGAAATAAAGAAATTAGAGAAGATATTGTTATGGCACTCCATGGCCTGGCAAAACATATGACAATGCTGGGTGAAAGGGTGGAAGAAATCAATCAGTCTAATATGAATTTGGAAAATAAAATGGTTGAGGTTCAAGCTAAGATGGGGAAGACAGAAGATGAACTGACTATACTCCAATATAAAGTTATGGAATCTGCCCTGAGAATCAGAGGCCTCAAAGAAAATAGAGGAGAGAATGTGAGAGAAAATTTTATAGAGGCTTTTGTCCGAACAACGGGAATACAACAAACAGATTGGGAATTTCAAGTTGATAAAATATATCGAGTTTTCTTTTTTGGTGGACGAACTTAAAAATTGACAGATACAGTTCAGATGGGATGTTCTGGTTGGATTAGTAGTGAATTATCTGGGAGAAAGGTACCGCCTTAACTCAATCTGGAAGGCAAGAGATTTTTATAAGACTACATTGAAGGCTGAATGCCCAGCATCTTCAGAAATGAGAAGAGGAAAGGAAATACAGGGTGCATCACAAGGACAGAAGAAAGGTAAACAACCGCAAGCTGAAGGAGGGATTTTCCCATCTGAAGAAGCTTTATTGCAACTGTCGGTTATTGCGCAACCCCTGCAAACAGGATAAAATAGGGGGGAGTTTGCAGAAACCCCCCTCTCAAAAAAAAGCGGCGTTTTAAAATGCTCCCCGGGCGCGGGGAGAGAGAGAAAGTAACATCCGACTTTCTATTTGCTAAAAGCGAAAGTATTACCATATATGGAATTACATTTTGAAACTTTGTATCCGGGACTCATTAAAGGCTAAATGGAGTTTTCATCATTTCTTCACAAATGCCAAAGTGGCGGAAAAATGGCGCTTCTTTGCTCGCAGTGGGAAATCTTCTTTGAAATTTGAACATTCCTTCAATTCTACAGAATCAACAAATTTATATGTACAGCCAACTCAAGTGACTCTCAGTGAGGAACTTCAAATCTTGATCCAGAAGCTTCAAGGGTGAAGAAGATAAAGATATGTTCAAGAATCTTAATTACAATACAATAATACAATACAATAGCAGAGTTGGAAGGGACCTTGTAGGTCTTCTAATCCAACCCCCTGCATGGGCAGGAACCTTATACCATTTCAGACAAATGGCTGTCTAACATCTTTTTAAAGACTTCCAGGGTTGGGGCATTCACAACTGCTGGAGGCAAGCTGTTCCAGAGGTTAATTGTTCTGACTGTCAGGAAATTTCTCCTTAGTTCTAAGTTGCTTCTCTCCTTGGTTAGTTTCCGCCCATTGCTCCTTGTCCTGCCCCCAGGATCATAGCTCTGTATTGATCATAGCTCTGTATGGAGGGAACTGGAGGACAGAGGAGGTCTTGGAGGCTAAATGAAAATTTGTTTAGATATGAGGAAAATGTGAAAGAATGTAAAAGATATATGAATTTTTTTTTTGCTATGAATATGCATAGGGGTATATCTATGGAAATTGTATGGGATGCAAGTAAAGCATATATGAGATAAAAATATGGTGGATTATGCAGAATATTTTGGGGGGGGGGGAAGGATTAAGTTTACCCCGCAGTGGTTCTTGCTAGGTATAATAACAGATTGTATGGTTATAGAGTCTAAATTGATAATAAATTTAATAACTGCAGCTAGACTTTTGGTGGCGCAATACTGGAAGAAGGAAGATTTGCTGACTGTTGAAGAGTAGTAGTCAACCTAGCATTAAAAGTAGTCAACCTAGCAGAAATGGCAGAAATCATTCTCAAGAAAGATATTTACTGGAATGGGAAAGATGGATTGAATATATTCAAAACAAACATAAGATTAACAAGTTTAAAATAGCTTATGAATGAATGGAAGTGGAATGTATATACATTTATATACAATCGAAAAAAGGGGAATTAAAGGGTCAAGGGAGGGATTGGGAATTACAGATAGTTAATGTTAGCAAATGATTGTTAGATGTTATATCTTGTATTTTGCTCTGTGAAGTCAGGGAGGGGGTGGGGGGAGGGAGGGAAGTACTTGTAAAATGATAAAATGAATAAAACTTGTTTATAACAGAAAAAGCGAGGAGGGAAGGAAGATAGAGGGGAGGAGAGGAAGATGGAAGGGAGAAGGAGAGAGGGCGGGAAGGGGAAGGGGAAGAGAGGAGCAGGGAATAGGTAAGGGAAGAAGGAAGGGAAAGGAGAGATGAAGGAAGAAAGTAGAGAAGGGAGAGAGAGAAAGGAAGAGAGGAGAGGAGATAAGAGGAAGAGGAAGGGAGGGAGGTAGAGATGAGAGGGAGGGAGGGAGGAGGAGAGAAGGAGATAGGGTAGGGAGAGGAGAGGAAGAGACGCAGGGGAGAGGTAAGGGAAGAAGGAAGGGAAAGAAGAGGAAGGAAGGAAGTAGAGGGAGGGAGAGAAAGGAAGAAAGGAGAGGAAAGCAGAGGAAGAAGAGGGATGGAAGGGAGAAGGAGAGGGTAGGAAGGGGAAGAGGGGAGAGGTAAGGGAGGAAGGAAGGGAAAGGAGGAAGGAAGGAAGTAGAGAAGGGAGTGAGGGAGAAAAGAAAGGGAAAAGACGGTGGTGTCAAAACAGGCGAGGGATGATAAACAAAGCAACCCAAATGATATGTTATAACCTTGTAAATGGAATAACAATTGTATAAGAATGACAAAGGTAAAAGAACAATAATTATATAAATGTTTATCTATAATTGTAGATAGAGAACAAAAATAAAAAATTTTCAAAGATTAAAAAAAAAAGATATAAGGCTAATGGGGGCCTATCAATTACTGTTTTATGTTGTAATCACTATTAAGCGAGACTGCTTAACTACCCCCACCCCCTTCTCTCCCTGATAAAGCTGTTCAATGAATATGTGAGTTATTAAGTGGAACACTGGATACCTGAGGGTTGTAGGCATAGCCGAGACCCCGGCTTACATTCCAAAGCCCTCCTCTACCTCAACCCTTTGGTCACCCCAGTCCTTGGTCTTTTCCACAGGGTTCCCACAGGCTTTTCCCCACTTCCACTAGGGTCTCTGCAGTCCTTACACCTGACTCTCACACCAGCAGATGTCACAGCCTCATCTTCCTTACCTTTTTATGATCACTGAACCTCATTTTTTTTGCAATAATTTTTACCAATATAAACACACATATTTTATGGACAGTGCATTGACTGGGTCAAGTCTTTTTTTAAAAACATTGTTAACAATAATAATTCAAATGGCATGTGGAGTTCCAATCTTACAACTTCAACAATACCTGTCTCATGTCTTATTCCTTTTACATTTTCCTATTAATTCATTAAAACATAAATAACATTTCTTTGCACCTTATATTTTGCTACAGTGTTCTGATTCAATATTTTAAAATCACTCATTATTCCATTATAGTATCAACATTCCAAATATGTGGGATTACTAATAACATCAATTATAAACAATATTCAATCCATCACAAGAGTATATATCTCAAAGTCCCACCATTTCTAATCGTTAATATTTTAAATTCACACCGTTAGCATTAACAATACAGTCAAATTATCTACTGATAGTTAATTGATTGATTGGTTGATTGATTTATCTTAAATTACCATCCACTAATCTAAGTTTATTGGTGTTATATTTCCCCATTTTATTAATATATATTCTCATTATAAATCATCCCTTAATCTTTCTAAATTTCCATCATTTCTTAATTTTTTGATCAGCCTTTTATCTCTTGAAATCTTGTCTCTCGTTTTTTGTATCTACTAAACTTTCCCTTCTGGGTGCCTTTTATCTTATACTTGTTATCCCTTACTAAGTGTTATCAACCAATATTTTAAAATCACTCATTATTCCACCATAGCATCAATATTCCAAATGTGTGGGATTACTAATAACACCAATTATTAACAATATTCAATCCATCATAGGAGTGTATCTCAAAATCCATTTCTAATCTTTAATATTTTAAATTCACAAATATTTTAACACACTTAGTATTAATAATAGAGTTAAATTACCTACTCTTAAATTACCATCTACTAATCTTAAGTTTATTTGGGTTAAGATATTTCCGCATTTTATTAATATATTTTCTCATTATCCATCACCTCAGTCTTTCTAAAATTCCATCATTTATTGATTTTTTGATCAGCCTTTTGTCTCTCTTGGAATCTTCTATCTCTTTTTGATTTTTTTTTGTATCTACTAAACTTTCCCTTCTGGGTGCCTTTCATCTCTTTCTGTTGCATTATTTGAACATCCATTCACAAAACTTCATTTTTTTAAAAACATATATTTCTCTTTTCTCTCTGTACCATTATAAATTGAGGGTGTAAGAAATTGTCTTCTACTTATTGGTGAAAAAAATCACTGAACCTCATTTTTGGGAAAGAGGGCAGGCAGGACATACCTCCCTGGGCCACATGACTGTGTTGTGGAAGCCGCCGCCATTTTCATTGTGCCTGGAACTCATCCCTGAGCTATGCAGTGGATTTGTGGAAGCAGCTGCCATTTTACTACCTGCCTGTGGGCCAAAATAAGGGCTGTTTCTGGGTCATTGATCTTCAGGAAAGGGAGAAACTACACTGCTTTGCAACCTTAACACTGCAGACTGCCTTAAGGGATTGTGGGTGCACTGAAAATGATGACTGCTTCCAGGAGATCTTCAAAATGTAAGTGCAATGGGTGACAGGTGTGCTGGGAGTGGGCCCAAACCCTAATGAAAAAAAACAGTGTAAAATTTCATGGGAAAGGCTGTTCTGCCTTGCAGATGAACCCAATGGAGAAGAGCTGTAGGAATATTTATTTTAGGAGAAAAGGGATTGTGTTTTGATCATAGCATCGCCAGGTTTATTAGCAAATCCTGCTGAGAACTCTTTTTTGGGGGGAGGTATTTGCTTGTTTCCTTTTGATGGCTGATGGGTGACCGCAGCACCATAATGACGTATTTGTTGCATCCCCCTTGGTGATTGAGAAAAAAACTATAGTGGAAAATGTTTTATTTTTATAAGGAAAAGGAAAAAATGGGTATTTTAAAACAAAAAAAAAAATGGGTATTTTAAAACGGCAAGGGGGAAATGGGTATTGTCATTGTTGCTATGAAAATTAGGGCAAGGAAAGATGCTCAAACTCTGAGATATGCATTCAATAAGTTTAATAATAAAAATTATATGACAAAGTGTTGAAGGACCTAGGTACTGTATGTTTAGGCCAGGTGTCGGCATCCTGCAGCTCCAGAGCCACATGCAGCTCTTTGGTCCCTCTGCTGTAACTCCCTGTTGGGTGATCCCACCACTGGCTGGCCCCACCCCTCGTCCTCCCCTCCCAGAAGGTAAGGACAACCGTGGGGGATGGAGAGTTGATCCATATTCCAGATGGGAGCGAAGGCACAAAGTTCTCCCACCTTCTGCCTTCCCACCCCACACTGAAGCAAACCAAATGGGTCAGGGTCTGGAATGGCTTTCATGGATCTCATTTGCCTGTACTTTCTGGGTTTCTGCTGCCTTCTGCAGGGCTTTTCACAGCACCCACACCCCCGGCAGGGTGTTTACCCACTCTTGTGGCCACCAGGGTAGGGGCCTTTTGGGGATATCCCATCCATTGACCACCCAGAACAGGGTAAACCTTGTACTTCTATGGACTGCATTATAGTAGACTACCTCTACAGATGGCAGAAGATCCTCCCAGTGGAACTGTTGGTAAGTGACATAGCACCTAAGATATTGTTCTGTGATTACGTTAGTCTTCTCTGCTGCTCTATTGGTACTCGAGTGAAATGCCGAGCTTACCCCTGGGATGACCCTAGCATCCAGTCAAAGTCCAGGCAGAACTTGGTCGTGAAGTGGACTCCCCAATCTCAGATGATCCTCCTTGGCACAATGTGGAGGCAATAGATATGTGACAGAAGCAGTTTGGCCAATTTGAGGCCGGGACAGGGTATAACGTGGGCCTGCTTTGACAATAGTCTCCATTGATGGCCCAGTGGGATTGCACGAGGCGGGTCTTGGTTGGGAGGAGTTTGACTCTGTTACTTCCGAGGATATGGACAGGTTACGTGGGCGACTGCGAGCCACCACATGTTTATTGGACCCGTGTCCTTCCTGGCTTGTACTGGCATCCTGGGAGGTGACACGAGGCTGGCTCCAGGAGGTTGTCAACGCTTCTTTAAGTGAGGGTTTCTTGCCTGCCTCCCTGGCGAAGGTTGTAGAGAGTGTGGTGGCACAACAGTTTCCCCGTCACTTGGAGGAAGTTGATTATCTAGACCCGCGCCAGTCCGGCTTCCGGCCCGGGCATAGCACCGAGACGGCATTGGTCGCGTTGGTAGATGATCTCTGGAGGGCCAGAGATGGGGGTTGTTCCTCCATCCTGGTCCTATTAGACCTCAGCGGCTTTCGATACCATCGACCATGGTATCCTATTGCATCGGCTGGGGGGGTTGGGGGTGGGAGGCACCGTTTTACAGTGGTTCTCCTCCTACCTCTCTGGTCGATCGCAATTTGTGTTGGCAGGAGAGCAGAGGTCGACCTCGAGACTCCTCACATGTGGGGTGCCTCAGGGGTCAGTCCTCTCGCCTCTCCTGTTCAACACATATATGAAGCCGCTGGGTGAGATCATCCGTGGTTTTGGGGTAGAGTACCACTTCTACGCTGACGACACGCAGCTGTATATATCTACTAACCACCCCAACGATGCCGTAGCGGTGATGTGCCAGTGCCTGGAAGCCGTGCGGGCCTGGATGGGAAGTAACAGACTCAGACTCAACCCGTCCAAGACCGAGTGGCTGTGGTTTCCGGCCGACCGATTCAACCAGTTGACTCCATCACTGGCCATAGGTGGCGAACACCTTACCCCCGTGGATGAGGCGCGCAACTTGGGTGTCCTCCTGGATACCCGGCTGTCCATGGAAGATCAAGTGACAGCCGTGGCCAGGAGGGCGTTCTACCAGGTTCGCCTGGTACGCCAGTTGCGCCCCCTATTGGATCGGGACGCCCTTCGCACAGTCACTCATGCGCTCGTGACATCCCGACTGGACTATTGTAACTCTCTCTACATGGGGCTCCCCCTGAGGTGCACCCGAAGACTTCAGCTGGTCCAGAATGCAGCCGCGCGAGCAATAATGGGGACCTCCAGGTTCACCCATATAACACCACTCTTGCGCGAGCTGCACTGGCTGCCTGTCGTCTTTCGGGTGCGCTTCAAGGTGTTAGTTGTCATCTTTAAAGCGCTCCATGGCACGGGACCTAGCTATCTGCGGGATCGGATCCGGCCCCACACATCCTCATGGCCGATTCGCTCCCACAGAGAGGGACTTCTCCGGGTGCCGTCCACTAGACTTTGTCAGCGGGCGGCGCCCAGGGGAAGGGCCTTCTCTTTGGCGGGCCCAACCCTCTGGAACGACCTTCCCCCCGACATCAAAACAACTACAGACCTTCGCTCCTTCCGTCAAAAACTCAAAACATACTTTTTCTGCTTGGCCGGCCTAGGTTAGTCTCTACCTTTAGGGTGTAGGGAATTTTAGTGTGGTAATTTGGGGATTTTAGCGCAGGGACAATGTTAATTTAATTCGTTTTTATTCATCGTATTTATCTTATGTATGTATGTTTATAGTATTTTAAATTCTTGCCCTGTGCACCGCTCCGAGTCCCCTTGGGGAGAGGATGCGGTATACAAAATAAATTATTTATTATTATTATTATTATTATTATTATTATTATTATTATTATTATTATTATTATTATTATTATTATTATTATTATTATCATCATCATCTGTCCATATGACGATCTGGCCATTGCTCTCCAGTAGTTCCACAATGAAGTCCGTGGCTATCTCCTCCCATGGCTGGGTTGGGTCAGCCACGGAGTGTAGGAGGCCAGGTTGTTTCCCTATATGGAGTTTTGCGGCCACATAAAACAGGCAGCTGTTGATATCCTCTGTTGTGTTGCATCTTGGTCCACCAGAACTGTCTTTTGGCCAAATGGCCAAACCTGGAAGAGCAACGGGTGATGGCGCCGCGTGCCCGGATAGATGGCTCTGTGTGCCACTTCCAGCACGCCTGCCATAGGTTCACCACCACAGTTCTAGGGTCCCAACAATTTGTATTATGGTAACCAAAACTCAATGCAATATTCCAAGTGCAGTCTTACCAGTACAGTATAATGCCGTAGTAACACTTCCGGTGATCTGAATACCATACCTCTGGTGATGCAGGCTAGGACTGCATTGGCTTTTTCTGCAGCTGAAGCACACTGCTAGCTCATACTTCAGTGGTTGTCCACTAAGACTCCTAGATCCCTCTCACAGTTGCTGCTGTTGGGAAAGATACAACTTGTATAGATGCATTTAGTTTTTCTTGCCTAAGTGTAAAACTTTTTCTCACTACTGAATTGCATTTTGCTGGAAAAGATTCAATGTTCAAGTCTGTCGAGGGAAGCCTCTGGAGGGAGAAAAACTGCCCAACGCACAAATCCTGTAATCACAGCATGCAACACAGGAAGTGCTTTGTATGCCGTCTTGAATTCTGAATGAAAAGGGTGTCAATTAAATATACCTTGTGCATATTTTATTCCAGATTTTTCCATGCAACAGAGCTCAGATCCGATAGCTGAAATGGCGATCTCACCATCGAAACCTTACCAAATCTACATAAAAAATGGCAATATAGCATGTCACTATAAAAAGATTATTAGTTTATTAGTGGTTATTAGTCAACTGTATGCTTTGATGGGATATTCTTCTTTTGTTTTTTTTAAATGTATTTTGGAAAAATTTATTTTACCATATATTGACAATCACTCCCTTTCTTAGCTCCCATTTTCTTGAGCCTGCTGCATATTTTTCTCTCTATGACCCAGTGGAGATTTCAGTGCAAGTAAATTTACAGAAGTACATGACATTTAGTTTTTAATAGATATACAGTATCGTCCTACAGGAATGAAGAGATATGGTGATATGTTTCTGAATGCAGCCCTGGTCAGTAGAAGTGAACCTGGCTCGCTCAGAGTCTCTGGCTGACCTGATGGTGCTGCCAGATCCAAAATCCTTGGGTGCTAGAGTCAAAAGATTTGGGGTACAGAGAGGTTTTGATCTCCACTGAGCGTCACCCCTAAGAAAGCTGATTTTGTAATTCTGTAATACATTCATGAACTTTTAGGGCTGAGCACAAAGCTAATCTTGGTAAGCCATTAGCATCATATTTCACTATTTCACTTGGCTCAGTTGCAAAGGTCAGTTGCTAGAAGTCGAAGTCGACTTGATAGCATGAGAGGATCTTGGAGTCCTTGTGGACAACCATTTAAATATACAATACACTACAATAGCAGAGTTGGAAGGGACCTTGGAGGTCTTCTAGTCCAAGGCATTATTAAGTGGTAATATCACCTCACATGGTCTTGATTCTATCCCTCTATTTATGCAGCCCAGAACTGTGTTGTTGGCTTTTTTGGCAGCTGCTGCACCCTGCTGGCTCATATCTAAACGGTTGCCCACTAGGACTCCAAGATCCCTTTCACAGTTACTACTATTGAGCAAGGTACCTGTGCATTTCGTTTTTGTTTCTAAATGTAGAACCTTACTCTTTTCACCATTGAATTTCATTTTGTTAGATAGTGCCCAATGTTCAGGTTTGTCAAGATCCTTCTGTATCTTAAGCCTTTCTTCTGGAGTGTTGGCTATTCATGCCAGCTTGGTGTCATCTGCAAATTTGATGAGTTTCCCATTTATTCCCTCATCCAAGTCATTGATGAAGATGTTGAAGAGTACTGGGCCTAAAACAGAGCCTTGGGGTACTCCACTGCATACCTCCCTCCATGTAGATGCAGTTCTTTGAGGACTACACGTTGAGTGCGGTTGGTCAGCCATCTGGTGGTGATGCTGTCTAACCCACATTCTTCTACTTTATCTAGTAAAAGGTTATGGTCTACCTTATCAAATGTCTTACTGAAGTCCAAGTAAACTCTATCAACGGCATTCCTCTGGTTCACTAATTTTGTCACATTATCAAAGAATGCAATAAGATTAGTCTGGCATGATCTGTTTTTGACAAACCGATGTTGGCTTTTGGCTATTATTTTGTTTGCTTCTAGGTGTTCGCTAATTTGTTGCTTGATTATTTGAACCAGCAGTGTGCAGCAGCTGCCAAAAAAGCCAACACAGTTCTAGGCCACATAAACAGAGGGATAGAATCAAGATTCCGTGAAGTGTTAATGCCACTTTATAATGCCTTGGTAAGGCCACACTTTGAATACTGCATTCAATTTGGTTGCCACGATGTAGAAAAGATGTGGAGACTCTAGAAAGAGTGCAGATAAGAGCAACAAAGATGATTAGGGGACTGGAGACTAAAATATATGAAGAACAGTTGCAGGAACTGGGTATGTCTAGTTTAATGAAAAGAAGGACTAGGGGAGATATGATAGCAGTGTTCCAGTATCTCAGGGGTTGCCGCAAAGAAGAGGGAGTCAAGCTATTCACCAAGGCATCTCAAGGTAGAACAAGAAGTAATGAGTGGAAACTAATCAAGGAGAGAAGCATCTTAGAACTGAGGAGAAATTTCCTGACAGAACAATTAACCTCTGGAACAGCTTGCCTCCAGAAGTTGTGAATGCCCCAATACTGCAACCCTGGAAGTCTTTAAAAAGATGTTGGATAGCCATTTGTCTGAAATGGTATAAGGTTCCTGCATAGGGGGTTGGACTAGAAGACCTCCAAGATCCCTTCCAACTCTGCTATAGCATTGTATAGTAATCAGTGAAAACAGGTTGTAAACAACCTTAGGTTGAGATGGGAGAAGCGTGTTTTTCTGCCTGCTATCAGGCGATGGCAGTCAAATAGTCGATATCAGTGACTAGAACCCTTAATATAGTAGCGCCACTGTGGTTGAGCTTAAAGGAGTTAAAACGATGGAGTACTTCATTCCTAGAAAGAATGGGAGAGAGGAGACACACAGAGGAACTTCCTTTTCCGGATCACTCATGGAAGGAGAGTGATGTGCAGAGCGGCTTTTGTGCTCTTCCCATGGTGGAAGGAACAGCTGGAAGGTGAGTTGAGGGCAGGTGGGAGGAGAGTCCTGGAAGCAGAGAAGCAACTGGGCTGAAGCATCTCAGCTGCTGCTGCTGCTGATGCAGGTTCCTTCCCTCCCCGAATTTAAGCCCACTGGTGCTGCATGCTGTGAAACTGGTGGCTGCAACTTTCCTTCTGGTGGGAAGATGGGAAAAGTCTCCTTCCAGTGAAGGTGGATCCTTTGGGAATGGCTTCCCTCCAGAGGTTGTGGCTGCTCCCATCACTGGAGGGTTTGTGACACAGCTGGGAGGGACCTTGCAGGTCTCCTATTCCGACTCCCTGATCAAGCAGGAGACCCAATCTCCTTTCAGACCAATGGCTCTCCTGTCTCTGATTAAAAGCCACCAGGGATGGAGTTCCCACAATCTCTGAAGGGAAACATGGGAGTGCAAATAGTAAAAAAAGGAATTTGGCTGACAGGGAAATGCTCAACAATTAAAGAAGATAATTATATTAAAACGATTCAGAAAATTAAGAAAGATCTGGATAATTGGAGGAAACTACAAATATCCTAAATGGGAAGAATTGACGTCATTAAAATATGCTACCAAAATTTTTATTTTTATTTCAAGTAGTACTGATTAGTCTAAGCAAATTTTTTTTCATAGATTCAAACAAATTAATTGCATAGTTTATTTGGTGAGGGGAAAAAAACCACGAATTAAATTAAAATTATTACAAGACAGTAGAGAAAGAGGAGGATTTGGCCTTCTCGATTGGGAGCTTTATCACCTGGATAAAGGACTGGATCAATCTAAAAAACAGAAGATTATTAACAATAGAAGGTTATAATTTGGAATTGGGTTGGCATGCCTTTATCAGGGATGGGAAAGACAAGATTCATAGTTATTTCCAAAAACATTTAATTTAAGGTGACCAGATTTTAAAATTTGCAAAGCAGGACACCGTCAACGGGGGGAGAGGGGGCTGGCATCGGCAATTTTTACATCCTCACGGCCGATTCGCTCCCACAGAGAGGGACTTCTCCGGGTGCCGTCCACTAGACTTTGTCAGCGGGCGACGCCCAGCGGAAGGGCCTTCTCTGTGGCGGGCCCTGCCCTCTGGAACGACCTTCCCCCCGACATTAGAACAACCACGGACCGCCGCTCCTTCCGTCAAAAATTAAAAACATACTTTTTCTGCTTGGCCGGCCTAGGTTAGTCTCTACCTTTAGGGCGTTAGGGAATGCTAGTTTTAATATGGGGATTTTAGTGCAGGGACAATCAAATTTAATTTGTTTTTATTCTATTGTATTTATTCTTGTATGTATATTTTATAGTGTTTTAATTTTTCCCTATGCACCGCTCCGAGTCCCCCTGGGGAGAGGACGCGGTATATAAAATAAATATTATTATTATTATTATTATTATTATTATTATTATTATTATTATTATTATTATTATTATTATTATTATTATTATTATTATTATTATTATTATTATTCTTCTTATTATTCTTATTATTATTCTTATTATTATTCTTATTCTTATTCTTATTATTATTATTATTATTCTTATTATTCTTATTATTATTATTATTCTTATTCTTATTCTTATTCTTATTCTTATTATTATTATTATTATTATTAATTTTTGAATATTATGCCAAAATCTCTGCTCGGATCTCCCCGCAGCAATGGTGGGCGGGGCGAACGTGGGCCAATGGCAAGCCGTGTCTCGGTGCATGGCGGTCTTTCCAGCATGTTGCGGGGGCCCCTTTAAAGGCAGCGGCACTTTAAAAGTCCCCGTCGCCACCTCAGGAGTACCACTGCTTGGCCTATTGCCCACCCTGTGCGGAGCCCTACGTGGCTGCCTCCCCGCCAGAGCTGCCCGCTGTCAGCGCATCACAGCAGCGGCACTGAGAGCAGCCAGCTCAGTCGGGGAGGGAGGCGGCAGCGGTGGTGGCCACCTCCCCGCCCGAGCCGCCCGCTCTCAGCGCATCGCAGTGGCGGCGCGGCCCAAAGTTCAGGGCCGTGCGCGCTCCCCCTGGCTCTCCTCCTCTTCCGCCGCCTGCTGCCTGGCTCCTCCCTCGCCGGCCCTCCCCTTCTGCCTGTCCGCCAGCTTCCTGCCTGCACCCCGTGCCTCTGGGCACATGCAGAGTGCCCGCCTCCCACCCAGCCCCCCACCGCCAAAAAGCAGGACATTTTTAAGAGCCCGCGGGACGCAGGACAGATGCTTGGAAAATGGGACTGTCCCGCCAAAAGCGGTACGTCTGGTCACCTTAATTTAATTAGAAAAGCCCTATTACAAACATGATTGAAAATTAAAACAAAACATTGCTATAAAATCCCAATCTGGCTATCCACCATGGAAGCTATGACATACCCGAATGTGTTGGACATAAACAAGATAATACGATACAAAGACATATTAGACAGCCAAAAAAGACTAAAAACAAGGCAAGAACTGAAAAACAAGGGAATAGATATTGGCTGGTGGCCCTATCTACAAATACAGCAAGGAATAAAAAAGACAAGGAAAGGGATGGATTTTATAAAGAGCCACAAGAGCTGGATAACATTTTACAGGGAACTCAAGATAAATTGATTAAAAAAAAATATCACTACTTATTAAAATTTAAAATGGAAAAATAAATTGTGAAGGAAACGATAACATGGGTGATAAATTTTGGGTATAATATAGAATATAATATAGAATATGGGAAATAAACTACAAATTAACAATGGCAACGGCTTATAGAGAGAATATGTACAAGATGTTCTATAGATGCCACTTTCCACCAGCGAGAATTGCAAAAATGTTCCCAGAGTGTTCACCTATTTGCTGGAAATGCAATAAACAACAAGGAACATACTACCATATGTGGTGGATGTGCACAGCTGCGAAAAAGTATTGGAAAAAATAAAAGATTGGCTAGAGGAGATTACTACACATCAAATTGCACTAAAACCTGAATTATTTTTGTTAGGGATTATAAAAGGAGATTATGAAAAAATATTAGATACTTAATTTTACACATCGTTATGGCAGCAAGAATTATATTCGCACAAAACTGGAAAAATAATTATACACCAATGGAAGAAAATGTAATTTAAAAAATATTGGAATGTGCAGAGATGGACAGGCTCATGAAAGAACTAAAAGAGAAACACGAATCTGAATATTACCCCGTAGGGAATTTATTGTACAAGAGGAAAGGAGGAGAAAAGCAGGAAAACAAAAAAGAAAGGAAGAAAGATCAACAAAACAATAGACAACTACAAAACTGGAAAATGACTAAAAGATAGAAATATGAGATAAACTATAGCAAATAAATATTACACAAAATGAAGTAAATGTAGTAAAAAATGTATATAGAATATTATATATAGAATGGAAAAAAATGAAATAATGTAAATGCACAAATATATAAAGTCATAGTTATAGAAGATCTATATATTATACAAAATGACATGAATGTAGTAAAAGTGTTATACTTAGAACATATAGAATAGTATATATAGAATGAAAAAAATGTATGAAATAACAGATGCACAAATATATAAAGCCATAGTTATACATGATTTAATATATTAATGTAGTAAAAACTGCATATAGAACATACAGAATATTAGCTATATAAATAAAAATGTAAAATAGTTTGTACGAATCCACTAATCTCAAAAACCGCTGCACCGATTTACACCAAACTTTCACACAATGTTCACAAGGACTTCCGATAATAGAATACCTACTCATTTTGTGCCTAGCACCCGTGTGTCATGTACAAATGTAAAATGTACCCACTGATCAGGTTTTCACCTCCCTGTAACTCCTCCCACCAACAGTCATTTCCTCAGCCATGTATGGAAGCCTCATAGGGCCAAAAAGGCACTGGGATAGCAAACTCCCTGGTGGCCCATAGAGAGAGAGAGAGGGAAAAATACAGTTTAATAAAAGAGGGACTAGGAGAGACATGATAGCAGCCTTCCAATAGCTCAGGGTTTGCCACAAAGAAGAGGAAGTCAAGCTATTCTCCAAAGCACCTGAGGGCAGAACAAGAAGCAATGGGTGGAAACTAATCAAGGAGAGAAGCAACTTAGAACTGAGGAGAAATTTCCTGACAGTTAGAACAATGTATCAGTGGAACAGCTTGTCTCCAGAAGTTGTGAATGCCCCAACACTGGAAGTCTTTAAGAAGATGTTGGATAGCCATTTGTCTGAAATGGTATAGGGCTTCCTGCCTAGGCAGGGAGTTGGACTAGATGATCTCCAAGGTCCCTTCCAACTCTGCTATTGTATTATCGTATTACAGTAGGTAGGTAGATAGGGGAATAGAGAGAGAGGGAGAAATACAGTTTAATAAAAGAGGGACTAGGGGAGAATTGATAGCAGCCTTCCAATATCTCAGGGGTTGCCACAAAGAAGAGGAAGTCAAGCTATTCTCCAAAGCACCTGAGGGCAGAACAAGAAGCAATGGGTGGAAACTAATCAAGGAGAGAAGCAACTTAGAACTGAGAAATTTCCTGACAGAACAATTAACCAATGGAACAGCTTGTCTCCAGAAGTTGTGAATGCCCCAACACTGCAAGTCTTCAAGAAGATGTTGGATAGCCATTTGTCTGAAATGGGCAGTGATGACTAGCCTTTTTTGGCTACCTAAAATAATGATAAACAAGGCAGAGTTCAGCTAATTGTTCTAAGAAAAACATGATAAATGCACTTTTATGCCCCTTCATTTTCCCCCCTGCTTTTGAAATATGTTTAGCAACAATAAAAAAGAAAAATTTTCATAATATCATTTCTGTTTCCCTTTCTTTTTCCCTTTCTCTCCCTCCCTTGCTCTTTCCCTCCCTCCCTCTCTTTTTCTCTCTCTCTTCCCCTCCCTCTCTCTATCTCCTGTGGGAGAAATGCGATGGAGCTGGGCTGGGGCAACAGCATGTATGCCCACAGAGGGGGCTCTGAGTGCCACCTCTGGCACACGTGCCATAGGTTCACCATCCCTGAATTAGGATAATAATATTTACAACAGCCAGCTAAGATAGTTTTATCTGTCTTATAATGTTCGTGGGTAGAGGACCTAGGCATAAGTGCAATGTTTGCCTGTGATTATATAATAAATTCACAGCTTATACATTTGAATTAGATGTTTTTCAATTCATGTTTAACCTATAATTGATAGACTTGTATTCAATACATAAGGTGTTAATTATGTCAATGGAAGAGATAGGAAATTACATTAGTGATATATATGTCAATGCGTTGATTTGTATTAAAATGTTTAGCTTAAAGAAGTTATAAGGAATCACAAATATGAGTGTGGAAAATGTAATGTATGTGTGGATGACCCTTTGCATGAGTTGTATTGGGAAAAATAAAAAAAATCATAATAATTAAAAAAAGAAAATAATTCCCCAAAGAGGTAAAAGGCTACATTTTGCTAAAGTTATTCTTTGCTTCCAATCTGTTGCGGAAGGGGATTGGACTCCATTGTCTATATTTCCCTTTCCATCCCCATGGTTCTTTAGTGAAAATTATAACCCAAGAACATATAGATCTGTTAAAATGTTCCCATTCTCACTTTCCATATTGGGAATCTCTAGGTACCATGCAATAATCTCATCAACTAATTCGCCTTCCTTCTCATGAAATAATAATCTCGTTAAATAATTCGACTTAATGGTCGCTGCAGCTGCCAGGCGCGGATGGACAGAGGTGGACAGAGCAGCATCGGGTTGGGCGGGTGAGCGATGGAGGATCAGGCACTCTGATCCTCCATCACTCGCTCGCCTGCTCACCCCGGCACTACTCTGGCTACCTCTGTCCTTCCGTGCCCGGCAGTTGCAGCGACCTCATCAAAAGTGGGAGCGAAGGGCCCTTGATGAATCAGGCAGGGCACCGAGGCCCCTTTGCCTCCCTTCGCTCCTACTTTGTTGCCAAGTTTGGGGGCCCCTGACCTATACTATACCTATATCAAAGAAAGCGCCCGTGAGTTTAACAACACCCACATTTCCAAGGCTAGAAATGGAAGATTGCAATACGAGCTCCCACCTGTTGATAATCCAAACCTCCCTAACCAAAATACAGACCACCAATAGGGAGCAACCATAATTTCGCTCATCACCCCCCTCCCCCCAGTTACTTTTACCCAGCAGCATCTCCATGCAAAGGAAAAGGATGGCATGAAACATGTGACCATTTTTTAAACCAATGGCAAAGAGCTCTCTAACAAGCTCAACTAGAATTAGATTGGTGGGGTCCCCCCCCCCCCCCACCTGACAACACTGTGCATGATCTCCCCATTCACCGACCGTGTTTTTTTTTTTTAAAACCTTTTCACAAGCCAAGCTCAGTTAAGATGCTGGTGGTATTGGGAGACAGGCGATTGAAGTGGTGCGCACTCCTCTCCTGGGAGGAAGGCAGTGATTGGAGGAGAGTGTGGTGACGTTGCTTAAAGGGAAGCCCACAGCTATTTACACACCGAAGGGCTTTAAACAGTCCATCTTCCGCTCAGCACATTTCTCATTTCCATCTGAGAATTAGCTAAGGGGAAACTACCAACCTAGGGGCGACGCCCTCTGCAGCCAACATAATACACCATCTTTTTTTCCTCGCCCTCTTAGCACTCCCCTGCCGCCCCCCTTGCCTCTTAGTGCCCCCTGCCACCACCCTTGCCTCTTAGCACCCCCCAAGTCGTCCCACCACCCCCAGGGGGCGGTACCACCCACTTTGGGAACCACTGCCATAGTGTTTTCTTGGTCAGTTCGTGCTGAAAGAAGAATACAACCTGCATTTACAAACCGTTTCTGAGTTTGGCTGGTTTCACACTTCAATCTCCTACTTGCTGTAGACTTTGTCTCCCAGTTAATATCAGGGAAGTCTCTCATTATATCATGATGTTGCCCTCTTATACAGTTTGTAATCCACGTGTGTATTGAAAAGGACAGAGGAATAAAATTTACAAGTTTTTTTTATTTCTATGTTTTGCCAATAAGTTTTGTATTTCTTGTTCCATCCATGTATTAACCAGGTTCAATTGTGCTTAGTCCATCTTTGGTTGCAAAGATAGTCCTCACTTCTTCCATGAGCCTTCAAAGTTACTATGGCACAGTAGACACAGACAAGCATCTAGTCAACAAAATTGGTGGTAATCCTGGGACTTCCGTGACCGCATGTCAGCAATAACTGTGGTTTTGCAGGAGCAGGAAAAGGAGTTGCACCAATTCGGGTTCTGCCAATAGTTGCACATTTATGATGGTGGCGGCGGTATCCCACATTCATGATCCCCATTTGTGACCTTCCCAGCTAGCTTCTGGCAAGCAAAATCAGTGGATATACTGGAAGGAAATTGCAAGTCACTGTCATATGAAATTGCCTTTAACAATCCACAGTGATTAGCTTAACACTTACAGAGGAACAGGTGTAAGTTGGCATTGTCATGTGAGATGATGCTTAATGATTGAACTCCTTAGTGACACAAATATCAGTACCAATTGCGGTAGGTTATGTGAGGACTACTTGAACATGGATGTCACCAGAGGGGTTGTAGACAGTATTTTCAGCCCTTATTTGCAGCTGAGGACTCCCATGAGCAAAAGTGGTGTATAATTTTTTCCCCAACTCATCTCTAACTATTTTACAAAAAATTTAAGTTACACTTTTCTTTGCATTTTACAGATGAACAGGATGCCAATAAGAGTACTCGGGACAACTGTTAAATAACACTCAATGTTGAAAAGGAAAGGAAAATCAAGCCAGAAATCAAAATATTTTCCATTTCCTGCAGAAAAACCATACAAATCTGCTCCTCCTCCTCCAGCAGCTGTTTGAGAGAGAAAATCAAGAAAGAATAAGCAGATTATGCAGAACTCAAGGATACATTTTATGAGAGGGGAAGGGAGATTATTTATTATTCAGCAAAAGAGGGAAATATATGGAAGTCTATTGAGAGGAAAAGATCACGTAATACAGGCCTCTTCCTGTGCCATGTAAAGCCACGTAATACAGGCCTCTCCCTGTGAGGAAGAAGATGGCTTGAATAAAAGCACCATTAAACAAGGCATTGTCCACATTTTTGACCTTCTCCAGAATGTCAGCTTTTCAAAACCTCCATAGATTTGCCTATTGTGGGAAAAGCGTAGATTGCAAATCACAACTGATTATGTACTAGAGGAGGCAGAAAGGAGAAAATCCATACTAACTACCTGGTTGTGGCAAATACAACAGCTCCGTTGTGGTTCATGGAAGCACCTCCACACAAGAGGCAAGACACAAAAGTGCTCCCAATGTGGTAAATACTTTAGTGAGCATGGCAACGTGATGATGCATGAGATAATTCACAAGAGGGAGAAAACATATGACTGTGCGGATTGTGTGAAAGTTTCATTAGAAATTCTCAGGTCTTGAGATACTAAAAGATACACACACAGGAATAAAACCATTTGAACATCCTTTCTGTGGGAAAAGTTTCAGTGAGAATTCCACCCTGGGGAAGCATCCGAGGGCGCCCACAAAAGTGAAACCATTTGAATGTCCTGATTGTGGAAAAAATTTTAGTCACGATTTCAGTCTAGTGGTGTATCAGTAGATTGACTCCAGGGAGAAACTATATGAGCATCTAGATTGAGAGAAAAGCTTCAGTAGAAATTTCCATATCAGGAGACACCAGAGAATTCACACAGA
Source organism: Rhabdophis nuchalis (assembly GCA_039707465.1). NCBI lineage: Eukaryota > Metazoa > Chordata > Lepidosauria > Squamata > Natricidae > Rhabdophis > Rhabdophis nuchalis. Next base: position 27,065,056 of record CM077646.1, on the reverse strand, counting down.
AGAAAACCCCCTTGAATGTCCTGATTATGGAAAAGTCACAATTCCAGCCTGGTGATACACCATAACACTCACATAGGAGAGAAATGCTTTGAATGTCCGATTGTTGGAAAACTTTTAGTTATAATTTCATCTTGGTGATAAACCAAAGAAATCATAATTGAGAAAAACCATTCAATGTCCTGACTGTGGGAGAAGTTTCAGTCGTAATACCTGCCTGGTAATACATCAGAGGAATCACTCCATCTGAAGAGAAAACTTGTAAGTGTGGAGATTGTGGAAAAGGTTTCATTAGAAATTCACACCTCCTGAAACATAAGATGACGCACACAGGAGAGAGACCCTTTGAATGTCCTATGTGTGGAAAACGTTTTAGTGAGAATTACAGCCTGGTGAAGCATCAGAGGACTCACACAGGAGAGAAACCCTTTGAATGTCCTGATTGTGGGAGAGGTTTTAGTCTGAGTTCCAGCCTGGTGAAACACCAGAGGACTCACACAGGAGAGAAACCGTTTGAATGTCCTGATTGTGGGAAAAGCTTTAGTGATTATTCCACACTGGTGAGACACCAGAGGACTCACACAGGAGAGAAACCCTTTGAATGTCCTATCTGTGGGAAAAGCTTTAGTCACAATTTCCACCTGGTAATACACCAGAGGACTCACACAGGAGAGAAACCGTTTGAATGTCCTCATTGTGGGAAAAGCTTTAGTGATTATTCCACACTAGTGAGACACCAGAGGACTCACACAGCAGAGAAACCCTTTGAATGTCCTGACTGTGGGAAAAGCTTTAGTCAAAATTTCAGCCTGATGAGACATCAGAGGACTCACACAGTAGACAAACCCTTTGAATGTCTGGATTGTGGGAAAGGCTTTAGTCGGAATTCCCATCTGGTGACACACCAGAGAACTCACACAGGAGATAAACCCTTTGAATGTCCTGAATGTGGGAAAAGCTTTTGTGATTATTCCAGCCTGGTGAGACACCAGGGGACTCACACAGGAGAGAAATCCTTTGAATGTCCTGACTGTGGGAAAAGGTTTAATCACAATTCCAATCTGGTGACACACCAGAGGACTCACACAGGAGAGAAACCCTTTGAATGTCCTGACTGTGGGAAAAGCTTTATTCGAAATTCCAGTCTGGTGACACACCAGAGGACTCACACAGGAGAGAAACCCTTTGAATGTCCTGACTGTGGGAAAAGCTTTAGTGATTATTCCAGCCTGGTGAGACACCAGAGGACTCACACAGGAGAGAAACCCTTTGAATGTCCTGATTGTGGGAGAGGGTTCAGTCAAAATTCTCACCTGGTGAGACACCAGAGGATTCACACAGGAGAGAAAACCTTTTAATGTCCTGATTGTGGGAGGGGTTTCAGTCAAAATTCTTACCTGGTGATACACCAGAGGACTCACACAGGAGAGAAACCCTTCGAATGTCCGATCTGTGGACATAACTTTAAGCATAAATCATCCCTTAGTGCACAGAAGGTAATCCATATAAAGAAAGGTAGATGAGTTTAGAGAACGCTTGAATTTCCTTTGTGATCTCCCATTGACTGTGTAGGTAAGAAATTGATTGTTTGAATTTTGGCCTGATTCATTTTGCTCAAACATTTCTCAGGGTTAAATTTGTAAGTGGAGTGAAAATGAAAATGGCTAACTAAGTTTCTGGTTATCAGCAGAATCTTCTGGATATTTCTTTTTCCAGAAGTAGAGGAATTCCTCAATAAGGAATTTTGGCTGGGTCATTTGTCTCTTGATTATGGAGTTTCAGTCTTCTACCTTGGTTTCTCCTGATTTTCAGCCCCAGAATTCCACAGTCTGCAGTTGCATGTTACAACAGCTGTTAAATGAAATTTCTTTCCTTAACTACCCGAATCCCCCTGCTCTCCCTGATTCAGCCATTAGTCAAATGTGTGAGTCTCTAAGCAGAACACTGTCTACTCAGAACTGGGAAAAACCCCTTGGAGGCCTAGCGCAGGGCTAGGCCTGCCTTTCGTAGGCATCTCTAGCCCTCCAACACACTCCAAGACACCCTGTTTAGTTTAGTTTAGTTTATTTGGATTTATATCCCGAAGGGACTCAGAGCGGCTCACAGGCAAATATAAAACAATACAATAAATACAATATAGTGTTAAAAAGAAATTAAATTAACTAGCCTGTGCTAAAATATAACTAAAAACTTTTAAAATCCCCTGCCAAATACAGTTAAATTATTTCTAGTCTAAAATCTAGGCTAAAGTGTAAGCTAAAATCTAAAATCTAAGCTCTAAGCTATGCCAGCTAGGTGAAAGAAGTGTGTTTTCAGTGAAAGGCGAAAAAGGCGAAGGTCCGTGATGGTATGAAGTTCGGGGGGTAGGTCATTCCAGAGGGCCGGGCCTGCCACAGAGAAGGCCCTCCCCCTGGGTGCCACCCGCCGGCATTGACCAGCAGACGGCACCCTGAGGAGGCCCTCCCTGTGGGAGCAGAACGGTCGAAGGGAGGTATGCGGTAGGAGACGGTCCCGCAAATAACTGGGCCCTGTGCCATGGAGCGTTTCAAAGATGGTGACCAGCATTTTGAAGCGCACCCAGAAGGCTACCGGCAGCCAGGGCAGTTCGCGCAGGAGAGGTGTTATGTGGGAGCATCATGAGGCTCCCAAAATCCCCCGCGCGGCCGCATTCTGGATCAACTGGAGCCTCCGGATGCACTGTGTGTCCTAACCTTTGTGTCTCTTTGGCCCTTCATTCCCTCCCTCAGTGTCCACTTAAACCTTACCTCTACCTCACCCGGTCATAAATGTTTAGGATGTAGAGAAGTATTCTTATCTATTGAGAGCCAAACTCCTACAAAAGTGCAGGAATGTGTTGATCGGCTCCGAATCTGCAAACTAACACCCTCCAAATATTCTGCTCAGGAGTAATCAAGGCTGAATTCTTACTCTGGAAATTGGGGAGACTGCTCTAGCGAGGTTCGCTCCCCAATAATATAGATAAGGAATTAATGTTGCATATTCCATTATTCTATTAACATAATCAAGCTAGCAAGGTGGCAATAACTTTTATAAGTGCTTGATGAGCTTTTAAGGCCCAGAATCTGATTAATTTTGAAAAGCTAGTATGGTCAAGCTTCCATCTTCAAATTCCTGTCTCTTGCAAAACTAAGTTTTCATGAGTTGTCCTGCACACACACACACACACACACACCAATGTAGACATAGAGGCCATGTAAAGGTTATGATCAAATAAAAATTATTCCCCCCAAATCATCTTCAATTGGACCTTAAGCTCCTCATCAAGAGGTTAATTCTTCTGCTTCTCTACAGCCATTGTATACCCCCATGAGGCAGATTTTAGAGGAACAATTAGCAAAAGGGGGGGAGGCTATAGAAATTGCTGATATGTTGTCTGTTTGTCCAGTACATGCTACGAGACAAGTAGATCAGAATGGAGTTCAGATAGTAGAATATTAGAAAATATTAGAAAAGTTATTAGTGATATGGGGTTGGGTAGTTCCTATGTGAAGGGAATGCTGGAAGCCACTATGAGAAATCATATTTTAGTATCTGAAGATAGGAAAACTGCCTTTCGCATGTTGCTTATTCCAGCGCAATATGTGGTTTGGGACAGTGAATTTAAACACCAATGTGCTGTGCATGCTCTTCACTCAGGGGGAGGGTCTTCATTCCCGATCAATTGTACGGGTCTGGGCCCTTTGCTCCAGTTGATGCTCAGATTGTTTTGCCAGCTGCCACTTTACAGGTTTCTTCTGAATGCCTCTACCGAGCATTTGGAAAAGTGCCTGTTTCTGGCAAGCCTCATCAAGCCTTCTCTAATATCAGGCAGAAGGCTACTTAGCCGTATCCTGATTTTATTAACAGATTACAGAATGCTTTATGGCAGCAGATAGACAATCCTGAAGCTCAGCAGGAGTTGTTGATGAAGTTGGCAAAGGACAACACCACTTCTGAATGCTGAAGGGCAATTATCGGTCTTGGGAACAATCCTGATCTGGCAGATATGATTAAAGCATGTCAAGATATAGGAACAGCCTCTTATCAAACCAATTTACTGGCGGCTGCTTTATCGCAAGGCAGCAAGCCTCAAGAAAAGTGTTACAACTGTGGTAAATCCAATCATTTTAAAAGGGAATGTCGAAATCCAGGGGGGTGGGTATGTCTGTAGCATCCCGCGGCCCTTTTCGTCAGGGATCGAAAGTAAAAGCAAAATGTCCAAAGTCAAGAAGAGTTATCATTGGGCAAGTGAGTGTTGGTCGGGAAACAGCCAACTGGGCTGGTCTCTGGACCCGGTCCAAACAGAGACAACAAACCAACAATAGAAAATACTCCTGCAGCTACCAGAGGTAGTTCCGACATTGATTTGATATTGCAGGAGGAAGTGAAATTTAAATTTCCTGGGGAGGTTCAAGTAGTTCCATCTCAATTATCAGGGCCCCTACCAAAAAATTATGTAGGGCTTGTCCTTCGGCAGTCAAGCATGGATAAAAAGGGTAATTTTGTTATTCATGAGGTGATAGATTTGGATTATACTGGCATTATTTATGTTCAATTGTGGACCAATTTGCCCCACATTTTGCCCATTTACACTAGTCCTGCTCAAGTCCTACATTTGCATTATTTTGTCCTGGCAGAGGGAGAGCCAAAGGACAGAGGGGATGGAGGCTTCGGTTCTACTAACCTGGCCACTTCTGTCATAGCTACTGTCACTACCCCGATCACATTTCAACGGCCCCGTCAGATCATTGTGCTGCAGGGTAAGCCCTTGAAGGAATTTGTATACTGGAGCAGATGTTTCATTGATCTCTGCCAAGCAGTGGCCTGTCACCTGGCCAACTGAGTCTTGTCCAGGTGTGGGGGGTCATAAACTGTTCGTCAAAGTGCACAATTTATTTCAGCCCATTTGCCTAATTTAGATTTGGTGATTCAGGTCCGTCCCTTTATATTAGATATTCCTGTCAGCCTTTGGGGATGTGACCTGTTCAATAACTTGGGTGCTACCCTTACTTGGGAAGACTGAGGCTACTGCCCTTCTGTTAACTTGGCTGGCTAAAGAGTCTGTGTGGATTGATCAGTGGCCCATGTCACATGAAAAATTGGCGGCCTTCCACTAGTCCACTCCTGTTTGTGTGTTAAAAAAGAAAAGTGGTAAGTGACATTTCTTGCATGACCTAAGGGCCGTCAATGCCTGTATTCAACCTATGGGCCCCTTCCAGTGCGGGATGCCCAACCCTGATTTGATTCCCCAAGATCATGAGGTAATGGTAATTGACTTAAAGGATTGTTTTTTCTCTAGTCCCCTCTGCCGCCCCTACCAGGAAAAGTTTGCATTTATTGTGCCTGCAGTGAATCATTCAGAACCTAATAAACGTTATCACTGGACTGTCTTGCCACAGGGAATGTTAAATAGTCCTACTTTATGTCAGCTTTATGTTGCTGAAGCATTAGCTCATTTTCGCAAGCGTCATCCATTGGCTTTGGTATATCATTATATGGATGATATTTTAATTGGAACCCCAAAGATACAACCTAATTGGTTTTCAGCAATACATAATGATTTAGGTGTCTATGGATTGCAGATTGCCCTAGAAAAAATACAACTACACTGTCCCTATCTTTATTTGGGGCATAAAATGTTGCAATATTATTCTGCTCCGGCTTTTCCTTGCTTTAACTTACCCAAAGTTATTTCGTTGGTTGATTTAAAGCAATTGCTGGCTACCCTTAATTGGGTTCACCCATATTTTTCCTTGCCTACACATTTACTTAGCCCCTTATTTGATTTATTGACCAAAGGAAAACAACCTGGAGATCTCATTGCAGTTGCCTCTGCAGCACTTGCCACAGTTGAGTAAATTAATGATATCTTGAGCACTCAGTTTGTGGATCGTATTCCTCATAGAGATTGTCAGTTAACTCTCCTGATGTTTCCTACTAGTAACTCCCTACGGGAGTATTAGCTATATTAGAAAACAAAAAGTTATATTGTGTTGAATGGGTTTACTTATCTCATACCCCATCTCAAAATGTCTTGCCATTTATCCAGGCTGTTGCTGAATTAATAACTTAGGAGCCACTTGAGCTTGCCGCAGAAATGGGACTGATTTGATTAATATTGTTTTTCCTATTCCAAAATCTGATTTTCAATTTTATTTTCAGAATAACTTATCTCTTCAGTGTGCTTTAACAGACTATATGGACTGTATTGCATATCATTTGCCTAAAGATCCTCGGCTTGCGTGTGTAATGACTTCTTCTTTTCCAGTCCGCTCACTGCTTTCGTCTTCTATGCTTTCGCAAGCTCCTACTGATTTTTCAGATGGATGGCGAATGAGAGGAGCGATTGGTTTCAAGGATTGCCATGATGATACCTGGAAGGTGTTCTACACTGCAATACGATCGTCCCCGCAATGCTCAAAATTGTCTGCTATTTTAGCTTTCCAAACCTTTTCTCAACAGTCTTTTAATGTAATCTCTGATTCTCATTATGTGTGTCAACTTATTTTTAATCTTCCAGGTGCTTCCATCACACCCTGGATTGACCCCAATCTCATGGCTCTGCTTTAAAATTTGCAGCAACTACTACAAGACCGAAAGCATTTATACTTTCTTTCTCACATAAGCAGTCACTTGTCTTTTTCTAAAGGCAACAATCATGCTGATGCTGCTATTCATGTTTCACCCACTTTGTTTTCAGATCCGTTCTTCAGTCACTCTTCTTTTTTATTTTTGATAAAGTTTTTATTTTATTTTAATCAAACACAAACATAACAAAAAGAATTATCCTTCATTACATCTTGAAGAAAGCGTGTCAGTTGGTTACTGATAACTTTTGTGTATTCTCATATAGTCATTACATACAGTTCATATCGGCTTATATATTTTAAATCAAAAATCTTTATGTATCTTACCATCAATATACCACAATTCTCCTTTGACTACAATTATTTAAACGTCCCTTTGCCTAAAATAATTCATATTAAAAACACAACCAACTATTGGCATTCATTAGCTATTTAAAAAATCCTCCAATAACATCACATCTTTATAATGTTCTAAATAGTGGTTAATTAGTTTAGCCTTTTTTCCCAACTCACTTTTTAAAATTTATATCCAAATTTCTTTTACCAAAAACTAGTATATATATATGTGTGTGTATGTATGTATGTATATATGTATGTATGTTATTAAATAATCTCTATTATCCTTTTTATTATTTTTTATTATAATTAATTATCTATTAACAAAAAATCATTTACTATTTATATCCAACTTCTTCTAGTCCAGGGGTCTGCAAAGTCGGCTCTTTTAAGACTGGTGGACTTCAACTCCCAGAGTTCCCCAGCCAGCATAGCTGGCTGGGGAATTCTGGGAGTTGAAGTCCACCAGTCTTAAAAGAGCCGACTTTGCAGACCCCTGTTCTAGTCAAATCCAATAACATACACCTTTGTAACAAGTTCTAAATAAAAAATTAATTAATAAAATTTCTAGGTCTTTTTCCCAAGTCGCTGTTTACAATTTATATCCAGTCTGTCCCTCCCTCCCTCCCACTCTGCCCCCCCCCCGCCCGTCTCATAACTGCTTTTCTTTTCTGTCTTTCGGCTCACTTTAGGAGCCATCCAGGGAGAAAGCTATTTTTTCCTTTCCTTATCAGTACAAACGTAACACACACACACACACACTTATTAGGGTATATCCATTATCATTTCATTATTATTGTTGTAGTTAGCTATTACCAAAAAAGAAAAAAATAACATTTACCATTTATTACCCAACTTCCTGTCATCAAGCCAACACTTTTTTATGTCTTGTCACCATTATCAATTATCTATTTAACATAACATTCTAAACAGTCTAAAATGTACTAAATTGCTACTTATTAATTACAGAAATTAAGTAATTTTTTATTGTCAACTTTAATTGTCAACTTGCATCTTTCCATTAATAATACCGTTCTCTTTCTGTTGCCATCTGGGATATTTATCTTCTATTAGTCTTCTTAATAAAGTTTTTACGGACTTCTTTCTACTTTGTTGCTTGTAGTATCTTTCAGGTAATCTCGTTGCCCTCAATCTACTATTCGGATTAGCTTGTCTTTGGTTAATTGTGCTTCTGGTAAAGATTTTCTACTTAAATCAATCAACATTTCTCTTTTTCTTTTTCTGTGTCTTGAAATCTGGAGTAGGGCTCCATTTCATCAAGTTCATTTTTCCATGCTCCTCTTTTTCCACTTTCACCCATGTTTATAGCATATCGATCCACAGAAACTAATTACAAAAACAAAAAGAAACACTTTCCAAGGAAATCCACTGCACATTAATTTCGCCGCTTTTTTCTTTTACTTGAGGGTTTAATTTAAAAAAAAGTTTTGGAGGCATTCTTTCTCAAAACAGAAAAAGTTCTCACTAGATGGACACACTTTCTCTTTCTGTCTCCCTTCCGTTTCAAAGCCATCCCGACTTCATCAGCATAGGCTGCCTTTTGTCACCAGCTTGAAGACCTTCTCTTGGATCAATCAGGGACTTTGTGGGTTCCCTGAGATCAGCAAGACGTAGTCTTCCTGTTCATTGTCTCTTCGGGACAGCTTAGGTCCATTTGGACCCCCCAGTGGCAAAAATATTGGCTGTGGTCTCAGAGCATTGAGACCACATGTTCGTATCATCGTGATGTCGGCTCTTCAATCCTCCAGCCACTCTTTTTTCCATCAAAATGCCAGGAGGCTGCCACAAGCCCGTCACATTCCACTCGACCAAGCCAAGCAGATTATTTTATCTTGTCCCCGATGTTCTGCGGCATCCCCCTCAGGGGACACGGAAGTTAGGGAAGTATATTAATTTATCAATTGATACCTATTTGGGAGCATTTTGGGCCACACCTCAACAAGGGGAAACAGTTAATAATGTTATTTCTCATCTTTTTCCAGCCATTACTGCCATTACAACCTGGAATATTGTTCTTACTCATGGGCTACCCTACAATTCCACAGGTCAAGCCATCATGGAATGCGCTAATTGGTCCTTTAAGGACTATCTTCGCAAACAAATAAAAACGGAGGGCTCTTGAGTACCAAATTTCTTGTGGGTAACATAACAGGTTAAAAAAGTATTATTTACCTTAAATCAATTGAATGTCTCCATTCAAAATTTGACCGCTTATCAGAGACACTTTCAACAGAAAACAAGCTTGCCTCCCCCTCTAGTATATTAACAGACATTACCAGACAAAACATGGTTAGGGCCGGTCCCTCTGATTACTTGGAGATGAAGATATGCTGCTGTGCTTGCTCCTACAGGACCCTTGTGGATTCCAGAATGTTCCGTCTGCCCAGCTAAGGATATCGTGGCACCAGTCCCCAAATCTGCTTCCAGAAATGGCTAAGGTGACTCTACAGACGACGCAGTGTCCAATACGATCTCATTGGACCAGCCGTCCAGTGACGTGGGGAGACGTGAAAAACCTGACCACCAAAGTGCAGGCAGTGCTGCAACAAGTGGATCAAACCCCCTTATGTGGTGCCATTTTTGCGGTTTTAACTGCCAATTCCTTAGCTATCATTTCTTTATGTTTGATTGTTAATTGCTGCCCTCTAGTGACAGCAGCTGTCATCTCACCCAAACACTCGCTTGAGCAATGAATGAAGCAAAACCTATGGGTGTAGATAGCTAACATCACACAAAACGATGTCTTTTGCTTATCTAAATCGTATCACATGGAAAATTTGCTTTCTACATGCTTGGTCTCTGTTTGTACCCTGTCTGCAGTAATTCAAAATTTCACTGGCTTGAGTAGATTTCTATTAAATGAAAACTTTAACTATTGGACTATTTCTAGTTGGGGGTTTATTGCTTATGATCCACCCCCTGACACAATTGCTTTGTACATCCCAGTAGTAGTAGTCCCTGAGAATATAACATGTGCAAAAATAGTTACTTTTACGTCTTCAAAGAAAAAACCTCATTGTCTTCATATTAGTTCACCTGTTTTTAAACTGTACAGCTTTTGAGGAGAGTTCCTTTAATTTTGCCCATGTTTGGTTCCCGCAAGGATGGTTTTTTACATGTGGTCAAGAAATTTTTAATTACATTACTGCTAATATTAATGAAGCACAGTGTTGTCTCAGCTGGTTGATTCCTATTTTGCTTTCCAAACAGCAAATTCACTCAAACCGTTCTTGACGTGGAGTCACGCTAGATAGCACTTGTGACTCTGAGAAAGCTTTATTTAATAAATCAGTACATAGCATTGGCTATATCTATAGTGCATGGGCCAGTGCTTGCTGCTCGCCTTCATCTTAACATTAAAGCTGTTGCGTGTAATTTGGCAAAAACAATTACCGTATATTTTGGAGTATAAGACGCATCTTTTTTCCTCTAAAAAGATGCTGAAAATCTGGGTGCGTCTTATGCATAGAATACAGCATTTTTTGCCTTCTGAAAACCAGCCCCTTCACCAAAATGGCCGTGCATATACCCTTATGGAGGCTTCCAGAGAGCTCCTGGGGACTGGGGATGGCAGAAATGAGCAAGAAACAGGGTTTTTTCCCCCCGCCAGTCCCCAGCAGCGCTCTATAAGCCTCCATAAGGGTATGCACACAGCCATTTTGGTGAAGGGGCGGGTTTTCAGGAGGCAAAAAATGCTGTATTCTAAGCGTGAGATGCACCCAGATTTTCAGCCTCTTTTTAGAGGAAAAAGGGTGTGTCTTATACTCTGAAAAATACGGTAATTGTTTTTGCCAAATTACACACAAATGGGTCATTTTTCCTCATTTTGCCCCTCCCCCCAGGAGCACTCTTCATGCCTTTTATTTGAAAAAAATGGGCCATTTTTGGCGAAAAACAGGCTGTTTAGGCGAGGTTTGCAAAGTGCAAAAGGGGGGGGGAGGCTCCCTTTCGGAAAGCTGGTTAGTTAGAGTGATTGATGAGAATTACGTTGGTCAAGTACTGTGCCTGCAGAAACAAAGATTTGTTCCAAAGGTGGCCAGTGATTTCCTTCTCCAGCACATGGGTAAATACACCTGGAAATATCTACCTACCTACCTACTCTCTCTCTCTCCCTACTTATCTACTGCATTTCTCGCTCTCTCCCCTTGGTAGAGCCTTGGTAACTGAGGCATAAGGACTTTAAACAGAGACTGAGAAATACTCTGTTCCAGTCCCTGCCTTGAAGCGTGAAACTATCTGTTCAACTTTGGACAGTCCTATCAGGCTTAGGCCTAAAAGCAGCAAAGGAAAAGCCTTGACTTGACTGACTGAAAGGCACCAAACCAAACATCTGATATAAGGCTCAAGGATGCTGGAAGTAAAGCCACAAGTTATAATTCAGAGTTAGGTTAAGCATAAAGACGCCTTCCATGAGCTATGGCATATTGAGAGGCAAAAAGTATGTGTCAGTCGGTAAGTAGGGGATGTCTGGGAGACATTTATTCTGTAAATTACAGCATGTTACCCAGGAAATGCTTTGTATGCTACCTTGGGTACCTGAATGAAAAGGGAATCCATAAAATTTTGGAGTTATTTTATTCCCAGATTCCTTCACACAACAGAGCTCAGAGCCAATTTCATCAGAATAGAATAAAACCAGAAGGGACCTTGGAGGTCTTCTAGTCCAACCTGCTCAAGCAGGGGACCTTATACCATTTCAGGGAATTGACTGTCCAGTCTCTTCTTAAACACCTCCAGGGATGAAGCACCCACAACTTCTGAAGGCAAGCAGTTAATTGTCCTCACTGTTAGGAAGCTGCTCTTCAATCCCAGGTTGCTTCTCTCGTTGATTAGTTTCCATCCATTGTTTCTTACTTTGCCTTCTGGGGCTTTGGTAAATAAGTTGACCGCCCTCCTCTTTGTGGCAGCCCCTCAAATACTGGAATACGACTGTCATCATCACCACACCCATAGCTTATTAAATCTGCATTAAAAATGACATCGTAGGGTGTCCTAAAATGGTTAGCCTGATGAGCAATTAGCCATGTGGTTTGATGGGCTATTCTATTTTGCCTTTTGGGTTTTTTTTACAACTCCTTTTTGGAAACATTTCCAAATGTCCTGAAGTTCTGGGATGTAGAGAAGCTTTGATCTCCACTGAGAGACACCGCCAAGAAAGCCGATTCTGTAGTTCTGTTAAAAAAAAAAGTCATTAACTTTTAGGGCTGAGCACATAGCTAATCTTCCCAAGGTTAAGTAGCATCGCATTTCACTATTTCACCTGGCTTAGTTTCAAAGGTCGATGGCTAGAAATAAAAAACGACTTGATAGCATTTAATCAGCGAAACATTTTGCAAACGTAGTAAAGACAGGACAAGTGTGTTTTCCTGCCTCCTATCTGGTGATGGATGCCTAAAAAGCTGAGAAAACAGCAGGGGGAGTTCGTGGTTAAGGTTAAAGGAGTTAAAACGATAGAGTACTTTATTCCTAGACAGAATGGGAGAGGAGACGCACAGAGGAACTTCCTCTTCCGGATAGATAATGGGAGGAAGGTGGAGGGCATAGCGGCTTCTGTGATCTTCCCATGGTGGAAGGAGCAGCTGGAAGGTGAGTGGAGGGCAGGTGGGAGGAGAGTCCTGGAAGCAGAGAAGCAACTGGGCTGTTGGTGGTTCCCTCCCTCCCCGAATTTAAGCCCACTGGTGCTGCACGCTGTGAAACTGGTGGCTGCAACTTTCCTTCTGGTGGGAAGATGGAAAAAGTCTCCTTCGAGTGAAGGTGGATTCTTTGGGAATGGCTTCGCTCCAGAGGTTGTGGCTGCTCCCATCACTAGAGGGTTTATGGCCGAGCTGGGAGGGACCTTGCAGGTCTCCTATTCCGACGCCCTGATCAAGCAGGAGACCCAATCTCCTTTCAGACAAATGGCTCTCCTGTCTCTGATTAAAAGCCACCAGGGATGGAGCTCCCACAACCTCTGAAGGGAAACCCTTCCACTGGTTCACTGTTCTCAGTGTCAGGAAATCTCTCCTTAGTTCTAGGCTGCTTCTCTCCTTGATGAGTTTCCATGCAGTTCCTTGTCCTGCCTTCAGGGGCTTTGGAGAATAGGTTGACCCCCCTCCCTCTTTTGTGTCCTCAAGCATTGGAAGATGGCTATCATGTCACCCCTAGTCCTCCCCTTCACTGGACTAGACATACCCAATTCCTGCAACCCTTTTTATATTTTAGTCTCCAGGCCCCTAATCCTCTTTTATTTTTCAATGAATTTTTATTTTGTATTCTCTTACATACCATCTTAAGTATACATTCACATAATTGGTGTTCTTCTTTATATTAATCACTAGCTGTACCCGGCCACGCGTTCCTGTGGCCCAGTCTAGTTAGATGGCCAATCAACCTGTCTACACACAACCACAGTATAACCCCCCAACCTTCCTACCTACTGTATTTCTTACTTTCTCCCACTACCTACTACTTACCTACTGTATTTCTCTCTCTCTCTATCCCTCTACCTACCTATCTACCTACCCCCGTACTGTATTTCTCCCTCTGTCTATATCCACCTACCTACCTACCTACTTACCTACCTACCTACCTACCGTATTTCTCCCTCTCTCTCTATCCTTCTACCTACCTACCTACTTTATTTCTCCCTCTCTCTCTATCCCTCTACCTACCTACCTACTGTATTTCTCCCTCTCTCTCTCTCTACCTACCTACCTAGAGAGAGAGGAGGGAGAGGCTGCTGCCTCAGCAGTGGCCTTGGTGGGGGGGAGTTGGTGGCATGAATGGAGGAGAGAGAGGCTGCTGACTCGGCAGAGGCCTTGGTGGGGGGAATTGGTGCGAGTAGCGGAGGAGAGGCCGCTGACTCGACAGCAGCCTTGGAGGGGGGGAGTTGGCGTGGGCAGCGTGGGTGGCAGAGAGAAAGGCTGCTGACTAGGCAGTGGCCTTGGCGGGTGGGGATACAAATTGCATTTACAAACTCTTTCTGTGTGTGGCTGGTTTCATTAACAGTTTGGAACCTGACAGTTTGTCAGAGGTTCCACCATGGCTGAAGGTACAGTGCTTGGGTTGGAGGCTGTGGGCTTGGAGGAGTCTGCCGTGGCAATTGATACAACTGTGCTGGAGGCTGTGTCAGGGCCAGCAGGAGAAGCACCTTTGGATATAAGTTCTAAGGACCACTTGGTGGCATGGAAGCCTACAGCCAATGTGGGCCAAGCCCATGCAGGGCATTGGTGTCTGGGTTTGCCAGCGGCTCAGGACCACAGAGGCTTACAACCCCATGCTCCCCAGCTCACCTCTTTTGGAACCTATTTTGCCCAATGGTGTGAAAGATGCAGCTCAGATGATGATTGGAGTTACACCACTACGGTGGACAGCCCAACTCTACAGATACTGCAGGAAAGGTTTGAGGCAGTGGGCTTCTGAGATAATGGTCATGGCAGTGGTTGGAGAGGGTCCCTGGAACATGGATCCCAACAGGCAGGGATAGTCATTGGACAGTTCAGCATAACCAATCCAGAACAGTATGATGCCCAAGGGGCCACAAGAGTAGGAGATCAGCAGCCTGGGCTAGGTTTACCCCAAGATTGATTGATTGATTGATTGATTGATTGATTGATTTGATTTATAGACCGCCCCCTCTCCCCGAAGGGATTCGGGGCGGTGCACAGGACTTTAAAAAACATATCTATAAATACACCAATACAATATTTAAAATCAAATTAAATAATTTACCCTGCGCTAAAATTTTAAAATCTTAAAACCTTTAAAACCCTTAATGCTATTCCCTACAATCCCTATTAAAACAAACTCAATTTATACTACAGGCTAGGGTAGGATAGCTTAGGCCAGGCCGGCCTGATGAAAGAAGTAAGTTTTTAACTTTTGGCAGAAGGAGCGGAGGTCCGTGGTTGTTCTAAGTTTGAGGGGTAGGTCATTCCAGAGGGTCGGGCCCACCACAGAGAAGGCCCTTCCCCTGGGCGTCACCCGCTGGCACTGCCTAGTGGACGGCACCCGGAGAAGTCCCTCTCTGTGGGAGCGGATCAGCCGCAGGGATATATGAGGCAGAATGCGATGCGCAAGTAACTAGGTCCCGTGCCATGGAGCGCTTTAAAGATGGTAATCAACACCTTGAAGCGCACCCGAAAGGCCATAGGCAGCCAGTGCAGCTCGCACAGGAGTGGTGTTACGTGGGAGAACCTAGAGACTCCCAGGACTGCCCGCGTGGCCGCGTTCTGGACTAGCTGTAGTCTTTGGGTGCACCTCAAGGGAAGCCCCATGTAGAGAGCATTACAATAGTCTAGACAGGATGTCACGAGCGCATGGGTGACTGTGTGAAGGGCGTCCCGATCCAATAAGGGATGCAACTGGCGTACCAGGCGAACCTGGTAGAACGCTCCCCTGGCCACGTCCGTCACTTGATCTTCCATGGACAGCCGGGTATCCAAGAGGACGCCCAAGATGCCCGGGACACCTGTGGAAGACGAGTGGCAAGAGAGAGATATGCACCTCACCCTCTCCTTACCCAGAGGGGGTCTCCAGCTGGTTATGGGACAGGAGTGATGAGATGCTGGGACCCATTGGCAATACAGGCTACATATGACAGTAGCCCAGGACGAGGGGCCCTCTTCTTAGGGCAGGTGTTAAACCACATGAATCGTTAGGGCCATATGTATACATTACAGTGGGACATGGTGATGGCCATGATGGCAGTGACGGACAGAGAGGCTGCTGACTGGGTGGCTGATCTGTATTGGGATCATGCTGTGGAACTCATGGGCATTGGTCTGTTCCTGGTGGCGCTGCGGGAGAGGTTTAAAGATACCACCGGGATCCAGCGGGTGGAAGCAGAATTGCAGGCTACAAGACAACAAGGGAAGCCAGTAGCTGAATACATCAGAGAGTTCCGATGTCTGGCCAGCAAAGTGAGGATGTGGCCAGAGAGGTTGGTGGTGCATTACTTTACGACCGGTCTTGATCAAACACTATGCCGGGCCTGCGTTGAAGAGGGTTGCCACCTAGGCTGACTGAATGGTTCCAGACCGCCACGGAATTAACTATAGAATTCTATGAGGATCAGCCAGGACGGGAGGGGGATAGGCGAGGACAAAGACTGCAATAGATGTGTCATATCAGAGTTGTCTTGAAAACCCCGCATCTCACAGCTGTTTCCAGGGGGCAACCTCCATCCCCAATAGCAGCTGGACTGGCAACGCCTATATGGCCACCCATAACATGTTTTTGAAGCAGTAGGCCAGGGCATAGATGGGCAGTCTACCATGAGACCAGTCCTAAGGTGTCTGTGAGCATAACAAGGAAAGAAAATATGTTGGCCAGGAATAGCATGAGGAGCAGCCAGGAGAAGTCACAATGGGCGAATCAACCAGTTATTAGTTGACTCCAACCCATCGGGTGATATGCTCAATACCGGTGGAAGTTACTGGGAGGAGGGTTCCGACCCAACGATAACCAAGCCTATCAAACAAATTGTGATACAGGTAGTGGTGGAAGTGACCAGGCAATGACAATGTACAGCCCTGATCGATTCAAGGTGCACTCGGTGCTTCATGAATGCCACAGTTGCTGATAATCTGGGGGTGAGCCTCAGGAAGTTGGCTAGGCTGATCCGTTTCACACAGATGGACGGGTTGGGATTTGGGGCCAACCAGCCGCAAATGTAACTGATCAGGTGGTATTGCAGATAGAGCCCCATTGGGAGGTCTTGCGGTTTGTAGTGGTTCCCAAAATTATGGAGAAGATTGTACTAGAACTGGCATAGTTGGAGAAATGGGGATCCACGATATGTGGGTGTGGTAGTAGGCATCTCAGAATAGGCCTCGGTCCTGACCCCCCTCCTCATGAGTTGCAAACCACTGCCCAGGGCCCAGTGGGATTGCGAGCTACAGTGCCGTGGGTACATACAGCTGGGGAGGAGCGATTCCCTCAGGTATATGTAGACTTATGAGATGTATGCAGCGAACAAGAATGTGATACGTTGCCCCCTCACCGCCCCACAGATTGTGCCATGAAACTACTCCCCATGGCTAAACTGCCAAATGGTGAAAGATGCGTTATGTCACTCTTTGGCCACATGTAAAAATATTGTCGATAAAAGGCAGAAGTCACAAAGATCCTTCCATGTAGGCCAGGGGGTACACCTCTCCACTAAATATCTCAGGCTGCCGTTGCCATATAAGAAACTCAGGCCCAAATTCATTGGGCCGTTCCCAATTGTGTGAGTTATTAACCTGGTCACAGTGCAGCTAAGACTCCCCCTCTACTGGGTGCAATACAATACAATACAATATAATACAATAGCAGAGTTGGAAGGGTCCTTGTAGGTCTTCTAGTCCAACCCCCTGCGTGAGCAGGAACCTTATATCATTTCAGACAAATGGCTATCTAACATCTTTTTAAAGACTTCCAGGGTTGGGGCATTCACAACTTCTGGAGGCAAGCTGTTCCAGAGGTTAATTGTTCTAACTGTCAGGAAATTTCTCCTTAGTTCTAAGTTGCTTCTCTCCTTGATTAGTTTCCACCCATTGCTTTTTGTCCTGCCCCCAGGTGCCTTGGAGAATAGTTTGACTCCCTCTTCTTTGTGGCACCCTCTGAGATATCGGAACATTGTTATCATGTCTCCCCTGGTCCTTCTCTTCATCAAACTAGACATACCCAGCTCCTGCCACCGTTCTTCATATGTTTTAGTCTCCAGTCCCCTAATCATCTTGGTTGCTCTTCTCTGCACTCTTTCCAGAGTCTCCACATCTTTTCTACATCATGGCGACTAAAACTGTATGCAGTATTCCAAGTGTGGCCTTACCAAGGCACTATACAGTGGCATTAACACTTCACATGATCTAGATTCTATCCCTCTGTTTATGCAGCCTAGAACTGTTTTGGCTTTTTTGGCAGCTGCTGCACACTGCTGGCTCATATTTAAATGGTTGTCCACTAGGATTCCAAGATCCCTCTCACAGTTGCATTTTGTTTTTCTTGCCTAAATGTAGAACCTTACTTTTTTCACAATTGAATTTCATTTTATTAGATAGTGCCCAATGTTCAAGTTTGTCTAGATCCTTCTGTATCTTAAGCCTATCTTCTGGAGTGTTGGCTATTCCCGCCAGCTTGGTGTCATCTGCAAATTTGATGAGTTCCCCATTTATCCCCTCATCCAAATCATTGATGAAGATGTTGAAGAGTACTGGGCCTAAAACAGAGCCTTGGGGGACTCCACTGCATACTTCCTTCCATGTAGATGCAGTTCCATTGAGGACTACACGTTGAATGCGGTTGGTCAGCCAGTTGCGAATCCATTTGGTGGTGATGCTGTCTAACCCACATTTTTCTACTTTATCTAATAGTAGGTTATGGTTTACTTTATCAAATGCCTTACTGAAGTCCAAGTAAATTATATTGACAGCATTCCTCTGGTCCACTATTTTTGTCACTTTGTCAAAGAATGCAATTAGATTAGTCTGGCATGATCTGTTTTTGACAAACCCATGTTGGCTTTTGGCTATTACTTTGTTTGCTTCTAGGTGTTCACTTATTTGTTGCTTAATTATCTTTTCCAGAATCTTTCCTGGTATTGAGGTCAGGCTGATGGATCTATTTCTTTCCCTTTTTTGAAGATGGGAACCACATCAGCTCTTTTCCAGTCTTCTGGCAGTTCCCCGGTGCTCCAGGATCTCTGAAAGATATAGTTCAGTGGTTCTGAGATCTCGTCTGCCAGTTCCTTCAGAACCCTGGGGTGTAATCCATCCGGTAATCCATCCGGGACAACACATCCAGTCTTCCACTGCAGCCTACTTTGATCAGTTCAGGCCTCTGATATCAGAGGAGACCCCCCTACGGCCACCGGTTATTGTGGATGGAGAACAGCACTATATAGTGCAAGATATACTAGATTCCAGGTGGCACAGGGGACGGTTACAATACCTTATTTTATGGAAAGGTTATCCCCTGTCGGAGGCATCTTGAGTTCATAGGACTGTAGGGCACCTGGTAGGGAAATTCCACTGCAGGCATCCCACAAAACCAGGGGAAAGGGGTCCTTCAACTCCTTAACTAACTGTACTTTGTAGCTCCCCCACCTATACAAGCTATAGAACCTCCTGCTAACAATCCATGATTAATTGCTGGGCGGTTTCGCTCTAGGACACAAGGTGGTGGATGTGCGCATGTGTGGGGTGCAGCTTATCTTTAATTACCAATATAGCTATAAAAGGTGGTGGGAAGCACCGGGTGGCAGCTCTGACAATTTATTCATTGCCTTAATGCTTTGTTGGTCTGTACTTTGCAGAATGAAGAATACAACCTGCATTTACAAACTGTTTCTCTGTTTGGCTGGTTTCACTAACACTTCAATCTCCTACTTGCTGTAGACTTTGTCTCCCAGTAGATATCAGGGTAGTTAAAGTCTCCCATTATATCTTGATGTTGCCGTCTTATATAGTTTGTAATCCACATGTGTACTGAAAATGACAGATGAATAAAATTTACAAGTTTTTTTTCTTTCTATGTTTTGCCAATAAGTTTAGTTTTCTTGTTCCATCCATGTATTAACCAGGTTCGATTGTGCTTAATCCATCTTTCGTTGCACAGGTAGTTCTCACTTACTACTTCTTCCCTGAGCCTTCAAAGTTACTATGGCACAGTAGACGCAGGCATGCACCTAGCCCACAAAATTGGTGGTAATCCTAGGACTTGTTCCGTGACCACATATCAGCAGTGACTGTGGTTTTGCAGGAGCAGGAAAAGGAGTTGCACCAATTCCGGTTGTGCCAATAGTTGCACATTTATGATGGCAGTGGCATCCCACATTCGTGATCCCCATTTGTGACCGTCCCAGCTAGCTTCTGGCAAGCAAAATCAGTGGATATACTGGCAGGAAATTGCAAGTCATAATGGTATAAAATTGCCCACAGTAATTACCTTAACAGTTACTGAGGAGCAGGTGTAAGTTGGCACTGTCATGTGAGATGATGCTTAATGATTGAGCTTCTAAGTGCCGCATATATCAGTTCCAATTGCGGTAGGTTATGTGAGGACTATTTGAACATGGATGTCACCAGAGGGGTTGCAGACAGTATTTTCAGCCCTTATTTGCAGCTGAGGACTTCCATGAGCAAAAGTGGTGTATAATTTCTTTTCCCAACTCATCTCTAACCATTTTACAAAAAATTGAAGTTACACTTTTCTTTGCATCTTACAGATGAACAGGATGCCAATAGGAGCACTCGGGACAACTGTTAAATAACAATGTTGAAAAGGGGAGGAAAATCAAGACAGAAATCAAAATATTTTCCATTTTCTGCAGAAAAACCATACAAATCTGCTACTCCTCCTCCAGCAGCTCTTTGAGAGACGAAATGAAGAAAGAACAAACAAATTATGCAGAACTCCAGGATACGTTATATGAGAGGGGAAGGGATATTATTTATAATTCAGTAAAAGAGGAAAATATCTGGAAGTCTATTGAGAGGAAAAAATCAATAGCAAGCCATGGAATGCAGGGCTCTCCCTGTGAGTAAGAAGATGGCTTGAATAAAAGCACCACTAAAAAAGCATTGTCCTTTTGTTTGACCTCCATGGAGAAACCTTATAAGTGTAGAGATTGTGGGAAAGTTTTCATTAGAAACACCTCCTGAGACACAAGATGACGCACACAGGAGAGAGAGCCATTGAATGTCCTATGTGTGGAAAAACTTTTAGTGAGAATTACAGTCTGGTGAAGCATCAGAGGACTCACACAGGAGAGAAACCGTTTGAATGTCCTGACTGTGGGAAAGGCTTTAGTCAGAATTCCCATCTGGTAACACACGAGAGGACTCACACAGGAGAGAAACCGTTTGAATGTCCTGACTGTGGGAAAAGCTTCAGTCACAATGCCAATCTGGTGACACACCAGAGGACTCACACAGGAGAGAAACCCTTTCAATGTCCTGACTGTGGGAAAAACTTTAGTCGAAATTCCAGCCTGGTGAGACACCAGAGGACTCACACAGGAGAGAAACCCTTTCAATGTCTGGATTGTGGGAAAAGCTTTAATCAGAATTCCCATCTGGTGAAACACCAGAGAACTCATACAGGTGATAAACCCTTTGAATGTCCTGACCGTGGAAAAACCTCTAGTGATTATTTCACCCTGGTGAGACACCAGAGGACTCACACAGGAGATAAACCCTTTGAATGTCCTGATTGTGGGAAAAGCTTTAGTGATTATTCCAGCCTGGTGAGACACCACAGGACTCACACAGGAGAGAAACCCTTTGAATGTCTTGACTGTGGGAAAGGCTTTAGTCAGAATTGCCATCTGGTAAAACACCAGAGGACTCACACAGGTGAGAAACCCTTTGAATGTCCTGATTGTGGGAAAGGCTTTAGTGATTATTCCAGCCTGGTGACACACCAGAGGACTCACACAGGAGAGAAACCCTTTGAATGCCCTGACTGTGGGAAAGGCTTTAGTCACAATTCCAATCTGGTGACACACCAGAGGACTCACACAGGAGAGAAACCCTTTGAATGTCGTGACTGTGGGAAAACCTTTAGTGATTATTCCAGCCTGGCGAGGCACCAGAGGACTCATACAGGAGAGAAACTCCATGAATGTCCTGACTGTGGGAAAACGTTTAGTCAGCATTCCAATCTGGTGACACACCAGAGGACTCACACAGGAGAGAAACCCTTTCAATGTCTTGACTGTGGGAAAAGCTTTAATCGAAATTACAATCTGGTGATACACCAGAGGACTCACACAGGAGAGAAACCCTTTGAATGTCCTGATTGTGGGAAAAGCTTTAATCAGAATTCCCAACTGGTGACACACCAGAGGACTCACACAAGAGAGAAACCCTTTGAATGTCCTGATTGTGGGAGGGGTTTCAGTCAAAATTCTTACCTGGTGATACACCAGAGGACTCACATAGGAGAGAAACCTTTTGAATGTCGTGACTGTGGAAAAAGCTTTAGTGATTATTCCAGCCTTGTGAGACACCAGAGGACTCACATAGGAGAGAAACTCTTTGAATGTCCTGACTGTGGGAAAACCTTTAGTCACAATTCCAGTCTGGTGAAACACCAGAGGACTCACACAGGAGAGAAACCCTTTGAATGTCCTGACTGTGGGAAAAGCTTTAATCGAAATTACAATCTGGTGATACACCAGAGGACTCACACAGGAGAGAAACCCTTTGAATGTCCTGATTGTGGGAAAAGCTTTAATCAGAATTCCCAACTAGTGACACACCAGAGGACTCACACAGGAGAGAAACCCTTTGAATGTCCTGACTGTGGGAAAAGCTTTAGGCACAATTCCAACCTGGTGACACACCAGAGGACTCACACAGGAGAGAAACCCTTTGAATGTCCTGATTGTGGGAAAAGCTTTAATCAGAATTCCCAATTGGTGACACACCAGAGGACTCACACAGGAGAGAAACCTTTTGAATGTCCTGACTGTGGGAAAAGCTTTAGACACAATTCCAATCTGGTGACACACCAAAGGACTCACATAGGAGAGAAACCCTTTAAATGTCCTGGCTGTGGGAAAAGCTTTAGTGATTATTCCAATCTGGTGACACACCAGAGAATTCACACAGGAGAGAAACCCTTTGAATGTTCTGATTGTGGGAAAAGCTTTAGACACAATTCCAATCTGGTGACACACCAGAGGACTCATACAGGAGACAATCCATTTGAATGTCCAATCTGTGGACATTACTTTAAGCATAAATCATCTCTTATTGCACACAAGGTAATCCATATAAAGAAAGGTAGATGAGTTTAGATAACGCTTGAATTTCATTTGTGATCTCCCATTGATTGTGTAGGTAAGAAATTGATTGTTTGAACTTTGGCCTTATTCTTTTTCCTGTTAAGTAAAATTGCTTTCCTTAACTACCCGAATCCCCCTGCTCTCCCTGATTCAGCCATTAATCAAATGTGTGAGTCTCTAAGAAGAACACTGTCTACTCGGAGCTGGGAAAAACCTGGAGGCCTTGCGCATGGTTAGGCCTGCCTGCTGTAGTCATCTCTAGCCCTCCTACACACTCCTACACCCTGTGCTGTGTGTCCTAACCCTTGTGTCTCCTTGGCCCTTAATTCCCTCCCACAGTTTCCCCTTAAATCTTATCCCTAACCCACCTGATCATAAATGTTTGGGATGTAGAGAAGTATTTATCTCTATTGAGAGCCAAACCCCTACAAAGGTACAGGAATGTGTTGATCGGTTTCAAATCTGCAAACTAACACCCTCCAAATATTCTCCTGTGGCGGATACCTCCCTACAGAATATATGGGATACGGCTAAGGCAGTGATAAGGGGAACAGCAATAAAATATATGGCTAGACATTGTAAAATAGAGAAAGCAAAAAGAATGGAATTAATAACGGCATTACAAAAACAAGAGAAGGAAGCCCAGAAAGATCCATATAATATAAGGGTAAGAGAAAAAATAAATCTTTTGAGACATGAAATCTCCCTACTTGACCAGAACCAACTTGCAGAAAAAATAAAGAAATGTAGGCAATCCCATTTTGAACATGCAAATAAAATAGGGAGATGGTTGACATATAGGCTAAGGAAGAAAGCAGAAACATGAAGAATAGAATCACTCCAAGACAATAGTGGGAAAGGTGTAAATACCATAGAACAGAAATTAAAAATAGCACAAGATTTCTTTGGTTCACTTTATGCCGAGGAGGCACAACAAAAGGAAAAGGCCAACTCTTATCTTATAAAACAACATCTTGGAGTAGTCCCTGATACATATAAAAATACACTAAATACAAAGATTACAATGGAAGAGGTAGAAAATGCAATTAGAAAACAGGCAAATGGGAAAACCCCAGGTCCGGATGGAATACCAGGAGAATTATACAAGGGTATTTGGGAGACTTTAATCGCACAAATGAAGGACCTATTTAATGAAATCTTGGAAAAGGGGGAAACTCCCCAATCATGGACTGAAGCCTCTTTAATTCCCAAACCTGACTCAGACTTAACTCAAATTAAAAATTATAGACCTATCTCACTTTTAAATGTCGATTATAAAATATTCGCGACAATTCTGGCTGGGAAGTTGAAACCATTTTTATCTAATTTCATCCATCAGGATCAAAGTGGATTTCTACCAGGTAGGTATCTGAGGGACAATGTACGAATGATAACTAACTGCCTAGAATACTATGAGGCACACACAGACAAACAAATGAGCATGATTTTTTTAGATGCGCAAAAAGCATTTGAAAGGATCAATTGGAATTTTATTATACAACAACTACAAATTATGGAATTCGGCCCTAAATTTGTTAAAGCAGTCCAGGCCATTTATACAACGCAATCGGCATTACATGTGGTCAAGACATTTTTAATTACATTCCTGCTAATATTAGTGAAGCACAGTGTTGTCTCAGCCGGTTGATTCCTGTTTTGCTTTCCAAACAGCAAATTCACTCAAACCGTTCTTGACGTGGAGTCACGCTTGAAAAATCGCGCTGCTATTAATTATTTGCTTCTGCACCAGCATTTGGATTGTGAAAGTTTCGAAGGAATCTGTTATTTTAATCTTTCAGATGAATCACGAACCATCCAGCAGCAGCTCAATATTTTACACAATTTGGCTTCTGATTTGAAAATTGATACTTTAGGATCTTGGTGGAAAAGCTATTGGGCTTGGTTGCCCACAGGCTTATTGGGAAATGTCCTACGTTATTTAGTCATCATTTGTGCTATTTTGATTGGTGGGTGCTGTTTTGTTCAGTGTCTTCCTTACTTTTGCAATATATGTATTGCAGCTTTTCACCCTAAAACCCCTCCCACACTGCCTCAGGGTCAGGTATTTGCCCTGTATAAGCAACTGCAACGATGTTCCTCTCCTGATTATGACCCTTTCACTAATCCCTCTTACAATACCTTGTCTAACAAAATAAAAAAGAGTGAGATGTAGAGATAGAGCTCATATAAAGATTACATAGAGGCCATGTGCAGCAAACTGCCACACCTCAGTACCTATTTACCTCAAATGTCTATGAGCTCACCTAATTACCGTGTTTCCCCCAAAATACGACAGAGTCTTATATTTTTTGACCCACGAAATATTGCCTTGTGCTTATTAGAGGGGGAGGGCTTATTATTTTCTGGGGCAGGCGAGAAGCGAGGCGCACCTTTTACCTTTAAAGATCCGTTGCGTTCCTTGCTATTGTGTCCAGGGAAGCTGCTGGTAAAAAAAAAACCCAATCCTTCTTGTGAATTCTATCAAACCTCTTGAACTCGCGAGAAGGGGGGGGGGTATCAGTGGCTTCCCTGGACACAATAGCAGGGAACGTGATGGAGCTTGAAAGGTAAAAGTCATGCCTTGCTTCTCCCTCCCTCCCACCTCTCATTCCTCGCGGAGGGGAAGGACGGAAGCAGGCTGCCTTTACAATTGAAGTGGGGTGGGTGTCTTATTTTTTTGTGCAAGAGGGAAGAGGCAGGGGGGTGATCAAATTTGCTGGACTGCCGCTATTTTTGCGGCAGGCTCTTTTTTGTGCTTACATAGTTTGGGGCGAGGCTTAGTTTCGGGGGGAGGGCTTATTGTGGTGTACGCTCTGAAAAGCCTGATTGGGCTTATTAGCGGACATGTTGTATTTTCAGGGAAACACGGTAGCACCACCAGGCATCACCAGGCACCATCAAGATATGCGAGATTCTACACTGGCTGGAATGTTTTTAGTGATTGACAAGCAGAATACACCAATAAATATGTTGTTGCTATAAACTCTTAGATGCTTGTTAAAACTGTATAAAAAACAATTAAACTCTACTAAGGCGAAGACACATTTTAGATACCCTGCTATGACTGGTTTCCGAATCCATCATCCCAAGACAAATAACTAGCTGGCGCAATCTTCCCCAATCCTTAAAGAAGGTGTGCTTTGTATGCATATATCCACCACCTCTTCTTTCTTACAGTGTAGTTCTCTCTTTTTGCATGGGGAGCTTCTTGCTCTGTTTCTGTGGTGACGAGTGAATCATGGGGGACCCGAACGAACAAGTTAGGGATGATTATCCTGGAGAAAGTCTATTGATGTGACCTCTGAAGTCAAATGAAACTTGAACACACATATTCAATTAAAAAAATCTTGCTACCGCCTCTTAGGCAGAGATGGATCAGTAGGGTTTTCAGTTTTGTGTCATTAAATGGTGCAGAATAGATGAGTGACACCCACGCTAAACAACTGTAGAGCCTTGGTAAGTGAGGCATAAGGATTTTAAACAGAGACTGAGAAATATTCTGTTCCAGTGCCTGCCTTTTTTTATTTTTTTATTCGTATTTATATACCGCCCTATCTCCCTTGCGGGACTCAGGGCGGTGAACAGGCACTGATAAAATGACAGTAAACAACAAATACAATAAAAACATCTTAAAAATGAATTAAACTAAAATGCCTGTACTAAAATCACAGTAAAACCCCTATTAAAAGTCAAATTTAAAAACTACGCCAGGCCGGCTGCATGGAAGAGATGTGTTTTCAATGCCTGGTGGAAGAGGCGCAGGTCCATGGTTGTATGTAGGTCGGGGGGTAGGTCATTCCAGAGGGCGGGGGCTACCACAGAGAAGGCTCTCGCCCTAGAAGTCGCCAGCCGGCATTGCCCAGCTGACGGCACCTTGAGGAGGCCCTCTGTGGGAGCGAACAGGTCGAAGGGAGGTATGTGGTAGGAAGCAGTCCTGTAAATAACCAGGTCCCATGCCATGGAGCACTTTAAAGGTGGTTACTAACACCTTGAAGCGCATCCGGAAAGTCACATGCAGCCAGTGCAGCTCGCGCAGGAGAGGTGTTACATGGGAGCATTTCGAGGCCCCCCAAATCCCCCGTGCAGCCGCATTCTGAACTAGCTGAAGCCTCCGAGTGCACCTCAAGGGAAGCCCCATGTAGAGAGTGTTACAATAGTCCAGGCAGGAGATGACGAGGGCTTGAGTGACCATGCGTAGAGTGTCACGATCTAGAAAGGGGCGCAACCCGGTGTATCAAGTAAACCTGATAGAAAGCCCCCCTGGCCACGGCTGTCATATGGTCATCCAAAGACAGCCGAGAGTCCAGGAGGACGCCCAGATTGCGGGCCCTCTCTGCGGGAGCCAGTGACTCGCCCCCGATAGCCAGAGATGGAACCAGCTGGCTATATCGTGACGCCGGAAACTACAGCCACTCGGTCTTGGATGGGTTGAGTCGAAGCCTGTTTCGCCCCATCCAGACTCGCACGGCTTCCAGACACCCGTACATCACTTCGACGGCATCGTTGGGGTGTTCTGGGGTAGAGATGTATAGCTGGGTGTCATCAGCGTACTGATGGAACTCTACCCCAAAACCATGGATAATCTCACCCAGCGGCTTCATATAGATGTTGAACAGGAGGGGTGAGAGGACCGACCCCTGAGGCACCCCACACGTGAGGGGCCTCGACATCGACCTCTTGAAGTGTGAAACCATCTATTCAACTTTGGACAGTCCTATCAGGCTTAGGCCTAAAAGCAGCAAAGGAAAAGACTTGACTTGACAGACTGAAAAGGCACCAAACCAAACATCTGATATAAGGCTCAAGGATGCTGGAAGTAAAGCCACAAGTTATAATTCAGTTTATAAGCGTAAAGACGCCTTCCATGAGCTATGGCATATTGAGAGGCAAAAAGTATGTGACAGTCGGTAAGTAGGGGATGTCTGGGAGACATTTATTCTGTAAATTACAGCATGTTACCCAGGAAATGCTTTGAATGCTACCTTGGGTACCTGAATGAAAAGAGATTCCATAAAATTTTGGAGTTATTTTATTCCCAGATTCCTTCACATAACAGAGCTCAGAGCCAACATCATCGTAATAGAATAAAACCAGAAGGGACCTTGGAGGTCTTCTAGTCCAGTGGTCGGCAAACCGCGGCTCGCGAGCCGCATGCGGCTCTTTGGCCCCTCACGTGTGGCTCTTCCTCCACCCGCGCCGACGGTGGGACTCCTGGGACCCACCGGAGAAACCCTCCCTACCATCCACCGATTCCCTTCCCCCGCGGAACCTCCCCAGCCCGGCATGCCGCCACTCGTCTACTTCCAGGGGGTGCGCAGTCTCCGCGAACGGGGGGAGGGAATTTCCTGCAATCCCCCTGGATGTAGCCTGGCTCGCCCGGCCGCTCATTCGCTTGGGCTACTTCCAGGGGTGAGAAGGCCTTCCTCACCCCAAACGGAACGGGCGGGCTATCGGGCGAGCCAGGCTAAATCCAGGGGGATTGCAGGAAATTCCCTTCCCATGCCCGCGGAGACTCCGCAGCGAACGAGTGTAGCGGGAGAATTTCTTCCAATCCCCCTGGATGTAGCCTGGCTCGCCCAATAGCCCGCCCGTTCCGTTTGGGGTGGGGAAGGCCTTCTCACCCCTGGAAGTAGCCCGGGCAGCTGAGCGAGCCAGGCTACATCCAGGGGGATTGCAGGAAATTCCCTTCCCGTGCCCGCGGAGACTCCGCAGCGAACGAGTGTAGCGGGAGAATTTCCTCCAATCCCCCTGGATGTAGCCTGGCTCGCCCGATGGCCCGCTCGTTCCGTTTGGGGTGGGGAAGGCCTTCTCACCCCTGGAAGTAGCCTGGGCAGCCGGGCGGCCGGACAAGCCAGGCTACATCCAGGGGGATTGCAGGAAATTCCCTCCCCCCACTCGCGGAGACTCCGCACCCCCTGGAAGTAGACGAGTGGCGGCATGCCGGGCTGCGGAGTCTCCGCGGGCACGGGAAGGGAATTTCCTGCAATCCCCCTGGATGTAGCCTGGCTCGCCCGATAGCCCGCCCGTTCCGTTTGGGGCGAGCCAGGCTACATCCAGGGGGATTGGAGGAAATTCTCCCGCTACACTCGTTCGCTGCGGAGTCTCCGCGGGCACGGGAAGGGAATTTCCTGCAATCCCCCTGGATGTAGCCTGGCTCGCCCGGCCACCCGGCCTCTCAGGCTACTTCCAGGGGTGAGAAAGCCTTCCCCACCACATACGGAACGGGCGGGCTATCGGGCGAGCCAGGCTACATCCAGGGCGATTGGAGGGAACCGGCATCCAGAGGGTCGCTGTTCCTTCCCCACCTCACACCGAGCCCTGGAATTACCCTGAGCGGCCAGCAAACGCGGCGGCGGCCAGACGGCCCCTGCTAAGGTGAGCGAGTGAGTAACCACGGCGGGCTGGGCTGAGGAGGCTCCGCGGAGGGCAGACAGACAGACAGAGAGAGGCACAGAAACAGAGAGCGACAAGGAGGGAGCTGGGAATTAGAGAGTGACAGACACACACAGAGAGACAGAGAGAGGGAGGGAGGGAGAGAAAGATAGAGACACAGAATGAGTGATTAAGTGCTTGAATGCGAGACAGACAGACACACACACACACACAGAGTGACAGAGATGGGCAGACAAAGCAGATAGAGAAAGAAAGAGAGAGAAAGAGGGAAAGAGAAAGAGAGAGAAAGAAGGAAAGAAAGAGAGAGAAAGAAAGAGAGAAAAAGAGATGGAGAAAGAGAGAGAGAGAGAAAGAGAGAGAGAAAGGGAAAGAAAGAGAGAGAGAGAAAGAAAGAGAAAGAGGGAAAGAGAGAGAGAGAAAGAGAAAGAGAGAAAGAGAGAGAGAAAGAGGGAAAGAAAGAGAAAGAAAGAAAGAGGGAGAAAGAGAGAAATGGAGAAAGAGAGAGAGAGAGAGAAAGAGAGAGAGAAAGAGAGAAAGAGAGAGAAATGGAGAAAGAGAGAGAGAGAAAGAGAAAAAGAAAGAGAGAGAGAGAGAGAGAGACAGAAAGAAAGAGACAAAGAGAGAGAGAGAAATGGAGAAAGAGAGAAAGAAAGAGAAAGAAAGAAAGAATTTATGACCACAATTGAGCCTAAAAGTTTGGTTGCTAACCAAGACCATTGTTAAGTGAGTTTCACATTTTCCAAGTTGGCCACGCCCACCCAGTCACATGACTGCTGAGCCACTCCCACAAAACAGGCCACACCTTCCGGCTCTCAAAAGAAATTTCAATCGTGGTATTATTGATATTTGGCTCTGTTGACTAATGAGTTTGCCCACCACTGTTCTAGTCCAACCTGCTCAAGCAGGGGACCTTATACCATTTCAGGGAAGTGACTGTCCACTCTCTTCTTAAAGACCTCCAGGGATGAAGCACCCACAACTTCTGAAGGCAAGCAGTTAATTGTCCTCAGTTAGGAAGCTGCTCCTCAATCCCAGGTTGCTTCTCTCCTTGATTAATTTCCATCCATTGTTTCCTACCTTGTCTTCTGGGGCTTTGGTAAATAGGTTGACCCCCTCCTCTTTCTGGCAGCCCTTCAAATACTGGAATACTGCTGTCTTCATCACCACCACCCATATCTTATTAAATCTGCATTAAAAATGGCATCGTAGGGTGTCCTTCTAAAAAGGTTAGCCTGATGATCAATTAGCCATGTGGTTTGATGGGCTATTTTATTTTGCCTTGGTATGCTGGGTGCTCTTGGATGCAGCCCTGGTCAGTAGAAGTGAAGCTGGCTCACCTGGAGCATCTCACTTGATGGTGCTGCCATGTAATAAATCCTTGGGAGCCACAGGAAATCAGTCCTGAAGTTCTGGGATGTAGAGAAGCTTTGATGTCCACTGAGAGACACCGCCAAGAAAGCTGATTCTGTACTTCTGTTTTAAAAAAGTCATTAACTTTTAGGACTGAGCACATAGCTAATCTTCCCAAGGTTAAGTAGCATCGCATTTCACTATTTCACTTGGCTTAGTTTCAAAGGTGGATGGCTAGAAATAAAAAACGACTTGATAGCATTTAATCAGCGAACCATTTTGCAAACGTACTAGAGACAGGACAAGTGTGTTTCTCCCCCTCCTCTCTGACGACGGATGCCTAAAAAGCTGGGAAAACAGCAGGGGGTGGCTGTGGTTGAGCTTAAAGGAGTTAAAACCACGGAGTACTTCATTCCTAGAAAGAATGGGAGAGGAGATGCCCAGAGGAACTTCCTCTTCCGGATACCTCATGGGAGGAGGGTGGTGTGCAGATCGGCTTCTCTGCTGTTCCCATTGTCGAAGCAGGGGCTGGAAGGTGAGTTGAGGGCAGGTGGGAGGAGAGTCATGGAAGCAGAGAAGCAACTGGGCTGAAGTGTCTCAGCTGCTGTTGCAGGTTCCTTCCCTCCCCGAATTTAAGCCCACTGGTGCTGCACGCTGTGAAACTGGTGGCTGCAACTTCCTTTCTGGTGGCAAGATGGAAAAAGTCTTCGAGTGAAGGTGGATTCTTTGGGAATGGCTTCCCTCCAGAGGTTGTGGCTGCTCCCATCACTGGAGGGTTTGTGGCAGAGGGACCTTGCAGGTCTCCTATTCCGACGCCCTGATCAAGCAGGAGACCCAATCTCCTTTCAGACAAATGGCTCTCCTGTCTCTGATTAAAAGCCACCAAGGATGGAGCTCCCACAACCTCTGAAGGGAAACTCTTCCACTGGTTCTCTGTTCTCAGTGTCAGGAAATCTCTCCTTAGTTCTAGGCTGCTTCTCTCCTTGGTGAGTTTCCATGCAGTTCCTTGTCCTGCCTTCAGGGTCTTTGGAGAATAGGTTGATCCCCTCCCCCCTCTTTTGTGGCAACTCCTCCAGTATTGGAAGATGGCTATCATGTCACCCCTAGTCCTTCCCTTCACTGGACTACATACCCAATTCCTGCAACCCTTCTTTATATTTTAGTCTCCAGGCCCCTAATCCACTTTTCTTTTTGTATTCTCTTACATACCATCTTAAGTATACATTCACATAATTGGTATTCTTTACATTTATCATTCTTATACATTTATTATTTCATTTAAGGAGTTATAATGTACAATTTGGGTTGCTTTATTTACCATCCCTTCCTCCTTTTGTAACACCTCATTGTTTTCCCTTTCTTTTCTCCCTCCCTTCTCTACTTTTTTCCTCCTCTCCTTCTCCTTCCTTCTTCCCTTACCTTCCTCAGACTCCTGCTCTTCCCCTTCCTACCTACTCTCTCTCCTTCTCTTTCTCCCCCTTCCATTCTCCTCTCCTTACCTTTTTCTTCTTTTCCCCTTTTCCTTTCATTCTCTCCTCCTCTCTCCCCTTCTTTTTCTATTATTGTTGGTGTATATTTGAAAACTCAGTTTATGTTTCCTTGGGATGGTATTTCTGTCAGCCCAGATATAATTTGAGTATCATTTCTTATTCCATTACCTTCACTAGTCTACCCTGTGTATGTTTCCCCCTCTTTGTATCTCATTCTTGAATATATACTTAGATGTTTACTATTTTCTTTTCTGTCTTCCCTTCCAATTATTATTATTGGGCCTTGGACCGGGTTGTGCCCTTGCGGCCTCTCACGCGGCGCCGATCCACCCTGGCTCCTTGGTTTTCTGAGGAGCTAAGGGTGATGAAGCGCCGCAAGAGACGCCTAGAGAGCAGATGGAGATCCACTCGTTCCGAATCCGACCGAACACTGGTGAAGTCCTGTACGAAGACCTACCTAATGGCAATAAGAGTGGCAAAACGTAATCATCTTACCACCCTTATTGCGTCCGCAGATAACTGCCCTGCCGCCCTGTTCAGGGTGACCCGCTCCCTTCTCCATCATGGGTCGCGGGAAGTTCCCCTGCAGGGCAGAGCAGAGGAGTTTGGTGGTTATCTGCAGGACAAAATCGCTCAGATTCTGGACGACTTGGCCTCCATTCCGATAGATCTGGGCGGACCGTCCGAGGCAGGTCTTGAGACCGTTTTATGGGACGAGTTCGACTTTGTTACTTCCGAAGACATGGACAGGTTGCCGAGACGACTGAATGCCACCACATGTTTATTGGACCCGTGTCCCTCCTGGCTAGTACTGGCCTCCTGGGAGGTGACACGAGGCTGGCTCCAGGGAATTGTGAACGCTTCTCTTAGTGAGGGGCTCTTGCCGACCTCCCTTAAAGAGGCAATGGTGAGACCCCTCCTCAAGAAGCCCTCCCTGGACCCAGCATTGCTAACTAACTATCGTCCGGTCTCCAACCTTCGCTTTTTGGCGAAGGTTGTAGAGAGTGTGGTGGTACAGCAGTTCTCTCGACACCTGGAAGAAACTGTTTATCTAGACCCGCGCCAGTCCGGCTTCCGACCTGGGCACAGCACCGAGACGGCATTGGTCGCGTTGGTGGATGATCTCTGGAGGGCCAGAGATAGGGGCTTTTCTTCTATCCTGGTCCTATTAGATCTCTCAGCGGCTTTCGATACCATCGACCATGGTATCCTATTGCACCGACTGGAGAGGTTGGGATTGAGGGGCACTGTCCTACAGTGGTTCTCCTATCTCTCCGGCCGGTCGCAATTTGTATTGGCAGGAGGGCAGAGGTCGACCTCGAGACCACTCACTTATGGGGTGCCTCAGGGGTCGATCCTCTCACCCCTCCTGTTTAACATCTACATGAAGCCGCTGGGTGAGATCATCCGTGGTTATGGGGTAGAGTACCATCTGTACGCTGATGATACTCAGTTGTACATATCTACCCCCAACCACCCCAACGATGCCGTCGAAGTGATGTCCCGGTGCCTGGAAGCCGTGCGGCTCTGGATGAAAAGTAACAAACTCCGACTCAACCCGTCCAAGACCGAGTGGCTGTGGTTTCCGGCGTCTCGGCATAGCCAGCTTATTCCATCGCTGGTTATCAGGGGCGAGTCATTGGCTCCCGTGGAAAGGGTTCGCAACTTGGGCGTCCTCCTGGATTCCCGGCTGTCCCTAGATGATCATGTGACGGCTGTGACCAGGGGGGCATTCTACCAGGTTCGCCTGGTACGCCAGTTGCGTCCCTTTCTGGACCGAGACGCCCTCCGCACAGGCACTCGTGACGTCTCGCCTAGACTATTGCAACGCTCTCTACATGGGGCTCCCCTTGAGGTGCACCCGGAGGCTCCAGTTGGTTCAGAATGTGGCCGCGCGGGGGATTCTGGGAGCGTCTCGCTACTCCCACGTAACACCTCTCCTGCGCGAGCTGCACTGGCTACCGGTGGCCTTCCGGGTGCGCTTCAAGGTGCTTGTTACCATCTTCATATCGCTCCATGGCTCGGGGCCTAGTTACTTAGGGGACCGTCTCCTGCCACATACCTCCCTACGTCCGATACGCTCTCACAGAGTGGGCCTACTGAGGGTACCAACCGCCGGGCAATGCCGGCTAGCGGTGCCCAGGGGTAGGGGCTTCTCTGTGGCTGGGCCGGCCCTCTGGAACGACCTACCCCCCGAACTTTGCACAATCACGGACTTTCCCCTCTTCCGCCGCTCACTTAAAACATATTTATTTCAACAAGCTGGTCTTGCGTAAATGGTATTGATTATATAACATAACTTCTGTCAAGGACATAAATGGATTTTAGATTTAGGGAATTTTTAGCTTAGGAGGGTTCCTATTTTAATATTTTTAAATTCTAGTACAGGTAATTTAATTCGTTTTTAGCTTTGTTATATATTGTCTGTTTATATGGTTTTTAATTTTTTTCCCTGTACACCGCCCCGAGTCCCTTCGGGGAGAGGGGGCGGTTTATAAGTTTAAATAAATCAAATCAAATCCCCCCCCCCTTTTCCATTTAATAGTGTGTCATCTGGGTACTTTATCTTCTCCCTACTTTCTTTTGTACTTTGCTTTCTCTAGCCAGTCTTTTTTTAAATAAAAGTTTTTATTTTTAAACAAGTATAAAACAAACAAAAACCAGACACAGAATATAAAAGCAATCCTACAATTTCCTACAGTTACCAACCTTTTGTGCTTCTTCACAACAATCTTCACTTGCAATTTACATAAAATCTCATATTATCAATTTAATAGTTATGTATACAATTATTATGGTTATTAAAACATTCATTTCACTATAGCTATTATTACATCCTTTTTATGGGAAATGTTCTAAATCTATATAAATAAAAACTAGTCATTCCCTGGGCTGTGGCCCAGTCCAGTTAAATGGCCAACCAGTCTGTGTGTAGATCTACACCTGTACACACAAACATGTACACACAACCACCATATAACCCCCAACCTACCTACCTACTGTATTTCTCCCTCTCTCTATCCCTCTACCTACCTACCTACCTACTGCATTTCTTCCTCACTCTCTCTATCCCTATGGCTGCCTACTTACCTACCTACTGTATTTCTCCTTGAATCTTATGGATAGAGTATTATAACATTTTGTATTATGTTGTCCTATGGCTCATTGCTCTCTCTGTATCCATCTACCTACATTTTTTTTACATTTCGATTGCATGTACCTGGCACAGGTGTGACATCTACACAATCTATATATATCATTGGTGCTATATTTGTAAGGAACGTTGTGTGAAAATTCGGAAGTGATTGGTGCAGTACTTTCAGAGATTGCCTGTTTTGAACAAACTCATAGTTACCTTTTTATTTATATAGATGTAACAATAGTTTGTTCAAAACCACTAATCTCAGAAAGTACTGCACCGATCGCTTCCAAATTTTCACACAACATTCCTTTGAAGTACAGCAGCCATGATATGAATAGATTGTGTGAATTTTCTGAGTTTTCCCCTCACTTGCTCACTCGTCCCCCTCCCTTGAACGGCTCCTCCCACCCAGCCGCTTCTTCTGCTGCATCACGTAAACGTGTAGCACTGTGCATTGACGGCCTTCCTCCGTGCTTTACCTACCTACCTACCTACCTACCTACCTACCTACCTACCTACCTACCTACCTACCTACCTATATGTGTATTGTATTCATCCCTCTCTCTGTATCCCTGTACCTAACTATCTACCTACCTAACTAATGCATTTATGTGTATCTCTCTATCCCTATAGCTACCTACCTACTGTATACCTCCCTCTCTATCTCTATCCCTCTTCTTTACCAGTAGATCCTCGGGGGGGGGGGGGGGGAGAACGGCTGTGGTGCCAGTGGTGAAAAATGTTGCTCAGCACTTCCTTGTGTGGACCCTGTAGGGGAGGAGGAGGGCGGCAGTGGAGATTGTTGAGGATGCCTGCGCGTGCGGTGGCGTTATTGCTGGCGGCATCTGTGTTTGTTGAAGGGCGTGACGCAGCAGAAGAAGCGGCCTGGTGGTAGGAGCTGCTAAAGCTTGGAGGGCGAGTGAGTGAGGGAAAAACTCAGAAGAGCCACACTTTTACATTTGCGTGGCATGCACCTGGCACAGATGCGACAATCTATACATGTCATTGTTGCTGTACTTCAAAGGAACATTGTGTGAAAATTTGGAAGCGATCGGCGCAGTACTTTCTGAGATTAGTGGTTTTCAACAAACTATTGTTACATTTTTATTTATATAGAAAGAAAAGATTGTTTATCTCTGCTTCACCGAACAGGAGCCTGACAAGAGGGCATGGCAGCAGGCACAGGGTAACCTGGGTCCGAGATCAACAACCTTGCCCCTGGAGTAATCAATCTGAGGTTCATATTTAAAACCAGAGAAATACTTATTAGTCCAAGGCATGGATCTCATTTGTGACTGATTAACATAGGGGTTATTAGATGTATACTTTTTTACAGCCTTTCTACTGACTTGGAGATGAGTTTGACAATACTTGTGGCCAGGTTCCCTTATTTGTGTTTTCCTAATCGCATCTGTAAATCCTTTTCTGCATTTTTGCCTCTTTTCCCTTTAACTTGTATTACACTAGAAGGAATAGCTTCGTTTGAACTGAGCAGTAAAATAAGGTGTGTGTGTGGGGAGGAATCTGCCTCTGCCTACCAGCATCCATTTGTATTCATCTGGCTAGCGTCCTATCAGTGTGTGAGAGAGTTGAGGGGTGTTTGGAAACTCAAACAGTATTTGCTCTAACAGAATGAGACAGGAAGGAGCCTGGACGTGGCTTAGCTCAACTGTTCTGTAGTAAAGCTGCTTGCTGCTGTGAAAGTGAAATTCCATTTTGAGGTGGAGAGGGGGAACAGAACTCCTTAACATCAGAGGGCTACTTTGAAAGTGAAACAGTATTTGCTGTGTGAATAAGGAGACAGGAAGGAGCCTGGCTGTTGATTATCTCAACTGTTCTGTACTACAGCTGCTTCCTGCTGTGAAAGTGAAAGTGAAACGGAATCTCCTCTATTTGTGTTTTGCATTTGGAACAGATTTCTTTTCTGATTAGGAGGGGGAGTAGAATGAGAGTGTGTTAATAATAATATAGGAAATACTAATGCTCTGATGGTCATTTTGAAAAATCCTTTCTTACTGAGCACCTACCATCTAGACAGAAAGCCATGAGTTCCATTGT
Source organism: Rhabdophis nuchalis (assembly GCA_039707465.1). Classification (NCBI taxonomy): domain Eukaryota; kingdom Metazoa; phylum Chordata; class Lepidosauria; order Squamata; family Natricidae; genus Rhabdophis; species Rhabdophis nuchalis. The sequence continues at coordinate 27,027,928 of CM077646.1, read as the reverse complement.
GTTAATTTTTTAATATATGTGTTAGTTTTATGAGCTGATCAATAAATAAATCAGAGAGACTAGGATCGGTCTATTTCGAGCTTTTTAGCTCTCATCAGCTAGTCATACTCTTACTGGGATTGGAAAGGAAATTACTGGGATTAACAGGGTGTTGTGTAATAATTATAGATATTAACCCTCCTGTCTCGGCTGATTCAATTGGGAGAGTGGACTGCAAGAAAGCCGCACCAAAGGGATCAGCTGGGTTGGATATACAGTAGGTAGGTAGGTATGTAGTTATGTAGGTAAATAGGTACGTAGGTAGAGGGATAGAGAGAGGGAGAAATACAGCAGGTAGGTAGGTAGGTGGGTGGATAGAGAGAGGGAGAAATACAGTAAGTAGGTAGAGAGAGAGAGAAATACAGTAGGTGGTAGGTAGGTAGGTAGGTAGGTAGATAGAAGGATAGAGAAAGGGAGAAATATAGTATGTAGATAAAGGGATAGAGAGAGAGGGGGGGATAAATACAGTAGGTAGGCAGGTAGAGGTATACAGAGAGGGAGATAGAGAGAGGGATAAATACAGTAGGTAGAGAGATCAGCCTGGACTAGGCTTATCCCAAGATGCCCGGGACAGCTGTGGGAGATGAGTGGCGAGAGACAGCTATGTACCTCACCCTCTCCTTACCCAGAGGGATCTCCAGGTGGTTATGGGCCAGGAGTGATGGGATACTGGGACCCATTGGCAATACAGGCTACGTATGACAGTAGCCCAGGACGAGTGGCCCTCTTCTTAGGCCAGGTGTTAAATCACATGGATCGTTACGGCCATATGTATACATCACAGTGAGACATGGTGATGGCTATGATGGCAGTGATGAACGGAGAGGCTGCTGACTGGGTGGCTGATCTGCATTGGAATCATGCTGTGGAACTCACAGACATTCGTCTGTTCCTGGCGGGACTGCGGGAGAGGTTTAAAGATACCACCGGGATCCAGCGGGTGGAAGCAAAATTGCAGGCTACACGACAACAAGGGAAGCCAGTAGCTGAATACATCAGAGAGTTCCGATGTCTGGCCAGCAAAGTGAGGATGTGGCCAGAGAGGTTGGTGGTGCATTACTTTAAGACCAGTCTTGGCCAAACACTATGCCGGGCCTGCGTCTACAGAGGGTTGCCACCTAGGCTGACTGCATGGTTCCAGACCACCACGGAATTAACTATAGAATTCCACGAGGATAAGCCAGGACGGGAGAAGTGTAGGCTAGGACAAAGACTGCAATAGATGTGTCATATCAGAGTTGCCCCGAAAACCTCGCAACCCACAGCTGTTTCCAGGGGGTAAAGTCGATCCCCAATGGCAGCTAGACTGGCAACGCCTATCTGGCCACCCATAACATGCTTTTGAAGCAGGAGGCTGGGGCGTAGATGGGCAGTCTCCCATGAGACCAGTCCTAAAGCATCAGTTGACTCCAACCCATCAGGTGATTATGCTCAATACCAGTGGAAGTAACTGGGAGGAGGGTTCGGACCCAATGATAACCAAGCCTATCAAACTGTTTGTGATACAAGTAGTGGTAGAAGCGACCAGGCAACGACAATGTACAGTCTGATCAATTCAAGGTGCACTCGGTGCTTCATGAATGCCACAGTTGCTGATAATCTGGGGGTGAGCTTCAGGAAGTTGGCTAGGCTGATCCGTTTCACACAGATGGATGGGTTGGGATTTGGGACCAACCAGCCACAAATGTAACTGATCAGGTGGTATTGCATATAGAGCCCCTTTGGGAGGTCTTGCGGTTTGTAGTGGTTCCCAAAATTATGGAGAAGATTGTACTAGGCCTGGCATAGTTGGACAAATGGGGACCCACGATATGTGGGTGTGGTAGTAGGCATCTCAGAATAGGCCTCGATCCTGACCTCTCTCCTCTGAGTTGCAAACCACTGCCTAGGGCCCAGTGGGATTGCGAGCTACAGTGCCGTGGGTACATACAGCTGGGGAGGAGCGATTCCCTCAAGGGAATATATGCAGACTTATGAGATGTATGCAGCGAACAGAATTGTGATACTTTGGCCCTGCACCGCCCCACAGATTATGCCATGAAACTACTCCCCGTAGCTAAACTGCCAAGTGGTGAAGGATGTGTTATGTCATTCTTTTGCCACATATAAAAAGATTGTCAATAAAAGGAAGAAGGCAAAAGGACCCTTCATGTAGGCCAGGGGGTATACCTCTCCACTAAATATCTCAGGCTGCCGTTGCCATATAAGAAACTCAGGCCCAAATTCATTGTGCCTTTCCTAATTGTGCGAGTTATTAACCCGGTCACATTGCAGCAAAGACTCCACCTCTACTGGGGACAACACATCCAGTCTTCCACTGCAGCCTGCTTCGATCAGTTCAGGCCTCTGATATCAGAGGAGACCCCCCTATGGTCACCGGCGCCGGTTACTGTGGATGAGGAACAGCACTATATAGTGCAAGATATACTAGATTCCAGGTGGCACAGGGGACGGTTACAATACCTTATTTTATGGAAAGGTTATCCCCTGTCGGAGGCATCTTGAGTTCATAGCAAGGACTTAGGGCGCCTGGTAGGGAAATTCCACCACAGACATCACACAAAACTGGGGGAAAGGGGTCCTTCAACTCCTAACTAACTGTACTTTGTAGCTCCCCCACCTATACAAGCTGAAGAATCTCCTGCTAACAATCCATGATTAATTGCTGGGTGGTTTCGCTCTAGGCCACAAGGTGGTGGATGTGCGCACGTGTGGGGTGCAGCTTATCTTTAATTACCAATATAGCTATAAAAGGTGTGGTGGGAAGCACCGGGTGGCAGCTCTGACAATTTATTCATTGCCTTAGTGCTTTGTTGGTCTGTACTTTGTAGCTCCCCAAATACTGTCTCCGTTGAAAGAGGCCACATGTCAGCTCCGGCCAGCTCATAGGCCTGGAGCTGCCATTCAGGGGAGAACACTGGGCCAGCTGACAAGACTCACTGTCCCACCTACACAAGCTGAAGAAACTCCTGCTAACAACCCATGATTAATTACTGGATGGTTTCGCTCTGGGCCACAAGGTGGTGTGGGGTGCAGCTTATCTTAAATTACCAATGTAGCTATAAAAGGTGGTGGGAAGCACAGGGGGGCAGCTCTGACAATTTATTCATTGCCTTAGTGCTTTGTTGGTCAGTTCATGCCGAATGAAGAATACAACCTGCATTTACAAACTGATTCTGTGTTTGGCTGGTTTCACTAACACTTCAATTTTTTCTAACTCATCTCTAACCATTTTACAAAAAATTGAAGTTACACTTTTCTTTGCATCTTACAGATGAACAGGATGCCAATAAGAGGACTCGGGACAACTGTTAAATACACTCAATGTTGAAAAGGGAAGGAAAATCAAGCCAGAAATCAAAATATTTTCCATTTCCTGCAGAAAAACCATACAAATCTACTCCTCCTCTTCGTTCAGCAGCTGTTTGAGAGAGAAAATCAAGAAAGAATAAGCAGATTCAGAACTGAACGATACGTTATATGAGAGGGGAAGGGATTCAGCACAAGAGGGAAATATCTGGAAGTCTCTTGAGAGGAAAAGATCAATAGTAAAGCCATGTAATGCAAAGCTCTCCCTGTGAGTAATAAGATGGCTTGAATAAAAGCACCACTAAAAAAGACATTGTCCATATTTTTGACCTCCATGAAGAAACCTTATAAGTGTGGAGATTGTGGGAAACTTTTCATTAGAAACACCTCCTGAGACACAAGATGATGCACACAGGAGAAACCCATTGAATGCCCTATGTGTGGAAAAAGTTTTAATGAGAATTACAGCCTGGTGAAGCATCAGAGAACTCACATAGGAGAGAAACCCTTTGAATGTCCTGAGTGTGGGAAAAGCTTTAGTGAGTATTCCAGCCTGGGGACACACCAGAGGAGTCACACAGGAGAAAAACCCTTTGAATGTCCAGTTTGTGGGAAAGGCTTTAGTTGTAATTCCAATCTGGTTATACACCAGAGGACTCATACAGGAGAGAAACCCTTTCAATGTCCTGACTGTGGGAAAAGTTTCAGTGCATATTCCAATCTGGTGACACACCAGAGGACTCACAAAGAAGAGAAACCCTTTCAATGTCCTGACTGTGGGAAACGTTTCAGTGCATATTCCAATCTGGTGAGACACCAGAGGACTCACACAGGAGAGAAACCCTTTGAATGTCCTGATTGTGGGAAAGGCTTTAGTCAGAATTCCCATCTGGTGAACCACCAGAGGACTCACACAGGAGAGAAACCCTTTGAATGTCCTGAGTGTGGGAAAAGCTTTAGTCAGAATTTCCATCTGGTGAACCACCAGAGGACTCACACAGGAGAGAAACCCTTTGAATGTCCTGAGTGTGGGAAAAGCTTTAGTGAGTATTCCAGCGTGGTTAAACACCAGAGGACTCACACAGGAGAGAAACCCTTTAAATGTCCGGATTGTGGAAAAGGCTTTAGTCAGAATTCCAATCTGGTGACACACCAGAGGACTCACACAGGAGAAAAACCCTTTGAATGTCCTGACTGTGGGAAAAGTTTCAGTGCATATTCCAATCTGGTGACACACCAGAGGACTCACACAGAAGAGAAACCCTTTCAATGTCCTGACTGTGGGAAAAGGTTTAGTCACAATTCCAGTCTGGTGACACACCAGAGGACTCACACAGGAGAGAAACCCTTTGAATGTCCTGATTGTGGGAAAGGCTTTAGTCAGCATTCCAATCTGCTGACACACCAGAGGACTCACACAGGAGAAAAACCCTTTGAATGTCCCGACTGTGGGAAAAGTTTCAGTGCATATTCCAGTCTGGTGACACACCAGAGGACTCACACAGAAGAGAAACCCTTTCAATGTCCTGACTGTGGGAAAAGGTTTAGTCACAATTCCAGTCTGGTGACACACCAGAGAACTCACACAGGAGAGAAACCCTTTGAATGTCCTGATTGTGGGAAAGTCTTTAGTCAGCATTCCAATCTTCTGACACACCAGAGTACTCACACAGGAGAGAAGCCCTTTGAATGTCCTGATTGTGGGAAAAGGTTTAGTCACAATTCCTATTTGGTGACACACCAGAGAACTCATACAGGAGAGAAACCCTTTAAATGTCCTGACTGTGGGAAAAGTTTCAGTGCATATTCCAATCTGGTGACACACCAGAGGACTCACACAGGAGAGAAACCGTTTGAATGTCCTGAGTGTGGGAAAAGCTTTAGTGAGTATTCCAGCGTGGTTAAACACCAGAGGACTCACACAGGAGAGAAACCCTTTGAATGTCCGGATTGTGGAAAAGGCTTTAGTCACAATTCCAATCTGATGACACACCAGAGGACTCACACAGGAGAGAAACCCTTTGAATGTCATGACTGTGGGAAAAGCTTTAGTCAGTATTCCAGCGTGGTTAAACACCAGAGGACTCACACAGGAGAGAAACCCTTTGAATGTTCGGATTGTGGAAAAGGCTTTAGTCAGAATTCCCATCTGGTGATACACCAGAGGACTCATACAGGAGAGAAACCCTTTGAATGTCCTGACTGTGAGAAAAGTTTTAGTGCATATTCCAATCTGGTGACACACCAGAAGACTCACAAAGAAGAGAAACCCTTTCAATGTCCTGACTGTGGGAAAAGGTTTAGTCGAAATTCCAGTCTGGTGACACACCAGAGGACTCACACAGGAGAGAAACCCTTTGAATGTCCTGATTGTGGGAAAGGGTTTAGTCACAATTCCTATCTGGTGACACACCAGAAGAGTCACACAGGAGAGAAACCCTTTGAATGTCCTGATTGTGGGAAAGGCTTTAGTCGAAATTCCAATCTGGCGAGACACCAGAGGACTCACACAGGAGAGAAACCCTTTGAATGTCCTGACTGTGGGAAAGGCTTTAGTCACAATTCCAATCTGGTGACACACCAGAGGACTCACACAGGAGAGAAACCCTTCGAATGTCGTGACTGTGGGAAAAACTTTAGTGATTATTCCTGCCTGGTTAGGCACCAGAGGACTCATACAGGAGAGAAACTCCATGAATGCCCTGACTGTGGGAAAAGCTTTAGTCACAATGCCAATCTGGTGACACACCAGAGAACTCACACAGAAGAGAAATCCTTTCAATGTCCTGACTGTGGGAAAAACTATAGTCGAAATTCCAGCCTGGTGAGACACTAGAGGACTCACACAGGAGAGAAACCCTTTGAATGTCAAAAACAGATCATGCGAGACTAATCTAATTGCATTCTTTGACAAAGTGACAAAATCAGTGGACCAGAGGAATGCTGTCGATATAATTTACTTGGACTTCAGTAAGGCATTTGATAAAGTAGACCATAACCTACTATTAGATAAAGTAGAAAATTGTGGGTTAGACAGCACCACCACCAAATGGATTCGCAACTTGCTGACCAACCACACTCAAGGTGTAGTCCTCAATGGAACTGCATCTACATGGAAGGAAGTATGCAGTGGAGTCCCCCAAGGCTCTGTTTTAGGCCCAGTACTCTTCAACATCTTCATCAATGATTTGGATGAGGGGATAAATGGGGAACTCATCAAATCTGCAGACGACACCAAGCTGGCAGGAATAGCCAATACTCCAGAAGATAGGCTTAAGATACAGAAGGATCTAGACAAACTTGAACATTGGGCACTATCTAATAAAATGAAATTCAATTGTGAAAAAAGTAAGGTTCTACATTTAGGCAAGAAAAACAAAATGCACAAGTACAGTATAGGTGGTACCTTGCTCAATAGTAACAACTGTGAGAGGGATCTAGGAATCATAGTGGACAACCATTTAAATATGAGCCAGCAGTGTGCAGCAGCTGCCAAAAAAGCCAACACAGTTCTAGGCTGCATAAACAGAGGGATAGAATCTAGAACACGTGAACACTCTGTCTGCGCACGCGCGAAAAATGGCGATCGCGCCTTGATCAGGAGGAGACCCGGGGGTCGTTTTGCCTCCGGAGGGACGTTGCCAGCCCTCATTGCCCATCGTGGAGGGCTGGCCCTGCAAGCTGACCCACTGGCCGTCACGCCGAGCCGCCCGGATTCAGAGGGCGAGCCTGGGCTGTGACGGGAGAGAGTGGAGACGCTGGGAGCGAGGGACGCGGCCAGAATCGGCCCTGCGGCCTAGAACGCCCCGGCCTAGAGCGTCCCGGCGTATCCTGGCGTTGGGGGGCGAAGCCGGGACGCGGAAGAACTAGAGGGTCCGGCCGGAACATCTGAAGGGCCGGACCGAGCCGTGCCGGGAGGATTTTATTCAATCCGACCCGAGTGTGATCTTACCGACCGGCCCAGGAGAGGAGGGGAGAGTGCTGCGGGAGCTGCGGAAGCTGTGGATGGAAGGTTGGATGGCTGGAGGCGACGGACGGGAGGTGGAGCTGGTATGGAGAAATGGAAGAAGCTTGCGAGAGGAGTGATTGGAAGAGAGTGATATGAAGAGAGGAGAGAGGAGGAGAGAAAGAGGGGAAGGAGAGAATGAGGAGGAGATGGACTGGAGATGGATTGGAGATGGAGGAGAGATGGAGAGATGGATTGGAGAGGAAATGGTGATGGAAGGGAGATGGATTGACGATGGAGATGGAAGGAATTGGAGATGGAGGAGAAAAGAAAGAAGAAGAAGGAGATTGAGAATGTGTAGAAGAAGGAGAATGGACTGAGAGAAGCCAAGCAGCCAGGTCGGAAACGGTGTTTCCTATATGACCATATAGGAATGTTGTTTCCAAACATTCCTATATGGTTCCGCCCCAGGCTCCTGATGGACCCGATAAGGTTCCAGAGGGAGCTTGGGCCAATTCCTGTGGACTTGCCCCGCGACTCGACTGAGGACCTAGTGGCTGCATGGTTAAGTGCGGCCACGGGGGCCTTGGACCGAGTTGCGCCCTTGCGGCCTCTCTTGCGGCGACGAACCACCTGGGCTCCTTGGTTTACCGAGGGGCTTAGGGAGATGAAGCGCCACAAGAGACGCCTAGAGAGCAGATGGAGATCTTCTCACTCCGAAGCCGACCGAACACTAGTGAGAGACCATATTAGGACTTACTTAGTGGCGATAAAAGTGGCCAAACGTGAGTATTGCGCCACTCTTATTGCATCCGCAGATAACCGCCCTGCCGCCCTGTTTGGGGTGACCCGCTCCCTCCTTCAACAGAGGCCGCGGGAAGCCCCTTTACAGGGTCGAGCAGAGGAATTTGGGATTTATCTGCAGGAGAAAATCACTCGGATTCGGAACGAGCTACCCTCCATCGACAGTGGTCCAGTCGAGCAGGCCGAGGCTGTTCTTGTGACACCATCCTGGGAGGAGTTTGATTTTGTTACCACCGAGGATATGGACAAGTTGTCAAAGAGACTTAGGGCTACCACATGTTTATTGGACCCGTGTCCCTCCTGGCTTGTACTGGCATCCTGGGAGACGACACGAGGCTGGCTCCAGGGCATTGTCAACGCATCTTTGAGTGAGGGGTCCTTGCCTGCCGTCCTGAAAGAGGCGGTGGTGAGGCCCCTCCTCAAGAAGCCGTCCCTGGATCCAGCATTATTAGAGAACTATCGTCCCGTCTCCAACCTCCACTTTTTAGTGAAGGTTGTTGAGAGTGTGGTGGCCCAACAGTTTCCGCGACACTTGGAGGAAGTTGATTATCTAGACCCGCGCCAGTCCGGCTTCCGACCCGGGCACAGCACCGAGACGGCATTGGTCGCGTTGGTTGATGATCTCTGGAGGGCGCGGGATAGAGGATATTCCTCTATCCTAGTCCTATTAGACCTCTCAGCGGCTTTTGATACCATCGACCATGGTATCCTATTGCACCGACTGGGGAGGTTGGGGTTGGGAGGCACCGTTCTGCGGTGGTTCTCATCCTACCTCTCTGGTCGGTCGCAATATGTGTTGGCAGGGGGGCAGAGGTCGGCCTCGAGGTCCCTCATATGTGGGGTTCCTCAGGGGTCGGTCCTCTCGCCCTTACTGTTCAACACATATATGAAGCCGCTGGGTGAGATCATCCGTGGTTTTGGGGTGGGATATCATCTGTACGCTGATGATACTCAGTTGTACATATCCACCCCAGACCACCCCAACGATGCCGTCGAGGTTATGTCCCGGTGTTTGGAGGCCATACGGATCTGGATGGGTGGTAACAAACTCAGGCTCAACCCGTCCAAGACTGAGTGGCTGTGGCTTCCGGCGCCCCGGTTCAGCCAGATTATTCCAACTCTGGCCATTGGGGGCGAAACACCGGCCCCCGTGGAGAGGGCGCGCAATTTGGGTGTCCTCCTGGATTCCCGGCTGTCTATGGAAGATCATGTGGCAGCCGTGGCCAGGGGGGCATTCCATCAGGTACGCCTGATGCGCCAATTGCGCCCCTTACTGGACCGGGGTGCCTTACGCACAGTCACTCAAGCACTCGTCACCTCTCGACTTGACTACTGTAATGCTCTCTACATGGGGCTTCCCTTGAGGTGCACCCGAAAGCTGCAGCTAGTCCAGAACGCAGCCGCGCGGGTGATTACGGGAGCGCCTAGACACTCCCACATAACACCTATCCTGCGCGAGCTGCACTGGCTCCCTGTGGTCTTTCGGGTGCGCTTCAAGGTTTTAACGACCATCTTTAAAGCGCTCCATGGCTCGGGGCCTAGTTATATGCGAGACCGCCTCCTGCCCCATACATCCCTCAGACCGATACGCTCCCACAGAGAGGGCCTCCTCAGGGTGCCGTCGGCTGGACAATGCCGACTGGCGACACCCAGGGGAAGAGCCTTCTCTGTGGCGGGCCCTGCCCTTTGGAATGACCTACCCCCTGAACTCCGCACCATCTCTGACCTCCGCCTCTTCCGCAAGTGTCTGAAGACACACCTATTCCATCTAGCCGGCCTAGCATAACCCCCATTACTGACTCTTAGATAGTTTTAAATTTGGGTTTTTTAAATTCGGTTTTTAGCGCAGGGTCTATTAGAATAAGTTTTTTAAAATTTTATATGTTTTATATGTGTTTTAACATCCCTGTGCGCCGCCCTGGGTCCGTTTGGAGAAGGGCGGGGTATAAATTTAATAAAATAAAAATAAATAAATAAGTGTTAATGCCACTGTATAGTGCCTTGGTAAGGCCACACTTGGAATACTGCATACAGTTTTGGTCGCCACGATGTAGAAAAGACGTGGAGACTCTGGAAAGAGTGCAGAGAAGAGCAACCAAGATGATTAGGGAACTGGAGACTAAAACATATGAAGAACGGTTGCAGGAGCTGGGTATGTCTAGTTTGATGAAGAGAAGGACCAGGGGAGACATGATAGCAGTGTTCCGATATCTCAGAGGGTGCCACAAAGAAGAGGGAGCCAAACTATTCTCCAAGGCACCTGAGGGCAGGACAAGAAGCAATGGGTGGAAACTAATCAAGGAGAGAAGCAACTTAGAACTAAGGAGAAATTTCCTGACAGTTAGAACAATTAACCTCTGGAACAGCTTGCCTCCAGAAGTTGTTAATGCCCCAACCCTGGAAGTCTTTAAAAAGATGTTAGATAGCCATTTGTCTGAAATGGTATAAGGCTCCTGCCCACGCAGGGGGTTGGACTAGAAGACCTACAAGGTCCCTTCCAACTCTGCTATTGTATTGTAATGTCCGGATTGTAGAAAAGGCTTTAGTCAGAATTCCAATCTGGTGAGACACCAGAGGACTCACACAGGAGAGATACCCTTTGAATGTCCTGACTGTGAGGAAAGGTTTAATCGGAATTCTAATCTGGCGAGACACCAGAGGACTCACACAGGAGAGAAATCCTTTGAATGTTCAGATTGTGGGAAAGGGTTTAGTCAGAATTCCAATCTGGTGAGACACCAGAGGACTCACACAGGAGAGATGTCCGATCTGTGGACATTACTTTAAGCATAAATCATCCCTTATTGCACACAAGGTAATCCATATAAAGAAAGGTAGATGAGTTTAGACAACGCTTGAATTTAATTTGTGATCTACCATTGACTATGTAGGTAAGAAATTCATTGTTTGAATTTTGGCCTGATTCAATTTGCTCAAATGTTTCTCAGGTTTAAATTTGTAAGTGGAGTGAAAATGAAAATGGACATTGGCTAAGTTTCTGATTATCAGCAGAATCTTCTGGATATTTCTTTTTCCAGAAGTAGAAGAATTCCGCAATAAGGAATTTTGAGTGGAGCATTTGTCTGTTGATTATGGAGTTTTAGTCTTCTACCTTGGTTTTGGCCAATTTTCAGCCCCAGAATTCCACCAACCGCAGCTGTATGTTGCAATGACTGTTAAGTTAAATTGCTTGCCTTAACTACCCGAATCCTTCTGCTCTCCCTGATTCAGCCATTAGTCAAATGTGTGAGTCTCTAAGCAGAATACTGTCTACTCAGAACTGGGAAAACCCTCTTGGAGGCTTAGCGCAGGGCTAGGCCTGCCTTCCGTAGGCATCTCTAGCCCTCCCACACACTCCAAGACACCCTGGTCTGTGTGTCCTAATACTTGGGTCTCCTTGGCCCTTCATTCCCTCCCTCAGTTTCCCTTAAACCTTACCCTTACCCCACCTGGTCATAAATGTTTGGGATGTAGAGAAGTATTTTACAAGTATTGAGAGCCAAACCCCTACAAAGGTGCAGGAATGTGTTGATCGGCTTCAAATCTGCAAACTAACGCCCTCCAAATAATCTGTTGAGGAGTAATCAAGGCTGAATTCTTACTCTGGAAATTGGGGAGACTCTAGTGAGATTCACTCCCCAATAATACAGAAAAGGAATTAATTTTGCATATTCCATTTTTCTATTAACATAATCAAGCTAGTAAGGTGGCAATAAATGAGGGACTGTATCTAAATAAGTGCTTGATGAGCTTTTAAGGCCCAGAACCTTATTAATTTTGGAAAGCTAGTATGGTCAAGGTTCCATCTTCAAATTTCTGTCTCTTGCAAAACTAATCTTTCATGAGTTGTCCTGCACACACACACACACACCAATGTAGAGATAGAGGTCATGTAAAGGCCTCACTACATGTTTACCTCAAATGTCTGTGAGCTTACTCTATTAGCACCAACACGCATCACCAGGAACCATCAAGATATGCGAGCTTCTACCCTGGCTGGGATGTTCTTAAAGATTGACAAGGAAAATACACCAATAACAATGCTGTGCTCTTTGCTGCTTGGTAAAACTGTATAAAAAGCAATGAACTCTGCGAAGGCCGAGAGACTTTATGGATACCCTGCTAGGACTAGTTTCTGAATCCATTATCTTGCGCTTGAACAGGGACACCCTCCGGGGGAAGCAACAACCAACATACTTATCTTTATCCGGAATAGACCCCAAGGTGCACCTTCGTCTTCTGGGACCCCTCAGTTGTAAGTATGGGTTGCAATCTATCTCAACAAAACTAGCAACGTGTACAGGAACTTTGATTCCTGTTACAAAAGTCATGTGTTACACCAGCTAAGGCGGACATAAGAAAGCTGGTTTGGGTGATAGGGAAGCATTGTCCCTGGTGTGACACTCCGTTTACAGGATTGGACAATGGGGATACTTTGAACCCCGGACTCCAGTACAGATACTACATCTATGGTTTCAATGCTGTCAAGCAGTGGAAAAATTTGGCTCTGATGCTTTGGCAGGACAACAATTGGCCACAAAAGCTCTGTCTGATTCAGATCAAATAAAAAGTATTTCCCCAAAATTGTCTTCAATTGGTCCTTTAGGTCCTCATGAAGAGGTTAATTCTTCTGCTCCTCCACTACAATTGTATACCTCCATGAGGCAGATTTTAGAGGAAGAATTAGCAAAGGGGGGGGGGTATAGAAATTGCTGATATGTTGTCTGTTTGCCCAGTACATTCTACAGGACAAGTAGATCAGAATGGAACTCAGATAGTATAATATTGTCCTCAGTCGTATGCAATTTTAATGGAAATTTGAAAAGGTGTTAGAGATATGGGGTTGGGTAGTTCCTATATGAAGGGAATGCTGGAAGCCATTATGAGAAATCATATTTTGGTACCTGAAGATTGGAAAACTACCTTTCGCATGTTGCTTATTCCAGCGCAATATGTGGTTTGGGACAGTGAATTTAAACACCAATGTGTTGTGCATGCTTTCACTCAGGGTCTTCATTCCCGATCAATTGTACGGGTCTGGGCCCTTTGCTGTGGTTGATGCTGAGATTGTTTTACCAGCTGCCAATTTACAGGTTTCTTCTGAATGCCTCTACCGAGCATTTGGAAAAGTGCCTGTTTCTGGCAAGCCTTATCAAGCCTTCTCTAATATCAGGCAGAAGGCTACTGAGCCGTATCTAATGCTTTATGGTGGCAGATAGACAATCCTGAAGCTCAGCAGGAGTTTTATTTTATTTATTTATTTTATTAAATTTATACCCCGCCCTTCTCCTTGTTAGGACCCAGTTGTTAGTGAAGTTGGCAAAGGACAATACCACTTCTAAATGCCGAAGGGCAATTATCGGTCTTGGGAACAATCCTGATCTGGCAGATATGATTAAAGCATGGGGGGGAAGGCGGAGCTACTTGCACCAGCACAACCGGGGTCTCTAAGCTGCAGGGACCCCGGTCGAGCTTTCATCTCCCCCGTGGTTCATTAGGAACCTAAGTTGCCCCGGAGGGGCAATGACCAGGAAGCAAGCTTCTCTGGATACAGAGACCTCACAAGATCTGTCTGACTTGAAGAAAAGCTTCTGAAGGGCAACGGAAGGGACCCCCCCCTTCTCTGGGGGGAATAAGGTGACGAGAGAGCTTCCGAGCTGAAAGGAATTTTAAAGTGAAAGTGAAAAATACCGGGAAGGTATGCTGTCTTGCTTTTGAAACACTTCGGAAAGAAATTTTTTCTTCTTTACTAAAGCTTTGTATTTTGAAATAAGCGGCGGAGTTAACCAAATTGACAGATTTCTCCTGTTAATAGAACTCTGAAATGGCAGACTGAATCGTAAGAACAAAGAACAGAGCCATTGGAGACAGAGACAGTGGAGTCGTGATCTGGGAATAGGGGATCTAGTCATCACACCCCTGTCATGGACAGATCACGCTCTCCTTCGGCTCGACTTTCCGATCGCCGCACCTCACTGCGGGGAGGCGGAACCGGACATTCCTATATGGTTCCGCCCCAGGCTCCTGATGGACCCGATAAGGTTCCAAAGGGAGCTTGGGCCAATTCCTGTGGACTTGCCCCGCGACTCGACTGAGGACCTAGTGGCCGCATGGTTAAGTGCGGCCACGGGGGCCTTGGACCGAGTCGCGCCCTTGCGGCCTCTCTTGCGGCGACGAACCACCTGGGCTCCTTGGTTTACCGAGGGGCTTAGGGAGATGAAGCGCCACAAGAGACGCCTAGAGAGCAGATGGAGATCTTCTCGCTCTGAAGCCGACCGAACACTAGTGAGAGACCATATTAGGACTTACTTAGTGGCGATAAGAGTGGCCAAACGTGAGTATTGTGCCACTCTTATTGCATCCGCAGATAACCGCCCTGCCGCCATGTTTGGGGTGACCCGCTCCCTCCTTCAACAGAGGCCGCGGGAAGCCCCGTTACAGGGTCGAGCAGAGGAATTTGGGACTTATCTGCAGGAGAAAATCACTCGGATTCGGAGCGAGCTACCCTCCATCGACAGTGGTCCAGTCGAGAGGGCCGAGGCTGCTCTTGTGATACCATCTTGGGAGGAGTTTGATTTTGTTACCACCGAGGATATGGACAAGTTGTCAAAGAGACTTAGGGCTACCACATGTTTATTGGACCCGTGTCCCTCCTGGCTTGTACTGGCATCCTGGGAGACGACACGAGGCTGGCTCCAGGGCATTGTCAACGCATCTTTGAGTGAGGGGTCCTTGCCTGCCGTCTTGAAAGAGGCGGTAGTAAGGCCCCTCCTCAAGAAGCCGTCCCTGGATCCAGCATTATTAGAGAACTATCGTCCTGTCTCCAACCTCCACTTTCTAGTGAAGGTTGTTGAGAGTGTGGTGGCTCAACAGTTTCCGCGACACTTGGAGGAAGTGGATTATCTAGACCCGCGCCAGTCCGGCTTCCGACCCGGGCACAGCACCGAGACGGCATTGGTCGCGTTGGTTGATGATCTCTGGAGGGCGCGGGATAGAGGATATTCCTCTATCCTAGTCCTATTAGACCTCTCAGCGGCTTTTGATACCATCGACCATGGTATCCTATTGCGCCGACTGGGGGGGTTGGGGCTGGGAGGCACCGTTTTGCGGTGGTTCTCATCCTACCTCTCTGGTCGGTCGCAATATGTGTTGGCAGGGGGGCAGAGGTCGGCCTCGAGACCCCTCATATGTGGGGTTCCTCAGGGGTCGGTCCTCTCGCCCCTACTGTTCAACACATATATGAAGCCGCTGGGTGAGATCATCCGTGGTTTTGGGGTGGGATATCATCTGTACGCTGATGATACTCAGTTGTACATATCCACCCCAGACCACCCCAACGATGCCGTCGAGGTTATGTCCCGGTGCTTGGAAGCCGTACGGATCTGGATGGGTGGTAACAAACTCAAGCTCAACCCGTCCAAGACTGAGTGGCTGTGGCTTCCGGCGCCCCGGTTCAGCCAGATTACTCCAACTCTGGCCATTGGGGGCGAAACACCGGCCCCCGTGGAGAGGGCGTGCAATTTGGGTGTCCTCCTGGATTCCCGGCTGTCTATGGAAGATCATGTGGCAGCCGTGGCCAGGGGGGCGTTTCATCAGGTACGCCTGATGCGCCAATTGCGCCCCTTAGTGGACCGGGGTGCCTTACGCACTGTCACTCAAGCACTCGTCACCTCTCGACTCGACTACTGTAATGCTCTCTACATGGGGCTCCCCTTGAGGTGCGCCTGAAAGCTGCAGCTAGTCCAGAACGCAGCCGCGCGGGTGATTACGGGAGCCCCCAGATGCTCCCACATAACACCGATCCTGCGCGAGCTGCACTGGCTTCCTGTGGTCTTTCGGGTGCGCTTCAAGGTTTTGACGACCATCTTTAAAGCGCTCCATGGCTCGGGGCCTAGTTATATGCGAGACCGCCTCCTGCCCCATACATCCCTCAGACCGATACGCTCCCACAGAGAGGGCCTCCTCAGGGTGCCATCGGCTGGACAATGCCGACTGGCAACACCCAGGGGAAGAGCCTTCTCTGTGGTGGGCCCTGCCCTTTGGAATGACCTACCCCCTGAACTCCGCACCATCTCCGACCTCCGCCTCTTCCGCAAGTGTCTGAAGACACACCTATTCCACCTAGCCGGCCTAGCGTAACCTCCATACTGATTATTAGATAGTTTTAAATTTGGGATTTTAATTCGGTTTTTAGCGCAGGGTTTATTTATTAGAATAAGTATTTTAAATTTTGATATATTTTATATATTTTGTATCTATTTTAACATCCCTGTGCGCCACCCTGGGTCCATTTGGAGAAGGGCGGGGTATAAATTTAATAAATAAATAAATAAATAAATTTCTTCTTGCGCTGAAAGAGAATGGCCTATGGCTGATTTATTTACCATCCTTTCCGTTTAATCTACTTTTCTTAAAATCTGGAAATTTGGACTATTTCTACAATCGTAAGGAATATTTGTGAAACTATTGCACATTTTTAAAACTTAAACCTGGACTATACTTTTATTTTACTTTGTTTCTGCTCCTCCTGTAACAAAGAAGTGCCTAAGCTACTTTGTTACATTCTGTTGCCTCCGGGAATTGTCTGTGGATTGTTGATGGGTACTTAAGAGCAGTTAAGCTCTTGGATACACTAAAGAAAGCCAATGAAGAAGAGGCAATTAGATCTATTCTTTTAGCTTGTGGGTTTCTCAATATGTCCACACATGCAGATATATATACCAAAGAAAATCAGGAGCTTTTGGCTGAAATTTTGAATGAAATAAAAAGATTGAATGATATATTTGATAGAAGGCCATTTACTATTTTAAGCGAAAACCAATTGTTGATTCCAGAAATTAAAAAAAGAAAAGAAAAAGAGGAAAGTAAATAAGATAATGAGCTTAATTTAATTGAAGAGGACAATGATGATGCAAACCTACTAAATCATGGGGAAACAGCAGAGGAAGGGACAACATCTAAAACTTATCAGGAGGTTATCAGGAATTTGGATCTCAGCTTGAACGGCAGGAAGAAAAGAGAGAAAAAAAGGGATATCTTTCCAGGAACAAACTTGACACTTAAAAGCAAACAATATGTAAAAGGAGTTGGTCGGCATTATCATCAAATCAAATCAAATCATTTAATACTTATAAACCGCTCCCTCTCCCCATGGGGACTCGGGGCGGTGCACAGGTAGAATAAAAACAGTAAAAAACATACAAACAACAATAAAATATACAAACAATTTAAAAGTCAAACTCAACCTGTGCTAAAATCCCATTTAACTAACTGAACTAAAATTTACCCAGTAAAACCCCAAGACAGGGGGACTATCCCAAGCCAGCCAGACGGAAAAAGTAAGTTTTTAATTTAAGACGGAAGGAGCGGAGGTCCGTGGTCGTCCTAATATTATGATGGGGCAGTTATATTGGATTGTAAAATGCCAAAAGAAGTTGACAAAGGACATGGGAAAAGAAAGCAAAACGAACTGAAATCACAAGTTATAGAAGAGACAAATTTAATCCACCACTGGAAAGACACTGGTTGAAAAGGAAAATTATTATCCCTTCATGAGTAATAACCAGCCAGGCTGTGTATCAAATATCAGCAAAGGATTATTAGTTAATTGACTGCAAATGATAATTATAGACACTTATAATAAGATTAATTTATAACGAATGTCTTGGTTAATGATACACATTTACTTATCTACAGATGTAAGATGCTATTAGATACTATTGAAGAACTTTAGAATAATGGAAAAATGATAGTTAATACTAATAAAATGGGAATTGTTATACTTAGATTATTAATAATTGATCAATTATTCAGATGGTTATAATGTTGCTGGAAAATTATTATTTAATTAATAACTACATATAAAGCTCAAGATTGTTGTACATTATACTACTATGGAATGCATATTGCTATGACAAGACTAAATAAGGGATGTTAATAGTTAGCCAGGCTTTAAAGACACTCTTAAAGAAGAAATAGACCGATGTTAAAATATTTGATTAGAACTGTGGAGATTGATATTAAGATACATGATAAATTGTTAGTTCTCAGGTGCACAGCTCTGAGTGTCCATGCAAGGGTTAACTCAGCTCCGCTGCCCATTGGACTGAATTAATTTACTGAAGTCACACCTTCCTTTCCCATGATCCTTCAGTTTCTTAATTCAGTCCAAGCCCTTCAGATGCGTAGCTATCTAGCTTAGCTAATTTTAAATTAAAGGACTCAGAGTCTTAGATTTTTTTACCTTTTCATTTTATTACATTTATATCCCGCCCTTCTCCGCAGAGGACCCAGGGCGGCGCACAGGAAATTTAAAAGATATACAAAATAGAAATAATTTAAAATATATATTAAATAATCCCGATCCTATGCTAAAACCAATTATTAAAAACCCAATTTAAAACTTTTCTAAAAGTCCCCATGGGAGGTTAGGCTAGGCCGGCTTGATGAAAAAAGTATGTCTTTAGACTTTGGCGGAAGAGGCGGAGGTCGGTGATGGTCCGGAGTTCAGGGGGTAGATCGTTCCAAAGGGCAGGGCCCGCCACAGAGAAGGCTCTTCCCCTGGGTGTCGCCAGTCGGCATTGTCCGGCCGACGGCACCCTGAGAAGGCCCTCTCTGTGGGAGCGTATCGGTCTAAGGGATGTATGGGGCAGGAGGTGGTCTCGCATATAACTAGGCCCCGAGCCATGGAGCGCTTTAAAGATGATCGTTAGAACCTTGAAGTGCACCCGAAAGACCACAGGAAGCCAGTGCAGCTCGTGCAGGATTGGTGTTATATGGGAGCTTCTGGTGGCTCCCGTAATTACCCGCGCGGCTGCGTTTTGGACTAGCTGTAGCTTTCGAGTGCACCTCAAGGGAAGCCCCATGTAGAGAGCATTACAGTAGTCGAGACGGGACGTCACGAGAGCTTGAGTGACTGTGCGAAGGGCAGCCCGGTCCAGTAAGGGGCGTAATTGGCGCATCAGGCGTACCTGATGAAACGCCCCCCTGGCCACGGCCGCCACATGGTCCTCCAAGGACAGCCGGGAATCCAGGAGGACCCCCAAATTGCGCGCCCTCTCCAAGGGGGCCAGTGTTTCGCCCCCAATGGCCAGAGTTGGAGTAATCTGGCTGAACCGGGGTGCCAGAAACCACAGCCATTCAGTCTTGGCAGGGTTGAGCTTGAGTTTGTTACCACCCATCCAGATCCGTACAGCTTCCAAACACCGGGACAGCACTTCGCCGGCATCATTGGGGTGGTCTGGGGTGGATATGTACAGCTGAGTGTCGTCAGCGTACAGATGGTACTCCACCCCAAAACCACGGATGATCTCACCCAGCAGCTTCATATATGTGTTAAACAGGAGGGGCGAGAGGACCGACCCCTGAGGAACCCCACATAAGAGGGGTCTCGAGGTCGACCTCTGCCCTCCCGTCAACATATATTGTGACTGACCAGAGAGGTAGGACGAGAACCACCGCAAAACGGTGCCTCCCAGCCCCAACCCCCCCAGTCGGTGCAATAGGATACCATGGTCGATGGTATCAAAAGCCGCCGAGAGGTCTAACAGGACTAGGATAGAGGAATAACCTCTATCCCGCACCCTCCAGAGATCATCCACCAACGCGACCAATGCCGTCTCGGTACTGTGACCGGGTCGGAAGCCGGACTGGCGCAGGTCTAGATAATCAACTTCCTCCAGGTGTCGCGGAAACTGTTGGGCTACCACACTCTCAACAACCTTCACGAGAAAGTGAAGGTTGGAGACCGGACGATAGTTCTCCAATAAAGCTGGGTCCAGGGACGGCTTCTTGAGGACGGGCCTCACTACCGCCTCCTTCAAGACGGCAGGTAAGGGCCCCTCACTCAAAGATGCGTTGACAATGCCCTGGAGCCAGCCTCGTGTCGTCTCCCAGGATGCCAGTACAAGCCAGGAGGGACACGGGTCCAATAAACATGTGGTCGCCATAAGTTTCCTTGACAGCCTGTCCATATCCTCGGTGGTAACAAAGTCAAACTCCTCCCAAGATGGAACCTCAAGACTAGTCTCGGACAGTCCCACAGGACCACTGTCGATGGAGGGTAGCTCATTCCGAATCCGAGTGATTTTCTCCTGCAGATAAATCCCAAATTCCTCTGCTCGCCCTTGTAGAGGGGCTTCCCGCGGCCTCTGGTGAAGGAGGGAGCGGGTCACCCCAAACAGGACGGCAGGGCGGTTATCTGCAGATGCAATTAGGGTGGCACAATACTCACATGTGGCCACCCTTATCGCCACTAAGTAAGCCCTAATATGGGTTCTCACTAGTGTTCGGTCGGCTTCGGAGCGAGAAGATCTCCATCTGCTCTCTAGGCGTCTCTTGTGGCGCTTCATCTCCCGAAGCTCCTCAGTAAACCAGGGAGCCTGGGTGGTTCGTCGCCACAAGAGAGGCCACAAGGGCGCGACTCGGTCCAAGGTCCCCGCGGCCGCACTTAACCATGCGGCCACTAGGTCCTCAGTCGAGTCGTGAGGCAGGGTCACAGGAATTGGCCCAAGCTCCCTCTGGAACCTTTCCGGGTCCATTAGGAGCCTGGGGCGGAACCATATAGGAGTCAAATTCAAATTCAAATTTAATTTGTAGAACCGCTCCCTCTCCCCACAGGGACTCGGGGCGGTGCACAGGGAAAGTAAAAACAATAAATATACAAATATAAATACATAATATAAAAACAGATTAAATCTATTCCTGTGCTAAAACCCGTTAAACTAAAATACCCAGCAGCTATAAATAAGTTTAAAACCCGATAGAAAGAGAGACTAGCCTAGGCCGGCCAAGCGGAAAAAGTGTGTTTTTAATTTCAGACGGAAGGAGCGGAGGTCCGTAGTCGTTCTAATATCGGGGGAAGGTCGTTCCAGAGGGCCGGGCCCGCCACAGAGAGAGCCCTTCCCCTGGGCGTCGCCCGCTGACAGAGTCTAGTGGACGGCACCCGGAGAAGTCCCTCTCTGTGGGAGCGAATCGGCCGTGAGGATGTATGAGGCAGGATCCGATCCCGCAGATAGCTAGGTCCCGAGCCATGGAGCGCTTTAAAGATGATAATTAACACCTTGAAGCGCACCCGGAAGACGACAGGCAGCCAGTGCAGCTCGCGCAAGAGCGGTGTTACATGGGTAAACCTGGCGGTTCCCATAATTGCTCGCGCGGCTGCGTTCTGGACTAGCTGAAGTCTCCGGGTGCACCTCAAGGGGAGCCCCTTGTAGAGAGAGTTACAATAGTCCAGTCGGGATGTCACGAGCGCATGAGTGACTGTGCGAAGGGCGTCCCGATCCAATAGGGGGCGCAATTGGCGAACCAGGCGAACCTGGTAAAACGCCCTCCTGGCCACGGCTGTCACTTGATCTTCCATAGACAGCCGGGCATCCAGGAGGACACCCAAATTGCGCGCCCCATCCACAGGGGCAAGATGTTCGCCCCCTATGGCCAGCGATGGAGTGAGCTGGTTGAATCGGGCAGCCGGAAACCACAGCCACTCGGTCTTGGTCGGGTTGAGTCTGAGTCCGTTACTTCCCATCCAGATCCGCACGGCTTCCAGGCACTGGCACATCACCGCTACGGCATCGTTGGGGTGGTTTGGGGTAGATATATACAGCTGAGTGTCATCAGCGTAAAGATGGTACTCTAGCCCAAAACCACGGATGATCTCACCCAGCGGCTTCATGTATGTGTTAAACAGGAGAGGCGAGAGGACCGACCCCTGAGGCACCCCACATGTGAGGGGTCTCGAGGTCGACCTCTGCTCTCCTGCCAACACAAATAGCGATCGGCCAGAGAGGTAGGAGGAGAACCACCGTAAAACGGTGCCTCCCACCCCCAACCCCCCCAGCCGATGCAATAGGATACCATGGTCGATGGTATCGAAAGCCGCCGAGAGGTCTAATAGGACCAGGATGGAGGAACAACCCCCATCTCTGGCCCTCCAAAGATCATCAACCAACGCGACCAATGCCGTCTCGGTGCTATGCCCGGGCCGAAAGCCGGACTGGCGCGGATCTAGATAGTCAACTTCCTCCAGGTGACGGGGAAACTGTTGTGCCACCACACTCTCAACAACCTTCGCCAGAAAGGGAAGGTTGGAGACTGGACGATAGTTGTTTAATAGAGCTGGATCCAAAGAGGGCTTCTTAAGGAGGAGCCTCACCATCGCTTCTTTTAGGGAAGCAGGCAAGGAACCCTCACTTAAGGATGCGTTGACAACCTCTTGGAGCCAGCCTCGTGTCACCTCCTAGGATGCCAGTACAAGCCAGGAGGGACACGGGTCCAATAAACATGTGGTGGCTCGCAGTCGCCCACGTAACCTGTCCATATCTTCGGAAGTAACGGAGTCAAACTCCTCCCAAACAAGATCTGTCTCATGGCATCCCACTGGGCCATCAATGGAGGGTAGCCCGTTCTGTATCTGAGCGGTTTTCTCCTGCAGAAAAATCACAAATTCCTCTGCTCTACCCTGTAGCGGGGCTTCCCGCACCCCCTGTTGAAGGAGGGAGCGGGTCACCCTAAACAGGGCGGCAGGGCAGTTTTCTGCGGATGCTATGAGAGTAGCACAATGATGGCGTTTGGCCACTCTCAGCGCCACAATGTAAGTCCGTAAATGGGCTCTTACCTGTGTCCGGTCAGATTCAGATCGGGTGGACCTCCATCTACTCTCTAGGCATCTCTTGCGGCGTTTCATCACCCGCAGCTCCTCGGTGAACCAAGGAGCCAGGGTGGTTCGCCGCCGCAAGAGAGGCCGCAAGGGCGCGACCCGATCCAAGGCTCCCACGGCCGCACTATTCTATGCGGCCGTGAGGTCCTCCATCGGGGCACGGGTCAGGGGTACAGGAAGTGGCCCAAGCGCCTTCTGGAACCCATCCGGGTCCATCAGGCGCCTGGGGCGGAACCAGATTGGTAACTCCGGTTCCGCCTCCCCGCGGAGGGGAGCAGCGGTCGGAAAGTCGAGCCGGAGAAGTGAGTGGTCTGACCATGACAAGGGCGTGATGACTATATCCCCTATACCCAGATCACTCTTCCATTGGCCTGAGATGAAGATGAGATCCGGCGTATGTCCACGAAGATGAGATCCGGAGTATCCGGTTCCGCCTCCCCGTGGTGAGGTGAAGCGATTGGAAAGTCCAGCTGGAGGAGAGTGTGATCTGTCCATGACAAGGGAGTGATGACTAAATCCCCTAGTCCCAGATCACAACTCCACTGTCCCGAGACAAAGATCAGATCCAGCGTGTTTCCCTCCTCGTGAGTAGGGCCTAAAACTACCTGGGTCGGGTCCATGGCCGTCATGAAGGCCATGAACTCCCGAGCTACTCCAGAAGCTTCGCCCGACGACGACCTTAGTTTAGCATAGTCCTTCCTTTCCCATCGGAGCAACACGCAGAGCCGTCAGGAGCCATCGCCTTGCCGAGGAAGCCAGAATGCTCAACCGAGCGGAGCGCTTCTCATCCTCCCGTGGGGGGGTGTAGTGGAGCCTCCGGAGCGACTTCTCAGCGTCGCCCCCCTTCCTGCTCTTCACCGACGGGACCGGCCAAACCTCCTGCGGCCCGTCCGGCATCCAGGAGCCTTGCCAAGGCAGCCGCAGCCTCCAGAGCACCGGGAAGTTCCGCGCTGCGTCCCACGTGTAGGGGACTGGGCGCGGCCATCTTGGAATCACCGGGGGACCAATCAGGGAGCAGCAGTCTCCAACCGCCCCCATTTTAAACTGCGCCTTGCCTCTTCGCCCCATTTCAACTGAGGAGAGCAAGCGGCAGCAGCAGCAGCAACACAGCAGCATTTTTGGCCAAGCGTGACTGCCCTCCTCAGCCTCGGCCACAGCCAGCTCTGAGAACAGCAGAGGATCCGACGCTGGCACCGGCTCCCAGTGGTGATTGTTTTTCTTCGGAATCCGTTGGATATTAATGCATTTGTGAGAAAGTGTAATTCGGTTTTCAGATGGTCTTTGTCAGCTAGGTGTTTGGTTCTGTATATGAGGGTTTTGGCTACAGAGTTTATCTGTGCAGGGTGGTGATGGGATTGTGCATTTAGGTAGCGGTTGGTGTGTGTTTTTTTCTGGTAGATGGTGTCTCCCAGGGAGATTTAGGTTTTAGATTTTATTAAATTTATACCCCGCCCTTCTCCAAACGGACCCAGGGCGGCACACAGGAATATTAAAAAACATACAAACATATAAAACTTTTTTTAAAAAAACTTATTCAACTAAAAACCTGTGCTAAAACCGAATTAAAATCCCCATTTTAAAACTATCTATCTATGAGTCAGAATTGGAGGCTACGCTAGGCCGGCTAGTTGGAATAGGTGTGTCTTCAGACACTTGCGGAAGAGGCGGAGGTCGAAGATGGTACGGAGTTCAGGGGGTAGGTCGTTCCAAAGGGCTGGTCCCGCCACAGAGAAGGCTCTCCCCCTGGGTGTCGCCAGCCGACGGCACCCTGAGGAGACCCTCTCTGTGGGAGCATATCGGTCTGAGGGATGTATGGGGCAGGAGGCGGTCTCGCATATAACTAGGCCCCGAGCCATGGAGCGCTTTAAAGATGGTCGTTAGAACCTTGAAGTGCACCCGAAAGACCACAGGAAGCCAGTGCAGCTCGCGCAGGATTGGTGTTATATGGGAGTGTCTAGGCGCTCCCGTAATCACCCGCGCGGCTGCGTTCTGGACTAGCTGTAGCTTTCGGGTGCACCTCAAGGGAAGCCCCATGTAGAGAGCATTACAGTAGTCGAGTCGAGACGTGACGAGTGCTTGAGTGACTGTGCGTAAGGCACCCCGGTCCAGTAAGGGGCGCAATTGGCGCATCAGGCATACCTGATGAAACGCCCCCCTGGCCACGGCTGCCACATGGTCGTCCATAGACAGCCGGGAGTCCAGGAGGACACCCAAATTGCGCGCCCTCTCCACGGGGGCCAGTGTTTCGCCCCCAATGGCCAGAGTTGGAATAATCTGGCTGAATCGGGGCGCCGGAAGCCACAGCCACTCAGTCTTGGATGGGTTGAGCTTGAGTTTGTTGCTACCCATCCAGATCCATACGGCCTCCAAACACCGGGACATAACCTCGACGGCATCATTGGGGTGGTCTGGGGTGGATATGTACAACTGAGTATCATCGGCGTACAGATGATATCCCACCCCAAAACCACGGATGATCTCACCCAGCGGCTTCCTATATGTGTTGAACAGTAGGGGCGAGAGGACTGACCCCTGAGGTACCCCACATAGGAGGGGCCTCGAGGCCGACCTCTGCCCCCTTGCCAACACACATTGCGACCGACCAGAGAGGTAGGACGAGAACCACCACAAAACGGTGCCTCCCAGCCCCAACCCCCCCAGTCGGCGCAATAGGATACCATGGTCGATGGTATCAAAAGCCGCCGAGAGGTCTAATAGGACTAGGATAGAGGAAAATCCTCTATCCCGCGCCCTCCAGAGATCATCAACCAATGCGACCAATGCCGTCTCGGTGCTGTGCCCGGGTCGGAAGCCGGACTGGCGCGGGTCTAGATAATCAACTTCCTCCAAGTGTCGCGGAAACTGTTGAGCCACCACACTCTCAACAACCTTCACTAAAAAGTGAAGGTTGGAGACGGGTTCGATAGTTCTCTAATAATGCTGGATCCAGGGACGGCTTCTTGAGGAGGGGCCTTACTACCGCCTCTTTCAAGACGGCGGGCAAGGACCCCTCACTCAAAGATGCGTTGACAATGCCCTGGAGCCAGCCTCGTGTCGTCTCCCAGGATGCCAGTACAAGCCAGGAGGGACACGGGTCCAATAAACATGTGGTGGCCCTAAGTCTCTTTGACAACTTGTCCATATCCTCGGTAGTAACAAAATCAAACTCCTCCCATGATGGTGTCACAAGAACAGCCTCGGCACGCTCGACTGGGCCACTGTCGATGGAGGGTAACTCGCTCCGAATCCGAGTGATTTTCTCCTGCAGATAAATCCCAAATTCCTCTGCTCGACCCTGTAAAGGGGCTTCCCGTGGCCTCTGTTGGAGGAGGGAGCGGGTCACCCCAAACAGGGCGGCAGGGCGGTTATCTGCGGATGCAATAAGAGTGGCACAATACTCACGTTTGGCCACTCTTATCGCCACTAAGTAAGTCCTAATATGGTCTCTCACTAGTGTTCGGTCGGCTTCGGAGTGAGATGATCTCCATCTGCTCTCTAGGCGTCTCTTGTGGCGCTTCATCTCCCTGAGCCCCTCGGTAAACCAAGGAGCCCAGGTGGTTCGTCGCCGCAAGAGAGGCCGCAAGGGCGCGACTCGGTCCAAGGCCCCCGTGGCCGCACTTAACCATGCGGCCACTAGGTCCTCAGTCGACTCACGGGGCAAGTCCACAGAAATTGGCCCAAGCTCCCTTTGGAACCTTATCGGGTCCATCAGGAGCCTGGGGCGGAACCATATAGGAATGTCCGGTTCCGCCTCCCCGCAGTGAGGTGCAGCGATCGGAAAGTCGAGCCGAAGGAGAGCGTGATCTGTCCATGACAGGGGTGTGATGACTAAATCCCCTATTCCCAGATCACTACTCCACTGTCCCGAGACGAAGATGAGATCCAAAGTGTGTCCGCCCTCATGAGTAGGGCCTAGAACTACCTGAGTCAGGTCCATGGCTGTCATGGAAACCATGAACTCCCGAGCTATACCAGAGGTCTCACCTGCAGATGGCAGGTTAAAATCCCCCATGACTACAAGTCTGGGGGTTTCAACCGCCACCCCGGCTATAACCTCAAGCAGCGCGGGCAGGGCTGTTGTTGTATAGCGAGGAGCAAGGTATACAACTAACACGCCCAACTGCCTCCCTAGGCCCCACTTCACAAGGAGGGACTCACACCCGGTCGTCTGAGGGACTGTGGTCTCCTTTGGCTCAAGACCTTCCCTAACCATGATCGCCATTCCCCCACCCCTCCCTAAGGCCCTGGGCTGATGGAAGGCTCGGTATCCTGGTGGGCACATTTCTACGAGGGGATGTCCTCCCTCGTGGCCCAACCAGGTTTCCGTAATGCCAATCAGGTCCGGGTCCCCCTCCAACACAAGGTCATGTAAGAGAGGGGCTTTTTGTACCACGGACCTGGCGTTGCATAGCATCAGTCCAAGGCCCCGGGTCTGCGGTTCTTGCTCACCTAGTCTGCGATGAAGGAAAGGGGAGTTGGAGCGCGTGATCACCTGTAACCATCGGCCACGACGCTCCAACTGATGGTGTCCATCCCCCCTTCTACCGTCCCTGCCCCTGCCCCTCCCCAAGACCGTATTGATGGCAAATACCCTGGTGGGACCGACCCTCCCTCCATCCCCCTTCGTCTTTTCATTTCCGCATATTGCCGGCCTTCTCTCTTGGCGTTCCCCTAATTGGTCCCCCCACCCCCCTTCCCTGGGAACCCCTAAAAGCCGGATTAAAAATTTATACAGGAATCCCCTGAGCCTGCGCTTCGCCCACCTCTTAGGATTAATAAATCCATCCTTTTGAAGTCTGAGATAGAGTTCCAGTTCATCAACTTCTCCTTTCAACATTCCACTCCTGTCATTTCCCACCACGCTCGATTTGCTATCAAAATCAACAATTTTCCTATTATTATTTATTTATTTATTTATTTATTTAAATTTATATCCCGCCCTTCTCCACAAAGGACCCAGGGCGGCGCACAGGAAATTTAAAAACATACAAAATACAATAAATATAATTTAAAAAACTATTAAATAAACCTATCCTGCGCTAAAACCAAATTTTAAAAACCCAATTTAAAACTACCTAAAAGTCCCCATGGGAGGTTAGGCTAGGCCGGCTTGTTGAAACAAATATGTCTTAAGACATTGGCGGAAGAGGCGGAGGTCGGTGATGGTACATAATTCAGGGGGTAGGTCATTCCAGAGAGCTGGCCCCGCCACAGAGAAGGCTCTTCCCCTGGGTGTCGCCAGTCCGCATTGTCCGGCCGACGGCACCCTGAGAAGGCCCTCTCTGTGGGAGCGTATCGGTCTAAGGGATGTATGGGGCAGGAGGCGGTCTCGCATATAACTAGGCCCCGAGCCATGGAGCGCTTTAAAGATAGTTGTCAAAACCTTGAAGCGCACTCGAAAAACCACAGGAAGCCAATGCAGCTTGCGCAGGATCGGTGTTATGTGGGAGCATCTAGTGGCTCCCATAATCACCCGTGCGGCTGCATTTTGGACTAGCTGTAGCTTTCGAGTGCACCTCAAGGGAAGCCCCATGTAGAGAGCATTACAGTAGTCGAGTCGGTTACAGTAGTCGAGTCGGGACGTCACGAGAGCTTGAGTGACTGTGCGAAGGGCAGCCCGGTCCAGTAAGGGGCGCAATTGGCACATCAGGCGTACCTGATGAAACGCCCCCCTGGCCACGGCCGCCACATGGTCCTCCATGGACAGCCGGGAATCCAGGAGGACACCCAAATTGCGCGCCCTCTCCACGGGGGCCAGTGTTTCGCCCCCAATGGCCAGAGTTGGAGTAATCTGGCTGAACCGGGGTGCCGGAAACCACAGCCACTCAGTCTTGGCAGGGTTGAGCTTGAGTTTGTTACTACCCATCCAGATCCGTACGGCCTCCAAACACCGGGACAGCACTTCGGCGGCATCGTTGGGGTGGTTTGGGGTGGATATGTACAGCTGGGTGTCATCAGCGTACAGGTGGTACTCCACCCCAAAACCACGGATGATCTCACCCAGCGGCTTCATATATGTGTTGAAAAGGAGGGGCGAGAGGACCGACCCCTGAGGAACCCCACATAAGAGAGGCCTCGAGGTCGACCTCTGCCCTCCCGTCAACACATATTGCGACCGACCAGAGAGGTAGGATGAGAACCACCGCAAAACGGTGCCTCCCAGCCCCAACCCCTCCTATCACTTTGTTCATATTTTTCTTCAATTTTTGGAACTCTATCGTCAAATTTCATCATCGTTTTGTAAGTATTCTCAACTCTTCCCTCTATTTTTTCGGTTCTTTGTTCTATATTCTCAAATATCTTTTTAATGTTCTCAGTAGTTATTTATAGTTTTTGAATTTCTAGCATAATTATTTGCAATTTTAATTCCTTTTCTCCTTCATGTTGCACCATTCTTCCAGGTTGTAAAGACTGCCACTAAAACATCCAAGTCTTTTTTGTTTCAAAAAATTCACTATAATCTTTCAAGTCAAGGCTTTCTCTTTGCTTCATTCCAGCTACTGATAGTACTCCAGAAGAGCACCTGCATAAACAATCCGTACTCTTCCCACTGTCCCGTTCAATAAACAAAATCAGGAGCCTTGAGATATAAGTCAAATGATCAAAGGGAGCAAGAAAAAAAAAACAATGTCTCCAAGCCTCCAGCCTAGAGATGGCAGTGTTACTTCTTTTTCCTGCTCTTTAAGTTCTGAACTTAATGGGGAAAAATGCTTAAAGAGAAAATTCCAGCCAAGCATTAAAAAAAGAAAAGAAAGAGATTCTTAATCTACAAATACAAAAAATGAAGAAAAATAGAAGAAGAAGGAATAAAGAGACCAGTCCAATTTAAAAATTTAAAAGTAAGAGGCATTTGTAAAAATTCCATCCATAAAAAAATGAAATTAAAGAAAGATAACGCACTAAGTTTAATGAATACACCCAGACCAAAATGGATTTTTATCTCACAGACCCATAAAAAATAATACGAGAGTCATCTTAGACATAATAGAGTATTACGAGGAGCATCCAGAAAAACAAATGATACTGGTTTTCCTTGATGCAGAAAAAGCATTTGACAACGTAATCTGGAAATTTATAATTACACTATTGGACAAGATGAAATTCAGGAAAAAAATTACAAAAATGATAGAAGGACTTTATAACAGTCAGACAGCCAAAGTTTTGATGAACGGAGAATGAACAGAGAAGATCTCAAAATAAAAAAGGGAGTCAGACAGGGATGCCCCCTCTCTGCTATTTATATTAACTTTGGAAATTTTATTAAATGAAATTTGGAAGGACCAGGGAATAAAAGGTCTAAGACTCAAAAATGAAGAATTTAAGTCCCAAGCTTATGCCGATGACTTAGTATTCATTCTAGAGCAGGGGTCCCCAACCCCCGGGCCGCGGACCGGTGCCGGTCCGTGGCTGGATAGGAGCCGGGCCGCAGGGCCGGAGAGGAGGAGGAGGGAGGAGGGGGCAGCCGACGGTGGGACTCCTGCGCGCCGCAGCAAAACAGCCCGCGGATTCCCTTCCTCCCTGCCCCCCCGGAGGAGGAGGAGGGAGGAGGGGGCAGCCGACGGTGGGACGGTGGGACTCCTGCGCGCCGCAGCAAAACAGCCCGCGGATTCCCTTCCTCCCTGCCCCCCCAGAGCTTCCCCAACCGGCATGCCACCCACTCGTCTTTTTCCAGGAGCTGCGGAGGTACCTCCCCCCCACCCCACCCCCACCCCACGGAGCCTTCTCAAGCTCCTGGAAGGAGCCTGACCGAGCGCACGAGGGACTAAGCGCGGCAGCGGCCGCCCAGGCGGGGCAGGCTAAGGCTAGTGAGCGAGTCGAGCCGAGCTGAGGAGACTCCGCGGTGGGGGGGGGGACGACAGACCGACAGAGAGAGGCATAGACACAGAGAGAGACAGGGTGGGAGGGAATCAGAGAGAGTCACACACACACACACGCGCGCGCGCGCGGAGGGAAGGAGGGAGAGAAAGATAGACAGAGGCACAGAATGAATGATTAAGTGCCTGAATGCGAGACAGACAGACACACACACACACACACACACACACACACAGAGTGACAGAGATGGGCGGACGGAGAGAGAGACAGAAAGAAAAAGAAAGAGAAAGAAAGAAAAAGAAAGAAAAAGAAAGTGGGAGAGAGAGAGAAAGAAAGACAAACAGAAAAACAGAAAAAGAGACAAAGGAAGAAAGAGAAAAAGAAAGAGGGAAAGAAAGAAAGAGACAGAAAGAGCAAGAAAGAGGGAGAGAGAAAGAGGGAAAGAGAAAGAGGGAAAGAGAAAGAAATAAAGAGAGAGAGAAAGAGGGAAAGAAAGAAAAAATGAGAGAGAAAGAAAGAGAGAAAGAGGGAGAGAAAGAGGGAAGGAAAGAGAGAGAGAGAGAGAAAGGGAAAGAGAAAGAGAGAAAGAGAAAGAAATAAAGAGAGAGAAAGAGGGAAAGAAAGAAAAAATGGGAGAGAAAGAAAGAGAGAAAGAGGGAGAGAAAGAGAAAGGAAGGAAGAGAGAAAGAGAAAGAAATAAAGAGAGAGAAAGAGAAAGAAAGAGGGAAGGAAAGAAAGAGAGAGAGAGAGAGAGAACTTATGACCACAATTGAGCCCAAAAGTTTGGTTGCTAACCAAGACCATTGTTAAGTGAGTTTCACATTTTCCAAATTGGCCACGCCCACCCAGTCACATGACTGCTGAGCCACTCAGCCGGTCCGCAGAGTTTTCTTTAAAATGAAACCGGTCCCTGGTGCAAAAAAGGTTGGGGACCCCTGTTCTAGAGGACCCATTAGAATCCAGTCTGAAATTAATTCAAAAATTAGAAGAATATGGTGAAATGGCAGGACTAAAGATCAATAAAGACAAAACAAAAATGATAACCAAAAACATGACAAAAAAGCAAGAAGAGGAACTGGAAGTAGCAACTAGAATGCAAATAACTAAGAAAGTTAAATACTTGGGAATCTGGCTGTCGGCAAAATGTTCCACAATTAAAGAGGATAATTATAATAAATTTGTGACACAAATAAAGAAAGATTTAGAAAATTGGAAAAATATTCAACTATCACTAATGAGACGTATAGCTACAATTAAAACGAATATTTTACCAAGAATCTTATCCCTGTGCAAGCCGCACCCATTAATCCAGGGAAAACTTTCTTTCAAGAACTAAACAAAATAACTGCTGGTTCATTTGGCAGGGACGAAAAGTGAGGATTAAACTAAAGTCAATGCAAGACAGCAAGGACAGGGGAGGTTTAACACTACCAAATTGGGAATTATATGCATTAGCAGTAACAATAACATGGGTGAAGGATTGGATAGAGCTAAAGAATAAAAGAATTTTGACTCTAGAAGGCCATGATTTGCAAGCAGGCTGGCATACATTCCTATGAGATGATAAAAACAGAATGCACAAATATTTTCAAAAATATTTAATTAGAAGATTTTTTACTGCAAAATTGGCTCAAAATAAATAAAATTAGAAGATTTTACTGCAAAATTGGCTCAAAATAAAATTTAAAAACCCACTATGAAAATCCCGAATTGGTTATCACCAACAGAAAGGACAATTCATCCAAATTTTATAGATATGAATAAAATGCCAAGATACAGATATCTAATTGACAGACAGGGAAATTTGAAAACAATTGAAGAGTTGGCAGAACAAAATATAAAAGTTGACTGGCTAACGTACTTCCAAATCAAAACTAAATACAATAATGATACTAAATTATATGACATTGAAACAGAACCACACAAGTTGGATAAAATTATTCAAAGCTCAGCTAGAAAGATGATAGGGAAAATATATAAATTTCTCCTGAAGTATAAAATGTAAGAGGAAATTGTGAAAGACCAAATGATAAAATGAGCACAGAATTTTGGCTATAATATTGAATTAGACAAATGGGAAAATTTTTGGGGAACAAACTTAAAAATGACACTATCAGTTGCATACAAGGAAAATCAGTACAAAATGTTTTACAGATGGCACCTGGAACCAACAGGGTTAGATAAAATTTCAACAAATACCTCCCCAAAATGCTGGAAATGTGAATCAATACATGGAACATATGGTAGACCTGTAAGGAGACTAAAAAGTTTTGGAAAAGGATCAAAAATTGGTTGGAGGCAATAACAGGAGTAAACAGAATGGAAATCTGAAGTTTTTCTATTAGGAATAGGGTGTTCTCCTCTCTAATAGTAAAATTTTATCTCACCATTTTGACACACTCTCTCTCCTGCTTTTCTTCCATTCAGGGGCTGTCCCAACCTTCTGCAGCTTAATGCTGCTTCTCTGTTGCCGGAAAAAAGAGCTTCTTCTGGATCGATCAAGGGGCTTTGCGATGTCCCTGAGATCAGCAGGACATGACCTTCTCTATCACCGTCTCTATGGGACGGTTTAGGTCCAAAAGGACCATCCAGCGGCACACATATTGACAACAATTCTTTTCAGAATTGAAGTTTGCTAGAGACCATTTGGATGATCCAGAAGAGGATTGGGAGAATGTCATATGGTCAGATGAAACCAAAGTAGTTTTTTTGGTAAAAACCCAACTCGTCGTGTTTGGAGGCGAGAGAACGCTGAGTTGCATCCAAAGAACACCATACCTACTGTGAAGCATGGGGGTGGAAACATCATGCTTTGGGCCTGTTTTTCTGCAAAGGGACCAAGACGACTGATCTGTGTAAAGGGAAATATGAATGGGGCCATGTATTGTGAGATTTTGAGTGAAAACCTCCTTTCATCAGTAAGGGCATTGAAGATGAAACGTGGCTGGGTCTTTCAGCAGGACGATGATCCCAAACACACCGCCTGGGCAAGGAAGAAGTGGCTTTGTAAGAAGCATATCAAGGTCCTGGAGTGGCCTAGCCAGTCTCCAGATCTCAACCCCATAGAAAACCTTTGGAGGGAGTTGAAGGTCCGTGTTGCCCAGCGACAGCCCCAAAACATCACTGCTGTAGAAGAGATCTGCATGGAGGAATGGGCAAAAATACCAGCAACAGTGTGTGAAAAACTTGTGAAGACTTACAGAAAACATTTGACCTCTGTCATTGCCAAAAAAGGATATATAACAAAGTATTGAAATAGACTTTTGATATTGACCAAATACTTATTTTCCACCATAAATTGCAAATACATTATTTAAAAATCAGACAATGTGATTTTCTGGACGTTCCTCGCTATTGTGTCCAGGGAAGCCATTGGTAAAAAAACCCTGCCTTCTTGTGAGTTCTATCAAACTTCTTGAACTCACAAAAAGGGGGGCTTTACCAGCGGCTTCCCTGGACACAATAGCGAGGAACATGCCTTGCTTCTCCCCCCCCCCCCACCTCTCATTCTTCGCTAAAGGGACGGAGGGGAAGGGAAGCAAGCAGGCTCCCTTTACAATTGAGGTGGGGTGGATATCTTTTTTGCACAAGAGGGAACAGGCGGGGTGTGTGTGTGACCAAATTGCTGGCCTGCAACTGTTTTTGCGGCAGGCTCTTTTTGGGCTTAAATAGTTGGGGGGGAGCTTATTTTCGGGGCGAGGGCTTATTGTGGTGTACACTCTGAAAAGCCTGATTGGGCTTATTAGCCGGACATGTATTTTCAGGGAAACATGGTAGCCCCACCAGGCACCATCAAGTTATGCGAGATTCTACACTGGCTGGAATGTTCTTAAAGATTGACAAGGAGAATACACCAATAACGATGCTGTTGCTATATACTCTTTGCTGCTTGTTAAAACTATAAAAAGCAATGAAGCTCTGCCAAGGTGGAGAGACATTTTGAATACCCTGCTATGACTGGTTTCCGAATGCATCACCCCAAGACAAATAACTGGCTGGCGCAATCTTCCCCAATCCTTAAAGGAGGTGTGTATGCATATATCCACAACCCCTTCTTTCTCGCAGTGTAGTTCTCTCTTTTTGCATGGGGAGCTTCTTGCTCTGTTTCTGTGGTGATGAGTGAATCATCGGGAGGCCCGAACAAACAAGTTAGGGATAATTATCCTGGAGAAAGTCTATCATTGTGACCCCTGAAGTCAAATGCAACTCGAACACACATATTCAATTAAAAAAATCTTGCAACCGCCTTAGGCAGAGATGGATCAGTATAGTTTTCAGTTCTATGTCACTAAATGGTGCACTATGGATGAGCGATGCCTACGCTTAAAACAACTAGAGCCTTGGTAACTGAGGCATAAGGACTTTAAACAGAGACTGAGAAATACTCTGTTCCAGTCCCTGCCTTGAAGTGAGAAACCATCTGTTCAACTTTGGACAGTCCTATCAGGCTTAGGCCTAAAAGCAGCAAAGGAAAATACTTGACTGACTGAAAAGGCCCCAAACCAAACATCTGATATAAGGCTCAAGAATGCTGGATGTAAAGCCACAAGTTATAATTCAGTGTTAGGTTAAGCCTAAAGACGCTTTCCATGAGCTATGGCATATTGAGAGGCAAAAAGTATGTCACAGTCGGTAAGTAGGGGATGTCTGGGAGACATTTATTCTGTAAATTACAGCATATTACCCAGGAAATGCTTTGTATGCTACCTTGGGTACCTAAATGAAAAGGAAATCCATAAATCCAGTTATTTTATTCCCAGATTCCTTCACATAACAGAGCTCAGAGCCAATATCATCGGAATAGAATAAAACCAGAAGGGACCTTGGAGGTCTTCTAGTCCAAACTGGTCAAGCAGGGGACCTTATACCATTTCAGAGAAGTGACTGTCCACTCTCTTCTTAAAGACCTCCAGGGATGAAGCACCCTGAAGGTCTGAAGGCAAGCAGTTAATTGTCCTCACTGTTAGGAAGCTGCTCCTCAATCCCAGGTTGCTTCTCTCCTTGATTAGTTTCCATCCATTGTTTCTTAACTTGCCTTCTGGGGCTTTGGTAAATATGTTGACCCCCTCCTCTTTGTGGCAGCCCTTCAAATACTGGAATACTGCTGTCTTCATCACCACCACCCATATCTTATTAAATCTGCATTAAAAATGGCATCGTAGGGTGTCCTTCTAAAAAGGTTAGCCTGATGATCAATTAGCCATGTGGTTTGATGGGCTATTTTATTTTGCCTTGGTATGCTGGGTGCTCTTGGATGCAGCCCTGGTCAGTAGAAGTGAAGCTGGCTCACCTGGAGCATCTCACTTGATGGTGCTGCCATGTAATAAATCTTTGGGAGCCACAGGAAATCAGTCCTGAAGTTCTGGGATGTAGAGAAGCTTTGATGTCCACTGAGAGACCGCTAAGAAAGCTGATTCTGTAGTTCTGTTAAAAAAAAGTCATTAACTTTTAGAGCTGAACACATAGCTAATCTTCCCAGGGATAAGTAGCATCGCATTTCACTATTTCACTTGGCTTAGTTTCAAAGGTGCATGGCTAGAAATAAAAAACGACTTGATAGCATTTAATCAGCGAACCATTTTGCAAACGTAGTAGAGACAGGACAAGTGTGTTTTTCTGCCTCCTATCTGGCGATGGATGCCTAAAAAGCTGAGAAAACAGCAGGGGGTGGCTGTGGTTGAGCTTAAAGGAGTTAAAACCACGGAGTACTTCATTCCTAGAAAAATGGGAGAGGAGATGCCCAGAGGAACTTCCTCTTCCGGATACCTCATGGGAGGAGGGTGGTGTGCAGATCGGCTTCTCTGCTGTTCCCATGGTCGAAGCAGGGGCTGGAAGGTGAGTTGAGGGCAGGTGGGAGGAGAGTCATGGAAGCAGAGAAGCAACTTGGCTGAAGCATCTCAGCTGCTGCTGCTGTTGCAGGTTCCTTCCCTCCCTGAATTTAAGCCCACTGGTGCTGCACGCTGTGAAACTGGTGGCTGCAACTTTCCTTCTGGTGGGAAGATGGGAAAGGTCTCCTTCCAGTGAAGGTGGATTCTTTGGGAATGGCTTCCCTCCAGAGGTTGTGGCTGCTCCCATCACTGGAGGGTTTGTGGCAGAGGGACCTTGCAGGTC
Source organism: Rhabdophis nuchalis (assembly GCA_039707465.1). Taxonomy (NCBI): domain Eukaryota; kingdom Metazoa; phylum Chordata; class Lepidosauria; order Squamata; family Natricidae; genus Rhabdophis; species Rhabdophis nuchalis. The sequence continues at coordinate 26,991,248 of CM077646.1, read as the reverse complement.
TCCTATTCCGACGCCCTGATCAAGCAGGAGACCCAATCTCCTTTCAGACAAATGGTTCTCCTGTCTCTGATTAAAAGCCACCAGGGATGGAGCTCCCACAACCTCTGAAGGGAAACTCTTCCACTGGTTCTCTGTTCTCAGTGTCAGGAAATCTCTCCTTAGTGCTAGGCTGCTTCTCTCCTTGGTGAGTTTCCATGCAGTTCCTTGTCCTGCCTTCAGGGTCTTTGGAGAATAGGTTGATCCCCTCCCCCCTCTTTTGTGGCAACTCCTCCAGTATTGGAAGATGGCTATCATGTCACCCCTAGTCCTTCCCTTCACTGGACTACATACCCAATTCCTGCAACCCTTCTTTATATTTTAGTCTCCAGGCCCCTAATCCACTTTTCTTTTTGTATTCTCTTACATACCATCTTAAGTATACATTTACATAATTGGTATTCTTTACATTTATCATTCTTATACATTTATTATTTCATTTAAGGAGTTATAATGTACAATTTGGGTTGCTTTATTTACCATCCCTTCCTCCTTTTGTAACACCTCTTTGTTTTCCCTTTCTTTTCTCCCTCCCTTCTCTACTTTCTTCCTCCTCTCCTTCTCCTTCCTTCTTCCCTTACCTTCCTCAGACTCCTGCTCTTCCCCTTCCTACCTACTCTCTCTCCTTCTCTTTCTCTCCCTTCCATCCTCCTCTCCTTACCTTTTTCTTCTTTCCCTGTGTTGCTTTCATTCTCTCCTCCTCTCTCCCCTTTTTCTATTATTGTTGGTGTATATTTGAAAACTCAGTTTATGTTTCCTTGGGATGGTATTTCTGTCAGCCCAGATATAATTTTAGTTTCATTTCTTATTCCCTTACCTTCACTAGTCTACCCTAGGTATGTTTCTCCCTGTTTGTATCTCGTTCTTGAATATATACTTAGATGTTTACTATTTTCTTTTCTGTCTTCCCTTCCCCCCCCCCCCCCTTTTCCATTTAATAGTGTGTCCTGGGTACTTTATCTTCTCCCTACTTTCTTTTGTACTTTGCTTTCTCTAGCCAGTCTTTTTTTAAATAAAAGTTTTTCTTTTTAAACAAGTATAAAACAAACAAAAAACAGACACAGAATATAAAAGCAATTCTCCAATTTCCTACAGTTACCAACCTTTTGTGCTTCCTCACAACAATCTTCACTTGCAATTTACATAAAATCTCATATCATCAATCTAATAGTTATGTATACAATTATTATGGTTATTAAAACATTCATTTAACTATAGCTATTATTACATCCTTTTTTATGGGAAATGTTCTAAATCTATATAAATAAAAACTAGTCATTCCCTGGGCTGTGGCCCAGTCCGGTTAAATGGTCAACCAGTCTGTGTGTAGATCTACACCTGCACACACAAACATGTACACACAACCACCATATAACTCCCAACCTACCTACCTACTGTATTTCTCCCTCTCTATCCCTCTACCTACCTACCTACCTACCTACTGTATTTCTCCCTCTCCCCCTCTATCCCTCTATCTACCTACCTACCTGCCTACCTACTGCATTTCTTCCTCACTCTCTCTATCCCTATAGCTGCCTACTTACCTACCTACTGTATTTCTCCTTGAATCTTATGGATAGAGTATTATAACATTTTGTATTATGTCATCCTGTGGCTCACTGCTCTCTCTGTATCCATCTACCTACATTTTTCTTACATTTCGATTGCATGTACCTGGCACAGGTGTGACATCTACACAATCTATATATATATATCATTGGTGCTGTATTTGTAAGGAGCGTTGTGTGAAAATTCGGAAGTGATTGGTGCAGTACTTTCGGAGATTGCCTGTTTTGAACAAACTCATAGTTACCTTTTTATTTATATAGATGTAATAATAGTTGTTCAAAACCACTAATCTCAGAAAGTACTGCACTGATCGCTTCCAAATTTTCACACAACATTCCTTTGAAGTACAGCAGCCATGATATGTATAGATTGTGTGAATGTCGCACCTCTGCCAGGTGCCCGCCACAGAAATGTAAAAATGCGGCTCTTCTGAGTTTTCCCCTCACTTGCTCACTCGTCCCCCTCCTTTGAACGGCTCCTCCCACCCAACCGCTTCTTCTGCTGCATCACGTAAACGTGTAGCACTGTGCATTGACAGCCTTCCCCCGTGCTTTACCTACCTACCTACCTACCTACCTACCTACCTACCTACCTACCTACCTACCTACCTACCTACCTACCTACCTATATGTGTATTGTATTCATCCCTCTCTCTGTATCCCTGTACCTAACTATCTACCTACCTAACTAATGCATTTATGTGTATCTCTCTATCCCTATAGCTACCTACCTACTGTATACCCCCCTCTCTATCTCTATCCCTCTTCTTTACCAGTAGATCCTCGGTGGGGGGGGGGAGAACGGCTGTGGTGGCAGTGGCGAAAAATGTTGCTCAGCACTTCCTTGTGTGGACCCTGTAGGAGGAGGAGGGCAGCAGTGGAGGTTGTTGAGGATGCCTGCGCATGGGGTGGCGTTATTGCTGGCGGCATCTGTGGTTGTTGAAGGGCGTGATGCAGCAGAAGAAGCGGCCTGGTGGGAGGAGCTGCTAAAGCTTGGAGGGCGAGTGAGTGAGGGAAAAACTCAGAAGAGCCACACTTTTACATTTGCGTGGCATGCACCTGGCACAGGTGCGACAATCTATACATGTCATTGTTGCTGTACTTCAAAGGAACGTTGTGTGAAAATTTGGAAGCGATTGGCGCAGTACTTTCTGAGATTAGAGGTTTTGAACAAACTATTGTTACATTTTTATTTATATAGAAAGAAAAGATCTCTGCTTCATCGAACATGAACCTGACAAGAGGGCACGGCACCAGGCACAGGGTAACCTGGGTCCGAGAGCAACAACCTTGCCCCTGGAGTAATCAATCTGAGGTTCATATTTAAAATCCGAGAAATACTTATTAGTCCAAGGCATGGATCTCATTTGTGACTGATTAACATCGGGGTTATTAGATGTATACTTTTTTACAGCCTTTCTACTGACTTGGAGATGAGTTTGACAATACGTGTGGGCAGGTTCCCTTACTTGTGTTTTCCTAATCGCATCTGTAAATCTTTTTCTGCATTTTTGCCTCTTTTCCCTTTAACTTGTATTACACTAGAAGGAATAGCTTCGTTTGAACTGAGCAGTAAAATAAGGTGTGGGGGTGGGGGGGGGGAAATCTGCCTCTCCCTTCCAGCATCCATTAGTATTCATCTGGCTAGCGTCCTGTCAGTGTGTGAGAGAATTGAGGGGTGTTTGGAAACTCAAACAGTATTTGCTCTATGAGCAAGAATGAAACAGGAAGGAGCCTGGAGGTGGCTTAGCTCAACTGTTCTGTAGTAAAGCTGCTTGCTGCTGTGAAAGTGAAATTCCATTTTGAGGTGGAGAGGGGGAACAGAACTCCTTAACATCAGAGGGCTACTTTGAAAGTGAAACAGTATTTGCTGTGTGAATAAGGAGACAGGAAGGAGCCTGGCTGTTGATTATCTCAACTGTTCTGTACTACAGCTGCTTCCTGCTGTGAAAGTGAAAGTGAAACGGAATCTCCTCTATTTGTGTTTTGCATTTGGAACAGATTTCTTTTCTGATTAGGAGGGGGAGTAGAATGAGAGTGTGTTAATAATAATATAGGAAATACTAATGCTCTGATGGTCATTTTGAAAAATCCTTTCTTACTGAGCACCTACCATCTAGACAGAAAGCCATGAGTTCCATTGTGTTAATTTTTTAATATGTGTGTTAGTTTTATGAGCTGATCAATAAATAAATCAGAGAGACTAGGATCGGTCTATTTCGAGCTTTTTAGCTTTCATCAGCTAGTCATACTCTTACTGGGATTGGAAAGGAAATTACTGGGATTAACAGGGTGTTGTGGAATAATTATAGATATTAACCCTCCTGTCTCGGCTGATTCAATTGGGAGAGTGGACTGCAAGAAAGCCGCACCAAAGGGATCAGCTGGGTTGGATATACAGTAGGTAGGTAGGTATGTAGTTATGTAGGTAAGTAGGTACGTAGGTAGAGGGATAGAGAGAGGGAGAAATACAGCAGGTAGGTAGGTAGGTGGGTGGATAGAGAGAGGGAGAAATACAGTAAGTAGGTAGAGAGAGAGAGAGAAATACAGTAGGTGGTAGGTAGGTAGGTAGGTAGGTATGTAGGTAGGTAGGTAGAAGGATAGAGAAAGGGAGAAATATAGTATGTAGATAAAGGGATAGAGAGAGGGGGGGGGGATAAATACAGTAGGTAGGCAGGTAGAGGTATACAGAGAGGGAACTAGAGGGATAAATGCAGTAGGTAGAGAGATCAGCCTGGACTAGGCTTATCCCAAGATGCCCGGGACAGCTGTGGGAGATGAGTGGCGAGAGAGAGCTATGTACCTCACCCTCTCCTTACCCAGAGGGGTCTCCAGGTGGTTATGGGCCAGGAGTGATGGGATACTGGGACCCATTGGCAATACAGGCTACGTATGACAGTAGCCCAGGACAAGTGGCCCTCTTCTTAGGCCAGGTGTTAAATCACATGGATCCTTATGGCCATATGTATACATCACAGTGCGACATGGTGATGGCTATGATAGCAGTGACGGACGGAGAGGCTGCTGACTGGGTGGCTGATCTGTATTGGGATCATGCTGTGGAACTCACGGACATTGGTCTGTTCCTGGTGGCGCTGCGGGAGAGGTTTAAAGATACCACCGGGATTCAGCGGGTGGAAGCAGAATTGCAGGCTACACGATAACAAGGGAAGCCAGTAGCTGAATACATCAGAGAGTTCCGATGTCTGGCCAGCAAAGTGAGGATGTGGCAAGAGAGGTTGGTGGTGCATTACTTTAAGACCAGTCTTGGCCAAACACTATGCCGGGCCTGCGTCTACAGAGGGTTGCCACCTAGGCTGACTGCATGGTTCCAGACCGCCACGGAATTAACTATAGAATTCCACGAGGATAAGCCAGGACCGGAGAGGTGTAGGCGAGGACAAAGACTGCAATAGATGTGTCATATCAGAGTTGCCCCGAAAACCTCGCAACCCACAGCTGTTTCCAGGGGGTAAACTTGATCCCCAATGGCAGCTAGACTGGCAACGCCTATCTGGCCACCCATTACATGTTTTTGAAGCAGGAGTCTGGGGCGTAGATGGGCAGTCTCCCATGAGACCAGTCCTAAAACATCAGTTGACTTCAACCCATCGGGTGATATGCTCAATACCAGTGGAAGTAACTGGGAGGAGGGTTCGGACCCAATGATAACCAAGCCTATCAAACCGTTTGTGATACAGGTAGTGGTAGAAGCAACTTATTAATCTGGAGAGGTGGAAGAAGCGTGGTCTTAGGGGTTTTTTAATTTGTAAACTTATGTCTATTTTAGGGGGAACCAGGGAGGGGGGAGGGTATAGACAGGTAGAGGCGGGTGAGGAGAGAGAGGGCCAGGCCAGCAGGCGATGGAGGGAAGCGGAAGGCTCCGTTAGGAGGGGGGAGACACGAGTCGTTCCGACAGAGGGCATTTCCATCCAGAGGGTCGTGGGGAGAGGCAGGTCCGAGGGGAGACAAGTGTTATCCTCCCGGTTGGGGGCGCGAAGCCGTTGGCTGCAAATGGTCAAGTGCCTCAACCCCCGTGGGCTAGGTGGCCAGGGAGTACAGAGCCAGGGCCTGCGGCTGATGTTCTGCAACGCCAAGTCCGTTGTCAACAAAGCCCCCCTCGTTCATGACCTTGTGTCAGAGGGGGAGCCGGACCTGGTGGGAATTGCGGAGACCTGGTTGGGCCACGAGGGTGGACTTCCCCTCGTTGAAATGTGCCCATCAGGTTACCGCGCTTTTCATCAGCCCCGGGCCCTAGGTAGGGGTGGTGGGGTAGCGGTCATTGTAAAGGAAGGTCTTGAGCCGAGAGAGACCATTGTGCCACAGACCACCGGTTGTGAGTCCCTCTGTGTGAAGTGGGGCCTAGGGAGGCAGTTGGGCTTGCTGGTTGTATACCTGGCTCCCCGCTATGTAGCAGCAGCCCTGCCTGAGCTCCTGGAGGTGATCGCTACGGTGGCAGTTGAGACCCCCAGACTTTTAGTCATGGGGGACTTTAATCTGCCATCGGTGGTCGAATCATCCGTGGTAGCTCGGGAGTTCATGGCTTCCATGACGGCCATGGACCTGACCCAACTAATTCAAGGCCCCACTCACGAGGGTGGACATACACCGGATCTCATCTTTGTCTCAGGCCAATGGAAGAGTGATCTGGGTATAGGGGACATAGTCATCACACCCTTGTCATGGTCAGACCACTCACTTCTCCGGCTCGACTTTCCAACCGCTGCTCCCCTCCGCGGGGAGGCGGAACCTGAATCACCAATCTGGTTCCGCCCCAGGCGCCTGATGGACCCGGATGGGTTCCAAACGGCGCTTGGGCCAGTTCCTGTACCCCTGACCCGCGCCCCGATGGAGGACCTCGTGGCCGCATGGAATATTGCGACCACGGGAGCCTTGGATCGGGTCGCGCCCTTGCGGCCTCTCCTGCGGCGTCGAAACACCCTGGCTCCTTGGTTTACCGAGGAGCTACGGGTGATGAAACGCCGCAAGAGATGCCTAGAGGGAAGATGGAGGTCTACCCGTTCTGAATCTGACCGGACACAGGTAAGAGCCCATTTACGGACTTACATTGTGGCGCTGAGAGTAGCCAAACGTCATCATTGTGCTACTCTCATAGCATCCGCAGACAACCGCCCTGCCACCCTGTTTAGGGTGACCCGCTCCCTCCTTCAACAGAGGGTGCGGGAAGCCCCGCTACAGGGTAGAGCAGAGGAATTTGTGATTTTTCTGCAGGAGAAAATCGCTCAGATACAGAACGAGTTAGCCCCCATTCATGGCCCAGTGGGATGCCACGAGACAGATCTTGTTTGGGAGGAGTTTGACTCCGTTACTTCCGAGGATATGGACAGGTTACGTGGGTGACTGCGAGCCACCACATGTTTATTGGACCCGTGTCCCTCCTGGCTTGTACTGGCATCCTGGGAGGTGACACGAGGCTGGCTCCAAGAGGTTGTCAACGCATCCTTAAGTGAGGGTGCCTTGCCTGCTTCCCTAAAAGAAGCGATGGTGAGGCCCCTCCTTAAGAAGCCCTCTTTGGATCCAGCTCTTTTGAACAACTACCGTCCAGTCTCCAACCTTCCCTTTTTGGCGAAGGTTGTTGAGAGTGTGGTGGCACAACAGTTTCCCCGTCACCTGGAGGAAGTTGATTATCTAGATCCGCGCCAGTCCGGCTTTCGGCCCGGGCATAGCACCGAGACGGCATTGGTCGCGTTGGTTGATGATCTCTGGAGGGCCAGAGATGGGGGTTGTTCCTCCATCCTGGTCCTACTAGACCTCTCGGCGGCTTTCGATACCATCGACCATGGTATCCTATTGCATCGGCTGGGGGGGTTGGGGGTGGGAGGCACCATTTTGCGGTGGTTCTCCTCCTACCTCTCTGGCCGATCGCAATTTGTGTTGGCAGGAGGGCAGAGGTCGACCGCGAGACCCCTCACATGTGGGGTGCCTCAGGGGTCGGTCCCCTCGCCCCTCCTGTTTAACACATACATGAAGCCGCTGGGTGAGAACATCCGTGGTTTTGGGGTAGAGTACCATCTATACGCTGACAACACTCAGTTGTATATATCTACCCCAAACCACCCCAACGATGCCGTAGCGGTGATGTGCCAGTGCCTGGAAGCCGTACGGATCTGGATGGGAAGTAACAGACTCAGGCTCAACCCGACCAAGACCGAGTGGCTGTGGTTTCCGGCTGCCCGATTCAACCAGCTTACTCCATCGCTGGCCATAGGGGGCGAACATCTTGCCCCTGTGGATGGGGTGCGCAATTTGGGTGTCCTCCTGGATGCCCGGCTGTCCATGGAAGATCAAGTGACAGCCGTGGCCAGGAGGGCGTTTTACCAGGTTCGCCTGGTTCGCCAATTGCGCCCCCTATTGGATCGGGACGCCCTTCGCACAGTCACTCATGCGCTCATGACATCCCGACTGGACTATTGTAACTCCCTCTACATGGGGCTTCCCTTGAGGTGCACCCGGAGACTTCAGCTAGTCCAGAATGCAGCCGCGCGAGCAATTATGGGGACCGCAAGGTCTACCCACGTAACACCGCTCTTGCGCGAGCTGCACTGGCTGCCTGTCGTCTTCCGGGTGCGCTTCATGGTGTTAATTATCATCTTTAAAGCGCTCCATGGCTCGGGACCTAGCTATCTGCGGGATCGGATCCTGCCTCATACATCCTCATGGCTGATTCGCTCCCACAGAGAGGGACTTCTCCGGGTGCCGTCCACTCGACTTTGTCAGCGGGCGACGCCCAGGGGGAGGGCTCTCTCTGTGGCGGGCCCGGCCCTCTGGAACGACCTTTCCCCCGATATTAGAACGACCACGGACCTCCGCTCCTTCCGTCTTAAATTAAAAACTCACTTTTTCTGTCTGGACGGCCTGGGATAGTATCCCTGTCTTGGGGTTTTTATTGGGTAGCTTTTAGTATAGTTAGTTTTATGGGAATTTTAGCACAGGTTAAGTTTAATTTGGTTTTAGAACTGTTTGTATATTTTATTGTTTTTATTCTACCTGTGCACCGCCCCGAGTCCCCATGGGGAGAGGGAGCGGTTTATAAGTATTAAAATTATTATTATTATTATTATTATTATTATTATTATTATTATTATTATTATTATTATTATTATTATTATTATTATTATTATTATTATTATTATTATTATTATTATAACCAGGCAACGACAATGTACAGCCTGATCGATTCAAGGTGCACTCGGTGCTTCATGAATGCCACAGTTGCTGATAATCTGGGGATGAGCCTCAGGAAGTTGGCTAGGCTGGGATGCAGCTTATCTTAAATTACCAATGTAGCTATAAAAGTTGGTGGGAAGCACAGGGGGGGCAGCTCTGACAATTTATTCATTGCCTTAGTGCTTTGTTGGTCAGTTCATGCCGAAGGAAGAATACAACCTGCATTTACAAACTGATTCTGTGTTTGGCTGGTTTCACTAACACTTCAATTTTTTCTAATTCATCTCTAACCATTTTACAAAAAATTACAGTTACACTTTTCTTTGCATCTTACAGATGAACAGGATGCCAATAAGAGAACTCGGGACAACTGTTAAATACACTTAATGTTGAAAAGGGAAGGAAAATCAAGCCAGAAATCAAAATATTTTCCATTTCCTGCAGAAAAACCATACAAATCTACTCCTCCTCTTCGTCCAGCAGCTGTTTGAGAGAGAAAATCAAGAAAGAATAAGCAGATTCAGAACTGAACGATACGTTATATGAGAGGGGAAGGGATTCAGCACAAGAGGGAAATATCTGGAACTCTCTTGAGAGGAAAAGATCAATAGTAAAGCCATGTAATGCAAAGCTCTCCCTGTGAGTAAGAAGATGGCTTGAATAAAAGCACCACTAAAAAAGGCATTGTCCATATTTTTGACCTCCATGAAGAAACCTTATAAGTGTGGAGATTGTGGGAAACTTTTCATTAGAAACACCTCCTGAGACACAAGATGATGCACACAGGAGAAACCCATTGAATGCCCTATGTGTGGAAAAAGTTTTAGTGAGAATTACAGCCTGGTGAAGCATCAGAGAACTCACACAGGAGAGAAACCCTTTGAATGTCCTGAGTGTGGGAAAAGCTTTAGTGAGTATTCCAGCCTGGGGACACACCAGAGGACTCACACAGGAGAAAAACCCTTTGAATGTCCAGTTTGTGGGAAAGGCTTTAGTTGTAATTCCAATCTGGTTATGCACCAGAGGACTCATACAGGAGAGAAACCCTTTCAATGTCCTGACTGTGGGAAAAGTTTCAGTACATATTCCAATCTGGTGACACACCAGAGGACTCACACAGAAGAGAAACCCTTTCAATGTCCTGACTGGGAAAAGGTTTAGTCACAATTCCTATTTGATGACACACCAGAGGATTCATACAGGAGAGAAACCCTTTCAATGTCCTGACTGTGGGAAAAGTTTCAGTGCATATTCCAATCTGGTGACACACCAGAGGACTCACAAAGAAGAGAAACCCTTTCAATGTCCTGACTGTGGGAAAAGGTTTAGTCACAATTCCAGTCTGGTGAGACACCAGAGGACTCACACAGGAGAGAAGCCCTTTAAATGTCCTGAGTGTGGGAAAAGCTTTAGTGAGTATTCCAGCGTGGTTAAACACCAGAGGACTCACACAGGAGAGAAACCCTTTGAATGTCCGGATTGTGGAAAAGGCTTTAGTCAGAATTCCAATCTGGTGAAACACCAGAGGAGTCACACAGGAGAGAAACCCTTTGAATGTCCTGATTGTGGGAAAGGCTTTAGTCAGAATTCCCATCTGGTGAACCACCAGAGGACTCACACAGGAGAGAAACCCCTTGAATGTCCTGAGTGTGGGAAAAGCTTTAGTCAGAATTTCCAACTGGTGAACCACCAGAGGACTCACACAGGAGAGAAACCCTTTGAATGTCCTGAGTGTGGGAAAAGCTTTAGTGAGTATTCCAGCGTGGTTAAACACCAGAGGACTCACACAGGAGAGAAACCCTTTGAATGTCCGGATTGTGGAAAAGGCTTTAGTCAGAATTTCAATCTGGTGAAACACCAGAGGAGTCACACAGGAGAGAAACCCTTTGAATGTCCTGAGTGTGGGAAAAGCTTTAGTGAGTATTCCAGCGTGGTTAAACACCAGAGGACTCACACAGGAGAGAAACCCTTTGAATGTCCTGAGTGTGGGAAAAGCTTTAGTGAGTATTCCAGCCTGGTGACACACCAGAGGACTCACGCAGGAGAAAAACCCTTTGAATGTCCAGTTTGTGGGAAAGGCTTTAGTTGTAATTCCAATCTGGTGATACATCAGAGGACTCATACAGGAGAGAAACCCTTTCAATGTCCTGACTGTGGGAAAAGGTTTAGTCACAATTCCTATTTGGTGACACACCAGAGGACTCACAAAGAAGAGAAACCCTTTCAATGTCCTGACTGTGGGAAAAGGTTTAGTCAAAATTCCTATTTGGTGACACACCAGAGGACTCACACAGGAGAGAAGCCCTTTGAATGTCCTGATTGTGGGAAAGGCTTTAGTCAGAATTCCCATCTGGTGAACCACCAGAGGACTCACACAGGAGAGAAACCCTTTGAATGTCCTGACTGTGGGAAAAGCTTTAGTGAGTATTCCAGCGTGGTTAAACACCAGAGGACTCACACAGGAGAGAAACCCTTTGAATGTCCGGATTGTGGAAAAGGTTTTAGTCAGTATTCCAGCGTGGTTAAACACCAGAGGACTCACACAGGAGAGAAACCCTTTGAATGTCCGGATTGTGGAAAAGGCTTTAGTCAGAATTCCCATCTGGTGAACCACCAGAGGACTCACACAGGAGAGAAACCCTTTGAATGTCCTGAGTGTGGGAAAAGCTTTAGTCAGTATTCCAATGTGGTTAAACACCAGAGGACTCATACAGGAGAGAAACCCTTTGAATGTCCTGACTGTGAGAAAAGTTTTAGTGCATATTCCAATCTGGTGACACACCAGAAGACTCACAAAGAAGAGAAACCCTTTCAATGTCCTGACTGTGGGAAAAGGTTTAGTCGAAATTCCAATCTGGCGAGACACCAGAGGACTCACACAGGAGAGAAACCCTTTGAATGTCCAGATTGTGGGAAAGGGTTTAGTGACAACTCCTATCTGGTGACACACCAGAGGACTCACACAGGAGAGAAACCCTTTGAATGTCCTGAGTGTGGGAAAAGCTTTAGTCAGTATTCCAGCGTGGTTAAACACCAGAGGACTCACACAGGAGAGAAACCCTTTGAATGTCCTGAGTGTGGGAAAAGCTTTAGTCAGTATTCCAGCGTGGTTAAACACCAGAGGACTCACACAGGAGAGAAACCCTTTGAATGTCCTGACTGTGAGAAAAGTTTTAGTGCATATTCCAATCTGGTGAAACACCAGAAGACTCACACAGGAGAGAAACCCTTTGAATGTTCTGACTGTGGGAAAGGCTTTAGTCAGAATTCCCATCTGCTGACACACCAGAGGACTCACACAGGAGAAAAACCCTTTGAATGTCCAGACTGTGGGAAAAGCTTTAGACACAATTCCAGTCTAGTGACACACCAGAGGACTCACACAGGAGAGAAACCCTTTGAATGTCCTGACTGTGGGAAAAGCTTTAGTCACAATTCCAGTCTAGTGACACACCAGAGGACTCACACAGGAGAGAAACCCTTTGAATGTCCAGATTGTGGGAAAAGGTTTAGTCACAACTCCTATCTGGTGACACACCAGAGGACTCACACAGGAGATAAACCCTTTGAATGTCCTGAGTGTGGGAAAAGCTTTAGTGAGTATTCCAGCGTGGTTAAACACCAGAGGACTCACACAGGAGAGAAACCCTTTTAATGTCCTGACTGTGAGGAAAGGTTTAATCGAAATTCTAATCTGGCGAGACACCAGAGGACTCACACAGGAGAGAAATCCTTTGAATGTCCAGATTGTGGGAAAGGGTTTAGTCAGAATTCCCATCTGGTGAACCACCAGAGGACTCACACAGGAGAGATGTCCGATCTGTGGACATTACTTTAAGCATAAATCATCCGACTCAAGCTCAACCCGTCCAAGACTGAGTGGCTGTGGCTACCGGCGCCCCGGTTCAACCAGCTGATTCCATCGCTGGCCATTGGGGGCGAACATCTGGCCCCTGTGGATAGGGTACGCAATTTGGGCGTCCTTCTAGATGCCCGGCTGTCAATGGATGACCATGTGACAGCCGTGGCAAGTGGGGCGTTCCACCAGGTTCGCCTGGTGCGCCAATTGCGTCCCCTATTGGACCGGGACGCCCTTCGCACAGTCACTCATGCACTTGTGACGTCCCGGCTAGACTACTGCAACGCTCTCTACATGGGGCTCCCCTTGAAATGCACCCGAAGGCTGCAGTTGGTTCAGAATGCGGCCGCGCGGGCAGTTTCGGGAGTCTCTAGATACTCCCATGTAACACCTCTCCTGCGCGGGCTGCACTGGCTGCCTGTGGCTTTTCGAGTGCGTTTCAAGGTGTTGATTATCACCTTCAAAGTGCTCCATGGCTCAGGACCTAGCTATTTGCGGGATCGTATCCTGCCCCATACATCCCTTCGGCCGATACGCTCACACAGAGAGGGACTTCTCCGGGTGCCATCCACTAGGCTGTGCCAGCGGGCGACGCCCAGGGGAAGGGCCTTCTCTGTGGCGGGCCCGACCCTCTGGAATGACCTTCCCCCTGACATTAGAACGACCACGGATCTCCGCTCCTTCCGCCAGAAACTCAAAACCCACTTGTTTCATCTAGCCGGCCTGGCCTAATTCCAGCTTTCCCACCTCAGTATGTATTTTTAAATTTTGTGATTTGGTTTTAAGGTTTAAGTTTTTAATTTTTATAAATTTGTAGAGGGGTTTATTTAATTCGATTTTAGTTATATGTATGTTGATTGTATGGTTTTAATTTGTACCTGTACACCGCCCCGAGTCCCTTCGGGGAGAGGGGGCGGTCTAGAAGTCCAATAAATAAATAATAAATCCCTTATTGCACACAAGGTAATCCATATAAAGAAAGGTAGATGAGTTTAGACAACGCTTGAATTTAATTTGTGATCTACGATTCACTATGTAGGTAAGAAATTCATTGTTTGAATTTTGGCCTGATTCAATTTGCTCAAATGTTTCTCAGGTTTAAATTTGTAAGTGGAGTGAAAATGAAAATGGACATTGGCTAAGTTTCTGATTATCAGCAGAATCTTCTGGATATTTCTTTTTCCAGAAGTAGAAGAATTCCGCAATAAGGAATTTTGAGTGGAGCATTTGTCTGTTGATTATGGAGTTTTAGTCTTCTACCTTGGTTTTGGCCAATTTTCAGCCCCAGAATACCACAGACCGCAGTTGTATGTTGCAATGGCTGTTAAGTTAAATTGCTTGCCTTAACTACCCGAATCCCTCTGCTCCCCCTGATTCAGCCATTAATCAAATGTTTGAGTCTCTAAGCAGAACACTGTCTACTCAGAACTGGGAAAAACCCCTTGGAGGCTTAGCGCAGGGCTAGGCCTGCCTTCCGTAGGCATCTCTAGCCCTCCCACACACACCAAGACACCCTGGTCTGTGTGTCCTAATACTTGGGTCTCCTTGGCCCTTCATTCCCTCCCTCAGTTTCCCTTAAACCTTACCCTTACCCCACCTGGTCATAAATGTTTGGGATGTAGAGAAGTATTTTACAAGTATTGAGAGCCAAACCCCTACAAAGGTGCAGGAATGTGTTGATCGGCTTCAAATCTGCAAACTAACGCCCTCCAAATATTCTGCTGAGGAGTAATCAAGGCTGAATTCTTACTCTGGAAATTGGGGAGACTGCTCTAGTGAGATTCACTCCCCAATAATACAGAAAAGGAATTAATTTTGCATATTCCATTTTTCTATTAACATAATCAAGCTAGTAAGGTGTCAATAAATGAGGGACTGTATCTAAATAAGTGCTTGATGAGCTTTTAAGGCCCAGAACCTTATTAATTTTGGAAAGCTAGTATGGTCAGGCTTCCATCTTCAAATTTCTGTCTCTTGCAAAACTAATCTTTCATAAGTTGTCCTGCACACACACACACCCTACTGTAGAGATAGAGGACATGTAAAAGTTATGTAGAGGCCTCAGACCTGTTTACCTCAAATGTCTATGATCTTACCGTATTAGCACCACCAAGCATCACCAGGAACCATCAAGATATGCGAGCTTCTACCCTGGCTGGGATGTTCTTAAAGATTGACAAGGAGAATACACCAATAACAATGCTGTGCTATATACTCTGCTGCTTTTTAAAACTGTGTAAAAAGCAATGAACTCTGTGAAGGCCGAGAGACTTTTTGGATACCCTGTTATGACTGGTTTCTGAATCCATTATCTTGCGCTTGAACAGGGATACCCTCCGGGGGAAGCAACAACCAACATACTTATCTTTATCCGGAATAGACCCCAAGGTGCACCTTCGTCTTCTGGGACCCCTCAGTCGTAAGTATGGGTTGCAATCTATCTCAACAAAACTAGCAACGTGTACAGGAACTTTGATTCCTGTTACAAAAGTCATGTGTTACACCAGCTAAGGCGGACATAAGAAAGCTGGTTTGGGTGATAGGGAAGCATTGTCCCTGGTATCCGGAGTGTGAGACACTCCGTTTACGGGATTGGACAATGAGAATACTTTGAACCCCAGGCTCCAGTACAGATACTACATCTATGGTTTCAATGCTGTCAAGCAGTGGAAAAATTTGCCTCTGATGCTTTGGCAGGACAACAATTGACCACAAAAGCTCTGTCTGATTCAGATCAAATAAAAAGTATTTCCCCAAAATTGTCTTCAGTTGGTCCTTTAGGTCCTCATGAAGAGGTTAATTCTTCTGCTTCTCCACTGCAATTGTATACCTCCATGAGGCAGATTTTAGAGGAAGAATTAGCAAAAGGGGGGGTTATAGAAATTGCTGATATGTTGTCTGTTTGCCCAGTACATTCTACGCGACAAGTAGATCAGAATGGAACTCAGATAGTATAATATTGTCCTCAGTCGTATGCAATTTTAATGGAAATTTGAAAAGGTGTTAGAGATATGGGGTTGGGTAGTTCCTATATGAAGAGAATGCTGGAAGCCATTATGAGAAATCATATTTTGGTACCTGAAGATTGGAAAACTACCTTTCGCATGTTGCTTATTCCAGCGCAATATGTGGTTTGGGACAGTGAATTTAAACACCAATGTGTTGTGCATGGTCTTCACTCAGGGGGGAGGGTCTTCATTCCCGAACAATTGTTCGGGTCTGGGCCCTTTGCTGTGGTTGATGCTCAGATTGTTTTACCAGCTGCCAATTTACAGGTTTCTTCTGAATGCCTCTACCGAGCATTTGGAAAAGTGCCTGTTTCTGGCAAGCCTTATCAAGCCTTCTCTAATATCAGGCAGAAGGCTACTGAGCCGTATCCTAATTTTATTGACAGATTACAGAATATTTTATGGCGGCAGATAGACATTCCTGAAGCTCAGCAGGAGTTGTTAATGAAGTTGGCAAAGGACAACACCACTTCTAAATGCCGAAGGGCAATTATCGGTCTTGGGAACAATCCTGATCTGGCAGATATGATTAAAGCATGGGGGGGAAGGCGGAGCTACTTGCACCAGCACAACCGGGGTCTCTAAGCTGCAGGGACCCCGGTCGAGCTTTCATCTCCCCCGTGGTTCATTAGGAACCTAAGTAGCCCCGGAGGGACAATGACCAGGAAGCAAGCTTCTCTGGATACAGAGACCTCACAAGATCTGTCTGACTTGAAGAAAAGCTTCTGAAGGGCAACGGAAGGGACCCCCCCCCTTCTCTGGGGGGAATAAGGTGACGAGAGAGCTTCCGAGCTGAAAGGAATTTTAAAGTGAAAGTGAAAAATACCGGGAAGGTATGCTGTCTTGCTTTTGAAACACTTCGGAAAGAAATTTTTTCTTCTTTACTAAAGCTTTGTATTTTGAAATAAGCGGCGGAGTTAACCAAATTGACAGATTTCTCCTGTTAATAGAACTCTGAAATGGCAGACTGAATCGTAAGAACAAAGAACAGAGCCATTTCTTCTTGCGCTGAAAGAGAATGGCCTATGGCTGATTTATTTACCATCCTTTCCGTTTAATCTACTTTTCTTAAAATCTGGAAATTTGGACTATTTCTACAATCGTAAGGAATATTTGTGAAACTTTATTGCACATTTTTAAAACTTAAACCTGGACTATACTTTTATTTTACTTTGTTTCTGCTCCTCCTGTAACAAAGAAGTGCCTAAGCTACTTTGTTACATTCTGTTGCCTCCGGGAATTGTCTGTGGATTGTTGATGGGTACTTAAGAGCAGTTAAGCTCTTGGATACACTAAAGAAAGCCAATGAAGAAGAGGCAATTAGATCTATTCTTTTAGCTTGTGGGTTTCTCAATATGTCCACACATACAGATATATATACCAAAGAAAATCAGGAGCTTTTGGCTGAAATTTTGAATGAAATAAAAAGATTGAATGATATATTTGATAGAAGGCCATTTACTATTTTAAGCGAAAACCAATTGTTGATTCCAGAAATTAAAAAAAGAAAAGAAAAAGAGGAAAGTAAATAAGATAATGAGCTTAATTTAATTGAAGAGGACAATGATGATGCAAACCTACTAAATCATGGGGAAACAGCAGAGGAAGGGACAACATCTAAAACTTATCAGGAGGTTATCAGGAATTTGGATCTCAGCTTGAACGGCAGGAAGAAAAGAGAGAGAAAAAGGGATATCTTTCCAGGAACAAACTTGACATTTAAAAGCAAACAATATGTAAAAGGAGTTGGTCGGCATTATGATGGGGCAGTTATATTGGATTGTAAAATGCCAAAAGAAGTTGACAAAGGACATGGGAAAAGAAAGCAAAACGAACTGAAATCACAAGTTATAGAAGAGACAAATTTAATCCACCACTGGAAAGACACTGGTTGAAAAGGAAAATTATTATCCCTTCATGAGTAATAACCAGCCAGGCTGTGTATCAAATATCAGCAAAGGATTATTAGTTAATTGACTGCAAATGATAATTATAGACACTTATAATAAGATTAATTTATAACGAATGTCTTGGTTAATGATACACATTTACTTATCTACAGATGTAAGATGCTATTAGATACTATTGAAGAACTTTAGAATAATGGAAAAATGATAGTTAATACTAATAAAATGGGAATTGTTATACTTAGATTATTAATAATTGATCAATTATTCAGATGGTTATAATGTTGCTGGAAAATTATTATTTAATTAATAACTACATATAAAGCTCAAGATTGTTGTACATTATACTACTATGGAATGCATATTGCTATGACAAGACTAAATAAGGGATGTTAATAGTTAGCCAGGCTTTAAAGACACTCTTAAAGAAGAAATAGACCGATGTTAAAATATTTGATTAGAACTGTGGAGATTGATATTAAGATACATGATAAATTGTTAGTTCTCAGGTGCACAGCTCTGAGTGTCCATGCAAGGGTTAACTCAGCTCCGCTGCCCATTGGACTGAATTAATTTACTGAAGTCACGCCTTCCTTTCCCATGATTCTTCAGTTTCTTAATTCAGTCCAAGCCCTTCGGATGCGTAGCTATCTAGCTTAGCTAATTTTAAATTAAAGGACTCAGTCTTAGATTTTTTTACCTTAGTTTAGCATAGTCCTTCCTTTCTCATCGGAGCAACACGCAGAGCCGTCAGGAGCCATCGCCTTGCCGAGGAAGCCAGAACGCTCAACCAAGCGGAGCGCTTCTCATCCTCCCGTGGGGGTGGAGGAGTGGAGCCCCCGGAGCGACTTCTCAGCATTGCCCCCCTCCTGCTCTTCACCGGCAGGACTGGCCAAACCTCCGGCGGCCCGTCCGGCATCCGGGAGCCTTGCCAAGGCAGCCGCAGCCTCCAGAGCGCCGGGAAGTTCCGCGCCGCGTCCCATGTGTAGGGGACTGGGCGCGGCCATCTTGGAATCGCCGGGGGACCAATCGGAGCAGCAGTCTCCAACCGGCCCCATTTTAAACTGCGCCTTGCCGCTTCGCCCCATTTCAACTGAGGAGAGCAAGCGGCGGCGGCAGCAGCAGCAGCAGCAGCAATACAGCGGCATTTTTGGCCACGCGTGACTGCCCTCCTCAGCCTCGGCCACAGACAGCTCCGAGAATAGCAGAGGATCCGACGCTGGCACCGGCTCCCAGCGCGCTCTCCAGCAACTTAAACAGGTCATATCCCTCACCCCTCCCATCCGCCCCTTCCACCTCCCAGGCACCAGATCTTGCCATGGAGGAGCAGATTGTAGTTGAGGGGCCTGAACAGGGAGTAGCCACCTGGGAGAAGAGGCCCCTCACTAGGAAGGTGGGTAGGGTGGCCAGAGAGACCATTAGGGACCTTAGCAGGGGCCCTTACACCAAAAGGGATGAAGCGGCCGAGGTCAGAGCGGAGGCCAGGCGCCATATGGCCCTAGACCGCCAGTTTGATAGGGTCCAAAGACAATCCATTGCCACAGCACAGGCCCTCAGGGAGGCCTCCCCCGAGCCCCCTGAAGGGAGGAGCGAGGCCCAGGCAGGGGCCAACCCTTCCCATGAGAGCGAATTCCAGGATTTATCCCTGGATCATTCTTCCCTAGTTTCCCAATCTCCATCCTACTCCAGGGGGGGTGGGACTGATCTATTCAACTGCTACATGGAGGTGGATGAGGGGATAGCCAACCCTATCCAGCCTGTAATACAGGAACCTTCTGCATCGATTCCAGAGGGGGTGGGGGGCGCTCCATAGAGGATCAAGGCCCGTCTCTCTCGGCTGCGATGAGGCAGGTGATCAATGCAGCCATTTCCCAGGGCATTGTGCAGGGGCTCAAGGACCATGCAGAGGCACAACCCCAAGGCCCCAGAGGTAGGCCACGCTATGCCCGGGCCTCCTCACCCCACTCCTCGGTGATTAGCGCCGAATCCATCACTGAGGCAGATGACCTGGCGGAACCCGAGCTCTCAGAGGATGAGGGGGTGACCGCGGACAAGCCCGCCTTTTCGGGTCTGTTCCAGCCGTCCTATTTTAAGTCCATGCTTCACAAGGCAAGGACCATAACACACATGACGGTCACACCCGCCACTCCTCAGGCAGCCTCAGATCCCCAGGCCCCTACGGATCCTGAGGACCCCAGTGGAGGTCTCTTTGAGGAGCCAGTCACTCCCCAGGATTTGATCCCCGCACCCAAGCTGTTTAGGGACGTGATTCAGCGCCAGTGGCTGCAACCTGCGGAGTGGGCCGCCCCTGGTACTAATGACAAGAAACTATTCCGTAGATCCCAGCATGGAAAAGCTACTGAAGCTCCCGGAGGTCGACCCTCCGGTCGCTGCTCTGACATCTAACTCAGTTCTACCTCCAGACTTACTAGAGGGTCTTAAGGCAGAGGACAAACGGACCGAACGTGTATGTCATAAGACACACCAGGCTGCGGCCTGGGCCATTAACCTCGGCTTCGTTCTTCAGCAGGGCCTCCATTGCCTGGTTGCGCCAACTTCTCCTGTGAGCTGCTTGGAGAGTCCAACAATGGGTTAATCCTGCCTTTCTGCCCTTCTGGACTGGATTGATTTTCTTTAAAGCCACGCCTCCTTCCGCTTGCTTGCCAGAATTTCAATCCAGTCTGAATGCCCAGGACGCGTTCTGTTGGTTCTCCCTAAGAGATTCAGAACATTTAGTTGGACTCTCCAAGTAGAGTATTTTTTATTTTAAATTATTTTATTTAGGAATTTTTTCTACAACTAGCAGCTGGTGAAGCTCTGCGACTCACCAGCTGCCGCAGACCCGACGCGACCTGGGTTCGCCCGGGCGCGCGTGGGTCCATTCACCTGGCCCCAGGTGAGGATCGACCTGGGAGCCAAGAGACGTCTCGGTCAGTGGCGAGGAGCCCTGCCGCTGACGTCCCAGATCGCCGGACCGGCCAAGCCTGAGCCCCTCGCAGCGGCAGCTGCAGGCTCTTCATTTTTTCAGGAATCAAACAGGACGGCTTCGCGCCGTCCGTTTGAATCGCGCCCGCCATTTTGGAGGCTGATCGGCCATTGGCGGGCGCCGGATACCATAGAGAAGCCGGAAGCGGCGTGAAGGGCCGCTCCTCCTCTTCCGGAGGACTGTGTTTTTTCCGACCGGCAAGCGGCAAGGCGCGCCATTTAAAACGCGTGCGGAGCCGCATTTTTAAAGAGGAAGAAAAACTTTTTTCCGTTTGGATTTTTTCATCCATTTTTTCTACAAGATTCCTTTTGGGCCGGCTCCAGGCGAGAAGCGGGGGAAAGATCTCTGTCCGGCCCAGATCCGGCAGACTTTCCTCAGCTCGGTGCAGACCTGCTCCTGCGGAGGCAGCCCTTGAGTCTTGCTTGCAAGCTGATCTGCTGCTCCATCTTGCCATCCTCAAGCCTGCGGATCAGGATACCTGGCTGAAGCCCCTTGTGACCAGCGATCTTCGAGTGGTGAGTTACTGGGGCCCAAAATGTCGGAGAGAGCTCCCCAAGATTCTGAGCAGCCAGGGCCATCCACCAGCAGGGGGCTTGTGAGACAGGCCAGCAGGGCCGCAGCTGAAGCCCTGAGCAAGGCAGGGGGGAAGAGGCAGGACAAGGCCCAAGACAGGGCTGCCTCCAGGCGGCAAAAGGCCCTTGAAAAAGAATTCGAGAAGGCCCAAAGAAGGGCCAACGAAGACCCCATAGAGGATCCAGAGGGGATGGCTCAAGTGGATCCCAGTATCCCAACAGTACCCATCCCCCAGATAGTCAGAGAAGAGGAAGAAGAAGAATTCTCCTCTGATGACTCCCCAGAACCCTCCTTGCTAGGAGATGAGGACCTGTTTCAGGAAGAGAGCTTAGCCTCCTCCAGAAGGATTACCCCCCCACCTGTGCCAGAGAGGCCCCCCAAGAGGCCCAGAGCTGAGGAGTGCCAAGGGACTGTGATATCCTCAGAATTGCAAGCCATCATTAACAGGGCTATCGCCCAGGGCATTGCAGATGGCATTAAGCAAAGGACCAAGCGCCCCAGGGGGCGCAGTAGATCCAGAGCATCTGGAAGCCAAGAAGCTCCAAGATCCCCCTCCCCTCATTCCTCGCTGGACAGCGGGGATTCCACTGTGGAGGATGATCTGCTCCCAGAGCAAGAATTCTCAGGGGATGAGCAAGCTGTCCCAGAGAAGCCCGCCTTCAAGGGTTTATTCCATTGCTCCTCCTTCAAAACCATCTTAACGAAGGCCAAGGTTTCCACCCGCATGACGGTTACCACCCCCACACCCACCACTGAGGTGGCGTCTGAGGATGATGAGGGACTATTTGAGGAGCCAGAGGAGACCCAGGAGATAGTCCCCGTACCAAAGATGTTTCTTAACCTAATTCAGAAACAGTGGGCACAGCCAGGCACAGCTGCCTCGCACAGTAACATTGACAGACAGCTGTACACAGTTGACGCTCCCCTGGAGGACCTACTCAAGCTACCCCCGGTAGATGCCCCAGTGCAGGCTCTCACATCCACGTCAGTGCTACCCCCTGACCTCTTGGAAGGTCTCAAGGCGGAGGACAAGAGGTCGGAGAGGGCATGCCACAAGACCCACATGGCGGCTGCCTGGGCCATCAAGACGGCCACCTCAGCCTCGTTCATGTCCAGAGCCACTCTTAAGTGGCTCCGAAAGCTGTTAGCGAAGGTTCCAGCAGGGGATGCTAGAGCCAGGCAGGAGCTGAGAAAGATAATGGCAGGTGTCTCTTACACCGCCGACGCCACCCTGAGCTCTGCAAAGTTCGCCTCTAGAGCCCTGGCCTCCAATGTAACCTCCAGGAGGCTGCTTTGGCTCCGCCACTGGAACGCGGACATGCGCTCAAAGTGGAAGATCGCTTCCGCTCCCTATAAAGGGGGGAAACTGTTTGGCGAGGTCCTTGACCCGGTGTTGGTGGAAAACAGGGACAAGAAGAAGGTCATGCCTTCGGTCTACAAGAAGGCGGACCACAAGAGGTCGGGTTCCTTTCGAAAGCAGTCCTTTCGGAACACAGAACCTTCCACCAGTTCAGGGCAGTTCCATCGGCCCTTTAACCAGGGACCAGATAGGGGGCAGGACCGCCACTCCTTCAGGGACAGAGGCAGACAGCAGTCCTTCTCCAGACGCCCCTTCAGAGGTGGATCCGGTTCCCGTCCCTTCCGAAGGTTCAAGTGACTCCCCGACGGACGCTCCCATAGGGGGCCGCCTGCAGCTGTTTCAGGCGGCCTGGGAGCAAACCACGTCGGATCAATGGGTCCTACAGACCATCAGGTTAGGGCTCACCCTGGAATTCCTCTCCATGCCTCCCAGGCGATTCATCCGCTGCCCCACCCCATCCTCTCCCCTCAAGAGGTCTCTGATGGAACAGGAGGTGGCGCACCTGAGGGGGATAAATGCCATAGAGCCGGTTCCGGCAGAGCAGGCAGGGTCAGGCTTCTACTCCATCCTGTTCCTGGTCCCCAAGAACTCGGGAGGATGGAGGGGGATCCTAGACCTAAAGCTGTTGAACAAGCACCTGGCATACAGGCGCTTCAAAATGCAGTCTCTCCAGTCCATCCTGAGCTGCATCCGGACAGGAGACCTGCTGACCTCGATAGACCTTCAGGAGGCCTATCTACACATTCCAGTCCGGGAGACGCACCGCAGATTCCTCAGGTTCTATTATGCGGGCCAGCATTACCAGTACAGGGCCCTTCCCTTCGGCCTGTCGTCCGCTCCGAGGACCTTCACGAAGGTCCTTGCCGCGGTCCTGGCGTCCCTCAGGGCGCGGCCAGTCAGATTACAGGCGTACCTAGACGACATAGTGATCCAGTCGTCCAGCCACCGACAGGCGCTCAGGGATCTCCGGCTGACCATGAGGACCCTCGAACATCACGGGTTCTCCATCAACCTGAAGAAGAGCCACCTGAGCCCTACCACCAGTCTGACACATCTGGGAGCGGTCATAGACACCATCTCCGGCCGCGTCTATCTGTCTCCAGAGCGGGCGAACAGCCTGATCCCACTGGCGCTGAGGGTAGGATCATCAGGAACCGCCCCCATCGTGCTCCTGTCACAGCTCCTCGGGAAGATGATATCTTGCCTCTCCATTGTGCCTTGGGCGCGCCTCCACTCGAGACATCTGCAGTGGTGCCTCCTACCACACCAGCGAGCCAAGGAGAGCGACTCACCCAGACACGTACCAGTCCCAGACAAGGTCAGAGCGTCTCTAGGGTGGTGGACAGCGAGGTCCCTGGCCAAGGGATGCCTCTTTCGAGAGCCAGAACGGACCGTCATCACCACAGACGCCAGTCTCTACGGCTGGGGTGCCCACCTGGACCAGCAGGTGGCGCAAGGGAAATGGTCACCCGAGGAACTCAAACACAGCATCAACTGGCTGGAGCTCAGAGCTGCGCGCCTAGCACTTCTCCACTTCCGCCCGAGGATCAAGAACTGCCACGTGCTACTGCTCACGGACAATGTGTCCACCAAGGCCCACATCAACCGACAGGGGGGCACCCGGTCCAAGTCGCTGATGGAGGAAGCAGAACGGCTAGGCCTGTGGGCGGAGAGACACCTGGCCTCGATCAGAGCCGAACACATCTCGGGCGAGAGCAACATCCAGGCGGACTGGCTGAGCAGGGCCACCATCGACAACTCAGAGTGGCAACTACACCCGAACCTCTTCTCCAGCATCACGCAGAGGTTCGGTCAACCAGCAGTAGACCTGTTCGCATCAACAGCAAACGCTCAAGTTCCAAGGTATTTCACCAGGTACCGGTGCCAGGGGGCGGAGGGAGTCAACGCCCTCAGGTGCCATTGGCCCCCGGGCCTCCTGTATGCCTTCCCTCCACTCCCGCTCCTGCCGGGCCTGGTCCGGAAGATACTCAAGGAACAGGCAGAAGTCATAGTGATAGCCCCTTACTGGCCCAGGAGAGCCTGGTTCGCAGACCTAGTGAGCCTCTCCGTGGTCAAACCGTGGAGGATTCCGCAGGGGGAGGTGTCACTCGTGCAGGGCTCCATCGAGCATCCGGAGCCACACTGGCTGCAACTGACCGCCTGGCATGTGAAAGGCAACTGCTAGAAAGAGCACAGTTTTCCGAAGGGGTCATCCGGACCATCCAGGCCTCGCGACGAGGCTCGACCACCAGGATATACGATGCCACTTGGAAGACCTTCGTAGCTTGGTGCAGCTCCAGGGGAGTCGAACCCATCTCAGCCTCCATCCCTGACGTGCTGGACTTTCTTCAGCGAGGTCTGGAGCAAGGGCTGGCTGCCAACACGCTCAGGCGCCAGACGGCCGCACTCTCAACCGTGCTAGCCTTCGACTCCTACTCATCCCTGGCTAGACACCCAGGGGTCAGGGGTTTCCTAAGAGGAGCTACCAACATCCGACCACCGGTAGTTCACAGGTACCCCACGTGGGACCTACACGTGGTGCTAAGGGCACTGATTGACCCGCCGTTCGAGCCCCTACGCACTTGCGACCTACAGCGTCTTACCGTGAAGACGGCCTTCCTAGTGGCCATCACCTCGGCACGCCGTATTTCGGAGCTGGCAGCCTTATCTGTCAGAGACGACCTCTGCATCATCCATGAGGACAGGGTGACCTTACGGCTCGATCCCACATTCATCCCCAAGGTCAACTCAACTTTCCACCGGACCCAGGAGATCGTCCTACCGAATTTTTGTCCAAGACCGACACATCCCAGAGAGCGGCGATGGCACAAGCTCGACGCCAGGCGTGCACTTAAGTACTATATAACACGCACCGCATCCTATCGGCGGTCTGAGGCCCTATTCGTCACCTTCCAGCCCCGCAACATGGGCCAGAAGGCCTCACCAGCCACCATCGGCAGATGGTTACGTAGCTGCATCGCCTCAGCTTATGAACTTCAACGCCAGAGGGTACCTCACCGCATCACAGCTCACTCGACCAGAAGCGCGGCAACCTCGGCGGCCTGGGCAACCCAGGCATCGCTTGACGAGATCTGCAGGGCGGCCACTTGGGCCTCCCCGTCCCAGTTTGTACGTAACTACAGATTGGACAAGTTTGCATCTTCAGAGGCGGCCTTTGGGCGCAGAGTGTTGCAACAGGTGCATTTGTCTACGGAATCTACCAGAGACAGTCTTTCCCGCCCTGGGAATATTTAGCTTGGGCATTTTCCCATTGTTGGACTCTCCAAGCAGCTCACAGGAGAAGAGTCGTTGGCTTACCTGAACGATCTTCTCTGTGAGCTGCGAGGAGAGGCCAACCCCGCCCTAGCTCGTAGATTCCTCAAGTTGTGTGTTGTTAAACGTTTGTGTTACTGTATTATAGTTGACAGAAGTAATGGCATTAAAGCCTACGACAATAAAGGAACCAACCAGACGACTACTAGTCCACGCCTAAATTGAAATTCTGGCAAGCAAGCGGAAGGAGGCGTGGCTTTAAAGAAAATCAATCCAGTCCAGAAGGGCAGAAAGGCAGGATTAACCCATTGTTGGCCTCTCCTCGCAGCTCACAGAGAAGATCGTTCAGGTAAGCCAACGACTCTTCTCAAACGCCTCCCCCACGGAGATACCAGACTCCGCCATGATGTCAATAAGATCATGCTGGCAGTAGAATACACAGCGGACGCTTCGCTTAACACAGCGAAATTCACTTCCCGCGCCATGGCAGCTAATGTCACTTCGCGCCGCCTCTTGTGGTTGTGCCATTGGAACGCTGACATGCGCTCCAAGTGGAAGCTAGCGTCTGCCCCCTTCAAGAGACAAAAGCTGTTTGGAGAGGCCCTAGATTCTGTCCTCATAGAAGATAAGGACAAAAGGAAAGTCTTGCCCTTTGTGCCCCGTAAGAATGATAGAGGGCCCTCACCCTTTCGTAGAGAGAACTACAGGGCATCGGAGACTCAGTCCTCCGCCACTCCGTCCACGTTCTTCCAACGTAACTATCCCCAGGGTAATGATAGTCCCCAGGGTAGACAGCCCTTCCGGGACAGGAACCGCTACCAACCCTACGCCAGGCGGCCTTTTCGTGGGGGTCAGGCCAACAGGCCTTTCCACCACAGTAAGTGACCATCACCCTTCCCCCCCAATAGGGGGCCGTCTCCAGCTGTTTGCCGATCGCTGGGAGGCGACCACGTCAGAGGCATGGATCTTGCAAACAGTTCGTCTCGGCCTCTCCCTAAAGTTCGTCCCCTCCCCATTGTGTTATCCGTTGTCCCAACCCCAGGTGTCCCAACAAAGGAATCTCAGGGAGGCGGGGATCCACCACCTATTAGACATCAGGGCCATAGAGGTAATTCCCCAAGGCCAGGGGAGGGGGGGGCATCACTCAATCCTCTTCTTGGCCCCCAGGAGCACAGGAGGAGTCAGGGCCATCTTGGATTTGAAGGCGCTCAACTACCACATCGCCTACAAAGGGTTCAAGATGCAGTCTCCCCAGTCCATCCTGGGTTGCCTCCGGCCGGAGGACATGGGGAAGGCTATCGCACAACCATCGTCGCAACAGCAGGCCCTACGGGACCTACGCACTACCATATCCACTCTGCAGGACCACGGGCTCACCAGCAACACCGACAAGAGCCATCTGACTCCTGCGACGGAGGTTGCACATCTGGGAGCGGTGAGCAACGCGCCCACGGGCCTTGTCTCCCTGCCACTGGATCGCATTGGCAACCTCAGGCCCATGATCTGACTGGCGAGGATGGCACACACCAACCGCCAGAACGGCACCAGACCCACAGCAGAGGATCCTGCCAGCCTCGGTTCCTCTCTGCCAGGGGGCCGCCCAGCACCCCGAGCCCAGGGGCTCCATCTAATGGCTCGGCACTTGGGGAGCTGCTAGCTCGGGGCCACTTCTCAGACTCAGTCATCCGCATCATTCAGGCGGCCCACCGACCCTCCTCCACCAGGATCTACGGAGCGACCTGGAAAGCCCCTATTCCACGGAACACAAGAACTTGTCTTCCGAACCCTTGCCCCAAATCCTCCCACCTCAGGGAGGGGTCGATGGCACACCCTAGACGTCCGTCAAATGCTCAAACACTACATCAAGCGCACGTCTTCCTTTCGGCAATTGGAGACCCTGCCCCTCTCGTCCCAACCGGTGACCAGGGGTCGAGGGGTCTCTGCGTCTACCGTCGCCCGCGGGCTCAAGGCTTGCATCTCCCTCGCCTACGAGCATCAAGGCCGGACCAAGCCCGGGGCTCACGCCCACTCGCCCAGGAGTGCGGCTACCACAGCGGCCTGGGGTACCCAGGTTCCATCGAGGAGATATGCAGAGCAGCCACGTGAGCATCACCTTCCCTCTTGTTCGCCAGACAGGCTGGACAAATACGCTTCCGCTGATGCTGCCTTCGGCCGTCGGGTCTTGCAAGCATAGTTGCTCAAATCGATATGTCACGCTGAGCCCATTCGGGCAACCCCCCCCCCCCCCAGTGACATTTTGCTTGGGCATGTCCCTTGCATGGACACTCAGAGCTGTGCACCTGAGAATGACCATTGTCTTACCTGAAGGGTCCTTCTAGGTGCACAGCGATGAGTGTCCATTCCCCCCCTAATATCTCCAGTTGTTGTTAGATGTATTCACAGGGGATGGATTGTGCGGTGAACACGGTCTCGAGAGAGCGGAACTTCATTAAGAAACTGAAGGATCATGGGAAAGGAAGGCGTGACTTCAGTAAATTAATTCAGTCCAATGGGCAGCGGAGCTGAGTTAACCCTTGCATGGACACTCATCGCTGTGCACCTAGAAAGACCCTTCAGGTAAGACAATGGTCAATCTAAAACTCATAAAATGAGATTACTTTTAAAAAATAATTATTTCAGAGAGGCATACAATTCATGAGCACCCGGTTAAAATATCCTTTAAAGGATACTATCTAGAGTGAACTTTTTTTTTTAAAAATCCATTCTTTTTTTTCTCTCTCTCTCTCTCTTTGTTGGCCTTATAAATAGAAAACCATTATATAATCATACTGTATATAAAAGGATGTTAAAATAATTAGTAAGATTAGGGTTGAGATATAAGAATTGTAATAATCGACAGGAAAAATAAGTGATAACATTGGAAGAAATTTATAGAAAACTGTGATGAATTGATACATCCTTAAAAATTGATAACCTTTTATTGTAATGGCTTTTTGATGGTTTTTCTTTCTTTTTTTCTCTTTGAAGTTTGTATTATTTGTGTTTATGTTAAAAAAAATAAAAAAAATATTATTAAAAAAAATAAAGCATGTCAAAACATAGGAACAGCCTCTTATCAAACAAATTTACTGGCAGCCGTATTATCGCAAGGCAGCAAGCTTCAAAGAAAGTGTTACAACTGTGGCAAACCCAGTCATTTTAAAAGGGAATGTCAAAATCCAGGGGGGTGGGTATGTCTGCAGCATCCCACGGCCATTTTGCTTTCTGTCTAGATGGTCTCTGGTGATGAGCCGAAAGGCAGAAAAGGAAACAGTATGTCTCCTCCCTTAATGGGGCCCTAACAGGGTGTTGTGGAAACAATTACCTATACTAATATACCCCTGTCTTAGCTGATGCAATAGGGAGAGCCCGCTTGGCTGAATTGCTAGAGGCTCCTGCCTGATATGCAATACAGCCCCGGTTCGTATCCCAGTAAAGGGTATGGCTAGCTGATGAGAGCTAATAAGCTTGAAATGGATCTATCCTAGTCTGTCTGATTTATTTATTGATCAGCTGATAAAACTAACACACACACATACACATATATATAAATATAAATATGTAGGTCTTTGGTTGTTCGGGTTTTCTCCCGCGTAGAATTGGAAGTATCTTCACGACGTTTCGATGAAATCTCATTCATCATCTTCAGGCTGGTGCTTCCGGCTTGGTGCTTCCAGGAGCAATGTGAGATCTCAGCCGGTTCCTCTTTTTAACTGCCAGTGGGGGTGTGACCTGATTGGGTGGGAGCTTGGCTGCATTCTTATTGGGTGGAGGTGTGTTCTGATTGGTAGGGAGTTTGGCTGTGCTCTGATTGGATGGGAGTTTGGCTGTGCTCTGATTGGATGGGGGCGTGTTCTGTTTGGGTGGAGGCCTGGTTGTGCTTGTGTTAGTCTGAGTTGCAGAGGAATTTGACCTGGTGAGCTGCATTGCTGTTGTTTGGCTTCGCGTTTGTAATCGTACCACATCTCCGTGGTGGGCATCAGTTTGCTTCATGTATGGATTGGAGGGGTTTAAAGTGGCTAATAATGCAGCTTTGGTCTGGCTTCTGGTTTGTGGTTGGGCTTCTGATTTGTGGTCATCATCGGTGTGGGTTTGGGTTTGCTTTTTGCGTGGATGTGTGATAGTGACATCCTGTGTGGTTTTCGTGAGTGTGGGTCTGCTATCATTCTTTGTGTTAGGGACTCGTTTGTCAGTGAGGGCAGGTTTCCAAATGGCTGGTAGGCGGGAGGTATCATCTCGTTTATTCATGCTGTGTGGCCGCTTTTCTATCTCAATAGCTTCTCTGATTATTCTATTGTTATAGTGTTCAATTTTGGCAATAGTTCTGGTATTTTTAAAGTCTATATCATGTCCTGTGGCTTTGAAGTGTTGGACCAGGGAAGAAGTTGGTTCCTCCTTTCTGACTGAGTTTTTGTGTTCTTCAATGCGTGCCTTTATTCTTCTGTTGGTTTGTCCGATGTATGTGGTGGGGCAGGTGGTGCATGGGATTTCATATACTCCTTGATTTTCTAACTCTATTTTCTCTTTGGGGTTTCCTAGGATGGTGGATATTTTTCGGTTTGTGTGGAATGCTGTCTTGATGTTGTGTTTGTGGAGGATCTTGCTGATTCTGTCTGTGGTGCCTTTTATGTATGGGAGGAGGGCTTTGCCGTTTTCTTGTTCACTGTCTTGGACTTTGGTGGGGTTTTCTTTTTGGATTAGGTTAGTGATCTTGTTTCTTTGGAATCCGTTGGATGTTAGTACGTTGGTGAGAGTGTGTAGTTCGGTTTTTAGGTGTTGTTCGTCAGCTAAGCGTTTTGTTCTGGAGATGAGTGTCTTGGCTACAGAGTTGATCTGTGCTGGGTGGTGGTGTGAGAGTGCATGCAAATAGCGGTTTGTATGTGTTTTCTTCTGGTAGATGGTGTGTCCTAGGGATCCGTTGGATTTCTTATAGACTAAGACATCCAGGAAGGGGAGTTGGTTATTGGCTTCTGTTTCCATGGTGAACTGTATTTTGGGGTGTAGACTGTTGAGGTGTGTGAGGAAGTTGTCCAGTTTATCTTTTCCATGTGGCCAGATTATGAAGGTGTCGTCTACGTATCTGAGCCAGAGTTTGGGTTTGTGATCTGATTTTTCTAGAGCTTGGGTTTCAAAGTGTTCCATGTAGAGGTTAGCAATGACAGGTGAGAGGGGTGATCCCATGGGTGCTCCTTCTATTTGTTTGTATTTTTGTCCATTATAGATGAAGTATGTGTTGGATAGGCAGTGGTTGGTCAGATCTAGGATATGTTTGGGGGGGCTATATTTGTTTTGGATAGCTGTCAAGGCTTCTTTGATTGGTACTTGGGTGAAGAGGGATATGACATCAAAGCTCACAAGTAGGTCGCTGGGCTGTAAGTTTTGTTTCTTTATGATCTCTATGAACTGGAATGAGTTTTTTATGTGTGAGGTGATGGATTCTGCATAGGGCTGTAGTTGTTTGGCGAGAAATTTGGCTAGGTTTTGTAGAGGTGAGCCTATGGAGCTGACTATGGGTCTGAACAACCAAAGACCTACATACAAACACCCGCGAAAACCTCAGAAAACAAATATAAATATATATATATATAAATATATATAATTATATAATTATTCCACAACACCCAGTAAGGGTATGGCTAGCTGGTGAGAGCTAAAAAGCTCAAAATAGATCTATACTAGTCTGATTTATTTATTGATCAGCTCATAAAACTAACACACACACACACATATATATATGTGTGTGAGTGTGTGTATAGCTGTAATTGTTCCACACCACCCTATTAGGGCCCCAATTAAGGGAGGAGACATACTGTTTCCTTTTCTGCCTTTCGGCTCATCACCAAAGGCCATCTAGACAGAAAGCCATGAGTTCCGTTGTGTGATTTTTTTATTATGTGTGTTAGTTTTATGAGCTGATCAATAAATAAATCAGAGAGACTAGTATAGATCTATTTCAAGCTTTTTAGGTCTCATCAGCTAGCCATACCCTTACTGGGATTCGAACCGGGGCTGTATTGCATATCAGGCAGGAGCCTTTAACCATTCAGCCAGCCAGGCTCTTCCCATTGCATCAGCTGAGACAGGATTAGTATCTGTAATTGTTCCACACCATCCTGTTAGGGCCCCAATTAAGGGAGGAGATATACTGTTTCCTTTTCTGCCTTTTGCTCCTCACCAGAGACCATCTAGAAAGCAAGCCAAGAGTTCCCATTGTGTAATTTCTTTAATATGAGTGTTAGTTTTATGAGCTGATCAATAAATAAATCAGAGAGAGAAGTATATATGTGTGTGTGTGTGTGTGTGTGTGTGTGTGTGTGTGTGTAATTGTTTCTCAACAACCTGTTATTAGGCCCCAATTAAGGGAGGAGACATACTGTTTCCTTTCCTGCCTTTCGACTCATCACCAGAGATCATCTAGACAGCAAGCCAAGAATTACGTTGTGTGATTTTTTAGATATGTGTGTTAGTTTTATGAGCTGATCAATAAATTAAATTAGAGAGAGACCAGGATAGATCTCTTTCGAGCTTATTAGCTCTCATCAGCTGGCCATACCCCTTACTGGGATTCGAACCGGGGCTATGTTGCATGCTAAGCAAGTAGCCTAGCACTTTAGCCAAGCCGGTTCTCCTTATTGCATCAGCAGAGACAGGGTATATTAGTATAGGTAATTGTTTCTCAACAATTGGGGCCTAATAACAGGTTGTTGAGAAACAATTACCTATACTAATATACCCTGTCTCTGCTGATGCAATAAGGAGAACCGGCTTGGCTAAAGTGCTAGGCTACTTGCTTAGCATGCAACATAGCCCCGGTTCGAATCCCAGTAAGGGGTATGGCCAGCTGATGAGAGCTAATAAGCTCGAAATAGATCTATCCTGGTCTCTCTCTAATTTAATTTATTGATCAGCTCATAACTTTACTTTACTTTATTTCAATTTATATACCGCCCTTTTCACCAAAAGGGACTCAGGGCGGTGCACAGAAAGATAAAAAACCCCACACAATATACAAAATTTAAAAAACAATTAAATCAATAGGACTGTGCTAAAATTGAATAAATAGTTAAAAACTTAAATAACAAATTAAAAGTCCCTAATCTATGTCAGGCCGGCAAGACGAAAGAAATGAGCTTTTAATAATAATAATAATAATAATAAATTTAATTTGTTGACCGCTCCCTCTCCCCG
Organism: Rhabdophis nuchalis; assembly: GCA_039707465.1. Classification (NCBI taxonomy): domain Eukaryota; kingdom Metazoa; phylum Chordata; class Lepidosauria; order Squamata; family Natricidae; genus Rhabdophis; species Rhabdophis nuchalis. The sequence goes on along the minus strand of CM077646.1, from coordinate 26,958,302 downwards.
AAGGGACTCGGAGCGGTGCACAGGGCTAATAAAACAATAAATATACACACATAATAAAAACAAATTAAATGATATCCCTGCGCTAAAAATTCCCAGTTAAAAATTACTAAAATCCCCATCTAAAATTATTAACAACCCCATAGAAGGGAGACTACCCTAGGCCGGCCAAGCAGAACAGATATGTTTTTAGTTTTAGACGGAAGGATTGAGGTCCGTGGTTGTTTACCATCCGACGGAAGACACGTAGGTCTGTGATGGTACGGATAAACTAACACACACACACACACACACACACACACACACACACACAAACACACACATATAAGATTTTTAAGGGCTTTAAAAAAAATTCACACAACAGTAATCTCATTGGCTCTCTGCCCAGATGGTGTCTGGGTTGAGCCGAAAGGCAGAGAAGGATGACAGTTTGTCTCCTCCCTTAAAGGGGCCCATAACAGGAGTTGTGAAAATATTCTCTCATATATGTATGTATGTATGTATGTATGTGTGTATATGTATATGTATATGTATATGTGTGTGTGTGTGTGTGTGTGTGTGTGTGTGTGTGTATGTTAGATTTTTAAGGGCTGAAAATAAAGAGACCAGGATGGATCCATTTCAGGCTTATTAGCCTTCTTCAGCTGGCCATACTCCTTCTACTGGGATTTGAAGGAGTATGGCCAGCTGAAGAAGGCTAATAAGCCTGAAATGGATCCATCCTGGTCTCTTTATTTTCAGCCCTTAAAAATCTAACATATATCTAAAAAAATTTCACACAGCAGCAAACTAATTGGTTCTCTGTCTGGATGATCTCTAGGTTGAGTCGAAGGGCAGAGAGGGATGACGTTAAGTCTCCTCCCCTTAAAGGGACCCTGAATAGGAGCTGTGAAAATATTCTCTCATTAATAAGTCCTGTAAATTGGCTGATGTATCAGGGATACCGGATAGCTCAAGGCATAGAAAGGCTTGCCTCATATGCTGGAAACCACCGGTTCAAATCCCAGTAGAAAGAGTATGGCCAGCTGAAGAAGGCTAATAAGCCTGAAATGGATCCATCCTGGTCTCTTTATTTTCAGCCCTTAAAAATCTAACACATATCTAAAAAATTTCACACAGCAGCAAACTAATTTGGTTCTCTGTCTAGATGATCTCTAGGTTGAGTCGAAGGGCAGAGAGGGATGACGTTAAGTCTCCTCCCCTTAAAGGGACCCTTGAACAGGAGCTGTGAAAATATTCTCTCATTAATAAGTCCTGTAAATTGGCTGATGTATCAGGGATACCGGATAGCTCAAGGCATAGAAAGGCTTGCCTCATATGCTGGAAACCACCGGTTCAAATTCCAGTAGAAAGAGTATGGCCAGCTGAAGAAGGCTAATAAGCCTGAAATGGATCCATCCTGGTCTCTTTATTTTCAGCCCTTAAAAATCTAACACATATCTAAAAAATTTCACACAGCAGCAAACTAATTTGGTTCTCTGTCTGGATGATCTCTAGGTTGAGTCGAAGGGCAGAGAGGGATGACATTAAGTCTCCTCCCCTTAAAGGGACCCTTGAACAGGAGCTGTGAAAATATTCTCTCATATATATATATATATATATATATACTGGCATAGCTGGCTTCGGGGATTTTCCCGTGTATAAGGCATAGAAATGTTATTGCAACGTTTCGACAAGATCCCACTTGTCATCATCAGGCAGGCTTGTGTCTCACAAGGGTGTAGGTATGCTATACCAGCATACCTACACCCGTGAAAATCTGCGAAAACAAATATATATATATATATCTAACACACATATCTAAAAATCTAACACACATCTAAAAAATGTCACACAGCAGTAATCTAATTTGGTTCTCTGTCTGGATGACTCTGGGTTGAGTCAAAGGGCAGAGAGGGATGATGTTGAGTCTCCTCCCCTTAAAGGGACCTCTTCACAGGAGCTGTGATAATTAGTCTTCATATATATATGTTTTCTGAGGTTTTCGCGGGTGTTTGTATGTAGGTCTTTGGTTGTTCGGGTTTTCTCCCACGTAGAATTGGAAGTATCTTCACGACGTTTCGATGAAATCTCATTCATCATCTTCAGGCTGGTGCTTCCGGCTTGGTGCTTCCAGGAGCAAATTTGCTCCTGGAAGCACCAAGCCGGAAGCACCAGCCTGAAGATGATGAATGAGATTTCATCGAAACGTCGTGAAGATACTTCCAATTCTACGTGCTTCGGGGATTTTCCCGTGTATAAGGCATAGAAAAGTTGTTGCAACGTTTCGACAAGATCCCACTTGTCATCATCAGGCAGGCTTGTGTCTCACAAGGGTGTAGGTATGCTATACCAGCATACCTACACCCGTGAAAATCTGCGAAAACAAATATATATATATATATCTAACACACATATCTAAAAATCTAACACACATCTAAAAAATGTCACACAGCAGTAATCTAATTTGGTTCTCTGTCTGGATGACTCTGGGTTGAGTCAAAGGGCAGAGAGGGATGATGTTGAGTCTCCTCCCCTTAAAGGGACCTCTTCACAGGAGCTGTGATAATTAGTCTTCATATATATATGTTTTCTGAGGTTTTCGCGGGTGTTTGTATGTAGGTCTTTGGTTGTTCGGGTTTTCTCCCACGTAGAATTGGAAGTATCTTCACGACGTTTCGATGAAATCTCATTCATCATCTTCAGGCTGGTGCTTCCGGCTTGGTGCTTCCAGGAGCAAATTTGCTCCTGGAAGCACCAAGCCGGAAGCACCAGCCTGAAGATGATGAATGAGATTTCATCGAAACGTCGTGAAGATACTTCCAATTCTACGTGCTTCGGGGATTTTCCCGTGTATAAGGCATAGAAAAGTTGTTGCAACGTTTCGACAAGATCTCACTTGTCATCATCAGGCAGGCTTGTGTCTGTGAGACACTGTGCCTCACAGACACAAGCCTGCCTGATGATGACAAGTGAGATCTTGTCGAAACGTTGCAACAACTTTTCTATGCCTTATACACGGGAAAATCCCCGAAGCCAGCTATGCCAGCATACCTACACCCGTGAAAATCTACGAATATATATATATATATATATATGAAGAATAATTATCACAGCTCCTGTTCAGGGTCCCTTTAAGGGGAGGAGACTTAACGTCATCCCTCTCTGCCCTTCGACTCAACCCAGAGATCATCCAGACAGAGAACCAAATTAGATTACTGCTGTGTGACATTTTTTATATCTATTTATATATATTTGCTTTCGTAGATTTTCACAGGTGTAGGTATGCTGGTATTGTATTCGGGTGTTTTCCCGTGTAATCATGAAATTGTTTTTGAAACGTTTCGGCAAGATCTCACTTGCCATCTTCAGGCTTCGGTCTGTGGTTACGAAGGTGTCGCCCTTCCTTAAATCTTGGTGGGGGGGGTGGAGTGCTGACTGTTGTTGTGAGTGGGTTGATTGGCTGTGCAGCTTTATCATGATTGGTAGATTATTTTTTTATCATGATTGGTAGATTGATGCTGATTGGTATTATTTGCATGTTTCTCCTTATTTTGAATTTCAACGGCTTGGGTGGCGGGTGGGGCTCATCTGTTGGTCAGTGCAGGTGGGAGGTGTAATCACGTTTGTTCATATTGTTAGGTTGCTTCTCTATTTCGATGGCTTCTCTGATTATTCTCCTGTTCAGCTGTTCAGCCTTGGAGATCAATTTAGTTCCTTGAAAGTCAATATCATGTCCTGTAGTTTTGCAATGTTGATAGAGAGATGCGGTATTAAGATTATTTTTTACTGCATTTTTATGATCTGTGATGCGTGCATTTATTCTTCTATTGGTTTGTCCTATGTAAGTTGCAGGGCAGATTTTACATGGATTTTTGTAGACTCCTTGGCTTTCTAGCTGGATCTTGTCTTTGGGATTCCTTAGGATATTGGTTATTTTTGGGTTGGGGTTAAAGGCTGTCTTGATATTGTGCTTGTGGAGAATTTTGCTGATTTTGTCTGTGGTACCTTTGATGTATGGGAGGAGGGCAATGCCATTTTCCTGTTCTTTGTCTTGGCTCTTGAGGGGTGTCTCTTTTTGGATTAGGTTGGTGATTGTTTTTCTTCGGAATCCGTTGGATATTAATGCATTTGTGAGAAAGTGTAATTCGGTTTTCAGGTGGTCTTTGTCAGCTAGGTGTTTGGTTCTGTATATGAGGGTTTTGGCTACAGAGTTTATCTGTGCAGGGTGGTGATGGGATTGTGAATTGAATTTAGGTAGCGGTTGGTGTGTGTTTTTTTCCGGTAGATGGTGTGTCCCAGGGAGCCATTAGGTTTTTTGTAGATTAGGACGTCTAGAAAAGGAAATTGGTTATTAGCTTC